>JAVQMF010000049.1:5490000-6740000 GCA_032878935.1 Erythrophleum fordii | reverse complement strand
ATAGGGTGGATGAGTGAGTTTGAGAAATATAAGTTTATAAACCTTTCAAACAAGTTTTAGAGAGTCATTTTGGTGCATTCCCACGTTCTCAAGTGGCCACATAAGCTTGGGAAGCAAAATTAGACACTTTGATGTTAGTTGAGACCATAAAAATGACCAAACTGGAACCCTATAGTATAAACTGACCAAATAGATAAATCTTCCTATAAAAATTGGCAAATTTGTAGAGCTCATTAAGAACTTTTTAGAAAGCTAAAGTGCAAAAAAATTTGAGCTCTACAGAACTAATTATGAATTTTCAAAGTTGCGTTTTTTTTGTTGTTTTGGGGCATGTACTATTTATATGGTTAGTTTTATATTCTATGCTATTTGATGGCCAATGGTGTCCAATGTTTCTAAAATTTTACAAGGCTAAACTAGAGGTTATAAGCTTTCTGTGATGAGCAAGATCATCTCATTTAGATGTTTGAGCAGAGAGTTATGAATTTTTGAAAATTACTATCAGTACCAATAATGCCACTGGACCTTTAGTATTATTCTATAATAATTCGGTTCCCAGATGGTCTTGGCATAGTTTAGAGATATTTTTCCCTTATAGTAACATGTGTAAATTCTTAGATTGACTAGATTTACATGATTTGGATTTTTTTGGAATTAGTTATGAATTTCCAAAATTTATGATAGTAACTTGTGATAGTAGCCTAGATAGCTGAGACCTTTGGCATTTTTTGAATATCAAACGTCTTTTACTTGTTTTTCCATTACTTGAAATTATTTTTAGCATAAAGTAGACATTTGTGGCTTTCCAAAATGTTAAAGAATGAATGATTTTTATTTTTCTAAAATTAGTTATGATTTTTCCAAATTTGTAACAAAAAGCATGCAATTCTGCCTGAGGCTACACTATGGAATTTTGTGTGTTTCTTGCACTTGCACGAGTTTTAGGCCACTTTTGGTGATAGATTTGATTGTATCTATATAATTAAATATGATAATGTGATACATGAGTTTATATGGTTCATCGGACACTGAATAAAACATTCATCCTTAACGTGGGCAAATTTATTCATTATTTTTATTACTCTTTCCTTGGAAACTTGTGAAATTCTTGGAAATGAGCTTAGATAAGGAATGAGATGAGCTATATAATTATAGTGTTATATTTATTGGAATTAGAGCAAAGTTCCAGGCTTTCTTTAAGGTTGGATTTAGCATGAGGATGTAGCAATAGGGCCATGCAAATGCTTATTTAGATATGTAAAACCTTATATGAGACATTTTAGGTGTGTGAAGATAATTTATGGTTATGTTTATGATAAGTAAGTTGTAGAATGGTCTTGGAGTAGATAGTGAACATTAGGAAAGGGTAGCCTCTAGAATAGCTTGAGCAGAGCTAAGGGATCTGACGACTAGAGCTTGACAAGATATGATAGCTCGTCAGGATTATTGGCAAGCCCTAGGTATGAACGATGAGAAATGATCTTGTTGATATGAAGAAGCTTGCCAGAGAGAGTAAGTGAGGCCTAATTCTCCTTGGTGGTTATACTCAGACTATTTTGACATGTCTTGCATGATATAGAGACAAGTAAAGATGCAGTATGGTATGAGATGAGACTACGGCTACATAAGACTAGTTTAGAGTAGAAGTGAGAAAAAGAGTCACCCCCAAGCCACAACACCCAAATGTCTAGACGAATTCTAGAACCTGAAAGGTTAATTCGTCAGGCCCAAGGTTCGAGTTGTAAGCTATACTCCATAGAGCCCGGATAGCCTAGATGATAGCTAGTTATGTATGAATGAAGTAAAAGGTAGAACCCTCTAGCTTGATGATGGGATGGGCATAGAGGTAATGAAGTTTAGATTTTGTAGCAAAAGATGAAGTTCCAATCCATGAAAAAGTAAGCCAATCAGAGGCAGTTAGCTGCAGCCAATAAACTGCTTAGTCACGGCCAATTATTCCATGAAGTAGCGAGGTAATCCAGAGAATTCCTCGCTATGGCCAATCAAGAAGTTAGCTATGGCCAATACTTAGACAGGAAACTAGGGCAAACTCAAGGCTAATTAGTTGCAGCGAATGGCAATATGATACGTCTTGTTAGTCATATTTAGGCCAACTTGAGCAATGAGTTACTAAGGGGTCAGTCGACCCATAAAAATAGGAACCCCTAGTATAAGTAGAGAAAAAAAGAGTAGTAAATGGTTATAGAAGGTCAGTAAATAACAGGTGATCAATAGGCCTAGCAGTTGAGTCTGAGAAAGAACTTAATGTTAGAGAATGTTAGATACAGGGATGATAAGGTTATTGAGACCCACTTTTAAGGAGTTGACTTCAACCTAGGGTACTATCCCACGAAACATTAAAAATTTCATAAGATAAGGCTACCAGTAGTGAGGAATATAAGGAGTGCCCCCAAAAGGGTATATCTCATAGGTAACACCTAGAGGTGAGTATGATTAGCTCAGTGAAAGTTCTTCCTAGATTGAGAAAGGAAAGATAAAACATCCTGAGTCGAGGAGGCCACTCAGTAGTGGTTAGTAAATTCCCCTAGATAGACCCCTGTAAATTGAAAAGTACAGTGATAAGGGAAGCAAGGAAAAGCTGAGAAACTAGCTTCAGAAGAGATGCCCTCGCTTTAGTAGTGATTAAATGAATAGACTTAGTGCAGAGAAATAAACAGGCAAGGGTTCGATAGTTAATCAAACGAGCTCCCTAATATAAAAATAATGAGGGTTAAGGCATGTGAGTAATCAAAGCACCCAGTAGAGCATAAATTTTTAGTAAGGTAGAATCTGGATATTAAGAGTACGTGTCCTGGATTGGGTTGGTAAAACCCTAGAAATAGTATATTATGCTTCTGAGGATGAGGCTAAAGAAGCTAAACTGAAAGAAAGCCTAGCTCTGATCAGAATATAGAAATGAGCAGAGATAAATAGTTAGTACCTTAGTACCTTCAAGGAAGCTTGAGGGAGCTAGAGACCACCTAAGAAGGCGAGCTTTGCATTATGCAAAGAAAGAGTGTAAGTCGAGAGTACCATAGAATATAATTATTAGGATTTCATGAAATGGAATTTTCCTACAGAGGGATGTCTAGTTAGAAGTAGAGCAAGAGTATAAGAAAGTAGACCCCTTTGATGTTATAGAGAGTGAACAACTAAAGGAACCCAGGAAAATGTAGGTGCTCTTAAGCATAAAGAAACACAAATTACCAAGAGGAACAATCAGTAGTAGAGCATCTTTTTTCCTAAGTAAAAGGATAATAAAGGTAAAAAGAAAGAAAATATATGATGGCATTCAAGCCGAGGATATGATAGATTAAGAATAAATATTGAGTTGATGTGCTTGAGTACTTGAGAAAGCACACTTATCCTTGGCATAGATGCCCTTTTAGCATGATAGTGCCTACAGTAAAGAATAGTCAGGCAGTGTAAAGTGATCTTAGGATGAAGTAGAGGAAGAGCCCTATTTTCCTCGAGCATCCTACTTAAATAAGGTAAATAAAGAGAAGTACAAGAGGAATACTTTAGATTTTTAAGAAACTTGTAATCTATAGGAGATAGTGACTTTGGGCTCAGTCATAAGGCACCTGTGTATTAGTGTTTGATCTTATGATTTGCTTGTAACAATGGTTACATGATATTGGGTCTAGCCAACTTAGTAGTAATGTTACTTGAGTGCGTAGCAAATGATGGTATCAATCACTAAAGTATCCCGATAATCCAAAGGTATTCTAGTTAGTTAAAGAATAAGATAAGTTTGAAAAGAAAGGTAAAAGGGTTCTAAGAATATTTAAATAGTAAGAAAGGCATGTAGAGAGGAATCTCTAGTAGAGAATGTTCAAATTCAGATAGCATGAGTTCATTATGTATAGCCTGAGTCCCTTATAGTATATGTAAATAAAATGCACAAGGACCAGTGTATAGCCTCTCTCCTACCAGAGATGTTAACTACACTCAGTGTGTGAGATGCCTTAATGCCAAGACATTCAAAAGCCGAGTATGGACATAGTCAGAAATTGCAGGATATAAGAGGAAAAGATAGTTAAGTACAACTAGAGTAAAGAAGAGAAAGCCCAAGTAAAAAAAGGCTGAAGTGGGAATTTGAGGATCCTATGAGGAGTGATGAATGAAAATTAAGATGCTATTGAGTATCAGTATGATAGGATCCTAAAGAATTAGATGACATAGAACCCACTTGGCACAAAGAGCACGATATACTTTTAAGTTTAACCTCAATTATTATGATTGATGATTACGGGACTTAGTGAGTATGTGTTTTACTATCAGATACAGTGATCTTAGGCTTTAATGTCTTCCAGAGATGGATCGCAGTAGATCCTAGTATAGTACAGCAGGTTACAGTAAACCCAGGGGTCACAGTAGATCCCACGAGTTACAGAGAGCCCCTAGTTATAGTATGATAGTTTTCTAGTGAGATGACAGCTTAAGATAGTTTTTATAGAGCAGTTAGTGTCAGAGACTGGTATAGTTTCAGTTAGCTCTTGTCTTAGAGACTAGAGATCTCCTGAGTCTAATAGACCATTGCCACAGAGATATGAAGGCTTTACTAAGACAGTTAGGCCACTGACTAGATCTCTTGAGAGATGAGCATAGTATATGGGATGAGAAAAGCAATAAAGTAGCTTTCCAGGGCTAGAGCTAGATGAACCACTACCTAGCATATGTTAGCCCTAACTAAGGGATAGAAAAATGGGAAAATTAAAATAAAGGACCCAAAGATGAAGAAAATTATTCTTAAGGACCTGTTACTACTTGTTTTAGGATGATTACTATTGAGTTTAGTAACAAACAGTTGAACCTAGTGGTAAAGGTCCTTAAAAATAAAATTTTCCATTTATTGGTCCCTAAACATAATTTTCCCTAAAAAAATCCCTACATGTTAGACTATGTATTCAGAAAAGGGTCAGGTGTAGTTTTAAATAAGGTAAGTGGTATAGTATGTCTTCAGTGATTAAAACTGTGAGTATAGTTAGCATTCCACTAGAATTCAGTAGTAGTTAGTGTTAGTCATTCTTCGATACTAGCATGAGGAATATAAGTTAGGCCTACCAGTGTAGAGATGAGGGACTATAAAATGCCCACTTCCAAGTGAGCAAAGAGAGTAAAAAAAAGTCCTAGCCTAAAGAGACATATGTGTTAGTAAATAGAGAAACTGGGATCATTAAAGGTGAAAACTCTTCAAGGGAGCTATAATCCTAGTAAGCAGTTGAGATATGAGGCCTGTGACAGAAAGAAATGTGAATTGTAATAATAAGATGAGCTAGTAAGAAAGAATGCATAGATAAACAGTGGACGGTATAAGTAAATAAGTAAACAGAAATCTCCAATGGCTGTAATGATCAGAAAAAGATAATGAGATTTTATGAAAAGCCATTAGGAGAGGATATGGGAGATTTAATACGAAACAAGTTACCTTCTCGAGATGTGTAAATGAGTCCACTGAAAGGAACATTAACCCTGTAAATGGGTTAAGACTAACTTGATATGATTAGTAAGCTCTCCTAAGATAGGCCTCTAGAGTCAAAATTTCTTTCTCTTACAAAAAGAACTAGCTAGTACTCTCTAACAGTAGTGCCCTCATTAAGAGCTAGTAATGAAAATTCCCTGGCTAAGAGAAAAAATCGAAAGAGTGAAATCGTTGAGAATACGTATAGAGCCAGGAAGAAGGGAAAGAAAAGAAGCAGTTAGCCAAAATATAAAAGAGTAAGAGAAAATGTACCCCAAATTTCAAGGATGAAATTTATTTAAAGGGGGAGAAATGTAATATCCAGTTCTTTGAAAACGAGAAAAAACGCGAGAAATGTAACGTATGATTTTTTCATAAACGAATGAAATTCACCAGATACAAAAGTAAATCCCTCGAAATGACTTATTTAAGGTCCCAAAAGAATTGAGAGGCACTCTAGACTCCTAAAAATGAGAATCCCATGCTCAGATGGAAAGAAAAATAGAGCTCGGATGGTGAAATAATTTGTGATAAAAATTGACAAAACGTAATAGCATTTCTGTAAATAAGTGCAACTTTTGGAAAAACATATAGGAGGACTTTTTAAATGGGAAATTTGAGTTGCCTATGGTTCTCAGAGGCTCCAAAAATCATGGGAAGCCCTAGGACTGTTAAAACGCCTCCAGTGTACATTTTTCAACGTCAGTGAGCCCAAACTTTAATGGATTCATTCGATAAGGTTTTAGCTCCAAATTGAGTGATTCCAAAGGCATTTTATTAAATTGGAAACCTAAATTTTATAATGAAAAAGACAGTTCTAAAAAAGGAGCTAAAACGACTAAAACAAAAGTGCCATTACGAAAGGATGAAATTGAAATTTTTGAAAAAAGTGTGTTTCTAGAAGCTTCCACACACTTTTCCTTTTTTCTTCCACCTTCTTAAGAATGACTTCCTCTGCCCAAATTACAAAAAAATAGTAACTCCTTGAGGCTCACCAAGAGTGGAAGAAAAGGAGGAAGAAAAAGGCAAGAAAGACCAAGAGGGAAAAATTTGGATTTAAAGAAAGGAGGCCAAGGAAAGTGAGAAACAGGCAAGAAAAGCCATGTAAACAAAGCCAAGAGAAATGATCTCCACCTCCTTGGGTGTGTGAGGTAAAGGAAGAGGACTCAAGGCTCAAGGAAAAAGTGTGTGAATGCAAGTAAGGTAGCTTTCTCCACCTTCTCTCATGCATGAATGTGTGTTTACATTGTCTTTGAATGTGTGTATATATGTTTTGAGCTATGAAAAGTATTTTAGTATGAGCTTTTATTCTATGGCATCATGATGATGATTTATGCATACAAATGATGTTTTATATGCTTGTCTTGGTTTACTTGAGTGTGGAAAAGCCAATAACTCTCTAGCCATGGTGAAGATGAGCCAAAAATCTTTAAACTTGGTTGAGACAAAGTAAAGAATCTCCTAAGAATGACGTTGAATCCTAAGAGTAAGGTTGAGTCAAATCCTTTTAGAGAAAATAGGTGAGACAAGTCTAAAATTCATGAGTAAATGGGTGAGGTTAGTCCACTCACTTGGCACGCCTATGTATGCTATGTATGACTTGTTCAAATGTTAAGAATGTTTCTTGAATGCTCACACATTTCAATATCCCATACTTTATGCGTGATTGAAAAGGAGATGAGCTTTTGAGATTCTTTGAATCTCATCCCCTCCTCTCCAATGTCTTAACATGCTAGGTGAATTTATTGAGCAAGTTAATAGAAGCCACCAAGTTAAGAAGAAGGAGATGGACATCATAATGTATGAAATGGCCTAGTTATGTCTCTCTTGTAGCCACACACATGGCATATGATGTAATCCTATGATGAAATTGTTATGTAATCATGTGAACATATGTAATTACCCAAATGTATGATGTATGAATGAAATTTGATGCCAAATGTATGAGATAGAATGTTTTAGGTATTGAATGGGAAGAGCTAGCATGTGTAATCTTGTGTATATCATAGGGTGGATGAGTGAGTTTGAGAAATCTAGGTTTATGCACCTTTAAAAAAAGTTTAAAGAGTCATTTTGGTCATTTTCTCATGCTCAAGTGGCCACACAAGCTTGCGAAGCAATATTGGACACTTTGATACTAGTTGAGACCATAAAAATGACCAAATTGGAACTCTATAACACAAACTAACCGAATGGATGGATCTTCCCATGAAAATTGGTAGACATGTAGTGCTCATTTAGAGATTTTTGTGAAACTAAAGTGCAGAAAAAATGGAGCTCTACAGAATAAATTATGAATTTTCAAAATTGAGATTTTTCTGCTATTCTGGTGCATGTACTATTTATATGGTCAATTTTGTGTTCTATGTCATTTGATAGCCAAATGGTGTCCAATGCTTCTAAAATTTTATAGGCATAAACTAGCGGCTATAAGCTTTGAATAGACACCAAGATAACCTCATTTACAGGTATGAGTAAGGAGTTATGAATTTTTGAAATTTACTGTTAGTACCAGTAATGCCATTAGACCTCTAGTACTATTTCATCGTAATTCAGTTCCTAGATGGTCTTGGCTTGGTCTAGCGATATTTTTTCCTTAAATTTAACATCTATAGCTTCTTAGAATAACTGATTTGCATAATTTGGAGTTTTTTAGAATTAGTTATGAATTTTCAAAATTTATGACATTAACCTATGATAGTAGCCTAGACAGCTGAGACCTTGGGCAGTTTTTGAATGTCTAAAGTCTTCTAGTTGATGTTCCATGACCTAGAATTATTTTTAACATAAAGTAGACATCTGTAGCTTTCTTGTATGGTAAATAATGCATGATTTTAATTTTTCTAAATTAATTATAATTTTTCTAAATTTGTGACACAAAGTATGCAATTTTGACTGAGGCTACGCTATGAAATTTTATGTGTTTCTTGCACTTGCACGAGTTCTAGGCCACTTTTGGTGATGTATTTAAGTTGTATCTATGTAATTAAATATGAAAATGTGATACATGAGTTTATATGGTCTACGGGACACTGAATGAAAAATTCACCTCCTACGCGGCGCAAATTTATTCATTATTTTTATTGCTCTTTCCTTAGAAACTTGTGAAATTCTTGGAAATGAGCTTAGATAAGGAATGAGATGAGCTATATAATTATGGTGTTACATTTTGGCTTGTATATAATGGCCTTCTTGAGTTCCATTAAAGTCTTATGGCTCATATCAAGAGAGATCTTGAGGCCTAGAAGTTGAATTTTGAGAGTTCCCTCTTAAGGCACTTAAAGTAGCTTAAATTTTCATGTTAAGTATTCATAGGCTTATGTAGTAAGGAAATGAGTTAGAATGGGTTCTAATGGGTTGCCTTGCATTTGAATGGATGTGTTTAGGCCAAGCTAAAGTAGCTCCATTATTTTGTGTATGTGAACTCAAGAAGTATGTAAAGAAAAAGAAAGAACAAGTGAGTTCATGGCATCATGAACCTCCACAAGTCTTAAGGTAGTTCTCTCTTCACTTCTTGCATGCAATTGAGTGCTTGAATGAGTTGATATGCTTGTGTGTGTAGTTGCTTAATGCTTTCATGAAAGATAATCCATTATGTTTTCATATGAGCTCTATGAGTACCTTATATTTTTGAAAAATTTATGTGATGACTCCTAACTCCTTAAGGCATGAAATTGAGTGTAGTAGCTCTTCCTTGGCCCTAGGTTAAAAGTAGTAGGGCCTAGTTAATTTTATGATGTTTCCATGGCTAGAAATGAATGAGTTTTCATGTTATATAATGTATATGATTTACATGATGCATGTGTATAGCAATGTTGCACCACATATATTGCATTCTTATGTGCATGGAATTGGACGAGATTTTGCTACTGAGATTCTCCCTGAATCTCACCCCATGCTCCCATTAATCATTTTAGGGTTATCAAGCCAAAGCAAGGAAGATGAGAAGATTAGATATTGGAAGTTATGTTCTAGAAGCACTATATATGCTAAAATATAATTTATGTATCAAGAATGGCTTGGATAATGTATTATGAAACTTGTAATGTAAATAGTCCTACTATTGGCAAGTGTGTATGTATGACTTGACTATTATGTATGGATGATGGTTACTTATGTATTTAATGATGTTTAAGAATGGAACCAAGTATTTGAGTATGAGAACATGTATGTTAGTTCGGTGAATATATGATTTGGCAATGAATGGCTAAGATGATTTATGGAATGTCGTTGAAAAGCATGTGCTAATTAGGTGCCAATGGATCAAATTTTGATTTAAGTCTTTTGGAATGATATGAAATAGTTAGAAATATCATTTAGGATGATTAAAACTTACTCCAAGTGGAAGAATTCCATTTGGATGTCGAATGACCTAAAAGGTACGAAGGTTAGGCATAAAAAGACTCTAAAAAACTACTATACCTAAAGTGGCCCAAATGACTTAGTTGGAGTTTGAGATTTGGCATGTATATAGACCCTTAAGATAGTTTTCTGTTAGGCTAAAAACCATAATTTTTGGACATCCACAGAATATTTCATGAATTTCCAAAGTTCTAAAAATTATGTAGAATAGTCCCTGGTACTATTCATATGGTAGTTCTAGTTTTTAGTAGATTTAAAGGGCCAAATGAACTCCTATACTCATGAAATTTTACAAATATGTATCTCGCATTACAAGATTTCTAGGGCCACTAAATTTGTGTAAAAAGGAGTTGTATAGAGGAAGTTATGATTTTTTGAAGTTAACAGTTTGATTGTGTCTGAGTACTATAGCAAGCACTGATATGACATGTTTTTCATGGACCAAATAAGCTTATCTACTTATAATATTTTACAAGCATATAGATGATATTATAAGCTTTCTACATCCACTAAGATTACTTGAAATGGAGCTGTGTAGCTCAGGATATGGAATTTTAAAGTTCAGATCTATCAAATGCCCTCCTGTTTGCGGTAGGTTATTGTTCCATTATTTTTGGTAAGGTAAATGAATTCAATTTTACCTACAATTTTTACAACATGTATTTCACATCCTAATATTTCTATAGATACCAAGTTTACATGATTTGGACTTGTATAGCTTAAGTTATGAATTATCAAAGTTAGTGTAGATTTTTTGCCACTATGTCCATTTTGGGTTCTTGACTTTTCTAAGGGGTTCTATGAGATAAACATGTTAAAATGAGTATGAACAAAATTTTTTATGATGGAAATAAATTAAGGAAAAGAAAGAATGAAGGTTGGGTCCCTATAGTTCAAATTGACCCATAAGTTGCCTGATCTAGGTGTTGAAAGCTATGAATGGATGTGAATTTTTGCTTGAAATTTTATAATTGACATGCATGAGTTAGTTAGATAAGTTGTAGAGGATAAAGCAGCATCAAACCTTGTCAATACAAGAGCTAAGATAATATCTTGTCAACAAGGTTAAGGATCTTATTGACAAGATCTTGTATTTTACAATGTGAAATTTGATACCTTATCAACAAGGTTTTTTGACAGTAAGTACAAAGTTTTCTAATATAGTAAGTTATAGTATATAGTATGTGATGGTATGACACAAAAGGCAGAAAGACAAAGTGCGACACAAAATGAAATGAAGAGAAATTTTATAATTGAAAGGCAAGGAAAGCTGGTAGGGGAAAGCACATTTTTATATTTGAAAAAGCTATGTTTCCAATGCAAGAGTTAGGAATCAGTGAGTAGTCTCATTGATGTCCATGTCTTAGTTTGTGTTAGACTGATATGTAGACCACTAAGATGCGAACGAGTCACATTTGTGTCTTTTTGGTCCCATCAGTGTGATGTCCCATCACATTGATAGGGCTAGCTTTATTCAAAATTTAATTAAAAAAATAGGGACCCTTTAATTTAAAAAATATATTTAAGCATGTTAGGCACATGTTTTTATAGCACAACATTTAGGTTTTTTCTTTTTTTCTTTTTGCCATATCAATGTCAGAAAGCCTTAGTAGAGTTTCTTAGTATCTATACTTGTGTGATGCATGGAAAGAAAATCGAATCATGTTTTAAAATTATTAAAAAGTAATATAAAATCCAAACATTGAACATAAAGTTTCTTATTTAGTGGAACAAACACTAAGAAGAGTTCTTTTTAACTTTGAAGCTCTTTTTTATATGTTGGAAAATGATAAACATCAATTAGAAAAGATAAAACATGAAATGCATGTTGAGTTTAGATTCTCTAAGTTTTTTTATAGAATTCAGAGAAAAAATTTGTGAAAAGAGAGAAAATACATTTTTACTATTTGTATCACTATCTTCAAAGTTTACAAAAAAATTTTCAATCAAAAATTTTAAAGGATCCTTGCACAATGCATGCCTATACATGGCCATTAAGTTGAGGAAAAACAATATTCCAAAAACTAAACAATTAAAGCTTGAAAATGTCTCATGATACATACAAAATGCAACAATTAAGGATATATATATGAGTGTGTGTGTGTGTGTGAGTGAGTGTGTATGTATGTGTATGTGTGTTAATTAACACCTTCTTGGATCAATATCACATGAAAAAATATGGGTGAGATTTAAAAAAAAAGGTCGAACACATTGCCTAATGCATGTCAAGCTGCACTATTCATGTGGACAGTGCAACTTCCATGACAATTTATATATATATATATATATATATACCAGAACATTAATTTATATACTTATCGTTCATAAGTTTTGGGAGACTTATTTGAAAATTAATTAAATACATTGATGGTATTAGATTGTAGCTATCTTTGTTAATACTCAAATTCTTTTCTACTTGTTTTTTTGGGAATTGCAACATAAAGTTAATCATGATTGAACATTGGTCTTGGAAAATGTGAACCCACATGAAATAAAAATGGAAAAATTAGACATAAGGACCCAAACTTTAGGAAGAATATAATAAGGGAACTTAAAAAGTGAAATTATTTTTAATGCCTTAGGGACCTAATTTCAATATTGGAAAGATAAAAAAACCTTCTTATTATTGGTGAATCAAAACACTGCCTTGTTTCTGTCAATGCTTCTCTTCATTAATGGTTTCTCCTTCTTCTCTACCTTGACATCATTTGTGCTTTGTTGTCCAATACTCTTGCTCCTATTGATGCTTCTCTCTATTGACAATTTCTCTGTCATCAATGATTTCTCCCTCGCTTGCTTAGACCTCTCCATCAATAATATATTGGTGTTCTTTGCAAATCTATTTGATGACATATTTGCTTTCTGTGATAGTTACAGTTGAGCCCACTGATTATAGCATCATCTACGGAAATGGCAATTAATGGTGAGTAGAACCATTATGTCTTGATCAAGCTACTGTCACTACTAATATCAAAAGTGCTTATCGCAAGGTTCGTAGTTTCTTTTTGACTAAACTATTAGGAATTTACATGTTTTCACTTTATATTCGAAATATGTTTGGCTATTGTTAATCTGGGGAATTAGGCAGTGAAAGATCACAATGGAAGGTATAAACTATAGAGACTCTAGATTTAGAATTTTAGATAGCAAATTCTTGACTTCTAACTTTGGCTGATTGTTATTATGTTTTATATTTTTATTGACTTTTTTAAAGTGTTCATACTGATACCAAATTTGAGATAAGTTTATTTGCTTCCAATTGTATTGGTGTATCATTTAATATTGATTGGAAGCTTTTGATGTACCAATTGGAACATTAGTCAAATTATTCCTATGTCAGACCTAATTCTAAATGAGTTTGATTAATTTTAGGAGTTAAAAAGAGGAGTAAACACATATGGAATGAAATTCACAAAAGTTGCAATATACTAATATGACTTTTATATGTTAACCTTAATGTAAGGTGTCATAGCTTTTTACTATTGCAAAACATACACCCTTTGACATAAATTATGTTACTACCTCATTGATATCCTAATATATTGCATTTGAAATATGTTATTAAGTGTGCCTTAATCTTGTGTTAGCTTATTAGCAAATATAAAACATTGTTAAGTATACTTTGCGAGATCCCTAGACATACTAGTAAATTTTCTTAAATCCAGTAATAATACATCTAAACTTGGTAGTAATAGATCTAAAACTTAATAGTAAAGCATAGTCCATAAAACCTAGTGATAAAATTTTCTAACATCCAGTAGTAACATCCTTAAACTTGGTAGTAATGATCCTAAAGCTCGATAGTAACTATACTTTATAAGGTTTCTAAATATGGTACTAAATTTTCTTAAATCTAGTAGTAGAACACCTAAACCTAATAGTAATGGTCTTAAAGTTCAATAGTAACTATATTTAGCAAGGTCCCTAAACATACTGGTCAATTTCCTTAAATCTAGTAGTAACACACCTAAACATGGTAGTATTGGGGCTAAAACTTGATAGTAAAACATGGTTCCTAAAGCCTAGCAATAAATTTTCTGAAATCTAGTAATAATATCCCTAAACTTGGTAGTAATGGTCTTAAAATATAATAGTAACTATATTCTACAAGGTCCTTAAATATAGTGATAAATTTCCTTAAATTTATTAGTAACAGACATGAATTTGTTAATAATGGGCCTAAAACTCAATAGTAAGGCATGGTCTCTAAAACCTAGTAGTAAATTTACTCAAATCCAGTAGTAATATCTCTAAACCTGGTAGTAACAGTTCTAAAACTTAATAGTAATTATACTCTATAAGGCCCCTAAACATGGTGGTATATTTCCTTAAATCCAGTACACTTAAACCTGGTAGTACTGTGCCTAAAACTTCATAATAAAGTATGGTCCCTAAAACTTAGTAGTAAATATCCTTAAACCCAGTAGTAAGGTTCTTAATCCTAGTAGCAACTAGTCTAAATTATGTAGGAGTCTAACTCTTTTAGGTGGAAGAGTATTGTGCGAAGGATCTAAAAAAGGAAATTATAATGGCTTTTATTACAACCCCATTGAAAACTATATCTATAAATGGTGCATAAGTTTGTCTTGCAATTGAAAGGTGTGTACGCAATTAGAATTCCAAGATAGGGTAAGAATCTATATGTTTAAAAATGAACGCATGAACTATTAGTGAAGGGTGAGTATAGAAATTACAATGATCCCGATGTCCTAATTTGATTATATAATGCAAGCTATACAAAGTACAATACAATTTCAAATTCTCTTTAAAGATTGTGGGTAATACAAATTATAACATTGAATATTAGTTGTAGATGTAACTAATTGCCTTATAATTCTTTATAATATAAAAGTAATTTCCTAAAATTATAGAACTAAAGTAAAAATGATCATAAAATCTAGTAGAAAACTTCATAAAAATTGGTTGTAAGTACAAAAAACATAGAGGTAACTCATTTATTATTAACACTCTTCCTTCTTGCATTTCTGTCTTGTTTTTCTTTTTTCTCTTTTAATTTAATTTTTGGATTACTTCTAGCTTACATGTATCTATTTATTCTCATGTACTCTTATATATGAAGAATCTTGTTCATTCTTGGTTTTACATGTTTTTACTATAAAGAACTTTTCATTGTTGTGAATTTAAGAAAATCATTGATGAAGCATACAAAGATATTATTGGTGTTTTCATTGGTTGCTTGTGGCAGTGGTTATATAGTATTGATTTTGTAATTGTGAGGATAGAGTGTCATGAAAGATAAATATCAAGTCTCACATAAATATAATTTAGGACTGTAGAAGTTTAGGTGATGGCTTTTGCCTATTTATTAACATGGTTATGATTTATAATAATCTAATTATGAGTTAATCATGTATCTATTATCATTTCCAGGGCTGAATTTTATAGAAAAAAGGGAAAGTTTCATGTTGTTAAAGAGGTAGCTAACATAATTGTTGTAGAACAATTGAAGTCTAACATATGGTGTGAGGAAATAAAATCTTATTCGTCATCTTTTTAATAGGGGAGTGCTATGTTACTAGAAGAGTGGTGGAAATTGGAACCTAGTAAGTAGAAGAGATATAATGATGAAGCATATGAAGAGCAAAAGGCGCACAAAAGGGAGCATCTTTTAGGAAGTTCAAGTGTAAGTGACGGGCTCGTCGTGCAACCATCAAAATAAAACTAGGTTGAATATTAAATGCAATATAGGGCACAACCTAGGTCATCTCCCTTGGAAATGGAATTCAATACTCAATTAAGTTTCTAAGTGTTTAAAGACTCTAAGAGTTACCTAATTTGGGGGGTTTTTGATTGAATAAAACTAACCTAAAACTAAATTGAATCAAAATTCCTAAATTCTATCTAAATGGATGAATTATGGTTGAAAATGGACTTGTGACTAGCTTAGGAATCTTCCCTTGGTATCCACTATCCTTATCCCAATCCAATTGTGATTAATTCTGGCCTAATGAGTTCCTAATTGTGTTCATTAGCAAATGATCTTGAATAACCATTCAAGATTCAAGAAACTAGCAATTTAATGTTAATTGAAACCTCAACTCTCATTAGATTACTAATTCTTGTGATTAAGATCTTTGAACACTTGAATTGATTAATTAGCATCTGAATCACCATCCAAAAATGTTTAATTAACTAACTAAACACTAAGGAATCCACAAATAGACAATTAGGCACTTCAATTCTCACAAGCATTTCATCAAATACCTTGATTGCACACTTGGAAAATTGTAAGAAATTAGAAAATCCAGTACTAATTCAATCACATAATCAGTCAAACAACATCCTAATTAGTGTCTAACCAACCACTAATTACAATTACATAAATTCTCTATCAAATACAGCTTAACCAAGACAATAGATGAAAGAGAAAAAATGTAGGAAAATAGAAGAAATTCTTAGCCAGAATTTATTGTTCATCCATGGATTCAAGCTTCTCCAAGAGCTTCCTTTTAGCTAGCCTCAAGTAAGAATCAGAGCTTCATTATGGCATGAAATGGAGATGGAGAATGGAATGGAGGAAGTTCTGGATGAAGGGGTGGAAATGGATGAAGGGGGTGTGTACGCTGGAATGGATGGAAATGTGGGTGAAAGGCGTCGTGAAAATGGAATGTGTGTATGTGATAAAGGCGCGATTCTCTCACGTGAATTTTTATTATTCCACGTGCATAAGCTTTAGCCTCATTTGCCCGAGTATTTTTTTTCCTTTCTTTGTTCATGTGAGTGTGGGCCCCATTGTGATTATAATACTCCACATTTGCTTCAGCGTTTCTGTTCGTGTGTTTCTTCTTCCCCTTGCCCGTAGCTTTCTTCGAATCATGCAGCTTTTCATTTACGTTAAAACCAAGCTTCAGCTCCATGCGTCTTCGTTTTTCAACTCAAAGCTTCTGTTGATGGACTTAAACTCGAGCTTCTCACATTGGCTCTGGTCACGCATGCTTTCACGTCCAAACTTCACGTGTTTTTCTCCATGTTGGCTGCTGTGCTTCATTGTTTCTTCTCTTCGGCCAGCTCCAAGTTCTGACTCTGCATGTGTGTTTATTTCTTCTCCAACTCGTGCCTTCTCTCGTGTAGCTCATTCCAGCCCAACACGTTATGTTTCTCAGCTCTTGCTTCGTTGTATTTTCGTTTTTCATCTCTCTCTATCCATCCCACACTGCCCTTTAGCTAAAACTCGTGGCATCTTCTTTCAAATCACGTTGCTCTGTTTCCTTCTTTTCTTTCATTGCTTCTTACTCGTTCTGCAGCTGCTTCATCTTTGCGTGGTTCTTCTCTCTGTTTCTGCTACAGCTTCTTCACATTAGTTTTGCATGTGTTTGGAGCGTTGCTGCATCCTTTTCATTCACTTCCCACGTAGTTTTCTTCTTGCATTTGTATTCCAGTAGCTCGAGCTCTCTTCTCTGTTTTGCATGAGTGGGAGTTCACGTGGGCTGATGTGTGTGTGTATTTTTCTGCTCAAAGGTTCCAGCCTTCATGCATGGTTCTATTCACAACAATTAAAACTTGAGCTTCTCCTCTAGCTTCCTTTGATGCTGCCTCCCTCTTGTATTACACATATGATTTATTTCTCCCATTCAAATTTTATTGCCCAACAAAAAGTGCACTTGATCCCAACTCTTCTCTTCCTCTTCTTCAAAACAAATGCTCATTCAAGCTCCAAATTCATATTAAAATTCTGCACAAAAGAGTGGGAAAAATCAAATAGACATATTCACAAAAATTATTTAAGATAAAATGAGCATTAAAAACCAAATTTTTGCAAATTAACTCCTAAAATATAGAAATGGCTATTAAAATGAAATCTTATCTAATTAAAGTTTTAAAGCCATATTTGGAACTAAAATGTCTAAGTTTAGGAGGATAAAAATAGATAAAATATGTGTTTATCAATAAGGAAATGATATTCATAGTTTTGCATCCTTTTATTACCTATTTTAATAAGTTCATTTAATTTAAACAAATTATTTTTATTCTATAGGTACCAATTATTACAAGGTGTTCCTTTTTTTAGTTCAAGGAAGCTGTAAAATTCATTAAAGATAAAAATGTACTTAATAGGTTGGTGGAGGAATGGGATCTGAAATTTTATTGGATTTGGCATCCTACACCTTGTCAAGGGAGTTATGTGTCACACCATCATACAATTTACATATATTCCATATTATATTTATTTTTGATAGCAAATTCTCATATTTACACCTTTAGTAGTGGAATTTTTTGCTACTAAAAGTCTTAAATAGCACATTTTTGCACAACCAAGGATTTTGATCATCACAATCCTCAAATTCATGCTAAACCAATTTGTTGCAATCCATGTAACACATAAACAAGAACCAAATCCATGAAATAGGCTAAATATGCATTTTGACCCCCTTGAACACCTAATTTGATCTAAACTTTAAAAGTGTATAACTTGAACTTGAGCTACACAGCTCCAATTAATACAAATTAGATATCTTTAGAAAGCTTGTGATGAAAGCTATCTAATATAAAAATTTTAGATCAAAATGAGTCTATTTGGTTCTTCAAAAAACTCAAAAATCTGAGACAGACCATATGAACAGTATACTATAGAACTCTACATAATTTAGTCAACTTAAACAATTCATAAAGTATTCTATGGAACTTCAAAAATTGTGATCTTTATATCTGTGAAAAGCTTTTAATGTCTTTTAATTACTTGTCAAAGTTTAGCCCAAGACTTGTTCATTTGTGCTCTCAAAGATAAGGGGACATTTTATGGCTTAAATGAATTAAATTTTGGTTCTAAATCGTACCAAATGAGCTATAAAATGTCATTTCTTCTTTTGAGCAAGTTTCAATCTATAATTGCATAATGTTTGGGTGGTTCAACATGTGATAATTGCTGTACAACTTAAAATTACCTTTTCACATGCAAGAATACATGCATACATATAGGAACTTGTACCAAACTGCATTATATTACATGTTACAACCCATAGATAATCTCTATATCATAGTCTAGCACTTTTAAATGTGTTGGCATGTCTATACATCAAAATATACAAGTACATTCCATATATTTAAAAATATGCCTTGAAACAAATTTTATCGTCAAAGTAGCTCTTCTTAGGCCTTTTGTTCATTATTTTTGCTTCCTTCAAAACCACCTAGCCATGGTTAATAAAGATAGAGGAAAAGTGAGATTCAAAGAATCTGAATAGCTAATCCAACATTCAAGCATACATATATGGCTCATTTAAGATCTAAGATGCAAGTATGCATGTCATACAACCATGTATGAACCATATTCATGCTTCAGGGATCCCATGGCTTTATTAAGAATATTTTCATACTTTAGGGACTTTTGATCTAATCTCACCCCATAATTAGGGGCTTTTTATTTAATTTTACCTTCTTTTAAGGGTTGTTGGCTTAATCTCACCTACAACTGGGACATTTGACTTAGCTTCACCTATAACTAGGACTTTTGGCCTAACGTCACCTATTTCTAAGGGACTTTTGATTTCAGCTCACCCATTATTAAGGGTCTTTTGATATAACCTCATCCATCAAGAGCTAATTCAATTTAAATGCAAATGCATATCATGCAATTACATATAATCATCAAGTAATCAATAATACACAAAATTTGTAAACAATACATACAAGCAATCCAAGACACTTAAGCAAACTAAGCATACATATACAAGAATAGAGAAAAAGCTATCTTATTTTGAGAATTTCAACTAGTTTTTTTCCCTCTTTCATGGCTTTACAGCCACACTTGAATGAAATCTTACTTACTTGGCCTAGTCACATCAAATAAAGCACAAAATTAACAATGGAACTGTAACAACCGGGAAAAAGAAAAGAAAAGGGAAAAGAAAGGAAGTGAAATCTGAAAATTTTCGGAATCCAGAATCTGCCAAGTCCTCTCGCAATAGCGAGAAACGGTCTCGCTACAGCGAGAGAGCTAGTTCGCCATAACGAAGGCGATTCTAGCTATAGCGAGTGCTGGTAGCAGCCCATACTAAAACCAGGAAGTTGCCCACTGTAGCGGCGCCATAGCGAGAGTGAAGTCTGGAACTGACGCGATTTCGCCATAGCGAGTGGTAAATCTCGCCATAGCGAAGGGAACTGGCACGAGCTCGCCGTAGCGAAGGTTACACCTCGCCGTAGCGAAGCCAGATTACACGAGGTCGCTATAGCGAAGGTTAGTTTTCGCCGTAGCGAGAGTCGGTCCGGAAGAGAGTAAATAGCGAGAATCAGACTTCATTAAACGCCCAAACTCATTTCTTCTCTCATATCTGCCCTAAGCTTCGACCCAAAGAGAGAAAAGAGGCGAGGAGAGTGTGAGAGATCAAGAGGAAGGAGATTAAGGGAAAGGTAAGGTTACTTCTTCCATTTCTCTTCAGATTTCTGATCCCCTCCCTTTGCCCTCTTTTCCTACGGTTTTGTTTGCAAAAATGGACGATTTCTGGGTATGGGTCAGAAGAGGGAAAGTGGAAAACGCTTTTGAATCATTGTGTTTTCTTTGAAAATGTGGTTTTCCACTACCATGGGAGCTTGAGAGAGAGAAATGGGTTAATGGCATTCTAGAGAGAGAGAACTCTAGGTTATGGTATATAAGAGAATTTGATCTGAAGGATTATAGGGTAAGAGAGTAATTGCATGCTTTTGTGTGTCTAGGCTCAAGAGAAACACCTCCAACAAGGTGTGATTGTGAACTTAAGGTGGGAGAGGAGAAATTGAAAGGAAAAGCTAGTGAAGGCTTTGGCTCAAAAGGTAGCTCTCTCCTTCACTCTTTCTTGTTGCTTTCTTGGGTATGATAGTCATTGTATATGTATATGCTTGTTGTATGGAATATGCCATATGTTATTGCTTTGATGCATTGAATGCCAATATACTTGTATGTTGAAATGTGAGATTGCTCGGGTGAGGTAGTGCCGAAAGTCCCATGAGATGGGTGAGGTGAAGCCGAAAGTCCCTTGAGATAGGTGAGACAAGGCCAAAAGTCTCCAACGAGTGAGGCCAAGTCAAAAGTCCTTAAACTCGGGTGAGGCCATCCAAAAGTCCCTTAAACTCGGGTGAGGCTAGACCAAAAGTCCCTAGAGCTCATGTTTGGCATTGTTGTGATTCCATAGCATGTACATTGTGTGTTGGTCGATTGAGAATGGCTGAGTGCTTATTCACATGCTTTGACTTGTTATATGCCTTGATTGCTTGCTGGATTGAGTGTATGAGCTACTGAGATTCTCCGAATCTCACCCCTTTCCCCTCCCAACTAATATGCTAGGTGGAGCTCAAGGAGAACCGAGCACACACCAAGGAGCCTAGGAGCATGTATAGGAAAATGTTAGTTTTATTGTGATATTTTGTTGTAAATATGATGTAAAGTGGTGCCAAATGAAGATGTGCCCACTATTTTTGAGATGTAAAGTTTGTAACACGTGTAGAAGTATGAAAGGATATTGTATGACCTATGTTTATAGCCAAAGTAATAGAAATGTGGGTTTTTACCCCTTTGATGCATGAATGATATTGTGTAAATTTGGCCATAGCATAGTGAGATTTGAATGTATGATGATTTGGAGCATATGGACATGTTAGATATACTAGTTTTATGCTTTTGAACTTGTCCATGTGGAGTGAGAATGTGAGAGAGGCTATTTGGACCCGTTTTGGACCTATGGGGTGCCAAAACCGGTATTTTTGTGAGCTCCGTCAAAGTATGACCGGATGAGCTCCGTTTGCCATGAAATTTGGCATGCCTCTAGAGTTTGTAGAAAGCTTCTTGAGAAGCTAAAGTGGGTAATATTCAGAAGATTATAGAATATTTGGGGAATTGTTGAATTTGGGAGAATTTAAGGGATTGGTCATGTACTGTTCATCTAAACCAGAAAATGAAATCTGTGGCACTTTTAGACCAAATGGATTCCAAATGTGGTGAAATTTTATACACATAAACTAGAAAACGAAAGTGACTTGCAGGAACTGGAATCACCCAAATCGGAGGTCTGTAGAGAGAGATTGAACTGACTGAAGTTCTGTATCAGCATCAGTGAGCTTATCTGACCCCCATCACTGTTCCATCGGTTTTCGGGGTACAGGAGCTACTGAACGGATCTGGACTTATTTTTTTCCTCTAGTAGACATCCGTATCTTTCCGAATTGGTATAATGTGCCCAGATTGGATTTTTGTGGATTTAGTTATGAATTTCCGAAAATCATGACAGCAAGCTGCACCAGAAACAGTGACAGCTGGACCTTCCTCCAATTTTCGAGGTCAAACATGGTCCAAACGATATGTTTGTGATTGGGAATGATTTTTATTGTAAATTTGACACTTAGAGATTTCTAGAAAGCTAAAGTTTGCTGTATTCCCATTTTTATACAATTAATTATGATTTTCCAAAGTTAGAGCCAAAATATGACTTTTGGGCCCAAGTGAGAAAATGTAAATTTTATAGTTTTCGGCTCTATACCCGTGGCCTATGGTTTGTTTTATGCTATGTATGAGTCATCTATATGGAGTTGGAGTTGAGGATGCTTGAGATGGGTTCACAGGACCCACGGGGTAAAAGATGAGTATATGAAACCCTGGTTCATAGCATGTAAATGCCACGGGAGAGTAGTGACTCTTTGGAAATCATATGGAACCGAGCCTATGGAGAGGCTAGGTAGTGAAAGGAGATTAAGGTGTCACAGGAACCATGCTCATACTTACATTAGCCTTATACATATCAGTTAGGGTTTTAGGTGCACATATGGCCTATTTGAATGCCTTATGAAACAACTCTTATAATTCAACTTTTTGGCTTTAAAATTTCACTTGATATGAGTTATATGGCTCTAGTAGAACTCATTAGAGCCATCACATGCTTGATTTAAGAAGCCCAGCACCAAGTTGCTCCTTTAGGTCTAATTGAACGCTAAAATTTCACCTTTCAAAATAAGTCTTCTAAATTTATTCCAATGGTTCCATTAAGATCTATAATTTATATCTAGATCATTTATAACCTCGAAATCATTGAAAACTCTTCCTAGGTATTAAGACTAAGCCTTGGTCAAACCTACACCATATTAAGGGGCTAAAGGAGTTTTGCTTCTTCCATGGATAATTTGATACATATAGATTATCCTTGGCACCTTTCTAGTTTAGATATGACCTTAAATAGCTTGAATTATCTTTCTAGGGTTCTAAAATTTCCAAGGTATAAACAAAACCCTAGGTGGCCTTTGTTACATTCTAAAGCTTTATAATTGATTCCAATTGCAAAATCTTAATCTCTATGCTTCAAAACCCCAATTCCCATCAAGTTTAAGCCAAAATCAAACTCCCTCTAGATTCTCCTTATTTAGGCCAAAATGGTGAAGGCTTAGGATTTCAAGAAGAGTAAGTTTTTCCTAGCCTAACTATCATTTGAAAGTGCTTTAAATAGAGGTTATTTTGGTGTAAGTGGTTTCCTTAAAGGAGATTCGTCTTGCATGAGTTTAGCCACAAAACTCACTCTTTTAGAAAACTAAAACCACCAAAAGAAAGAGGAGAAGTAGTAGAGAAAGGTTTATACTAGTGTTATAGGCAAAATTTACACATTAACTTACCTATATGGAGCCTTCTTCCCTTTACTTCTTCCTCATTCTTCTCCCATCTATGGTTGCTAGGTTTAGGCAAAGCTAAGTCAATTTTAAGATAGTGGCTGGTGGTGTGACTCATATGTAAAGGAAAAAGGGTGTTTTATAAAAATTCTAAAAATTCCCAGTACGTTTCATAATTTCAAATCCTCTGTTTGAACTCATTTTAAATATTTTTTGAAAATCGTGTTTTTATCATAAAATTGAGGGTCTCTAGTTTATTAAAAATATTTACTTTGAAATTTTTATGATTCAAAACAATCCATAATGGCTTGGTAAAAGTTTTGGTCAACCAATTTCCTAATTCATTCATCAAAAGGGTTTTGGCCATTCTAATGGTTTGTATGGTTTTCAAGATCTCAAAAACCTTAATAAGCTTAATTTTACCATTTAAAACTCTTTCCTTCAAGTTTCTAAAATTTTGCCCAAACTTTGATTTTGCTATTGTGATTTCGATTCTTTTCGTTTAGTCATTTTGGCTCCAATTTCAAACCATTCTTTGTTTTTTACCCTCATTTTTAGATGCCCTAATTAACTTTCTACCCTTAATTTACTTCAATTCATTTTACTTTGGGTCCTTTTTCATTAATCAAGTAGTTTTAATTCAATTCTTTTTCAGTTCTAATTGCCTTTCTCTTGCATTAAGACCCTATTTTAATAACTCTTGCTTGTTATAGGCTTAATGTTCAAACTAAGTCTTTATCAATTAGAGGTAAATGAGTGCCCCTAAAAGCCCAAGATATCCATGGTATAATAGACATTCTACTTGGCGAGCAACCCATACCTAATAGTTTAGAGGAAGAAGCCATAGCTATGATTAAGAGAAAGTTCAAAGGTAAACAAATGAAGGATCTCAAACAAATGATGTAGGTGGGGAAGGCTGGTAAAGACTTCAACAAGGCCTTTGCACTTTTTTCCTTAGGGACATTCTTATGCCTAACATCAAGTTTATATGTCAATGATACACTACTTCCTCCTATTGTAGACATTGGCTACGTAGCTTTATATGATTGGTTAGCTTCAAGTTAGCTTCATTGTAAAGGCACAGAAAAGAATAGCATTAGGGGATGTCTTCCACTCCTGATTATATGGTTTTCAACTTGTATATTTACTTAACCTATTATTTGCAATATCTAACAAGTTTATATTTGGTTAGTATTTTTTCTTCTAACATTTTCCCCTTGGAGATCTAGTTATCCCTAATGAAGCCAATGTTGTAAAGTTTTAGAATCAGGAATGCATACAGCAAAAGGTTAAGCTTAAGAAGGAGCAAGTTTAGGTAAGCTAATTTATGTATGCTAATATATGCATTTGAATGTATAGGCTGATAGGTTTATTTGATAATTGCTTTATTCTTACTTCTAAATGCAATATATATTGGATGGGGACTTCATGGTAACTACTGTGGCCTTCCCGTTAATGTCACTTTTAACAATCCTTTGCTCAAATTCCTTACATGATATAGTATGTGAAATTAATTATATAGAGAAAAATCTTAAAGCCATTAAGACAGTACAATGTGGATGATATCATCAATAAACTATGGCTAGACAAAGTGGGTTATAATGTCATGGGTTACAACTTGGTAAAACATTTGAAAGGGTATTTTTTATATTGTGTCAGTTGAGCACCTGACATAGTGTTACTTATTTAGAAATGTCTATAGGTATTTACCTCTGTGCTATTTATTAATCACCAGTTTTGCTTCATTTTGGACCCCTATGCATCCATTCTATATATCCTTAACTTATTGAGTTAGAGGGATAATGAAGGGCGAAAGAAGATGGCCCACATAAAGGTAAATTTATGTAGTGCTTTAATGTTTTATAGTGACTAAAGTTAATAATAATGGTAAAGTTATGTGTAATATTATGTACAGGTAATAGGATAGAAAGACTGGTTCACCACACTCTTATGGATATTGAAGCCGAAAAAGTATACTGAACTAAACCTAGTTATCATTGTCAATGATGTTGAGTTGCCCTAACAATCAAATGTGTTAGTGAACTACTTTGAACTCACATTACCTGTTATGCTCATTTATGTAACATCACTTTATTATCTCACTTTCTTTACTCATTAATGACTATGGAGTTTACTTGATAGAATACTTGCAATCTTGGACTGAGGAACTAAAGCTTGAATAGGGAGGTCTTGTAACAACCGGGAAAAAGGAAAAGAAAGAAAGTGAAAGTTAGAAAAATTCGAAATCTGGAAATTTTGCCAAGTCCTCTCGCAATAGCGAGAAATGGTCTCGCTACAGCGAGAGTGCCTGTTCGCAATAGCGAAGGCGATTCTAGCTATAGCGAGTGCGGACAACAGTCCATACAAAAACTAGGGGGCAGCTCGCCGTAGCGTGTGCCATAGCGAGAGTGAAGTCTGGAACTAACGCGATTTCGCCATAGCGAATGGTAAATCTCGCCATAGCAAAGGGAACTGATGCGAGTTCACCGTAACGAAGGTTAAGCCTCGCCATAGCGAAGCCAGGTTGCACGAGCTCGCTATAGCGAAGGTTAATTTTCGCCGTAGCGAGGGTCAGTCCGGAAGAGAGTAAATAGCGAGAATTAGACTTTATTAAACGCCCAAACTCATTTCTTTTCTCATATCTGCCCTAGACTTCGACCCAAAGAGAGAAAGGAGGCGTGGAGAGTGAGAGAGATCAAGAGAAGGAGGAAGAGCAAGGGAAAGGTAAGGAAATTTCCCCCATTTCTCTTTAGAACTCTGATCCCCTCCCTTTGCCCTCTCTTTCTGCGATTTTATTTGTGAAAATGGTTAGATTTTGGGCATGGGTCAGAAGAGGGAAAGTGGAAAACACCTTTGAATCTTTGTGTTTTTCTTTGAAAATGTGGTTTCCACTACCATGGGAGCTTGAGAGAGAGAAAGAGTTGATGACATTCTAGAGAGAGAGAGAGAACCCTAGGTTCTGGTATGTTAGAAGAATTGCTCTACAGATTACATTCTAAGAGAGTAATTGCATGCTTTTGTGTGTCTAGGCTCAAGAGAAACACCTCCATCAAGGTGTGATTGTGAACCTAAGGAGGGAGAGGAGAAATTGAAAGGAAAAGCTAGTGTTGGCATTGGCTCATAAGGTAGCTCTCTTTTCCCACTCTTTCTTGTTGCATTCTTGGATATGATAGTCATTGTATGATTATGTATATGCCTATTGTGTGGAATATGCCATGTGCTATTGCTTTGATGCATTGATGCCAATATGCTTGTGTGTTGAAATGTGAGAATTGCTTGGGTGCGGTAGTGCCGAAAGTCCCTTGAGATGGGTGAGTTGAAGCCGAAAGTCCCTTGAGATAGGTGAGACAAGGCCAAAAGTCTCAAACGAGTGAGGCCAAGTCAAAAGTCCTTAAACTCAGGTGAGGCCATCCAAAAGTCCCTAGACTCGGGTGAGGCTAGACCAAAAGTCCCTGGAGCCCATTTTTGGCATTGTTGTGATTTCCATAGCATGTACATCGTGTGTTGATAGTTTGAGAATGGCTAAGTGCTTATTCACATGCTTTGACTTGTTATATGCCTGGATTGTTTACTTGATTGAGTGCATGAGCTACTGAGATTCCCTGAATCTCACCCCTTCCCCTCCCAACTTAATATGCTAGGTGGAGCTCAAGGAGATCCGAGCACACACCAAGGAGCCTAGGAGCATGTATAGGAGAATGTAGTGTTGTTTTGATCTTTTTGATGTAAAGTGGTGCCACAATGAAGATGTGCCCACTATTTTTGAGTTGTAAATGTTGTACCAAATGTAAATATATGAAAGGATATTGTATGAACTATGTTTATAGCCAAATGAATGGAAATGAGGGTTTTGCCCCTTTTTATGAATGAATGCAATAGTGTATATTTGGCCATAGCATAGCGAGATTTGGATGTATGATGATTTAGACCACATGGACTTGTTATATATCCTAGTGTTATGCTTTTAAACTTGTCCATGAGTGGCTAGAGTGTGAGAGAGGCTATTTGGACCCGTTTTGGACCTTTGGGGTGCCAAAATCGGTATTTTTGAGAGCTCCGTCAAAGTATGACCGGATGAGCTCCGTTTGCCATGAAATTTGGCATGCCTCTGGAGTTTGTAGAAAGCTTCTTGAGAAGCTAAAGTTGGTAATATTTGGAGGATGAGAGAATATTTGGTGAATTGTTGAATTTGGAAAAAATCCATGGTTTGGTCATGTACTATTTCTATAGGGCAGAAATGAAATCTATGTCCTACATAGACCAAACGGTAGCCAAATGTCATGAAATTTTATACACATAAACTAGAAAACCAAAGTGACCTGTACCAACTAGAAGCACCCAAATCGGAGGTCTGTAGAGAGAGATTGAACCGTCTAAAATTCTGTATCAGCATCAGGGAGCCCACCTGACCCCCGTCACTGTTCCATCGATTTTCGGGGTGTAGGGCCTACTGAACTGATCTGGACTTATTTTTTTCCTCTAGTATACATCCGTAGCTTTCTAAATTGGTATAGTGTATCCAGATTGGATTTTTGTGGATTTAATTGTGAATTTTCGAATGTCATGATAGAAAGCTGCACCAGAAACAGTGACAGCTGGACCATCCTCCCATTTTCGATGTCAAACATGGTCCAAATGCTGAGATTTTGATTGGGAATGATTTTTAGTGTAAATTAAACACTTAGAGATTTCTAGAAAGATAAAGTTTTCTGCATTCCAATTTTTCTATAATTAATTATGATTTTCCAAAGTTAGAGCCAAAATATGACTTTTGGGCACAAGTGAGAAAAGTGCATTTTTCTGGTTTTTGGCTCTATACCCGTGGCCTATGGTTTGTTTCATACTATGTATGAGTCGTATAGATAGAGTTTAAGTTGAGGATCCTTGATATGGGTTCACAGGACCCACAGGGCAAAAGATGAGTATATGAAACCCCGACTCATAGCATGCAAATGCCACGGAGGAGTAGTGATTCTTTGAAAATCATATGGAACCGAGCCCAGTGAGAGGCTAGGTAGAGGTAGTAGATTAAGGTGTCACAGGTCTTACCATGCCTACCTATACTCAGCTATGAGCCTTTCTTTAAAATGTTTGTTATACTCTAATATTTGTGGCTCATATGTAAATGATTATAGTTTTCAGGAACAACTGGATGAGTTTCATAACCAACTTATATGGTTGACCATTATATGAGACATGGTTAACCATCCACACAACAAGTGTCATGCTGATGTTTGCACTGGTAGCAAGCTAAGGGAAGCAAAAGAGAATGTAGTGATTAATTAATTGTTTCATCCATTTAGTTTGTTATCATTATGGTTAATACCAAAAAAGATCTAGATGTGAACATTGTAGAAAAATTGTTTGAAATATTTTGTTGTTATAATTATAATAATATTATGTTGTTTAAAGTTTCTTGAAGTTCTTTATTGTGCTAACAAATTTAGTATTTACTTGTTAACACAGTCCCTAACCTTCTAGTAATGGCCACTTTCTTGTAAGTAATGGTAACTATCGTTTTGCGTAGTACTTTTTCTCTAAAAATGGCTAATAATGGTCAACATATATAATAGTAAATTTTCCTAAAATCTAGTAAGTAATGTCACTAAACTTGGTATGCATGGTCCTAAAACTGAATTACTCTATAAAGTCCCTAAATGTGGTAGTAAATATCTTGAAATATAGTAGTAACATCCTTAAAATTTAGAGTAACAGTCTTAAAACTCAACTCCTCTATACTTTTCAAGTACTTTAAACATAGTAGAAAATTTCCTTAAATCTAGTTGTAACATCCTTAAAGTTGATAATAGTGATTCTAAAGCTTAATAGTAAATATACTTTGTAAGGTTGTTAAATAGAGTAGTAAATTTCTTTAAATTCAGTAATAATATCCCTAAATTTGATAGTAACAGTCGTAAAACTCAATAGTAAGTATACTTTACAAGGTCGCTAAATGTAGTGGTAAGTTTTTTTAAATCTAGTAGTAACAAACTTAAACTTAGTAGTAATGGGACAGTAAAGCATGGTCCCTAAAACCTATTATAACATCTTTAAACCTAGTTATAATAGTCCTCAAACTTAATAGTACGTACACTCTATAAGGTCCTTAACGATAATGGTGAATTTCCTTAAATCCAATAGTAATAGACCTATACTTGCTAGTAACAGGTCTAAAACTCAATAGTAAAGCACTGTCTCCAAGCCATAGTAGTAAATTCTCTTAAAATTAGTAATAACATCTCTAAACCTGGTAGTAACGATTCTAAAACTTATTAATAACTATACTCTACTAACACCATTCATCCTTAATGCCATACTTTGCCCTACATGCTGGTTTTGACTTTAAATTAATTTCGAGGCCATATAGTTATTCGGTGCATCATTAGGCACATTGGTTACTATCCCCACACCTTTATCCATTAAAATAGACAGCATTTGAAGAGCATAACTGAGCTCATCATATGAAAAAAGAGATTTCAGTGGAGGGCTAATAAAGTCATAACTAGTCAGCTCAAGCAACCAAATGGATTTTTCTAAGGCGCGTGAATAAGTTTGGTAAGCATGGTTAAGGTCTACCTTATGAGAGAGAATAAGCATATTAGTTTCATTGACTTCAAAGGCTTCATACTTCCCATTAGGCAATACCCATCCATTAGTTTGCCTATAAATAGTCTTAGGCTCAATGTTATAATTAATAAAAATACCTTTCTTCCTTTCAACACTCCAAATTTAAAGGAGAAAGTCAGAAGCACCTTTATCTGTATAAAAGTGTACTCTTCTTAGTCCTCTACTTCACTAGGAAAGATAGGTATCCTTACTTCTTGGTCCTTTGCTTTGCTAGGTAAGATAGGTGGGGCATCCAATTTGTTAGATCTCTTTTGCAATCAGCTAAGGCCTTAGTGGGCTTACCTATGCAATAGAAAGCCAATTGAAAGAGTATATTGCCACCTCTCAGTCTATGATAAACAATAACAGATTCTAGTTTTAGAAGTGAAAATGCATGTTCGAGATGTCAATATCCATTCATATAAAGGAATGGAAAGTTGCAAAAAAAAATTTCCACAGATTTAAAAGATTTCTCGCAATGTTCATCCCTAAAGACATCTTTCTCTTCTCACTATTTTTGAACCTTTACCTTAATCTCTTACAAATAATCCCTCCATCAAATGCACTATTCTTTTTTAGTGTGATAGAATTTAGAGAAAAGTTAATGCTATGAAACCTTTTTAGTGCTTTTAAATAAATTTAGATGATAATATTTTATATTTTATTACAACAAATTTTCTCTAGTTGGATTTTGCATTTGAAATAAGTGGGATAATTTGTTCACCTTCATGCAATTGTGTCACTGTGTATATGCTAATTTTGAATATAGGATAAGACAATGTTAGTTGTAATTTAAGCCTTACAATTACAATTAAGAGGTTGAATCATAAGTAGGGTTCATTTTCATTTTATGGTGAGATGCGGGTATTGAATCTTTGTGTAAGTTTCACCTCTTAAATGTATTAGTAACATCCCTGAATCTTATAGTAATGGTCTTAAAATTCAATAGTAACTATAGCTTAAGTAGTAGTAAATACATTGATGTGCACTAGTTAGTCAAGAAGACTAAATAATGAAGGGAATAAAAATGTAAACTTAATTAATAACAACTTGACTTGTAAGTATTACATATACAAAAGCTAAATGGTTCACTTCCTTAACAAGAGCTATATTCAAAATATCACTTAATATGCTACGAACTCATTTTATTGGTTGTGCAGAGATTAGACATGTAGCTTTAATAAACAAATATTACATACATACATCATTTGCAACATAAAGCTCCAATTTTCATAACTAACATGAAGTTAGACATTGCTTTACTTATAACTATTATATACACAAATAAGTATTACGTACAGTGGCTAAGAATCCAAAAAATTTAGACCTTACTCCAGTTGTAACCACTGCAACTTCGTTATATCTTTTGTTGTCGTAAAAGATAAAAAACCTAAACATGTCACATATAGTAATTAGGTGTAACCTTTCTATGTACAACCAAGATATAACTGATGCATGTACAAAAAAATTAGTTATGTAGACCATATACAAAAAAAGAGACCAACTTTTAGACCTTTAAAAAATCACAGATCACTTCCTTAACAAAAGTCATAAAAACCATAAGCTATCTAGTTTTGCATCATCAAGGTAAGGATGGATTGGGTTTTTTGCACTTAGCTAGTTATGACTAGCCTCTTGTTAATGGGAACACCAGTATTGAACCTTGTCTTGAAATTATGATTCATGTCATTTTTTTTGCAATCTCCTAGCTATACGACTTGTGATAGGTGATAGCAGGAAAGTGTTGCTAACATAATCATCGATAGAAAGGTTATTCACATTTGGCATATCATAAGTCTCTATAGGGATCATTGTATTCATATAAATCTTTTGCTAGGAACTCAGTAAGTAGCATTTTATAATGTAATAGTACATATTCCCATGCAACTTCTTTATTACTACCTATGCATAAGGGCAAAGGGTAACACCTCAACATTAATTAAGAATAATTATGATGAATTAGGGACTTAATCTGGGTGATTAATAAAGTTAATTAAGTGAAAAGGGAGATGGATATTTAATTTAGGCCATGTAATCCATTTAGTTATGCTTGGAGCCCAATATAAAAGTCCATTTTTGGTTATAAGAAGGTCCAATTCTTTCTAGAGGCCCAATTACACCTTAAGCAGACCTAATTTGAATGGACCCTTAAGTCAGCCCAAAACCTTAGTAAACATTTTTGTTTGGGGCCCAATAAGTTTACACTAGAACCCAAATGGAATTTTAGGCCTTTGGATCAGCACATTTCCTTATTAACTCTAAGTGTTCTATTGCCCAATTCTCTTAACCATAGCCCAACAATTAGGAAGAGGCCCAATTGGACTTTGGGCTGATGGATCAGCCCATTTCTCACTAAAACCTTAAGAGAAAACCCTTCTCCCTTCTACCATTCTGTAGAAACACAAGAGACACAAGAAAATTCGGAGGCCTTGAGAGGTGGCTAGGTTTCTTGGCATAAATCCATCTTTTCTCATTTTTAGAGCAAGATTTAGGAATGGTAATTGATATATAACTTAATCCTCTCCTCTTTCTCTTTGATTTGGCCTAATTGATTTGTCATTTGGAGTATTTTTACCCACACCCAAATATGAAATGTGTTGTTTGGTGTTTTCAGGGAGGATTTTCGGAGTTAAAAGTTAGAGGGACAATTAGGTAAATATTTCCCTTCCATTTTGTATATTATTTTGTTGGAAAATATCCCCAAGGATTAATTTTCATAATGGGTTCTACTATTGTATGAAATTACAAGGAGATAAAAGTGAAATACTAAAGTTTCTGGACTTAATGACTCAAATCCAAATTTTGGAATGCCCCATGGTGTATAGGTAAGTATTCCCCTTTCTCTTGTGAGGTTTATGTGTTGAATTTTCATCTTTTGGATTAACTTTCGAGCATGGTCTTTGCATGTGCGAAAATGGAGATCTTGGGAATGGCCTATTATGAATCCTTGGTATTCTAACCTTAAATTGGTGTAATAAATCCTTTGGGAACTTAGGTGAGTGATTTCTAATGGGTTTTGATGAAATTGATCAATGGATAGAAAATTCTTTGCTAATGATAGTTAAATGATGATGACTATACTTGTTTTAGGCCTGGTGTGCATTTCAATTATAATGGTAGTTAGAGGAAGAGTAATTAGGCTTCATTGAAATAACTGAGGTTAATTTCCTAATTCCATGTATATGCTCATTTTAATTTGATGTTTTGTTGTACATGTATGATTTTGAAATGCTAAATGATTGGTTGGCAACTTGATTGTTGTTATGATTAGACCTTGTGAGTCCATGAGTCTATGGTGGAGTTGTAGTATGGTTGCCACTCATGCATCGTGCTTCGATTGGGCACCGGGTTATAATCAGACCCGTGAATGCACTAAGCCCAGATTGTACTCATTAGGGAGTTGGTGCTGTGGACGGGCTTCTCTCAGTGTTATTGGCCTTTGACATATTAGATGTGATTGCTAGTATAAGATAGTAGTCACTGGTAGCTTAACTAGTTCATTTACTAATTGAATAAATGATTTTGGTATTTGATGATATGAAAATGTATTATGTTGATTAATCTGCACATATATATGAAATTTACTTCTTGTTACTGAGATTATATATCTCATCGCAGTTGTGGGCTAACATTTTCGAGGGCCAGATCTTTTAGTGGCAAGGAGAAATTAATGGAAGCCTATTATATGATTTGGTAGCCATAGGTTGGATGTAACACCATAAATTTCTAGCTTGTCTCATGCTATTTCCATGCTTATGCCATGTATTTCACAAGGAAGCAACAGAATGACAGTAAAATAATGAATATATTTTGTGTCGTGTAATGGATAAAATTTTCCATTTAGTGTCCCATGGACCATATGAGGTCATCCATCTCATTCTCAAATTTAATTATACAATTATAACTCATAACCATCCCAAGAAGTGGCCTAGAACATGTGCAAGTGGATGGTATACGTAAAAATCAATGATGCAGCCTCGGCTAGAATTTCTAGGTTACTATTATAAAATTTGAAAAATCATAACGAATTTTAGAAAAATTGAAATTAAGCATACTTTACCATTCTAGAAAGATATAGATGTCTACTTTATATTAAAAATATATCTAGACTATAATAGGGGCTAATAGCCATCGAAAATTGATGGAACAATACCAGAGGTCGACTGTCAACATTTGTACTATCCTCTAAGTTCAAAAATTCATATCTCCTTGCTCAAAGGTTCAATTGGGATAATCTTGGTGGCTTATCATGTCAAGTTTATGTTTGTAAAATTTCATGAGTACTGGACATCATTTGGCCCTTAAATGACATAGACTAAGTAACTGACCATATAAACAATGTTTGTATCAGTTCACCCAAAAAATGCTAACTTTGAAAATCATAATTAATTCTCTAGAGCTCTAAATAATCTTGTATTTAGCTTTCTAAAAAACCCTAAATAAGATCTATATGTGTGCTAAATTTCAGGGGCAAATTCGTTTATTTGGTTAGATCTCAATATTGGGTTGCAAAATGGCTCATTTTGTGTCATATAAGGGGTCTAAATGGTCCATTTTGAGTTCTAAGACAACCATGACCGCTTGAGCATGTGGGAATGCACCAAAATGACCTTTAAACTTGTTTCAAAGGTGCATAAACCCAAAAATTGAAAAATCACTCTTTCACCCCATGCCATAAACAAGATTACACGTCTTACATTGCTGCCCAAGGTTCAAACAATACATTATCATTCATTTGGCATCCAATCTCATACATATATCAAATATATAAGTAATTACACATCTTTAAATGATTATACAATATTTTCATCATAGTATTACATCATATGCCCTTTGTATGGCTACAAAAAAAACAAAGCTACACATTTTGATGTCAATCTTTCATCTTCCCACTTGGTGGCTTCCATTACCTTGCTCACTTGGTCCACCTAGCATGTTAAGACATTGGAAAGGAGGGAATAAGATTCAAAGAATCCCAATAACTCATCTCCCTTTCAATCACACATAAAGAATGTAATACAAGTTTTAAAAATGCATGTATAAGTATAATGAAATGTATAATCATTCAAGAAATATTCTTAGCATTTGAACATGTCATACAAAGCATACATAGGCTTGCTAAGTAAGTAGATTAGCCTCACCCATTCTCTTATGGATTTTGGATTTGTCTCACTCACTTTCTCTAAGAGGTTTTGACTTAACCTTACTCTTGGGAGACTCTTTACTTTATCTCAACCATTTTTAAGGGTTCTTGGCTTCACCACACTCAAGCAAACGCAAGCAAACATACTAGGCATCATTTGAAAACATAATACAACATCATGGTATCATGAAATATAGGCTTATGCTAGAATATTTTTCATGACTTAAAACACACATATACACATTCAAAGACAAAGTGAGCACATATTCATGCATGAAAGAAAGTGGAGAGCTACCTTTACCATACAAGTACACTTTTTCTCTTGGAATTATACTCCCTTCCTTAGCCACACACTCACAATGATGGGAGACTTGTTTTTCTTGGCCTAAACATATAAAATAGGAACCAATCGTGCTCTTGAAACCATTCACAAAGTTATCTATCTACTTGGAACTCTAATTTTGTCTTATGGTTCATTTATGGTTCCTAAATGCACTTAATAAAGCAAAATCCATCAATTGAGTTCTAGGCTCCATTCTTTTCTCTCATTTATGATTCTTGACTCCTTTTAAGCCTCTTGGAGTCATCATACAATTGAAACAAGGAGCCTAACTACATGTTACTTTCTTATGTCATATTATGAAACCTATGATGCCATCTCACTTTCTATGATTTCTAAAAAATTTTCAAGGCTTCCTCTCATCTTCATTCATCATATATGACTCAAAAATGGGTTTAGAAAAATTTAAAACTATCCCTAGGTGCCTTAAACCCTTTAGGCCGAGGCATGCTTCCTTCTTAGCATCCATAGAGTTTGCTTTATTTTCTTAGTGGAAGATGCATATGGGGAGCCTCCTAGGGATCTTAGGAACTTATCCAAACACTCATTTAGGCCTAAGAATTATTATATCGAATCAGATTTTACAAGGGACATTTGAAACCCTAACTTTGCTATCTTGATTTTCTACGGTTGTTTGTTAATTCTCTTTACATATTTTTATTTTCCACACTTAATTCCTTAAGGTTCTACCTAAAATACATGCCTTCTTAAAGCTCCCTATGTTGGACGAACTAAGGAAAGAAGGGAAGAAGAAGTAGCTACCATAGGAATGAAGATTTACCTTGTTTCCTTGATTATTCTTGCTTGTCTTTTACTTTTCTTATCTTCCTCACCTCAAATCCAAAAGTTTTCCTCTGTTTTGCCCTCAAAATAGATCCAAGAATTTCAATAAAACCATAAGAAAGGAAGGGAAATGGAGGAGAAGAAGTTTACTAAAGAGAAAACATGAAAAAAAAAATTAGGAAAATCCATACCTCTTCCTTGTTTTTCTCCTTCCTTTCTTCTCCTTCTTGTATGCCTCACCCTTAGGGTTCTTTCTTTGATTTAGAGCAAAAAAAAAAAGTGAGCTAAATGAATAAGGAAGTGGGGCGTGACCTATATATATAGGTAGGTTAGGAAGAACTTTTCAAAAATTCTAATTTTGTCCCTTCGTCTTGGCATTTTTATTTCCTATTCGTTTTAACTCCTTTTTGAAAACTATCTTTTCCATTATAAAATTTAGGTTCCCAATTTAGTAAAATACTTTTGAAATAACTCAAATCGGAGCTAAAATCTTCACAAACAAATCCGTTAAAGTTTGGGTCAACCAACATTGAAAAGCATCAACTGGAGGGGTTTTAACTGTCCCGAGTCTTCCCATGGTTTTCAAGGCCTTTGAGAATCCTAGAAAACTTAAAACGTTCATTTAAAAAGCCCTCCTATGAGAATTCTAAAATTTGCTCAAAATTATGAAAATGCTATTACGTTTCGTCAACTTTTCATTTAAATTCGTTTCTTCATTTCCACCAGAGCTTGGGATTCTAGAGTCTAGAATGCTACTTAAATTTTTTGGGACCTTAACTAATTTATTTCGGGAGACTTACTTTGAAAACTCATCCATTTTTGTCGTTTGATGAAAACTAGACATTAAGTTAAAGGTCTTATAAAGTTAGGTTTGTGTAATGAAAATAATATTTTCGTGTATTTGCCACATTACAACATGAATTCCAAGTGTAGAGACTATCTATGTAATACATTTATTATGCTTCGATCGGGGATTGGATTGGGATCAGACTCTTGAATGCATTAAGCTCAGGTTATGCTCATTAGGGAGTTAGTGCTATGGATAAGCCTCTCCTAGTGTTATTGGCCTTTAACATGTTGGATGTGATTGCTAGTATAGGACAGTAGTCATTGGTAGCTTAATGAGTTCATTTGCTAATTGAATTAATAATTTTGGTATTTGATGATATGAAATGTCGATTAATCTGCACATATATATGGAATTTACCTCTTGTTATTGAGATTATATATCTCACCCCGGTAGTGGGCTAACATTTTCGAGGACCAAACCTTTTAGTGGTAAGGAGAAATTAATGGAAGTCTATTATATGGTTTGGTAGCCATAGGTTTGGAGACCTTGTAAGGTTGGGTTTGTGTAATGAAAATAATAGTTTCGTGTATTTGCCACATTATATCATAAATTGCCAAATGTAGAGACTATTTATGTAATACATTTATCATAGGATTAAACATTATGATTATAATTGACTAATAATTGATGAATTACTTGGTCTTTTATGACCATTAGGCATTAGCTCTATAAATATTTGTGGTTAAACCATTTTGTTGTCATGGAATGGGAATTGATTGATATGAAATTAAATTTAATTGCTTTAATTCAATCTAAGACTTCTAGACAATGAGAACTAGTGAATCACGATATTTGGGAGTCGAGAGGTCTAGAAAACCATGCATGTTAGTCATGAAAGCCTTAGAATTCATCTAGAATAAGTGGTAAAAGGGTTAGAAAGTATGAAAATGAGAAAATAACATCAAGAGAGGCGAAGTCTTAGGTTAAAGGACTTGAGCCATGGCCAAAATTAAAGTTCAGGATAATAGAGGCTAGGAGCGCCATGACCAAGGTGATTTGAGTCATAACACAAGGTGAGAAATTAGCTCTAGGGGGTAACAGAGAGTAGTTTTGCCACGACGTAAGGGAACCTTGTGGCGGCAAATGTCGGGAAGTAAGTTAGGAGAGTTCCAGGAGGCTCTCTCACCACAGTGCCACATAAGCTTGCTGTGGCAAGACACTCAACTTGCTATAGTGAGACACCCAACTCATTGTAATGCTAGGGAAGCTGGCCACGACAAGAATCGAGAAAAGTTGAAAAATAAGTGCTCTAGAGCACCTTCACCTCGACATGAAAGGCTTGAGTCGTAGCGCAAGGTTTGTATTTTTTTATTTTGAGCTCTAGTAGCCATGTATGTCATGGCATGGATATATCAAGTCACCGCAGGAGTCCCCAAACTTGGATTTTAGATTTTAGATTCTAGTAATCAACTTAGCCTTAGCAAGAGAGGTCCAAGTTGCAGTGAAGGTCCCCAAACTTTTATTTTAACTTAGAGACTTTAGATTCTCTTATAATAATGTTATGTACTAACTTGAAAACACTTAGAAGATGTTTTTGTTAGGTGGAATCAGTGGTTAAATGAATCAAAGGCTTTTAATTGATAATTAGAATCACTTATGGAGTCAAATGGTCTTGATTATTTGGTTAATAACCCTTAATGATACCAAGGTTCAAATTCCCTCACTTTTTCATAATTTAATTAATTATAATGACTTCAGACCTTGATTTGCGATCATTAATCATGCAATTAAGCCTACTCACTATAATTAGGAATTAGGGTTGTTACACATGGGATACCAGACATTTGCCAAGCTTGACAAGTTTACTCTCTTAGTGCCATATTCACCTTCAAATAATGTTCTACTATTATATTTTTTGCCCTAACAACATTCTCCTTAAGCATTACCTCAATCCTTGGGCTTACCTCTTTTGTCCATTTAGTCATAACTTCCTTGCTAGGATATAGTTCTTTAGCAAGCTTCTCTTGAAGCTCATTAATTAAAACACAAATACTATCCTTCCTCTCTTTTATAATCCATGCATTAAAAGATTCTCAAGGTTAATTGTGATATTACCCCATCATCGATATAGGAATCTAGATAATGCCCACCTATCAACATCATTTTATGTCTTTTCCTATCTAGCTAACTCAAAGGAGAATGACTTCACATTTTTCAATGCTTTTACATGGTCTAAGTCCATCAAAGCATACACAATGTCATCTAGCAATTTTAACTTATCACCTTGCACCTTCTTCTCTGACCCATACAAACTTTAGAGAACTTATTGCTAAAGTTCTCTTTCATGTGTCAATAGTAAAATGCATGCCTCTTTGCACTGAACACTTCTATTATTGCATCAACTATGGCATTGTGGCAATCTAAAACCAAAGTAATTTCCATATAACTGGTCAAGTCTTTAACATCTTGAAGGAACCCACTACAAGAAAAATAGGTTTTAGCGTCGGTTAAATAAACCATCTAACATCAGTTATGATCGACGTTGGATAGTCTAACGACGGTTAAAAAAATCGACATTAGAGGCAGCATGGAGAATCCAAATAACGTCAGTTATACCAACCGTTGGAACAACTGACGCTAGATTCTAACGTCGGTTGGAACCGACATTAACCAATGGCCACTTATGTCGGTTACAACCGACGTTAACTATAACGTCGGTTATAACTGACACCATGCAAAAGCTAACTTCATATGAGATTCATGTACGAATACAAATAATGGCGGTTACAACTAACGTTAAATGGAGAAACGTAACGTCAGTTATAATCGACGTTAAAAATAGGGAATTATGCGTATACTAATGTCGATTATAACTGACATTATATTTTTACCTTTAACGTCAATTACGACTGACGTTAGTGTCTTGCAATGGTAAATATGCTAACGTCGATTATAACCGACGTTAGTATATGTACCTTTAACGTCAATTAGGACTGACGTTAGCATCTTGCTATGGTGAATATACTAACGTCGGTTATAACCGATGTTAGTTTTCCATTGATTATTTTTACATAACGTTAGTTATGACCGACATTAGGTAACGAAAAATGCTTTTTTTTCATTTTATTTTATTTCTTTTATATATTGTTATTTTCCTTTTGACCTGCAATACTTTGATATATATAAAGAAATTAAACATTCACATAAAATTAAATTTTAGATTAATTTGCTGTATACAAAACACTTGGATTTAATAAACATCTATTTATATGATCTTTATAAAAGTTTCACCATCCAACAATATTATAAAACATTAACTAAGATAAACACAAGGCAAGTATTAAGCCTTATAAATTGTCATCCAAAAAAGGCTTTAAACATGCCACAGAGACAAAATAAATTCAACAAAATCCAAAATGCTTCATGGATCATGACTTGCACCAGATGATCGCCGACCAGGGGCAGGTGAGGCTTCTGTACTACCAACATCAGGTGGCTGCATGAAAAAATACAAAAATTACATTTACTTAAAGCCTTTTTAATATAGTAATTTAATAATTACACAACTTAACATTTATATTACCTGTGAATGAGATGCCCTGGCAATGCGAGAAATGTCTAGTGGTAGCTCCATTCCTAATTTTTCTACTAAATATTTAAATATGCCATTCATTCGAGCTTGCTCATGAGCCAATTGTGCTTGTTCCATTGCACGCTCTTCCTCTATAGTTTTTAGTCGTTCTTTCATTGTTGCCAACTTATTCTTTAAAGTTATCACTTCCTCACCTGAGTTCCCTGCTACAAAACTTATAGGCACACTATTAAATCGACGAGTAGATAATCCAAATATCTTAGAAGGGCATGGACCCAACCCTAAGCCGCGTACTCGTCCAGAATGCTCTTTTCCAAGCACTTGACCAAGTGGATCATCTGATGAAACAAGTGGTGAAGCCTCAGTTTCTTGACTGAGCCTCTGTGAAATTTCTTCCTACATATCAAAACAATAAATTATCATATAAGAGACAATGTAATAACTACCAGAAAGTAGAAGCAGAAAAGTCAAAGTGACCACAATATATGAGGAGCTGAGAGCTACAAAAACAGCTTTTGTTATCTGTCTGTGTATTATAGCTTTGACCTCCCTTTTATTGGACTCTATTTTTTAGATTTAATAACATTTCAGTTTTGACACAACACCAAAGCTAAGAAGACACGTCAATCTGATCATTGTTTTCTTACTGCATATAGTACTTTTTTGTTGTTATATCATGGGTTAAGTGAGAGCTTTCTTATAGACCAACATTACTTAAGCCTGTTCTAATTTGTGATGGTCCAGCCAATTGAATTATTTTTCCTTAAATCTAAATTATATGTTAACCAAATTTAACTTAGCTAATTTAATCAATTTAGTTGAGTTCTTGAATGTCCCTAATTTGAACATCAGGCAGTATTCTATCAGACAAATGAAAATTAACTTATGTCTACAATCAATTATTATTACTCACAAAAATTAGTTTAAAGTTGCATGAGAAATACGTTGGCACATGGGGGGTCCCTATGAAGGTTGAAAGGATGAACGTGGTTGGAATTGGAGTGGACATATAAATCAAAGTGAAAACAACTTAATTGGTCTAAATTATGAAAAAAATGAAAAACAGAAAAAACAACAACAATATTGTGTGCTTATTTACCTAGAACTTCCAGATTCATAGGCTCACTTCTCATCTAATTTTTTGTCATGGATAAAAGGAGCAAAAAGCAAAAACTACGCCTGAGACATGATCACTTGTACTACAAAAGTAACTTAGCAATCACTACTTAATACTACAAAAATAATGCACAATATAAATCATGGCAAGTGTGCGTACAAGACTCTAAAATATATTTGGTAGAGTTTGTACAAGACTACAAAAATAATGCACAATTACAATTTGTTCAAATTCATAACTAATTTACAATATACACAATTGAAGCTTATAAGTAATTACAAACATCCAACTAAGTGTCATAAAAGGTATCAATCTTTACTAATTTAGATGCATTACTTATTCATTCATAAATAATTAATCAAAAAGCAGTAATTTACCCCCGGGCAAAAACTGAACACCTATAACAAATATGACTCCAAGTCCTGTTTCGTTGTGAAGAAGCAATAAACGTTATCCATAAAATATAACTTAACATTGAAACCTACTTTTTATTTTTATTATTAAAAATAACAAGGAAATGGCAATTGAAAAGAGGAAGATATTTTTCATCAGTAAATGCTCAAAAAATATAATACCCTTTCCTATGTTATCAGCAAAACAGGTGACAGCAAAAGCAAGCAAAAGAAACAAAAATAAATGCTAAAACCTTGGTAATAAACACCGTGTGTATTGGAAAGCTTCTTTCTCTTTTTTCCAATTTCACAGGGCAACAGTTTAATTGTAATCTCACGCATCTCCAATTATTTCATTCCACCACACATGATGGTAGGTCCTCACCTAAACAAGGAGAGTCTTCTCTGTAACCAGAAAAGTGGCGAAGAAACTTCCTTTTATTATAGATAGGAACCTCTCGAATATTTCATGTTGAAGAAAATGAATGATTAAGTGGAGGTAGGAAAATATAAATTAAGGTTAGAAGTTGGCAGCATAAGATCTTCTTCTGTTCCATTAAGAATCAAATTCCCTCAATCTGCTTCATGACAATGAAAAGAAAACCTGAGTTTCAAAGTACATGATAAAGACATATCTATCAGGCCTTCAATGCTCTATAAGACACAAAAGTTCAGTAATTTTCGTTTAGATTTTTCAAACAGAACAGAGGCTTAGAGGCTATTAAGAATTATTTAAGTACAGAGCACAAACTATAAGGATCTACATGAGAGTAAATTAGTAAACATTAAAAATGATTTCAGCTGTGTTTTTCGAACATGGTTTTCAAGTCTACAATAAAAGTACAGAGCACAAACTATAAGGATCCCCCATTTTAACAATATGATCCCTACCAGAGATCTGCAAACCCTATATGTCAATAAGATCCCCATAACTGAAATCAGCCAGATCGTAGGATTTTGCATAAAACAGTTCACTATCATTCAATCATCAATCAGATAAAAAGATAATGGCATTTATCAATATTCAATACCAATTTTTCATTTACCATAAAGGACTAATTCTAACAGTATTATAATTATCCAAACAAAACTAGCATCATTAATAAAGGACTTAAGCATCCTGGTACAGTTGCTCCTACGCTGTCCTTATGTATTTTCTTTAGTTTCTGTTCTTTCATCAAATAAAAAGAAAAAACCTCAAAACTTTATTTTTTCCCTCCTTTTTCCAGACTTTTATAAAAATTTGTTAACAAAAAACTCAAAAATGAAACTCCTCAGAATTGGTTAGTATAACATTGTTTCACTTTCTTTTGGTTTCCCTTAATTTTAGAAGGATTTGACATGTAAGATATGAGAATAAAGACAGTGGCATACTAAACACCTCACTTATAACTTCAGCTAGCAAATAATCTTTCTTGTTTTTTTTGGCTACAAGATAAGAATATTTACCAATCAAGTTACACCCCTATTCAATAACTTTCACAAATTCATGTTCAATAAAATTGTTAAATATAATGAGACTTTGAACTATTTGATTATATCATTATTGTTCTTTAGTTTTTAAGTGCATTATTGTACATGACAACACTTTAGCATTGAAAAAAGTTTCAGTCACTTACCCCTACAACTTTGGCTGCCTCATTAACATAGCTCCCATCAGCATGTTTGCATGTTGCAAGAAATACTTCACAACGTTTTGGTGGCCAGCCCATTTGTACTGCCTACAATGCAAGGAATAAAATGGATTAATTTTGCTACAATTTTCCTTATTTAAGTATGCATTAAAAAAATTGTAAATTACCATCTCATGTCTTCTCCTAGAATTACTCTTAGAACCACCAGTATGAGGATACTTGAGTTTTTGACGATTAACCTTGTTTTTTTTGCTTATTTCCTACAAATCAAAGACAAACAAATGAATGATGCAATGTTAACTAAGGAACATCAATGTATGAAGAGATAAACCATTACTATGCGACTTTCTTGTAATCGGTAGTCCACGAAGCTATTCCATTGGTCTTATGAAATTCTTTCAGGACATTTATTCATAATTTCCTCTCTGCTGTCATTTTCCCCAAACAGACTCTTATGTAGCCTATTTCTAAACTCCTTCCGCTTAACTCCTAGTGATTTCCATGCCCATTCTAATCCATCACTAGACTAGAAGGCAATCTTATCCTGTGCTTGAAATCATTTAGTAAATTATCTAAGCTTGTGAAAACATATAATAAAAAACGAAGATGTTTAAAAATAAAAAAAAATCACTCTTTATACCTGCACTTATTCTATTCCTAACTTCATATATCTTTATGGAACTTCCCTCCAATTAAAGAAGTTAAGAGGAATGAGGTCAGTGTCTGTGGCTAGCTCTCCTAACCAAACTCCAAGTATGCCAGCCTCATCACCATACGGTTGTCCAAACTCATCGATTGGACAAGCTATCCTCTTCCCTTTTTCTAGATTCCAAACATCTTTTGCTTTCAATCTCTCTTTTCTTACTATGCCATTTTCATCTGCCATACAAAAGAAAAAAAGTAAATATTGCATTTAAATCATTAACTATCTCATAATATAATTAACTAAAGCAATTACCGATAATATCAACAATCCAATCCTTATTTTTGACATTGTCCCTTGGTGCACGTCGCTGGAAGGAAGTTTCACCATTGTCAGTAGCTCCACATGGCTGAGAAGGAGTAGTATCACCTATTACTACTTGGAGTTGTGGATGAGAGACATATGTTAAAGTAATTGGATTAGCTGTTGCATGTGTTTGAGAAGCAGGTGTAGAGGTAATGGTAGTGGGCACTGTGGATGTTTGTAGGTTCCCAGTAGGCGTAGGAGCAGGACTTGATTGATGTAATCTTTGAGCAATGTTAGCAACCTTTGCCCGAGATGAGCGTGGACGTTTAGGCGGCATCCTACAAATGTAAACCAATAATATAATCATGTCATTTTCGTAAACATGTAACAATAAACAGATTTCACAAGTATGCAATAAAACATAGACACAAATAAAAATTCTATATATGTTGTTAAACAAACCATGCCATCCTCTTCATCGCTATTATCAAACTCAAGGTTGTTAATTGGTTGATTAGAAACATGTTCTTCATCGCCTCTTGTTAATTGTAAACTATCAATGTCATCAGGAAAATTAGAACTAACTTCTTGTTCTAAATGTAGCTGTCTAGATTGGTAACCACTATTTGCTTCATCATTTTCTATATTATCTCCCATTTCAAATAGGTCTCGAGGCTTCACATGTATTGCTACACTCCATGGGTGATTCGTTTTGTCATCTACATAAAATACCATCTGAGCTTGTGAAGCTAGAATGTAAGGCTCATCTTCTGCAACATCTCCAGTATGGATTAATCGGGAGAAATTAACTAAATTGAATTGAAAGTCATCCTTTTTTTACCGCTTTAGTGCTAGCCCATAAACATTTGAAAAGAGTAACCTTAAAATGGCCATAGTAGTTTAACTCAATTATATCTACTAATTTGCCATAATACACGAGATCTGCATGTGCAACTCTCCCATCTTTTGCACTTGCATAACATCTAGTTTCTGATGTTACCCATACACCACTATTTTGAGTCTTCAATCCTTCTTCTCTTTTCAATGTGCGAAACCTAAAACCATTTATATTGAATGCACTAAATCGTCTAGCCAAATTTAAAGGACCTCGTGCAAGAAATTTAATGTCATCTGAAAACCCTGTAGTATCATCCTTATCAACCTGAAATAGTTCACATGTTAGCTAGAATCAATATCACTTCAATATATTAACCTAAATACAAACTTTAACAAAATAAGGCTTACATATTCTTTGAACCAATGGGCAAAATTTTTCGTGACATGTTTGTCAATTGCCACAGCAGATCTAGTATGACGACGAAGCCTGGCCTTCACATCATCTCTATATTGTCTATAAGGAAAAAATTACTAGCATAAAAGACTAACATCATGTTTGAAACCAAAAAAGAACTGTCAAGTACTTACTAAACAAGCTCTTCAATTGCTTTACAATTGAACAATACACAACGATGTGCTGGGATCTTTTCAATGGGAGTGAGTTGAATTTCTGATATGCCTCCTATAGAATGACCAACTAGTGGAAACATACATGCTTCAGAGCAACCAAGAGCTACATAGTCATCATTGCGAGTCGGCCTATTAAACCTTGTTTCGATGTCTTGTAAATACCTTGAACAGAATGTTAATATTTCCTCACAAAGGTAGCTTTCAGCAATAAAACCTTCTGCTTGTGCCTTATTCCGTACATATGACTTACAGTGTCCAAGGTACCTATTTGGGATGAACAAACCAATATACATATAATCAAGCAATTGAAAATAGCATTTGACAACTAAACAAAAAATAAAAGATTACCTTTCTATAGGATACATCCATCGATAATGAACTGGACCACCAAGTTTTACTTCATCTACCAAATGAACTACCAAGTGCACCATCACTATGAAGAAAGATGGTGGGAATAACATCTCCATTTGACAAAGAGTGATCACTATTTCATCTTGAAGTTTGTCAAGATCTTTCACATCCAAGACATGGGAACATAATTTTCTAAAGAATAAACAAAGCTTCAGCACAACTGTGGTAACTTTAGGATCCATCTGCACATTTCGCAATGCTACTGGAAGTAACTGCTTTATAAGTACATGAGAATCATGACTTTTTAAGCCGGAGATTTTACGATGTTTTATGTCAATACATCTAGAAATGTTTGATGCATAACCATCTGGCATTGTCACATCTTTAAGTGTTTGAAAGAAAATATCTTTTTGAGAATGTGTCATCGTGAAACATGCAAATCTAAATTTACCATTTGCATCTGGCCATAACTCAGGCCTTACTCCCAAACGTTCTAAATCCTTTCGAGCATTCAAGTTGTCTTTTGACTTTCCAACCTCATTTAACAAAGTGTACAAGACATTATCACAAACATTTTTTTCAATATGCATTACATCTAAATTGTGTCGTAACTTATTGTTAACCCAATATGGCAACTGGAAAAATATACTTCTCTTTCTCCATTGCTGACTATCAAGTTCATTATCTCTCTCATAAGGTCTTTTCCTTCTTAAATCAAAGGCTGGATTCTTACCAAACGTGACATTAACACGTTGCAATTGAGAGTGTATCATATCACCAGTTAATAGAATTGGTAGTTCACGTCTCTCTACAGTTCCATCAAAACAATTTCGATTGAATCTATATCTATGCTGGGGTGGTAAAAATCTACGATGGCCTATGAAACACCACTTCTTACTATTGGTCAGCCTATAAGGCTTTTGATCGAAATTACATGATGGACATGCTAACCCAGTATAGGTATTCCATCCAGACAAATTTCCCAAACCTGGGAAATCACTTATGGTCCATAATAATGCTGCTCGCATGTTAAACATTTGATTTGTCGAAACATCAAATGTATTTATGCCATCAACCCACAAGTCACTCAGTTCTTTAATTAGTGGCTGTAAGTATACATCAATGTTATTTCCAGGCATTCTTTTCCCAGGTATGATCATAGACAGTATGAAAGAGGTTTGCTTCATACACATCCATGGTGGAAAGTTGTATGGAATCAAAATCACAGGCCAGATACTATGATTAGTGCTCATTATCCCAAAAGGATTGAAACCATCACTTGCCAAGCCAAGTCTGACATTTCTAGGATCTGTAGCAAATTCAGGGTATCTAGCATCAAATGACTTCCAAGCCTCACCGTCTCTCGGGTGTCTAAGTGAGCCATTTGTATTGTGGTTTGTTGCATGCCATCTCATATGTTCAGCTGTTTTAGATGACATAAATAATCTTTGCAATCTTGGTATAAGTGGAAAGTAACACAAAACCTTTGTAGGCTTATTTTTCCATTTCTTATGTCCACTGGAGTCATCATTGTTAGCCACCCTTACATTGGTCTTCCATCTAGAGGTATTGCAACTTTACATTTGTCACGCTTAGCATCCTCACCCCAATATAACATGCAATCATTTGGACAAGCATGGATTTTTTTATAATTAAGACCTAGCTTATTTATGATCTTTTTGGCATCATAAAAAGAATCTGGAAGCTTTGCATTCTCAAATGCATCCTTCAATAATTCTAAAATCATGTCCATTGCTTTATCACTCACCCGACATAAACACTTGATATGATAAAGCCTCACCAAAAATGAAAGTTTTGAATACTTCGTACACCCTTTATACAATTCTTGGCTTTCATCATTGATTAAGGTGGCAAAGTTATGGGATTCCTCATTAAACCCAATATTAGAATCTATTTGTGTTTCAGTAGTGCAAGGTTGGGATGGCATGTGTTCATAGATGTTTCTCTCTCTAGAGACCCCAAAGGCATCATGTAACAAATCTTGCATATCCCCTCCCATTTGCTCAACTTGTTGCACTGTAGGACAACTAGAACTATCCTCCTCCTCAGGGACTTCTCCATGCCTAATCCATGTAGTATACCCTAAGGGAAAACCATTGCATATCAAGTGATCAAAGATAATATCTCTTGAGAAGCATTTTTTAAAACCACATGAACGACATGGGCATTTTACAACTCCTTTTGCATTAGGCCTAGAGAATGCAAAATCAAGAAAGCTTTCCACCCCAATGACATATTCAGGTGAAGTTCGTGGCTTATTAATCTAACTTTTATTCATCATGACACCTACATGTTTATAGAAATAATTAAGACAATAATAATGTATATTAACTCATTTTATTATCTAATTTTTAACTAAATTAATAGAGGGACATATTTTTAAAAAAATGTATTTGACAATTTTAGACATTCAGGACACAATGTGTGACAATTAAAGGAAAGATCTGCTCTACACAGCTCTAAAAAAATCTACAAAGTTAACTCTAAGTGAAAAACTAACAAAAACTGAACATGTGAACAACATCCAAAATCAGTAAATTTGTACATCTAAATGAGTTCCAAAAATTATGAAAATTTTATATATTAAACTACACATATACACTAATATCACGCTAAAATTTCATATCAAGATCATGTCTGTATTACTTGCAGTAAGTTCATGTAGTTATGGTTCAACAAAAAATTCAACAGAAATAGGACAAATTGCCTCTAAAAATAAGCAAAAATAAGCCTCAATAAAATAGACATATAGATGAACATATACTCCAAAAATCTCAGCAAAATTCAACTCCCAAAATTCCTAGTAAATCAATTTTCTCAATTTTGACACAATGCTCAACCATGTATAGTCCTCAATCAAGAAGCCATAGGTAATGAAATCGAAACCTCAAATCAATTTTTCTCAACATCAAAGACATATCGAAGAACATGTATTAACTAAAATTCAGCTTGAAGTGCCACATGGATGAGTATAGCAAAATCAAAAAAGTAACTAACAATATTAGAAAAACAGCAAAACAGAATTTTTGTACAACCTACTGAAATAACTGCTTTAACCTAAGAAAATGAACTCAAAAATTCACCAAAATTTTACAGAACATACTTAACATATATACAAATAATGTGACAAGAATTCAAAGCAAGATCAATCTTGCACAACTCTAGAAAAATCCACAAAATTTACTTTTAGTAAAAAACCAACAAAAACTGAACATGTGAACAACATCCAAAAATCAATATATTTGTACACCTAATCAGAATTTCATAATCTCATGTGTACCAATACTTTATTAGGTGTATTTTCTTCTTCTAATCTATTCCTTTCTTCATGTACTAAAGACAAGAGCCTCTATCGAATTTAAGGTTGTCTATTAACTATTTTTTAGATTTATTTACAATTAGAAGTTTAGGCCTAATGCAAAAAAAAAAAAAAAAAAAGGGGGGAAGAAAATAAGTGAAAAAAAGAAAAAAAAAAAGACATACAAATCAAATTAAAAAAACCATTCATTAGTAATGGTTTATATATTTAAATATCAGTGAGTCTTTGTACCAATGTATAGGTCCCACAGAAAACGTCAACAAGAGTGAGCATACCTAATAACTTGAATAACCATTGTCATAAAACATTAAAAAGATTTATACCTGAGTAGCAATTACCAAAAATATTGATGGGATGTGACTCAAAGGTCCTCAGACATGATCCTACCAAGACCAAAGTTGTCTTTTCCTGCAAATATATGGTTCATCTAGTAAAAACTTATTAACATACAAGAAAAATATTCAGAATGCTATAGAGATCTTGACTACACAAATTGCAATATCAAAGAATATGCCATTGAATATGATCATGCATATTAAATATATAAAATGCAGGGAATGAAAGTAAAGGCATAGTCCTGTGATTGCTATTACAAATAAAATTCCTAGTAATAAAAAAATAGGAGTTTTGGAAGGGTATCCATGAACTGTAAGCAAAGTGTGGGATGCACTTTTTAGATAATCACCACTTGTCTCATGTCTCATAGGAACAACACATAATGTCAGTCCCAGGCATAGATAATAGTACGTCTAATTATGCAGGGGGCTAACCAAATAGTCTAGTTTGATGAATCTTTCAATCTTTATGGGAACTATTTCAAGTCAAAAATTGGAAGGAAAAATCACCAAACTAATCTGAATGGTCAAATAATTATATTTTGTGGTCATCATCACGGCCATCAATTAATAGTTTTGTTCATTTGTTTCTATAGAGGAAAAAGGAAAAAGAGAAAATATTAGGAAACCTAAAGATTAACAATAAGTGCATCTGCTACTAAACCTAAAGATTTACTATACACAATCAAAAAGAAGAGTTCCTATTTCAAGAACACCTGTAGGGTCCACCACCAGCCAAGGCTTGGGAGAGTAATATAGTGCACTGCACTCAAAGAAAGTGACATGCTTATGCCAGCAAAGTCAAGCTTTGTGGCCAACTTTTGTGTTCAACGTACTTCTTCTTAAGTTCATGCAACTAATTAATTGTTGGCAACTAATAGGACCAAAAAAGAAATGGGGCTTCTTAGGATTAACAAGAACATGCCCATATATTACATATATATATCTATATATATTGTTAGTTAAAATTGTTTAATTAATGATGGGTTCCACTCATGGTCTACCAATTTTGTGTTTGCACATGCTGCCCCATTGTTGGGGCCAATAAAGTTTCATTATCACCATCATGATTACTACTATATATCTCAATCTTCAACCCTAGACACTTTATAGAGCTACCAAGCTGCAAAAGTAGTGTGACAATAACATAGAGAAAGCAGTGAAGCTTTAATATCAATTAATTTGAGTTCGATTATTTGGGCCAATTTGTAATTAATTAGAATACTAGACATATAAGGTTGATGTAGGAAAATATTGCTTTTAAGATGGTACAGAACAAGAAATTTATTTTGAGCAAAAGTTAGTAGCTGGTAGTTCGTCATTCTTTTGATCTTGTTTTTATCTTTGCAACTTGATCAATGGAAATTTGAAATGAAACTCACACGCATAGTTATTCTCACGAATTTCCATATGTTTGTGTGTGTGTATGTATATTTGCCAAAGTCAGCCATTTGGTACATGCATGTCTTCAAAGAAAATTAAGCTAATACTCTCTTCTCACACATGTATGCATCGCTAACAACCAGTGAATGGTCAAAAAATGCACATGGCTTCTTTATAATCAAACATATATATGAAATAAAATAAAAGAATGGAAGGCCAGAAATTTTCACTTATTGCACAATAGATGATCCATTTTCGCTTGATTTAACATAAAGGGGCTACCTAATTTTTATCAGGTTTAATTCTTAAATTCTTATTTATCAAATAGTTAAACCAAATAAATCTTTATATATAAACATTTACTATTTTCAATAGAAGATAATTATAACATGTTTACATATTTTTTATTAAGTTTGATCTACTTATTTTTTGAATTTGTTTATCGAAATTACCTTAAAATTTCTCAACAATTATATATTTTGGGAAAGTTATTCTCACATGCTTATGCTTAAGTGGATTGAGAATTTCACTTTAGATGCATGTTTTGCTTAGCTCTAATTATATTTTTGGAGTTAATAAATTTAGTTTGGGATTGTTGTGAGGATTTTTGCTTATTTTAAAATTATCTTTTTAGATATTAAGTTTCATAAAAAGTACTATGAGAAACAAGCAATTTGTTTTAGACAAAATCATCTTAAGTGTTTTTATTAATATCGTTCTGCTTGACAAGTCTTTTTAGGAAAAGAAAAAGTTTTTACTGTCAAAGTATTTTAAAAGGCATGTAGTTAATAGGATTAAACAATAAGCTAAGAAGTAATTATAGTAATTGTTAGCAACAAAAATCATGAAACTATTATCAATGGCTAATGACTATGAACTGAATGAAATTCATTTGGAAGCTAAGGGGATGCCACCACGCGAAGACAAGATGGGCTTACCCGTAGGATGAATACATTGCAGATGTTTAATAAAACCCAGCAAATCATATGGATTTAAAATTTTTTTCAAGGGCAGAGAAGTGTTTAGAAAACTAATGAACTCTAGTTTATAGTTGCTATGGATACTAAAAAAAGGGAGAAAATGTTAGTGATAATATGCAAGCAATGAATGCTAGGAGAAAGAAAAATTGCTCACTCAAGCTTTAATACCAGGATAGGATCATCTTATTGGAACCCACCGAAGAACTCTGCTGTATGACTAGCTGCAACAATCACGGCCTCTGTTAGCATATATATGTACCCATATATCTCAAGAAAAGATTGATGCTACAGAAACACAGACACTGTTCTGCTTGGTCAGCCACTACCCATTGAAGTTATTTCTTCTTCTGTCTGAGGTAAGTAGGGATAATCGTACAGGTCTTATTATGAAACAACAAAGCTACTCTGCCACAGCTGGTGGGTTGGTTCCTCTGTCGTTGCCAGGGAGCTCTTGGTGAAGACACCAACGAATAAGTTGCTAAACAAAAGGGAAGGGAGGATCGACCTGTTCAGTAGAACTTCGAAGAAAGACTGTTAGGTGCAGGTGCAGACATTTCTTCAGTCTCCTTCAAACGAAAATGCGACCAGGGTTGTGCTTCCTAGAGGGTTCAAGAAGAGGGTCACAGCAAGATGAACGCGATGGGATTCTGGGGCTCCTCACTGCAGTTTGAAATCTGTTATTCACAACAATCCCTTCAACGAATCCTCTTCAACTGGCTCAGAACGCGAATGACTTCAACTAGCTCAGAACGAGAATGACTTCAACTGGCTCAGAACGAGAATGATAATCACCCAACGCGTCAGGAGCAACATGTAATAAAGTGAGATGAATGGATTGAGTTCAAGTAAAAGGAAAGCTGGAACTTCGACTTTCACAGTGAGAGATTCAGAGTTTTGTTGGAAAAGTGGGGGAAGCAACTTGGGATCTAGGGATTTGGGGCTACCAGTGAGCGGCAAAGCACGGGGATAGCGCGGGATGAGAATTTGGTAAAGTAATTGTTCTATTTGATTAAAAAATTTTAACAAATACTTAGCGTCAGTTGTAGGTAACAGACGTTAAACATGTTCCAGCTACAAAAGCTAACGTCGGTGGTTGTGATTGACGTTGGAGAACTTACGTTAAATATGCATTTTTTTGTAGTGACCACACCTAATTATCGTATATTTCTGCACCTATAATTGTATAAAATAGATTAAGTCATTGTCTTTATCATATGTAAATATAACTAACAGAGTCCCCATGTACAATCCACTAAGATGGCAACCATCAATGTATAATATTTATCATGAACCAAGCATAAAGCTAGTTATATAGCATCCATATGCAATAAATAACTTTTTAAAATGGTTATTCATAGATGAAGTCCACCTTGTAATAGTTTATCGATCCATTTCCATTAAATGGTTGGACAACCAAAGGATTGGCATATATGATTGGTCTATTGGCCCATTGATATTAGCTAAAGCTTTCTCCTTGCCTTTCCATGCTTGATGGTAACTTAATGCTAACCCAGATTCTTTGAATAGCTCACTGCAAATATCATTAGGCATTTTATTCCCAGTTGACTTATATTATTAACCATTATAGATATTACTAAGTCAGCCCTTGGCTTGTGAGATACTACCAAGTTGTCTTGCATTAAATGCACATGTTCATTGCAAAAGGTTTGCACAGTTAAAAAGGGTATGATTTTAGCCAGTGCATAGACTATTAGCTTTTACCTATATCCATCTATATTGCACTTAACAATAATTTTATAGGGGCTATTGTTCATGAAGATGTAGCCAAATTTTGGGCAATGCTATACTTGTATAGTGTTTGCCTAAATTCGACAGCATTTGAAAAAAATTGTCCAAACCCAATAATCAAATCTATTAATTTGGTAGAATTTAACTCAGTCATTAGAGTAGTGGCACTCTGTACTACAGACGGATGAAGTATAGGTTCTTGGTTGAAAGGAGACTTAGCACTTAAATGAACCAAATTTTGAGTTCATTATGCATTTTAATTCAATTAAAATTTTGTTAGCCTATGGAATGATACCGACATATAAAGATTATAACGTACATTGGATATTCATTAGACAAGTTATAAAAAGCTAGTTCTTTACATTATTATTGATTGGGATAGTGATGCTCTAGTTTATCCCCCATTTATTATATACACATGTGTACATTGATCATTATACTTGATTATTTGTAGCACACTAGTATCATCCACTATGTCTAATAGCTTGGAGGCATCAAATTTTAACTTGCATTTCATTAACATCACAATCTATGTATGATCCTATTACCTCATTAGTTCTTGCAATGATACTCTTTCCTTAATCGGTCTTCTAATTGTTCAACCCCCTTCATACACTACTAGAAAATCACTTTTTCAGATGGGATTTTAGATGGATTTTAGACAAAATTTAAATGATTTAGATAGAGTTTAAATAGAATTTCTATTTCAGACAAATTTTAGATGAAATATATTTTGTTTGTAAAAGCCTTGTTGTTAAATTAATTCTATCTGAAAATTTGTCTGAAAATAATTTTAGACAAATTGTTAGATGAAAAAATTATTTCTAACAAATTTTTGTAATAGTATTATTTTGAATAATATGACTAATTTAGAGATAGATTTCAGATGAAATTAAATAATTTCTATTTCTTAACTATATTTATTTTAGACGAATTTTAGACAAAAGTAAAAAAATATGTCAAATGAATTTCAAGTAGAAATTAAAAATAATTATTATTTAATTTATGAATTTTAGATGAATTTAAGACATAATATTTATATATTTCAGATGAATTTTAAATGGAATTTGTTGTGCTTCCCAGATAGATTTGGGATGGAAAATAATGACTATAATTTTTTTTTGGCTAATTTTTTAAACCTATTGAATTCCAAAATAGTATAAGAATAATTTTTTAATTGATTTGTCATAACAATAATATTAAATATTCAAATTCAAATATATGAGATTAGTAATACCTAAAAGACTAAATACAAAATATGGCATATTATATAAAAGTTCAATTACAATATGTATTCAACAAAAACAAAGTGAAAGAAAATATAGACTAGTCAATGCAAATCGCCCTTATCCTCCTCCGTTGTTGGTGAAATGTTCAAAGTTTGTAACACCAATGCAAGTCTTTTTTCATTTAACAATATTCTCTTTTCCTGCTTAACTATTTTCTTATCTTGTTCGGCTATCTTACGTGCTTACTTCTTATTGATTTGCTCTTGATCATCATATTTTTTTTGACACATTGAAAGTCCTTGTTGCATGGTTTTATCCATAGATAATGTGCAAGAAGATATGCCAATAGAAGATTTTACATTGGGACACAATCCCATAGAACCTAAACCATAGATAGCATCTTTCTTTAGTCTAGGAACTCCCTCTTTCCAAATGCTCAAGTCATCTAGTATAGACCGACTTTCCAAATCAATAAATTCTTCCCACATACTAGTTGAGGCTGCAAATGACTTCTTTTGTTAGAAAATATTTAAAGTAAAGTTAGTGCACGTATACCAAACACATATCAAAGAAAGGCATAAACATTTGAAGTATAATAAAAAATAGATTCTAGGTGAAGAATTTTAATGTGAAACTTAGTGCACGATGCGATATTCGGTTTCTCCGTAATTAGATATAACAGGAAGTCCCCTAAATAGAAAGATTTAAGGCTAAATAAAATTAAAAAAATTTTAAATAATGAAAAATGAGGATCTAAGGCTTAAGATACTTAAAAACTATAGCCGGAGTAGTTCAATAAAATTGTCGAAAATATAGTGTCATTTTTGTAATTTTAGACACTTTTTACAAAACTCACAGGAGGGATTTTTAAATGGAAAAAATGAGTTTTCTGGGGTTCTCAGAAGCCTTAAAAACTATAGGAACCTTTAGAACAGTTAAAACCTCTTTCGATTTACATTTTAGAGCGATAGTTGACCCAAACTTTGACCTTTTCATTCGAGAAGGTTTTAGATTCAATTTGAGTGATTACAAAAGTATTTTATAAGTTAGAGAACCTAAATTTTATGATAGAAAAGACAGTTCTAAAAGAAGAAATGAAATGAATCTAAAACAAAAAAGCCAATAAAAGAGGACATACAGGGAATTTTAAAAGGACAATTTTAAGAACACTTGTCTCATAAGTGGTGTCCCATCTCTCCTCCTCATTCTAATGAACTTTGCTTCTGTCCAAAATAGAGGGAGAGCTCATCCAAGAAGCACGCATAAGGATGGAGGAAGAAGAGGAAGAAAAGCCTTGTGAAAAGGTAAGAAAACTAAGAAATTTCATGGTTCTTCCTTCACAAACCTTGTTCTCCTCCTTCTCCTCTTTTTTCTGTGATTTTCATAAATGGTTTAGGAATGTTTTGGGACTAGTTTAGAGGAGAGAAGTTCGAGTTTGAAGGAGAAGCTTAAAGCAAGTGGAAGAGCTCTTGGAACAAGCCTAGAATTAAGGTAATTTTCTTGGTTTTCCTTACATTCCTTGTTGTTCTTCTTGGATGGTGTTTCGGCGAAGTATAGGCCCAGCTAAGGGAGAATGAATTTTGGTCCTAGCAAGGGAGAAACATAGGTTTTGGAGTGTGAAAAGCAAGAATATGTAAAGAAATCCAACTAAGATGCATTAGAAAGTAAGTTAGGGAAGTTAGGGATTTTCTTGCACCTTGATATGTATGAAGCTTCCTAGTCATAATTTAAGCTATCTAAGAGTATTTATGAGTTCTCAAGACATCTAGGAAGCCTCCCATATGCCATTCCCTTCAAGAAAAATTGCTAAAGTCCATGGGTGCATAATGCTTTTCATGTCTTGGCCTAGCCCACTCCAAACACTTAGGGACTATTTTAAATTTTTCTAAGGCTAGAATGGGACTAAATCTAATAGGAGAATACCAAAGGAAGCCTTGGAAAAAATTTAGAAGCCTTGGTTTGTAAGATAGAGGTGTAGGCTTTATAATGAGACATAAAGAAACAACTTATAGCTAGGCTTCTTAAAATAAATTTATGATGACTTCAAGGAGTCTAAATGGAGTTAAAAGACTTAGATTAAAAGAGAAAATAAAGCCAAGATCTTGAATTCCAATAGTTACTTCATTGCATCTTGTATGGAACCATTATGGAAATAAATAAGAAAGTAAGCATGCATAGAAGTTACATAAGGTTAGAGCTCATTCCAATGATCTAAATATGTCTCATTTGATATGTTTAGTCCAAGAGAATCAAGTGTCACCTAATAGCATGAGCTTGGCCAAAAAAATGGAGACAAGTTTAAGGAAAAAGTGTGTGACATTTGCTCCAAGGTAGCTTTCTAACCTTTCTTTAATGCATTACTTGAATGTTTATTTGTCTTTGAGTGCTTGTGTGTATGTTTACGCCATGAGAAATATTTTCAACTGTTGCTTACTTGCTATGGTACCATAATGCTTTTTGAAATAAGTTTATATATGCAAAATGGCTTGAATGGGTATGGTTAAGCCAAAAGTCCCTTAGCATAGGTGAAGATGAGCCAAAAGTCTTTAGAATTGGGTAAGACGAAGCTGAAAGTCTCAAGAAGAGTGAGATTTAGTCAAAAGTCTCTTAAAAGTGGGTGAGACAAATCCAAAAGTCCCTAGAAAGTTGAGTGAGACTAGACTAATGTTCTTGAGAGCCTATGTTTGATATGTATGAGTTCACATAACTAAGAAAATGTTCTATATATGTTTATGAGAAGCTTGTATGATATACATGCATTATTTGACATATATATGCATCCATTATGTATGTTTGAAAGGATAACAAGCTATTGAGATTCTTTGAATCTCACTCTTCCCCTTCATATGCTTAATTATGTCTAGGTGAACCAAGAGGATTCAAGAATGGAGGCCAAAGTTCTTGAAGTATGGCACTTTGACAAAAGATTAAAGAAATAGATATGTTAATAGCATATTAATGTTAAGAATTGTATTGATATAATGTATATAAGATGTGACCATTTGAACAAGTTTGAATATATATAATTATAATGTATGTATCAATCTTGAAACTAAATGTTTGTCAATGTAAGTTTTTGCCACCCATGAGCCTATGCATGCATGTGTATAAATGTGAGTAGCATGGTGAGATAAAACTCCATGATGATTTAAACCATTTGGCATGTTTCCCTAGGCTGTAATGGTGCTTTGGGACGTGCCCAAGTGGCCATGCATCTATAAGAAGGTCATTTGGTGTCTTAAAGAACCATTTTAGATTTCAAATTGACCAAATCTTAAGCTAAACCGAAGTCTAACCAAATGAATGAGTTTTTACATGAAATTTGGTTAGCAAGTAGGTCTCATATACATCTTTTAAAATTCCAAAGAGCACCTAATTTAGAGTTTTAGAGAATTTATTATGATTTTTTAAAATTGGCCAAATTATGCAGAATTGGTAATGGTACTGTTCATATGGTTAGTATATATTTCTATGTCATGTATGGGCCAAATGAAGTCCAATAATCATGAAATTTTACAACCATAATCTAGATACCAAAATATTTCCATTGCCACCAAGATCACCTCATTTGGAGCTCTGTAGAGGGAAAAAAAATTTTAAAATTGCATAATAATACCAGTAATGTAACTCGACCTTTAGTACTATTCTATCAATTTTCATGGGCTAAATGTCACTATATTGGTTTGGAATTATTTTTATCATTATTTAACATCTAGAGCTTTCCAAAAAACTATCATATTAGACCTTGAAATGTATAGCTCCAAATCTGTGATGCATGAGTTAAATGATGATGTTTATTACTTGAATGGATATGTTATGGATAGAAAATGATATGGATGAGTTCACATGGTCTCTAAAGCCATGAATCATAAATGTGGCTTTCCAATTATGCAATTATTCATGTTTAAAGTATATGTTTCCTTTCATTTGTGCTCCAATATGCATGACATGGATTGAGATAGACCATGGAACCATTGTGTAAGGATCAAGAGGCTATGGTATTACACAAGATAGTATCATCAGGTAGAAAAAATATGTAGAGCTCTCATAGAATAACATATAAGACCATTTAGCAAATAATCATATAAAGTTTTCCATGCTAGAGCAGGACCATTCAAATTAGTTTGTTTGTGAAGATACTTAAAAGTTTAATAATGAAAAGTGCACTCATCAAGTGCCTTGTGATTAGATGTGACTAATATGCTACTATGACTAACTACCTTTTTTGTTAATTGTTGTTGATACTTTAATATTGAATATAGAAAGAAAGAAATTTGCATGCTTTGTTGACAAAAAAGTTCACATACATACATTACACACACATATATACTACACTATTCTTAAATAAAATTAATTAGTTTTTATTGGACTATTTAACACATTAATTATATTTATGTAGTAAGAATATTTTGTTGTTGATGATGGTTATAGTGTGTGTAACGAAAACATTAGAACTTGGCATATTCCAATTAGAAGTCCAAGAACTAATTCTATATAACAACAATGGGTTCCAACTTTTTATAACTCAAATGCTTACGGATGGCATCAAACTTTTCCTCTTTTTTCTTCCTCGTTTATTTTGCAACCCAATTAATATATATTATTTTCCTGTCTCCAGTTTGAACCCTCATAAAAATTAAATGAGTCCGTGAAGCCTATGATACTTTATATATATATATGTATGTATATATGTACATATCTGTGTGTGTGTGTGGTTAAGGAAAATGGCAATAATAATCAGCAGTAGATAATACAAATGGGTCTCCTTTAGTGATACAAAGTTTAATATATAATCATCTATTTAAAGATATGTGGGATGTCCATTAGTAAAATGATTTTCCTTGTCCTTACTTAATTTCTCCTCTATTCTCTCTCTCTCTCTTAGTTTTCTTATTCAAGTTTTGAATTATGGTCTTCTACTAAGTCCTTCGGATAAATGTAAATTATTGAACATCATGGACCACGCTTCCAGAATGTTTCACATGAATATGTCCATGAGAAGACCATTATAAGGAAAGTCCAAAAAGAATGTGAAATTGTCCATAATCAAGTTTATTTCTTTGTTTAAAAACAAAGTGAAAAAACAAATAAACACTTAAATTCATCCAACACGTTATTCCAAAGAGCAGAATGCATAATTTCATTTAAAAGGAACCATATTTTGCATCAATTTAGCTTTAAACACATAATTTTCTTTGAATAGCACTTTAAGAACATTGTATAGCACTTTGAGAGCATTTTATAGCAATTATATTTATCTAGCAATTCAGCATATACAACAAGGATCCAAAGAAAATTTGAAAATTGAGGAACAAATTTACCCTTAATCAAATCTTTTTTCTCTTTAATGCAGGATGCTTTTGATAATGGTTGTTTCTTTTCAACGGATCCACATGCCTACTCGTTTTGTATCTCTTTCTTAGTCTTGATTCTCTCTCTCTCTCTCTCTTTCCTTTCTACAAATTAGGACTAATGTTTGCTGCTGGTGGTGGTACAGCTGAGGATCATTGAATAAGAAAAGAGGGAGATGCTAGATCTACGACAAATGAGGAAAAAACCACTAGAAATTTCAATGCTAAATTTCAAAAAACAATAAAATGAAACCATAGCAAGGATGAGGGAAAATGGCAAATACAAAACTAGAAGAAGCATGAGGAACCGAGTTTCTGTATTTCTTTGTCTTCTTCACCTTTTGGGTTTTCTTCTCAAATGAGATTCCAAAGTGGTTTTCTTTCTCCTCTTTAGCTGTTGGGTTTGTGGGAAATTTTAGGAATTTCAAAATGGTGTGCTGTGTCAGGTTCCATGGGGTCTTGATAGGCAAATTAAATTTAGAGCAATGTGGCATATGTGAACAGATGTCACGTTCCATAGGGTCTTTATATATATACATATGTATTATATTATATTATATAAATATAATATACTATTTATATAATTTAATACATATATATAATACATATAATATATATTATATGTATTATATTATATGTTAATAATATATATTATATGCAACATGATATTGATAGAGTGTTATGAATATCAATATTCCCAAGATAGGTTTTGTCAAGAATCTAGTGGGCTTATTTTAATGGAGATCAAACTTGCTCTTTATATAGACTTTGAAATAATATAAGAGAATAAAGTCAAAGTGTGTACATGTCAAAAAATGGTTTGTTGTCAAAAAGTTAGAGCATGTTGTTCTTTTCTAATTAATAATACAGTTGTGCGTATGCTCTTTCCAAAATAACCTAAGTTTTGGTTCTTTAATTGGAAAGTTTTTTCAGCAATTTTTTTTTTAAATTTGATAATTAATAAATTAGAAAATTGATAAATTGTACATGGCTTTTTTTTTTTTAGGTGTTGGGCCAAGAGTCAAGAAGTTGGGAAAATCGAACATCGAAACTGTGTAATGGGTTAATGGTTTCTACTACGTCCAGTGTCTTATGAACAAAAAATATCTATATATATGTATATAAATCATAAAATATAAGCTATCATGTCCATTTTTGGTCTTCAATTAATTTTATATAATAAAAAATTAAATTGTCTAAAATTAGCTTTTTGGTCAATTCAATTTTATGAATTTATTAAATTGTCGAAAGTTTAAACATATAGGTTAGAAAGCTTAATTTGATTTATTAACTTTAAAATGTCATATCTTTTGATCTGTAAAGCAAAATAGGACTTATTATATATCAATGAAGAGCTCTTTTCGAGCTCTTTGATGTAGCAACTAAGATAAGCCTTGGTTGAAACTATTTTTAGGGTTAAAATCCATTGTTTAGGCCTATTTTGGGCATGTTTTGTAATTTTACTTTTATTTTAGTATTTTTTTAGTTATTTTGCTATTATTTATTTTTTCTTGTTATTCCATATTTAATTGATGAGTAATAATTTAAATTTTCTATTAATTTAGGGTTTTGGCTCTTGAAATGCATTATGTAGGAGTTCATTGAGCAAATTGATATTTACAAGCATAATGGTATGTTAATTTTTAGGATTGTTTAATTTTTGTGTCATTATTTTACTATTTTCTTTACAAACTTTTTCTTCATTATAAGTTTTTGTGATTTAAAAAAATCCTTCTCATTAACTTGTTATTTTATAAACTTTATAAATTATTTCGTTCCAAATTTGTCTAAAACCTTAGACATATTTTAGACAATCTAGCTTTTGTACAAATATAATTTTAATTTATATAACATTCCTTCTCTAAATCTAGAAGAATTTTTTAATAAACAAGTCTTACAAAATAATATTATAATTATATAATATTCCGTCCCTAATTTACCTCAAATTAAAGATGAATTTCAGAGAAAAAAATTTTTTAAAAATAATTTTGAAAAAATTATGTTTAAGGACCAAGAAGAGAAAAAAATTATTTTTAAGGATCTATTACTACTAGGTTCAACTATTTGTTGCTAAATTCAGTGAGAATCATCTTAAAACAAGTGGTAATAGGTTCTTAAGAATAAATTTCTTCACTTTTTGGTCATTTATTATAATTCTCCCAATAATTTTCTTCTTGTATAATATTCTATCTGAAATTCATCTAAACTTTGAAATAGACTTTAGACAAACATTATGTGACAAATATTCTATTACAAATCTGTCTGAAAGCCATAAAAAATATTTTGGCAGCAACTTGGCATAAATTCTTCGGACAAATTTCAAACGAATTTAGGACAAAAGTTTTTTTTCTACACTTGGTGCTTTATTTCATGGGAAATTTTTCTGAAATTTGTGATAGAATATATTTTGTCAGAAAATTTCGTCTAAAATTCACAAATTTCTAGTAGTGATAGTGAAGCTTCCTGCTTGAATCCCTTAAAATTTATCCGCCAATATGAAAATAGCAAAATACCTCACCTAACATCTAATTTTCCATCTTGTGATTATGAAAACTACCAAAAAAGAATTTTTAGGCATGTTAATCATTTTTGGAACCAAAGCAACATTATTACAAAAATGGTGGTAATAAAACTAAAAGCAGGTAGTAATATTCCTAAAAGTAAGTAATAATATTTGTAATAGTAACTATATTGTTCCACATGGTAACAAACTTAAATAATGGTAGTAAAAATACTAAAAGTCTTGGTAACTCCAGCCTAATTACTATATACAATGTAGACAATCCTTAACAAGTACAAGAAGAAGAAGACATTACTTATTAAACGGGGATTTGAAAGATATATAAGATTATAAATTGCTACTCACTAAATTCCATAGAAGGGCCTTTAATATTAGTAGTTCAATAAGTCTTTTCTTCCATGCAAAAGCTTAGGATGTAGGACTGTGAAGAGATAGAAATGATGAGACTGGAGGAACAAATAGCGAGATGAGAAAGGGAAGAAATGAAGGGTCAAAGAATTGGGGGAAGAAGGATGATGAAATGAAGGAAAAAAAGATGAAGAAATAAGACAACAAAGGTCATGGAGGAAGCCAAAAATGGCAAAGGAAAAAGAAACCATCTGGAGAAACCATAGGAGTAAATGGTACAAAAGAATATGAGACTAAGTTGGTTGTATAATAGAACAAATGATGAGGGCATTTTGGTCCATAAATTGTCATTAGGTCCTAGAAAATAATATCAATTTTTAATGTCTCTTATTATAATTTTTACAAAGTCTAGGTCCTTCTAAGTAATTTTTCCAATAAAAATTGCATTTCGCTTTTATTTATAGTAATTACAAAGCATGAAGTAAAAGTGGTATTTATGTTTAGGCGATGCATGAAGTAAAAATAGTATCATGCTTCTATTTTGTTTAAAAATAATAGGGAATTTAAACATTAAAATAATGTTTCTTAATTATTGAAACAAACACTAAACTAGTTAGTATTAAACTTTGAATCTCTTTTTACCATTTTGGAAAAAAAGATCTATTATAAAAGACTTTTATGAAACACATGATGCCACTTCCGTTAAGTTGTTGAAAAAAAAAATTCAAAATGTAAACAATTCAATCCTCCAAATATTACAAAGAACACACAAAATAACAAATCAGGATCTGTATGTTAATTAGCACATATTTGATCAATGTACTTAAAAAATATTGTTACATAACAGCTATTCATAAATTTTGGAACATCTCTTTGAAAACAACATCAGTATATTGTAGTTTTTGTTCTTTGTCATAAATCAGAATCTTAATCATTTTCTACTTTTTACTTTGGAAACTGCACCATGAAACTGACCATAACTAAAATATTATTGGTTTTGGCAAGTGGAAACTCCACATATCCTTCGTTGTCATAAATCAGAATCTTATGTCCTTTTCTACTTGTTACTTTGGAAACTGAAACAAAAAATTGATCATGACTGAATTTTCCTTGACAACGAGACAGAAATTGACATTGGCTTTTGTTTACAGTCATCGCGAAACAGACGGTCAAATTATACCTTCTGCTGAAGTTTAAAAAGCCATCGTGAATTTGCTGGACTCAACATCATTAATTAAAGAAACAAAAACTTCAGGCGTTTTTCTGAGATAACTCGTACCTCTATGACATGATTCTGTAACTGAGTGTCATTAATCTAGTAGTATTGCACCAACCATTAGATTGATTTATGTTCCCCGAGAGCATAACTGGGACACTGTTTTTCAATCTTAAACTGTAATATGCTAATTTAAAACATCTTATGTTATTCAAAAATTTAGAAATTTAAATACCATTCTAAAAGCTATCAATACCATCACATCTACAATTGCTATAAGAGCTTAAGTAAATTTTTTCCCTCATTAGATAATAAGGAAATCATGTAATCATTTACCATTTCGACAACTTCATTAATTGGTGCATGATTTATTCTTTCTTACAGCTGAAGGATTATCTCTAGCTGTTATGTGAGCAAATCATTCTGAATTTCAACATCTGCTTATCATTAGGCTCACCGGTTGTAAAATCTCCAACCATTGATATCTAATAAGATAACTCTTTAATATCATCTAAATCGAGAGAGTCCAAGAACCTGTCTAGAGCCTCATGTTCTTTTTTAATATCAAAATTGTTAGGTGTAGAATGAAAAAACAAAGTATTTTAAAAAGGCTAAGTCCCACATTGCTCTAAACAAGGAAGTTGTGAGTGTATATATATATAAAGTTGTGTTATTGTGCTAATAAAAGAATTAAGTAAGTGCACAAGAGCAGGCCAAGTTGGGCTCAACGCAATTGAAATCCAATGATTTCCCCCTTGCGCGAAAAATAATATGAGGTGGGAAAAAATTTACACAAATATTTTATTTTATTTTTCACTTAACCGACTAAGGTGTCTAGAAATGTTGAAATTCTCCTTTTATAAAACTGTAACGTGGCTTTAGTTTTTATTTGAAATTATGTAACTGCAGTCCTTAATATTTTTAATTTTTGTAACCTCCTCTCATAATTTCATTTAATTCCGAACGTTTCTTATTTTAATTATATGATAACCAACGTTTAATATTTTAAATTCCGCAACGTCCTTCATTAAGCCAGCAATGTTCAAATTTTAAAATCTCTGAACGTCTTATCCCTTTCTTATACAAATGTCTATAATTCCATCTAGGTTTTTTTTTTTTCAAAATTTCTTCCTCTACTATTCTGAATCCCTGGTTCTCAACCAGGAAGAATCTTCTTTATCCTGGGGGATATCCGTCAAGCTGGAATAATCCTTGAGGACAATGTCTGGTGATGCAACTCAGATTAAATTAAAAGATTCCCCAACAATCTTAAGTATTATGGAGCCTGCTTCTGCTATTCCTCTCAAGCCGCTGCCTTTGCTATTACAAACGTCAGCACTGCTGCCACCAATGCTAATGACCATGTTCCTACTAGTGTCTAGGCTATTCCGTTGGTTGTCCCAACTCTCAAGCCTTTTCCAGATATCTCAAAGATCAAGATATTTGGAGGATAAAATTTCTAAAGATGGGAAGAATGTATTTTCTCCACACTAGATATGCATGGTGTCACTGGTGCTCTCTCTTATTGCAAACCTTTGCCAACTACAGATCAAGCTCAATTAGATGTTTAGATCTACGCAAATAAGGTATGTAGACATACAATCATTCGCATGTTATCTAACGATCTCTTTGATGTCTACTGCACTTACAAGGAGGCTAGCAAAATTTAGGACTCACTGCTTGCAAAATATGCCACTAAGAATGCTAGGAAACAGAAGTTTGTGATAGGCAACTACTATCTATAGGAGATGACAAATGATAAAGATATTAAACTCCAAATAAATGAGTACCATAAGCTACTGGAGAACCTTCAAGCTGAGAAGATCTTTTTGCCTGATGAGTTTGTTATAGGTATACTCATTGAAAAGCTACTCGAATCGTGGAAAGAATACAAGCAACAACTTAAGCATAAACACAAACAATTGTCTTTGTCAGATCTCATCACCCACATAATCATTAAGGATACAAACTGAAAGGAGTTTCAAGTGACAAAAGCCAAAGAAATGACTTCAAGGGCAAATTTGGTGGAGACAAAGCCAAGGAAAAATAGTTATGATAATAACAAGTCCAATTATAAGCCCAAAGCCACTAATCCTATACACAAAAAGAAAGGAGTTTGTTATGTTTGTGAAAAGCCAAGTCATCATGTGGCATAATGCAAAAAGAGAGCTAGAAACAACAATCCTCCTAAACCAAGTGCAAATTTGGTTCAAGGAGATGACATAATTGTTGCAGTTGTTTTACAAGCTCTTCTTATGGTCAACATGAAAGATTGGGTAGTAGACTTTGAGGTTATTAAACACATATGTGGAAATAAAGAGATGTTTAACTCCTACACTTCTGTGGGGGATGAAGAAGAATTTGTATGTCTTGTTGATTCCAAAACCACTAAGGTTCCAGGGAAAGGAAACGTTCTTCTTATGCTCACATCTAGTAAGACCTTGACTCTAAAAGATGTTCTTCATGTGCCCTACATTAGAGCAAATTTAGTTTCTATGGCTTTGTTGGGAAAAGTTGGGATTAAAGTATCATTTGAATTTGATAAGATTGTAATGACAAAGAATAATATTTTTGTGGGCAAGGGTTATTGTAATCAAGGACTATTTGTACTTAATGTTTCTGGATTTAATAAGAATGCATCTTCTTTTACTTACTTGATTGATTCTTTTGAAATGTGGCATGCTAGACTAGGGTATATTAGTATATCTTATCTTAAGAAAATGCAAAATCTTGGTTTAATTTCTAGTGTTAATAATGCATGTTCAAATAAGAGTGAAACTAAAAAATCTCATTACTCTATATAAAGAGAAACTGAATTACTTAATTTAATTTATACTAATTTAGGTGATTTAAAACAAACTATGACTAGGGGTGGAAAAAAACATGATGTAACTTTTATTGATGATTTTTAAAGATTTACTGAAGTATATTTGCTTAAAAATAAAGATGAATATTTTGATATGTTTCTTTTATATCAGGCTGAAGCGAAAAATCAATTAAATAAAAGAATAAAAAGAGTTAGATCAAACAAAGGAGGAGAATATACCTTGTTTAATGATTTTTGTGGAAAAGAACGGATAATTCATGAAATAACCTCACCATATTCGCCTGAATCTAATGGAGTGGCTGAAAGGAAAAATAGGATGTTAAAAGAAATGATGAATGCCATGCTAATTAGCTTATTTAGTCCAGATAATCTTTGGGGTGAAGCTTTGTTATCTGCATGTTACTTACAAAATAGGATGCTTCATAAGAAAATTGGTAAGATGCCATATGAATTATGGAAAGGATATGCTCCTAATTTAAAACATTTAAAAGTGTGAGGGTGTTATGCGAAAGTCATGCTACTAGATCCAAAGAAAAGAAAAATTGGTTCTAAAACTTCAGATTGTATGTTCATTGGTTATACTGAGTATAGTACTGCCTAAAGATTTCTTGTTTTAAAAAGTGATGTGCTTGATCATAATACTATAATAGAAACAAAAGATGCTAAATTCTTTGAACATATTTTTCCTTTGAAACTTAAAACCACTTCTTAAATAACAAAAAATGCTTCTTCCTTACCTGAACAAAACCCTGTTGAAAACCTATATGAAGATTTAAGGATAAGTAAAAGGCAAAGGAAAGAAACATTTTTTTGAAGTGATTTTTATACTTATATTGTACAAGATGAACCATCACTTATTTTGAAGCAGTCACTTCACCAGATGCACATGATTAGAAAGAAGCAATTAAATTTGAGATTGATTCAATTAATAAAAACAAAACTTAGGTTTTAGTAGATTTACCTCCAGAAGTAAAACCTATTAGTTGTACATGGGTTTTTAGAAAGAAATACAATACTGATAGGACTATTAATAAATATAAGGCGAGACTAGTAGCTAAAGGTTTTATACAAAAACAAAATGTAGACTATTTTGATACATTTTCTCCTACTGCTAGAATCTCTTCAATTCAAGTTTTGATTGCTTTAGCCTTCGTTTACAAACTTTTTGTTCATCAAATGGATGTTAAAATTGCATTTTTAAATTGTGATCTAGAAGAAGAAATTTATATGTTGCAACCAGAAGGTTATGTTGTTTTTGGTCAAGAGAATAAAGTTTGTAAATTTGTTAAATCTTTATATGGCTTGAAACAAGCTCCTAAACAATGGAATGATAAACTTAATCAAGTTTTAATAAATGAGGAGTTTTCAACTATTGAAGTTGATAGATGTGTCTATACAAAACTTGTAAACAATGAGTGTGTGATTGGTTGTTTGTATGTGGATGATATGCTTATTTTTGGTACATGTATGAATGTTGTGCTTGAAACAAAAAAATTTCTTGCTTCCAAGTTTGATATGAAATATATAAGTGAAGCAAGTATGATTTTAAGTGATAAAATCATAAGGAAAGGTGATAGTATATTGTTATCATAAGAACATTATATTGAGAAACATTTTAAGAAGTTTAATCATTTTGATGATAAACTTGTGAGTACTCCTTATGATGCTAATACTCAATTAATGAAAAACACAGGTGATCCTATTACTCAATCTAAATATGCATAGATTATTAGTTATCTATTGCATTTTATGAACTTCACTCAACTAGATATAGCATATGTTATGTGTAGATTGAGCAGATACACACATTATCTAAATAATGATCATTGGTCTACATTGGTGAGATTAATGAGGTATTTGAAAGGTACCATAAATTATGGTATGAGGTATGGTGGATTTTCATTGTACTTGAAGGGTACAATGATGCAAACTAGATATCAGATTCAGATGAGACAAAATCCACAAGTGGTTATATGTTCACTCTCAGTGGTGATGCAGTAACTTAGAAGTCAGCTAGACAAACCATTATAGCTAGATCTACTATGGAATTAGAGTTTATCTCTCTGGAGTTGGCTGACAATGAGGCTGAGTGGTTGAAAAACTTCTTGGCAAATATTCCTTTAGGAGTAAAACCTACACCGTTCATGTCTATGCACTATAATTGTCAAGCAGCAATCGCCATTACAAAGAATAAACTTTCAATGGTAAATTAGACATATTCAATTGAGACATGATGTGATTAAGTAGCTACTGAAAGATGGTATTATATCAATTGATTTTGTAAGGTCAAAAGTGAATTTAGCAGATCCTCTGACCAAACCTTTGAGTAGAAATCTAGTTTTTAAAATGACGAAAGGAATGTGACTTAAGCCAATTCGAAATTAGCAGTGATGGTAACCAACTTTTGTGATTGGAAGTCCCATGAAGAAGGTTCATTAATAACAAGTCACTATGAGTTCTGCTAGCACTTAATGTTGAGTCCTTTCCTATGGTGTTAAAAAGAAAAGTGCTAGGATGCATTAATTGAGAGGATGAGCACAAGGCTCTTAATATTTTTCATATCCCTTATGGGTGGTGTATTAAATGCATATACACTTGATGAAATCACCTATATGAGTGTGAAGTGAGGCCGCTCCTATGAGACTGTGGCAAAGTCTTTAGAGCACTCATTAAAACCAGGCATGCGTATGGCCTATTAAAGTGTAAACAGCAATAACAGTAGGAATCTTGAGGGTGTAAACTGATTAGTAAAACCTCTATCATACAACTAAGAGTTGTTGGTTCATAGAAGCTATAAGCTTCACTAATAACTCTGTGTGATAAATTTTATTAGTCAAAATCTAGTTCATAGTCCAAAAGACACCAGGTGTGAAATGTTTACATCCATACTTGTAACCCAGACATTGCTTCTCTCTTTCTTACCCTTTTGAAATACATAGGGGATTGTTAGGTGTAGAATGGAGAAACAAAGTATTTCAGAAAAGCTAAGTCTCACATTGCTCAAAAAAAGAAAGTTGTGAGTGTATATATACTAAGTTGTGTAATTAGGCTAATAAAAGAATTAAGGAAGGAGGTAGGCTCATGCGCGCAAGAGCGGGACAAGTTGGACTCAACGCAGTTGAAATCTAACAATTTCCCCCCTACATGTGAAATAATATGTGGTGGGAAAAAGTTTACATAAATTTTTTATTTTATTTTTTACTTAACCAGCTAAGATGTCTAGAAATGTTGAAATTCTCTCTTTATAAAACTGTAACGTGGCTTCAGTTTTTATTTAAAATTGTGTAACTGTAGTCCTTAATATTTTTAATTTTTGTAATCTACTCTCATAATTTCATTTAATCTCAAATGTTTCTTATTTTAATTATACGGTAACCAACATTTAATATTTTAAATTTTGCAACGTCCTTCATTAAGCCGGCAACATTCAAATTTTAAAATCTCTAAATGTCTTGTCCTTTGGCTATAAAAATGTCTATAGTTCCGTCTAGCTTTTTTTTTTAGAATTTCTCCCTTTGCTATTTTGAATCCTTGGTTCTCAACCAAGAAGAATCTACTTTATTCTGGAGGATATCTGTCAAGCCAGAATAATTCTTGAGGATAGCGTCTGGTGATGCGACTCAGATTAAATTAAAAGATTCCCCAACAAAAACTATGTAGAAACTCCATAGAATTGAATAATTGATTGCGAAAATAACAATGTCTACATGTCTAGTACCTTTAAAAACAATAGGTAAGATTTGTCGAAAATCACCACCAATGATAGTTACCCTACTACCAAAAAGGTTATTCCACCATGAGAATTAGAAAATCTAAGTATATGGTATTGTCCTTCTCATAGATTCGAAGCGATGCTTATGCATAATTGGTGCCCCATCCTAAATAATGAGTTTTGTTCTACTAGTAATTGTACCAAGGGACTTCCTCGCTTTATATTGCAAATTCGATCGTCGTTTGGATTTCAGGGTATTTCAAACCATGAGTGAGCAGTTTGTCCACTGAATAAGTAAAAAAAGCTATTCCACTCGATACAATCATTAGAACAATCTCACCTTTGGAGCGTTAAGCAGCTGATAACGTCCTCTATAAAAATGTCGCTTGTTCCACCGTAGCTATATATATATATATATATATGTATAAAATCCTTGACTCTTCGCTTGATACCTTTTTGTTTATCAGTATTTAGTAACATTGCTCGTAAGATTTATTTGTTCTACATTGATAATACTGTAGCTTATATCTAAAAAAAGGGAGTTTGAGAGAGAAAATAATCCGCCTCTAATCCAAGAAACATAAATAATTTGTGACGGAATGAAAAAATTGTCCATCACAATCCTCTCATCCAAGAAAATTTCGTCACAAATTGATCTATCTCAAAGGTGCAATTTTCTAGTAGATATAGGCTACACGATTTTCAATGCTTTATTTTTCTTCATCTTTTGCTACATATTGTGGAATAATTAATATCCGGATTATACGGATAAAATAATAAGGTGTACTTAAAGAATACTTCAGAAATAATATAAAAGACATAGAAAAACATTAATTCTTAATTTTTTTAATAAATTAATTCAAAAGCTTAAGAACTGTTCCAGTTTTTGGTCATATCATATAGGACACTCCAGAAACTTACGAAGAATTTATATAATATGGATAATATCTCGTCCCGGACTTTAAATAAATCTGAGAGTGAAGGATAAGAAGAAAAGCATAATCTAAATTATTTTAAAATTCAAAGTACAAATAGTTTTAAAAAATATTTTTTCCGCAAAAGTTAAAGTTTTAAAAGTTGTTATTTCCAGAATTAACTAATCAAAATTCCATAATAATTGAAATTCCAAGAGTATCATTAAGTTGGATTTGTTTTTTAAATTTAAAAGCCATTTGCATTTCTTTCAATATAGTTCGAAGTTTTAAAGTAATAAAAAAACTATTATCATATACTGATTGAAAAAAAAAACTCAAAATTTAAAAGCTATGCGATTTAAAATTTAAATTATTATAGTTGAGTCTAGAAATGCTCTTGGCTGGAATTTTTTTTAATGTACTTGGAAGTTAAGGTAATCTAAAATATTATGTGAATAATTTAACAAATTAAAAACGAATTTAGAAATAAGTTAAATTACTTTCACAAATTAATATTTATACAATGGAACTTTTTTTTTTAACAATAATGCTAACCCCTACTGTTTGGTCAAGTGGAAATTTAGAGAAAAGATTTTAAAAAAATTCTTTTTGGTTTGCAAAGAGAAAAAAAAAAGTAGAAATAAATTGATAACCATGTTGCTACCCATTCATCAAAAGAATCCAAATTCTCTGTCTAGTGGCATTTTATGTAATCGTGCATATCTCACCTAGGTCATTCAGATCTAAAAATAGTCTAATAACTATCAACTTAAAAAAAAAGATAATTAAGATTAAAAAAGTAAAAGAAATTTAAATCTAAACCATCTAGATCAAAATTGGATGGCTTAATTGAGAAGCATACAATTAGATAAAGAAGCTGTTGGGTAGAAAATCCAAACACAACTACGCATAACCCTAAAAACTATTGAACAATATGTTTTTTTCTTTTAAAAGAAGTGTTACCATGCATATACAATTTTAAACTACTATAAGAAAAGAGGAAATTAGAAATGGAATTTCATCTCTAATCCATGGCAATTCTATCTCTAGTTTTGCCTTAAAAAGATTTTTGTTTTTTTTTCTTCAAGGACTAAGAGTAGAGATGGATATTTTTGTTTCAAAATATTTCATATTTAATCTGTTATACATTTTCCTTAAAAAAAATTAAAATTAGAGATAAAATTTTTTGTCTCTAATTCAATTTCAAAATGACTTTTTTAATTTAAAAAAGCCCCAAGATCGGAGATGCAATTTTCCATCTCAAAATATTTTATCTCAAATTTATTGCAAAAATAATTTTTTAAAAAATTTTGAAATTAGAGAAGGAATTTTCCATCTCTAATTCTATCTTAAAATTGTTATTTTTGTCTTTTTTAAAAAAACTAAGATTAAAAATGAATTTAGAGATGAAATTTTTTGTCACAAAATATATTGTCTCTAATTTGTTACAAAAATAATGTTTTTAAAAAAATTTTCAATGATAGAGGTAGAATTTTTCATCTTTTATCCCATATCATAATGATTTTTAATTTTTTTTAAAAAACTAAGATTTGGGAAAGAATTAGAGATGAATTTTCCATCTCAAAATACTTCTTCTCTAATCTATTATAATCTTTTTTTTATTTTTGTCTATAAATTGGTGGCAAGGATTTTTCTTTTTGGGAAATTAGAGACTGTCTCTAATTCCATTTTAGAAACCCTAATATTTTTGTTATGTTTCTACTAGAATGTGGTATTGATGTTTAACATACTAGGCCTGACACCCATTACCAAGTATGGGATTGTGAAAAGGTGAAATCATACCTTGATGGACATAGTGAGATGCGTGCTTAGTCATTCTTCTTCGTTAGTATTTTCTTTGGGTGATGCTTAGGAAACTTCTACACACATACTCAACCAAGTTTCTTGTAAAATTCTTCTTAATGCTCCATCTTCATTGATATTATAAGAAAAAGCCTAGTTTGAGGCACTTTCAACTATAGGCTTATGAAATAGAGGTGAGACTACATAGTCCTTAGCTTAAGAAATTGGATACTAGATTTGTTGTAATACCCAGTCATTCTAAAATTAAACTAGAATCGATAAGTTATAAAAGGAAGATCCTAGAATGAGATGATTAGAGGCTAAATAAGATTAGAATAATGATATAAACATTTAGAAATAAGAATACAAAGCTAATGATGCCCGAAATCAGAGCGAAAATGGCCAAACTAAAAGCTATAGAAGCCAGTGGTATTTTTGTAATTTTAAGTAACTTTTAGAAAACTTAAAGGAGGAATTTTTAAATGGAAAAATTGAATTTTTTGAGATTCTCAAAAGCCCTAAAAACCATAAAAACCTATAGAATAGTCAAAACCCATCTAGTTTACATCTTATAATATTAGTTAACCAAAACTTTGACTAAATTGTTTGGTAAGGTTTTAAATCCAATTTGGTTGAAACAAAAGGAATTTTATGAATTAAGGACCTAAATTTCATAATGGAAAAGAAATTTTTTAAAAAGGAGTTGAAATGAGCTCAAATGGAAAGAACCAAGATGAGAGACTAAATTAGAATTTTGAAAAATATTATAAATGAGCCTCCACTTCCCTTAAATCACATCCCACTTCTGCCCAGCCTTCATAACCAACTCTCCTTTGGTCCAAAATAGATTCAAGGGCTGCTCAAAGAGGCATAGAAGTGGGGGAACAAAGGGAAGAGAAAGAAGATTTGAAAGGATAAAAATCCATGCTTTTTCATGCCTCCTCCTTTACTAAACCTCTTCTCCTCTTTCTCCTCTCTTCTCTCATGGTTTTAATGATTAGTTTCGGGTTGTTCTATGGCTAGTTCAGTAGGAGGAAAAGAGAATTTGAAAGAGAGCTAGAAAGCTTTAGAAAGCTCCTTTAGAAAGCTTGAAACCAAGGTATGATTCATGGTGTAACCTTGCTCCATCTTGCTTCTTATTTCCTTGGGCACTTCGTCCAGGTTATAGCAAGGTAGGAACAAGAGTCTTAGAGTATAAGGATTAAGAATATACAATTAAAAGAAAAAGAGAAGCTTTTAAATTCAAGTTATGTTACCTAGGGTTCTTGTTGCACCTAGCAATTTTTGAAACCTTCGAATGATAATCTAGCTTATGTAAAAGTATGTATGAGTTCTTAAAAGGTCTAGGAAGATTCATGGAGGCCAAATTCCCTAAAGAAAATAATAAAACTCCATGGGCTACAATGAGAATCTATGTCTCTGCCAAGGAGGGAAAGTAGTACATAAAGAGAGTTTGCTTTGATTCCAAGGATAGAAATGGTCTAAATATGATTAAGAAACAACAAATGAACTATTGGTTTGAATTTAGAAACTATGATTTATAAGATAGAAGTTTAGGTTCCTTTTTAGGGTATAAAGAAGAAACTTGAAATTTGGCTCCTTGAATTAAGTTTGTGATGACTCTAATGAGTTTAAATGGAATTATATGACTTAGATTGAATAAGAAATTAGAGCCAAGATAATAAATTATATAGGGTGCTTCATTATCCTCTAATATGGAACCATAACCATGCCATAAGTTAAGACAAGCTTGCATAGAGTTTATGTGAGGCTCGAATTTGTTCTAATGATATAATTATGTCTTATTTGATGTGTCTAGGTCAAGCAAATCAAGCTCCCCCTAGGTGTGTGTGTAAGGCCAAAAAGGGGAAAGAGAATTCCAAAAAGGAAGCTTGTGTTTCATGTTTCAAGGTAGCTCTCTATCCTTTCTTGTATGCATTTTTTTAGATGTTTGATTATCATTGGATGCTTTGTGTATGTTTGAATTACGAGATATATTTATAGCTATTAATTCAATGCTTTGGTACCATTATGCTTTTTGAAACATGTTTTGAACATAAGATGGCTCCTAATAGGTGAGGTTGTACTAAAAGTCTCTTAAAATGGGTGAGAAGAAGCCAAAAGTCCTTAAGAATGGGTGAGACAAAGCCAAAAGTCTCAAGAAAGAATAAGGCTAAGTTAAAAGTCTCTAAAAGTAGGTGAGGCTAATCCAGAAGTCCCAAAAAAATTGGATGAGGTTAGACCAAAAGTCCCTAAAGCCTATGCTTGGCTTGAATAAGTTTATGTGGTTTGAAAAATGATTATGTATGTCTAATAGAAGCTTTCATTTCATGCTTTCATTCTTTGACATGAAAATGTTCCATATATGTATGCTTGAATAGGTAAAAGAGCTATTAGAATTCCTTGAATCTTACTCTTTCCCACATTATGTCTAACCATATCTAGGCGAACCTCATAGAGTAAGGAATGGAAGCCAAGGAGCTTGAATCATGAGACTTTGACAATAGAATAGGATTTTGTGTAATGTAATGTCAAAGTAGGTATGCATATAATGTTTATGAGATGTAGAGCCTTTAGCATGTATGAAAGTATGTAATTATCATGTATGAATAGAATTTGGAGCCATATATATGACAATGCATACTTTTGGCATTTTGGAGCCTTGACATGAATGTGTATATATGCAAGTAGGATAGTGAATTTGAGCTCCATAATGATTTAGACCATTTAGGATGTTTTTATATCCTGTGTTTGTACTTTTAGACATGCTCAAATGGTCATGGTATGATTAGAAAGCCATTTGGTGCACTTTGACCCTATTATCGTCCCAAACTTTGCTACATTCTTGGCTTGAACCACAAATTAACTAAATGAATGAATTTTTGCATGAAATTAAGTAAATAGGTCTCATCCAGAAATTTTTATTGAGGTAAAGAGCACTATTTTTGGAACCTTAGAGAATTTATTATGATTTTTTGAAATTGGCTAAATTATGCAGAAACTGTTACTGGCACTGTTCATATGGTCAGTTTGCTTTTTGGTGTCATTTAGGGCTCAAATGGAGTCTAATGCTTATAAAATTATTCAAAAATATAGTAGACATCCTAATCTTTCGATAGCCACTAAGAGCATCTCATTTAGAGCTCTATAGAGAGATATATAAATTTTTGAAGTTTCTAGTTTACTGTAGAATGACCATTAAATCCAAAGTATTATTCCACCAGATTTCATAAGTCAAACATGGTTGTTTTGATATGAAATTTTTATGAAAGCTAGATGACATCTTGACCTTTCCAGAAAGCTATAATTTGCATGATTTAGATTTTTCTAGAATTAGTTATAAATTTCCAAAATTCATATCAGAATATGGAACTTAAGGAAAAATGGAAGTGTAATGTGAAATTGTGTTCTATGCCTTAAACCAAAGTTTTGAGCTTCAAATTATGATATTTCTATTGAACAAATGTGTTATAGATGGAAAATAAGTTTGGTAAGTCCACATGGTCCATTTAGCCAAGAATGAATTAATTTAGCTTTCAAATATGCAAATATCCACTGCTAAAAGTGCTAATTTGATGTACATGGGTGTTTTAAGCCAATTACGTTACAAGATAAGTGTTGTATATATACGGTGTTACATTTGTCAATGGTTTCTTTAATAGCTATTATACAAGCTATAGAGGTAATAGATTTTGTTGTCCCACTATTCCTACCAGAGGGATTAAATCTCTTCAAGCTATTGTTTTGAGAATAACTTAGATAATATGAGTTAGGTACTTAGTATTTTGACCTTTGAAAAGAGAACACCTATGAGGGATGTTAATGTTTAGGATATTGCTAATGATTATAAAGAATCAACTGTCATTGATGTTGAAGGGCCTATTATTATTATTATTGATATTATTCTTTTAAGATAGTCTAACTGATTTCATAGACTTGTAATTTCCAATGATTAGATGGTTTATTTGTAGGAACATAATTTTACTGTGACTAACATTTCAAATATGCTTTGCTATCATGAAATTTTATTAGGTCCTAGCTTATGTAAATGGTTAAAGGTCATGAGGAATGAATTGTCTTCTATGGGTTACTATCATGTTTGCAAACTTATAGAATTAACTATTTATTGTAAACTCATTGATAGTAAGTGGACTTTTAAAACCTACCATGGGATTACAATTGAAACTTAAAAGATGTAAGGCAAGATAGATTTTAAATACCATAACTAGGGGGAAAGGATTGATTATATGCGTAGATGCCTTTTCACCAATGTCCATTGAAGACATTGCTAAAGGGATTATGGCAACAGTTAGATTTTGTTTTTGGACTCCACTAGATGAACTTTACAACTACCTTTTTATGTTGAAGCTTGTTTGAGGGTATTTGCATGGTTCAGCTAGATGGTTTTGAAGAATTAAGGAAAGGGCATTTAATGTGCAAATTGGAAGGACACATCCATAGGTTGAAACAAGCTTGTAAGCAGTGCTATTTAAAGTTGGACAAGATGGTAACTCTCTTGCATTTGTTATGAGTACTTTAGATCAATGTATCATTTAAGGGATTGGATAGAGCTACTTCTTTATTTTTGTGCTATATATTAATGACATTCTTTTGGCTTATAATAGCATCAACGGATTGTGTAAGGCAAAAACACATGCTTTCTTCTCACTTTTGACATGAATAACTTGGTAAGATCCCTTATGTTCTTGGGATTTGGATCCATGATGATAGGTCTTGTGATAATTTGAGTTTATCTCAATGAACTGTTATTGATTGTGAGATACCTTGAGAATTTTAAACTTTTCAATTAGGTCCTTTATGGTGAAAAACAAAGTATGAAAATAAAATTAATGCTTATTAATATAAAATATAGTATTTAGGGTTATTAAATCAACACTAAGTAAATTAGGTACTTAACTAGAGTACATCCAACCTTACTAGGGCTAAAGTATAATTTTAACAAAAATACTTTCCTTCTCTCTTTTTTTCAGAGTCTCTCTTCTCCAGTTCTCTCTCTTTTTTTTTTCCTTTGCTATACTCGACGAATCTCCCCCAAAAATAGAGCATCTTCATTTTTCCCAAATGCTTTGGTCCCCTTCAATGCCTAGCTGCCTATCCATTTGTCATCCATCCACCATCATTGGCTATTCAACTCAGTGAGCTCCAACTAATGTTCTAATTGTTTATGACAGTAGGCTAGTCTTCCCTTTTTCCTTCCCTTGTTGACCATGATCCACGGAGCTTTAGGTGTAGGTTGGTTTTCTCTTCTCTACATCTTCTTCCTCTTATTTTCCTTTTTCTCCCATATTGCTTAAACTAGGATTTTCATTACAGCACCTCCTTTCTCTCCATATGCTATAAGTGAGCCTCACAATTAGTGTTCTTTTAATTGCACCTTTAAAGTATGAATTAACACTTCTTTCTTCTTCCTTTAAGTTCTATTAGGTGAGTTCTGAATCTAATTTGAATTATAGAAGCTTAGATTAAAAGATCTAAACTTAGGTTTTGCATTTGAGATAGTAAAGTATATAAAAATTTAAGGGTATACGTTTGTGAGAGCATTTTGGGCTACATAAATAATTGAGAATACAAGTAAAGTAGCTAAAATATTTATTTCATGTTGAACATAATTTTAGATGATATCAAAGAGACTCTTTCAATTGGAATTCAACTTTGAGCAATAAGAAATAGGGATTTCTATTATTGATCACAACCTGTGAGTATATAAATAGTGAAGTGGCACTTTCATTTTATTTCATGTTATGTTTTCTTAGTGTAAACTTCATTTTATGATGTTTACACTTATCGACTTGAGGCAAACAAAATTTGTGTTTTCAAAGCCTCAAGTCAGGTGATGTGCTACAAGTATAGGTTTTGTATATATATTTATATAGAGAAATAGTAAATAAATTAACAGGTGTAATACCTTAATTTCTAGCTTGCTTCCCATCATTTCTAAGTCTCACATCATGAATTGTACAAAGGGAATGAAAAAATGGCATGAAAATAATATATTATTTAGCACTATGTCATGTATAAAAATTCCATTCAGTGTCATATGGATCATATGAGCTCATATATCATATTTTTATATTTAATTACATGAATATAACTCATTTCCATCATTAAAAGTGGTCTACAACTCGTGGAAACCAAAGGGGAGCATAAAACACATATATGTAATTTTGGCCAAAATTTTGCCATTTCTGTCACAAATTTTGGAAAATCATAACTAATTCTAAAAAAATAGAACTCATGCATTCTTGGTCATTGTAGAAAGATACACATGTCTACTTCATGCTAAAAATATTTATAGACCACAATATCCAACACAAAAGGCGTTTGATATTCGGAAAGGTCTAGAGGTCTGGCTGTCCACTGGTGCTGTCATAGGTTCTTGCAGCAAATTTAAAAAATGTCTAATTGATTACAAAAAACTCTAATCCATGCAAATGATACTAGTATAGAAAGCTACAAATGTTAGTTAGAAGAAAAAAATAACTCTAAACCATTTCAAGCACACCTAGACCTCAAAAATCAATTAAATAATGCCTGAGGTCAGTCTAAATGCTTGGTATTAGATGGGAATTTTGAAAATTCATATCTCCCTCTCTAGACATCCAAATGAGATGCCTTTAGTTGGAAGAAGTCACTAGGAATGTCTAGTTTCTCTCCATAAAATTTTGTGGCAATTAGATGTCATTTTCCTAATGAGATACAGAATTTAATTTCAGACTAGTGCTACAATACCAATGACCAAAACCAGAAAAATTTCCAACTTCAACAATTTTCCAAATATTCAAAAGACCTCTAAAAATTACCTAATTTAGCTTCCCAAAAAGCTCTTAATAAGCTCTAGATACATTCCAAATTTTAGACCAAGAAGAGCTCATTTGGACAAAAAGTGATATAACCTCATGAAATGGTCATTTTTGCTCCCTATCAAGAGTCACTTTGGTCCAAATGGCTTCCTCTTGAGTTTGGAACCTTTTGGACAAGTTTAAAAGCATAATTATGACTTGGGTAAATTACCCAAGTGATCTTAAACCCCATACATCTCATTTTGGCCATTCAACATCTATTAATACACTAAACATACATGCCATTCAAGGATCCAAATCCACAATTTCATAGATTTAATGTCACATAAGGTTTTCATGAAGTCTATACATCATGTTACAAATGCCCAAGGTCTTGCATGATCAAAAATAATATATACAAAGCTTGTTTGACATTTCATTACAAGTTAGACTACAAAATGAACAAAGTGTAATCATTCAATGCTCTTGGCTTACATTTCCTTAGTTTTAAGCACCACCTTGACATTTCAAGAGTAAGAGGGAAAGGGGAGTGAGATTCCAAGAATCCCAATAGCTCACACACACTCATTTGCATACATTCAAGGCATACATATATCAATGACACAATTATGAAACATAAGTTGTGCAAGGCTACCATTTCATGCCACATCTACACATTAAGATTATTCTCATGCTCTAGGGACTTTTGGTTTTGCCTCACCCCATTTCTAGGACTTTTGGAGTTGCTTCACTCTTAGTTTAGGGACTTTTAACTTAGACTCACCCATCCAAGGGACTTTTGATCTAGTCTTACCCATGCCTTGAGACTTTTGGCATATCCTCACCCACTTTAAGGGACTTTTGGCATCACCTCACTCTTATGAGCCAATTTCACATTCAAAGGCATTCAAGAGCACACATTGGTACCAATGTAATTCCATGAGATCATGTGGCATATTACCAAATCACAAGAACAAATATGAGCACACAATGGCATACATATGCACACAAGAAATTATGAAAAATAAGGTGGAGAGCTACTTTTCAATTTATGCAAGCTTACTTTACCACTTCCTTCCCCTCCATGATTTCACAAGAGCACTTAGGTGGTTGATTATTCTCTTGGCCTAGACATCACAAGGAACACACAATCACATAATTAAAGCAAGCCAAGATATTAAACTAAAGCTTAAATAAACACTTGGTTTCACACTTGGCATTATGGTTCCATAATTAGCCTAATGAAGCAACTCTTGGAATTCAATTTTAGGTTCCATTCTCTTATTATTTCTAGACTTCTTGGACTGATTTAAGGTCCTTGAAACCATCACACATTCACTTGTACAATTGGAAATCCAAGTTGTTTCATAAAGCACCATTATGGATACCATTGGTCCATCTCTCATTCCATTGCTCCTAAATTTTTCCCAATGATTCCCCTCATCTTCTAATATCATATGAAGTCTCAAACCAAGGTTAGAACAAATTAAAACACTCCCTAGCCCAATGAACTATGCTTGGCCGAAACAAGCATTATGTTTAGGGTTCATGGAGCTTTTGAATTTTCTTTGATTGGAGAGCCACTTGGGAAGGTTTCTAGGGGTCTTAGGAGCTCAAAGGAACATTCAAATGGGCAAGAAAACTCTCATAAAAAATTAGATTTTACAAAACCCTAAGGAAGCCTACACTTTTCTATCTTAATTTCTATTGGTTTTTCTTAGAATTTCTTACCATATTCTATCTCCCTATGGTCTAAAACCCTTGTTTCCTTCTTGGTTTTGGATAGAAAATCCCTCCCCCATATGGTTCTAGTCTAGGCCGAAAATCCCCCAAGAAAGAAGCAATAAGGAGAAACAACAACAACAAGTAGTTACCTTGGTTTTAAACTTCCTTTCAAAGCTTTTCTTCCTTGGTTCTCTTCTCCTTGAAAAATTCAAACTCTCCCCCTTCTTTTTGGACCAAAAATAGAACCAATCATCCAAAGAAGACTATAGGGAAAAAGCCAAGAAGGAGAGGAAGAAAATTGGAAGAAGGAAAAGCTTAAAATTTCATGAGATTACCTAGTTTTTCCTTAGTTTTCTTCCTCTTTTTCTTCCCCTTTTGGAGAGCAGATCAATTTTTGTATTTTGGGCAGAAAACTTCGTTCTTAAGAAGGTGGGAGAAGAAAGGAGAAGCATGTAGGAGTTTCTAGAAGCATACTCTTTTAAAAATTCCAATTTCATCCTTCTGTAATGGTAATTTCGTTTCGGCTTTGTTTTAGATCCTTTTTTAGAATCTTATTTTCCATTATAAAATTTAGGTTCCTAATTTAGTAAAATACCTTTGGAATCACTTAATTTGGAGCTAAAACTTTACCGAATACTTCGTCAAAGTTCAAACTCACCAACGTTGGAAAATGTACACTGGAGGGGCTTTACCAATCCCAGGGCTTACCATGGTTTTTGAGGCCTCTGAGAACCTTGGGTAACTCAAAAAATTTCATTTAAAAAGCTCTCCTATATGGTTTTTTTCCAAAGGTTGCATTTATTTACAAAAATGCCATTATGTTTTGTCAGTTTTCGTCACAAATTATTTCTCCATCCTAACTTCATTTTTTCTTTCCATCTGAGCCTAGAATTATCATTTTTAGGAGTCTAAGACTTTATTCAAATTTTTTGGGACATTATCTAGGTCATTTCAGAAGACTTGCTTTTATATGGCTCATTTCTTCATTTTATGAAAATTACATTCGTTACAACAGGCGAATAGATGATTGAAATGTGGCGAAGATATGTACTTATAGAATACAAAAAAAGGAATTAAGAAAGTGAAAGTAGTGTATATATTTATATATATGTATGTATTTGTAAGAGAAGTATTTTATGTTTATTTTGTTTTATTGTCTTATGTTTTACGATAACTCTATTAATGGGTAATTCCTTTTACTATTTTGTTTAATTCATTGTTTTACTTTTAGTTACCTAAAATGTTATTTTAATGAATTTTATTATCTATTTCCATTTTTTTAAAATAAAATAATGGATAAGAATTTAGTTAGAACCTCATAATCATTAGCAAAAGTAACAGTTTAGGTCCACCTACAATGAGTTGTGATTTTGTAATAACATTGTGACGTGATGTATCTAGTGCAACAACTTGATATGCTTGATGTGTACTATGAAAGTATTGAGATATGATGTCTCCAGTGAAATGATAAGAGATATGATGTTGTGATTTGACATTGTGAAGGCACTTAATTGTTTGGTTCCTTACTATGATGTCTCTTTCCATGATATTTTTTTTAATATTTAGACATTTTTCTTTTTATCTAAAAATTTCTTATTTATTAAATAATTTCCTTGCATTTCAATTATAAAATATAATATTGCTTAAATTATTTGTTAACTATTCAATTTCTAAAAGCTCAAATATGCGTTTATTTTCCCTCTGCACACTTTGTTATTTATGTGCTCACTAAGCTAATGGTAGGTTTATTCCTTTCTTTTATCATTTTATAGACTAGCAAGTAGGAGAGTGAGGCGATCTGGAGCTCGCATGCTACCAGACACATTAAGTGTGTGCTTAGTCTTGTATAACTAATGTTAAAATCCATGATGTGGTGGCATATAGGCATGGGAGTACTTTGGGGAGGATATGTGTCATGTCTTTTGTGGAGCTCGTTATGGTCACTTTGAACATGTGCATATATTATTAATAGTTTCTTGACAGAGTATGCTATTGAATGTAACTTGATATTACTAGTACTAGTGTTGAATTGAACTGTTATGCAAGTTAGGATATCTAACTTTTAGGAGAGATATTGTAGGATTTCTGGCACCCTAAGTGAATTATATGATATGCATGCATATTTTCAAAACATGTGGGTTATATGTGCTAGCTTGAATGTGTATTATAGTTGAGTTTGGATCCTCAAGGCTTGCTAGGCTAAGCTAATCACTAGATTGGTTTAGCATATGTGCCGATTATGGCCAAAAAATTGGGTTATGACAAAGTTAATATCAAAGCTATGGTTTGTCTAGGTTCTTGTAGCTATAGAATTGGAAGTAGTAGAACCTTGTAATTGTGTACCTGGGTAGCACACCTTATATATAGGAGGCTATTATTGCCAAATCCTAGTCATAAAGGTAGCACTTAGGAGATATGTTCTTGTTGAAATTATCATTTATGTGTACATTACTCTTATTTTAAATAAAGATGTTGCCAAGAAAAAGGATGACACATAGGAGATATGTTCTTGATAAAGCCTCTAACTTGCCTCATGACATTGCTCTGGCACCCAGAGGCTAAGGGTGTAGAGGAGGTAGAGGTCATGGATGTGGTGGTGGCTGTATACCTGAACATGATCAAAGAGTTAAAGGTATTGAAAATTATCTTTTGTGTGCACATTACTCTTATTTTAGGTAAAGATGCCACCAAGAAAAAGGATGACACCTAAGAGATATATTCCTGATAAGGTCTTTAACTTGCCTCATAACACTACTCTGGAACCCAAAGGCTGAGGCTATGGTGGTGGTAGAGGTTGCAGACATGGTGGTGGTTGTAGACCTAGAAATGATAAGAAAGCTAAAGCCACTAAAGCAGTGAGGGTTGAGATGCTTGAGGTTAAGCAAGCTAATCTAATATTAGTTAATGTTGTAGCTGGGATGCATGTAATACGATAGACTATGATGGTAATGTTAGGTATAATGCAACAATAGTAGCAATAATAATAACAATAAGAAGAGTGAGAACAACAAGTGGATTCTAGGCTTGAGAAGGAGTAGCCAGTTCCACAAGGAAGGGATAATGAGGTTTGATTGGCTGAATTTATAAAACTCAAGCTTCCTTCCTTTTTAGGTATAGAAGCAGGTGAAGACCCATCATACTTCCTGGATGAGATAAGTTAAGTTTGTAAGGCATTAAGTTGCACATTGATAAGATTGGTAGAATGAGCAAAGTTTTGTTTAGTGGGCATGGCTTAAACATCGTATGAGCCCATGATATAGGGGGGCCATGAGATTCACCTCCTCTAGGTTGAGGGGAGCTTATAGAGTTATCTATTAGGCAATTCTTATGATAAACCATCAAGGATGCTAGAGTAAGGGAATTTGTACTTCTTAGATAGACATAGGGGGATGATAGTGGTAGAATGTGATATGTTATTTACCCAAATGTCCAGATATGCTCCATATTTAATGGCTACTAAGGAGATGCGAGAAAAACATTTTGTTTAAGGTCTTTAAGATTACTTATTTCAATATGTAGTGAGGACCCATTATGACTTATATGATGGTATGGTTAAGAGTGCTAAATTTTTTGAAACCTGTAGCAAAGAAAGTAAGATGTTACAAGAGCCATGTAACGATAGTGCACTAAGAGCATCTAAGGTGGCCATTAGGGGCAAGGTAGTGGTAGTACATTAAGATAGATCGGAATAAGTCATCAAGGCCATCCATAGAGTTTCACACATTGGGAGGGCCATAGTGGACATTTACCTAGCATAATACGAGGTAGTGGAAATGATTAGTCACATCCCTCTCAAACTAGTCATGGTAGAGAGATATCCTTTAGGACTGTTCCTTCTTGTCCTACTTGTGGGAGAATTTATATCAAAGTTTATTTTAAACTAGGGAGATTGTGTTATCAATGAGATTAGTAGGGCCACCTCAAGAAATACTTTGTTACACTATCTTACACTAATTGAATTAGTGAGGAAATTTTCTCTTGTCGATCTCTCACTAATAGCTTTTAAAATTAAATCCTTAATCCCCTAAATCAAAAAGCTCTCTTGCACTCTCCCTTTTCTCACTTTATCTTTTTCTATCTCACTCCCTCCCTTACTCTCTCTCTCTTTTGTTACCACTATAGATAATTGTTATTGCTATTATGCCACCATTACCACTTAACCTTTGCCATTGCTTATCATGCCCTTCATCACTCAGTTAGGTTAGTTGCTACCCTCTTTCTCTGCTTGTTTCTAACAATTTCCATATATGGGTTTTTGAGATTTTGTTTATTTTAACAATGTTAAAAGAAACTACATCTATTTTGCTATTATCAATCACAAAACTACTCATGAATCATGAGAGCTTGATATTGGCATTTTCTACTTGTCTGACAAAAGCATTCATTCTTTTCATGCGTACTCAAATCAAATGATTCAGTTACATTAAATTAGCTTATTTGTTTGTGCTTTATGCCAAATCTTTTATGATTACTCTTAGATATTATAAAATTGTGCCTGGTGTTGATATTTTTTATGTCTCATGTTATATTAGATAAATATAACAATTTGAATATGATACTTTTATTCTTACTTAACCATTCTTTTCAGTAGTATGTATTTATTTTGATTGTTTATATATGTATATTATTCCAATTAAAAATAAGAATGATATAGATACATCTGGATATAATTAATAGAGAGTTCATGGATAGCCATTTTCTAATATGGAATGGTTATACAAGATAGATGAGTATTTATGCTTTACAAATCATGATAAAATTAAGGCCATTGTTTTTAAAATTATTGGAAAGTTATCTATCTAACAATGTTATAGTTGTGATTTTGTTAATTAATGCTTCATATTTAGATGCTCATATATATGTTCAATGATTGAGATGGTTGAAACATTATTAAATTGGTTTACAGCACCGTAAGTTAGATTATGTTGTTTACAAATCTCTACTTAATTTAGAACCTTATTTAGTATAATAGTTTTTTATGGTACAATATCTATTATCTTTGATTATGAGTTTCTTTGCTTTATTAGCCTAATATACAATGTATCAATGTATTTTGGACTTAATATTTAGAGTTTACAGAGTTTACACTAATTGGGATTTCTTATGATTCTTAATCTAGTTCTTCCATTAATGTCTCTCAATAATGAGAAGGCTGTGTTAAAGTTATTGTTATTATTTGAATTTTCTGGGAAATCTATATATTTTGTTGTTGAGTTATGGAATTGGATTTATCCTTCATGTCTTGGAGTCCATCAAGTACTTGTACTTGAAAAATAGACATTTCAAATGCATGTACGTCAATATGATACTTCAAAATGACTGTAAGTATTAAATATATTGTCTATGCTAGTGCTAGTACTTTCTAGGTTGTAATTTTTTTTGTTTGCATTATGAAATTTCAAGTAATTGTTTTCTTCCTACTTGTGCTATACTGAGGATATTATTTATATGGTTATTAATGCAATGAGGTTGAAATTGTATAATTTGGCTAAGTTCTACTTATTTACTTAATATTTTTCTAAGTTTACTACTTCAATTGCATTAAAATGTTGCTAGTTACTTCTATGCCTTATGTATATATTAAAATAGAAGTAAATCTTAGGGTATTCTTGATATTTCAAAATTTCAAGTTTCAACTATTTACTTTGTATATTTAGTTGTTATTTCGATTGATATATGATAAATCCATGGCCTATAAATCCCATAAGTATACATTATGCTGCTTAAAGGTAAAGGCACCTGAAGGAAGGGTACAACATTTATAAGTAGGTGTGGCAAGCCCTTTGGCTTATGTACATTAAACCCTCTTACCCTACGTAGCTTTAACCCACCTTTCTCTACACAGTCGGTCACTATGGTTTTAGTAGGAGCTCACATTGGGGCATCTTTTATTAGGATAACTTTTTTTCCTCTACAAATAAAAGGGAATTGATTTTGGTTGATTGCCAGGGATCCCTTGTAAGTATTACCATGATGGTTGATATTATTTTAATTCAAAATTAAAATGTGACATTAATGTTTTGCTTTCATTTTAGGATCCAATTTGAGGTTGCCAAGATCATTACTTATATAGCCCACTAAGTGTTGATTTAGATGTTGTGTGTAGCTCCTAAGTGGATGTACTATCCAAAGGAAACAAAGGATGCTTTGTTTACTAATTTCATGATATGTAATTAATGTTATTTAATTATGTCATTAATTATTCTCTTTTTTCACATTCATTATTCACTTTTATGTTTGTAGACAACATATTGCTTTGTCATAAAGGGGTAATGCTATTTGGCAAGGAATGTGTAGGACAGGATGTGTCAAGACCTATATTCCATCATGTTGTACAATGCAAGGAGAGTGACCATGAACATAGCCAATATTCAATAAACCTAAGGTCTTGCTTCATTAGGCATGCATATAGAAGTCTAGGACAATTTCCTAGACATTTAGGCATGGGATGACTAATAGAGTACCTCCATGGTTGCTAAGAGGAATTAGACCTTCGTGCCTAAAACCCTTATGCATACCAATGGGTTCATCACTTTGCCAAGCAAAAGAAAAAAAATGGTAATTTATTTTATTAGTTTTTCTTTTTATTTGAAGTTACTTTAATTTTTTTTAGCCATTAAGTCCAAATTAGCTTGTAGGAGGATGACTTAAAGCTAGAAGATCATACTAAAAAGTGTATGATACGACCTATAAGAAGAAGGGTACTAGGCAATACATGTTTTAGATCACATAAGATAATTTGTTGTTAGTTATCACTTGTTATTTATGTTTTTGAGCTTGCTATTATTTTGATAGCTAACTATTTTCTAATTGTGAGTGTTTAGAAGAAACTTGACACCAAAATTGTAAAACATAAAATTTTTTTCCTGTTCTATTATACCTGAAATGCCCTTCATTCACATGATAGAAGAATTAGGTTTTTCGTCTTTTCCCTCTTCAAACAATCTGTTGCATGCCTTGTCCATCAAGTTAAGTTTGCAAACAATAGCACAAGGTTAGAACCACTAGAAAATGTGAGCTAACACTGTAGCACCTCCATTCCCTTACTTGCTTTTACCCTCTACGTGTTCTCCTTGCTGCAACTAAGTGTGGTGGATCTAATTTGGGTAGTAGATTTCATGTAAAGTTTGTTCCATAGGTTTGAGTCTCGGTTGGTGTAATGTTTTTTCTTCCATTTGCTCTACAATTGTTATATATATTTCTTTTTTCCTCTAATGTTTTCTTGGTTAAACTAGTGTAGAATTTAGTTATATAGGTGCTATTTTACTAGTTGGGAAGCCAAAGAAATGAGCCACATTTTTTGGGTTTGAATGCAAGCACTATCTATGTATGTATTTCTCCCTTGAAATGTGGTTTCCTTCCTTCCAACCTGTGAAGCTCTACTGCCATATGCTTCATGTGTGAGTGCTACTATAGTGTGAAATTAGAGGTGCCACATCAGCCATATAATTATATATATATATATACATATAAAAAAATGCTAATATGAAATGATGATAATAGGTTTCTGCATTGGTTTACAATTGGTCAAAAAAATTCAAAGGGACAAAATGTTAAATTTGTGGATGTAAGAATTTTGAAATTATTAGGATAATTAAGTAGATGTGTTTTAGTACATGTATTAGGATAGGAAGTATATATGTTTTCTATTATTGGAGAAATTGATATGCTTAAGCAAAGCTTATGTGATTTGCAATTATGTCATATGCCATAAGAAGTTTATATGCTGAAGGGTTATTTCTCATTTACTAAATAAGCATGATATGTTCTTGAAATTATAAATGTCACTGTGTCAAAAGAACCGAGGAATAAAAGCTAGAGCTATTAAGTGAAATGGGCATTTAATCTCGCTTTCATTTGATGTTTAGCTAATGGTTTGGTTATCATGCTTATGAATATTTTGGGATCATTAGAGCTCAACTTGTAACTTTTGGAAAATCTCAAAGAGCTCATAGATGAAGCATGTAAGGCTTAATAATGGTTGGAATCAAGAGATACGATGTTGAAGATTGAAATTGTAACTCAAACTAATAAGTTTATACTGGTGTTATGGATGGGATCTAACTAGTTACCATATCCTAAAAGATTTGTTAAAGTTCGGTGTTTGAGAAATAAGAGAAATTTTTATTATAAAATAATTTGGAGTTATTTAAGTACTAAAAATTTATGAATCGGTGTTATAGGGCATTGGGAGAAGTAGGCACACTAGAAATTAGCAAGGGATATGATAAGGATTTCCTTGTGTCATCTTAAGAGGTGAGTAAATAATGCCAACTATATGTTACATATGTATATATATATACACCATGTAGTTTCATTTCAATGTTTGTGGTTAAACATTCCTTAATTAAATCAATTTACTTCATTAAATATGTTTTTGATTATTTAACCATTTGAATGTCTATATAAGGAATTTATGGAATTTGGGGATATGGATACCGATGATGGAAATCACCTATGTTGACTGTGGAAATTTTAAATTTCACCTTCTTGAGTTTTCTGCAAATGGGAATATTTACTATTATATGCTTTTTTCATGTTTGGACTGCAAGTACACATCATTAAGAATTTGATTCACTTTGAGCGTATATCTGAGACTAATTTTCTTGCGAGAGCTACCTATATTAGGACCCTACAACTAACTGCAGTACTTGTTAGTCACGGTGCACTGTGATATAAGTGTTGCTAGCCTTGTGTGGTTGGTTGCTATACATAGATCTATTTTGATATTTGTGAGCAGATTGCTCAGCATCTATTTTACTTATCTTTACGAGCTATGTGCTCTAAATGATTAGATACTTCCTATTGTATTTGATGAATAATTTTATTAGAAGAATTCATTAATCACTACTTTTAATGTTCCGATTGTTGAATTACTATTTTGAATAGAGCTTTAATGTGAAAATGTTCTTATACGTTATAGTTAACCTTATTTACTCATTGAGCATTTGATTGACTCCTTTTAATTTCAATTTCATTTTTAGATAGTAGATCTAAACCTAATCTTTCTTCAATGGCTTAGTAGCAATCATCTCCTTTTGTTTTTGGTGAGCATGGGCCTATTTTGATGATTCACTTGGAGGTTATTTTATTCTATAGAATAATTGTATGTAGCTCTCTTAAACTACAAATAGGGTCCTTTGTAATATCTTAGTTTTCTAGCCTTTACATTTTATCACAAAGGCTTATCTTGATGCAATTACATGGAAATAACACTTTGGTAATGGAAAATTTGTGTAATTGAACGTCCAATTATGTTATTCTTTCCTTTAGGGACAATGTAAGTTTACCAATTTGATTTTCTGTCCATAGCATATCATTGATATTAAAAACATCGCAATTTATCTCAAGAATCTCATATTTGGAACCATATTTCACAAAACCAATATTTTGCTCTCTAGTTACTGCATTAGTTTTCTAGTATGAACTTTAGAAATTCATAACTAATTCTAGAAAAATTAAAATTATGCATACAATAGCTTTCTAGAAATCTCTAGATGTTAAATAATGAGTAAAAATAGTTTTAAACCAAGAAAATAGCATTTAGCCCATGAAAAATAATAGAACAATACATTAGGTATGCTCTTAGATAGCTACAGGACTTAGAACTTCAAAAAAAATTTCTCCCTCTATAAAGCTCTAAATGAGGTGCTCTTAGTGGCGATGAAAAGATTACGATGTCTAGTTTATGCTATAAAATTTCATAAGCATTGGACTTTATTTGACCCATGAATGACACATAGAAGAAAATTGACTACATGAACAGTACCCTTGACAATTCTGCATAATTTGGCCAACTTTGAAAATTCATAAATTCTCTAGAGCTCCAAATTGAGTAATCTTTAGTTTTGTAAAAAGCTCTAGATGAGACCTATTTGTTGGCCAAATTTCATGTAAAAACTAATCCATTTAATTAAACTTTGGTTCAGCTCAAGAAATAGTCAAAATTGAGGTCCATAAAGGGTTCAACATGCACCAAATGCCTTTCTTATCTTTGCACAACCACTTGAGCAAGTTTAAATGCATAACTATAGCTTATAGAAGCATGCCAAATGATTCACATCATCATGGAGCTCATTCTCACCTTGCCCCTTGTATTTATACACATCAACATAGTGGCATATGAGTAGTAAAAACTAACATATTCATTCATATGGTTCCAAAATAGATACATACATCATATTTACCTACATTTGAACATGCCATCAAAATGTGGTTGCAAATCTTAACATCAAAATGCCTAATATTCTACTTCATTGTTAAAGTCTTGCTCTTCAAGATGTTTGGCCTCCATTTCTTAGTCCACTTGGCTCACCTAGACATGGTTAGACATACATAGGGAAAAGGTAAGATTCAAAGAATCCCAATAACTCTTTATCCTTTCAAACATACATAATGGATGCAATTTCATATCAAAGAATGTATGCATGGCATTTAAGCTACCAAGGAACATACATAAATCATTTTTCTTGTCATATAAACTCATACATATCAAACATAGACTCTAAAGGGCATTGGTCTAGCCTCACCCCATTTCTTTGGGACTTTTGGATTTATCTCACCACTTTTAAGGGACTTTTGACTTAGCCTCACTCTTCTTGAGACTTTTGGGTCATCCTCACTAATGCTAAGGGACTTTTAGCATAACCATACCCATTCAAGCTACTTTGCATTTATAAACACATTTCAAGAAGCATAATGGTACCATCACATGTAACTAATGGCTAGAAACATATATCATAGTTCAAACATACACACAAGCACTCAATAACAAGCAAACATCCAAACAATACATATGAGAAAGGTTAGAGAACTACCTTGAAGTAAGGTTAAAAACTTTTCTCTTCAATACTTCTTCCCTTTTTTGGCCAAACACATGCAACTAGGTAGAACTTGATTCTCTTAGCCTAGATACATCAAATGAGACATGATTCAATCATTGGAACAAGCTCTAGCTTTATAAAAACTCTATGCATGCCTACTCTTTCATATGACTCCATTATGTTTCCATAAAAGACACAATGAAGCAACCCTTAGGATTCATGATATTGGCTCCCATTTTTCCATTCAATCCAAGTCTCTTGACTCCTTAGAGCCATTACAATTTCAATTTAAGGAGTTTAGACACAAGTTGCTTCTTTATGTCTCAAAATAGAGTCTACGCCTCCATCTCACAAACTATGTTTCCTAAATTCATTCCAATGCTTCCTTTAATGTTCATTAATCATATCTAGTCCATTTTTAGCCTTAAAAATAATTAAAACTCTCCCTAGGTGCATGAACATGTCTTGGTCAAGACATGCACAAGCTAGTGAGCCCATGGAGTTTTGCAAATTTTCTTTAAGGAGTTGGCACATATGAGGCTTTCTAGATGTCTTGAGAACCCATTCACACTCCTAGACAACTTAAATTACTACTAGGAAGCTTCATATTTGTTAAGGTGCAATTAAATCCCTAGATTTTACAACTTAATTTCTAATGCTTCTTATTTAATTCCAATGGTATATTCTTAATCCTCATGCTTGAAAACCCTTGTCTCTACCTTATTTTGGCTTGAATTTATTCCCTAGAGAGTGGGCCTAGTGCTGGATGAAATTGCACTCTTGAAGAACAACCAAGAAGAAGCAAAGAAAAGCCATGAAGTTACCTTGATTTTAAGCTTTTTCAAGAACACTTTCACTTGCTTCTTGCTTCTCCTTCAAGCTCTAACTTTGTCCTACTGAACTAGCCCCAAATTAGTCCCAAATTAGTCATGAAAACCATGAGAGAAAAGAGGCGAAAGAGGAGAGCAAGGTTAGTGAAGGATGAAGCATGAAAAACCATGAAATTTCTTACCTTTTTGCCTTGAATCTTCTTCTCCTTAATCCCTCCTTTGGTGCACCACTTCCATCTACCCTTGGTTCTATTATAGACCATAAAGAGAGGGCAAAGGTGGGACATGTTTTAAGGGGGCAAGAGTTCATTTATACAACTTTTTAAAAATTACAATTTAGTCCTTCTTCTTACTTCTTTTCAATTGGGCTCATTTTAAATATTTTTTTAGAACTATCTTTTCCATCATAAAATTTAGGTCTTTAACTTATAAAATGACTTTAGTTTCACCCAAATTAGATTTAAAATCTTCCCAGACAAATCAGTCAAAGTTTGGGTCAAGTGATGCTTTAAAACATAAATCAAAGGGGTTTGAACTATTCTAGGGATTCCTATAATTTTTATGGCTTTTAAAAACCTAAAAAAAACTTAATTTTTCCATTCAAAGATCCCTTTTTTGAGTTTTCTAAAAGATACCCAAATTTATGAAAATGCCACTACATATTTGTCAAATTTTGTTTAGCTATTCTGGCTCTGTTTTCAAGGCACCTTGGCCTTGTATTCTCATTCTTTGATATCTTGATCATTGCTTTAATTTTGTTTGGCTGCAATTCTTCCCATTTAGGAGACTTCTTTTTATAACTGATTAGTTTCTAGTCGTTTACGGAGGAACTAGGTATTACATCCTCCACCCTTATAAATTGTTATATACTAGTTTGAATTCATAGTAGGACTCTCTTTTGATGTATTTGTGCTAGCTAGCTACTTGTAGAAATATCAGGAAGTTTAAAATATAAGGGAGATTGTATTAAAATTTCTACGAAAGCCATGTGCAATTAAATATGTTTAATACAAGTATAATTCACAATTGCTCTATTTAGTTCTATCATCTGATATTGAATTATAGGCATATTCACTGAATGTTTAGCAGAATTTTAGTTTTAGATAAGCTTACAGAAGAGAAACTATTCATCGTCCATGCCAGTCATACTTGTGGTTTCAGGGTGTGACAAAGTTAGTATCAAGGGTTAAGTCCTTCTATGGTCATGTAGAGCAAATGTTCTTCAATGGAATCTCAGTTATTATTATGAACCCAGGCATAATCATAATTAAGATGTCATCAAAGGCCTTATAGGATGTTCTACCACTTTTCCTCTAAGTCTATTGGCCTTATTAAATGCGATGTTTATTTGCTTTATGACTTGAATTTTAAGAATGTTTTGAATGTTGTTGTTCATTTGTAGAGTAAGGATGCCCCCCAAAACTTGTTCAATTAATAGACTAGCCACTGTAAAATAAGGCTTCTAAGAGTGCAATGGCTCAACAAGTTACCCCTCTTACTCGAGGCTATGGTTGAGGCTAAAATAGGGGTTGTGGGACTATTAGACTCTTAAAGCAGGCTCCACTCGAGGATAGAGTAAAACCTCCTTAACTCCTGGAGGTAGTTGCACTGCTAGTTTAGCTAAGACTAGTGGAGCCTTAAGTTGTGAAAGAGGAAAGAGAAGTTTTAATAACTCTTTCTCAGTTTTTAAAGTTGAAACCTCCCACTTATTCTGGAATAGACAATCAGGAGGAGCCCTAGCAATTTATAGATGGCATTGAGAAGATATACAGAGCTTTATGTTGCCTGAATGCAAAATTAGCAGAGTTTGCTAGATTTCAATTAAAGATGCAGCCTGCGTATGGTTCCAGACTTTGTTAGTTGAGAGGCCAATTAGATCACCCTCGATGTTATAGGAAGAATTTAAGAGATTCTTTATGGATTGTTTTTTACCACAGAGTGTTCATACTGCCAGAGCCAAAGAGTTTAAGGTTTTAAAGTAGATACCAGGCATGAGCATCTTTGAGCATAATATTTGTTTCACTCAGTTATCTTAATATACGCCACATTTAGTTTCTACCAAAAGGGACAGGATTAAGAGGTTTGTGAATGATTTGCTCTGATCATTGTATAAAGTAGTAGCTACACAAATAATTTTTTTCCTTTTTATTCAGCTGTCGTAGATTGTGCCCGGATAATAGAAATGAAGGATAGAGAGGATGATACCTCCCAGAGAAAGAGGAAGCGTGGTAGTGAGGGAAAATTTAGAGGTAGTTCTTTTATGAGTGGATCTTCCCATGGGCCCAGACCTCAGAGTTATTAGAAACTTAGTCAGGCTCTCATAAGATCTTTAACTCTATCTTTTATAACATTGTTAGGTATAAAGTACCTTCAGGGAGTGTTGGAGTCACACCATCCTTAGTTCCTACTTAGTCTTGTCAATATAAGATATCTTGTTTTATTTATAGGAAGTGCATTTTGGGCCATGCCATAGGGAAATAGAAGAATGTTTTTGTTATGTGCAGATTGGGCATTTAGTGAGAGATTGCCCTCAATGTACCTTAAATCCAATCAGAGATTAGTTTGACCAATTAGATAATCTTTAGTAGGGGCTCAATCTGTTGGTACAATTACAATTCAGAGTGGTAGAGGTAGCAGCAGTAAGGCAATTGTAGGCAGAGGTCAAACGACTACAGGTCATGGTCAAGCTTGGGTTTTTACTTTGAATAGGCAGGAAGCACAGGCATCCAATACCATGATGACAAGTACACTCACAATTTGTTTGCATGGTACATATGCATTGTTTGATCCTGGCTCTACAAATTCTTATATATTTCCATATTTTGTGAAGAAATATGGCAAAGATCCTAAGAAATAGATTACCTACTATAAGTTGCAACATGGATGGGAGAATCTATAGTAGTCGACTAGGTATATAAGGCTTGCGTGATTACTATAACAGATCAAGATACATTAGCTGATTTGATAATACTTATGATAACTGATTTTTATGTGATACTCAGAATGGACTAGCTAACTTCTTGTTATTTAATTTTGAACTGCCATCTTAAGTTATAACTTTCTAGGTGAATCTCTTCTCATTATTTAAAGTGATCGAAGTGAAGCACTAAATAACTTAATATCCATTGTAAAAGCTCAAAGGTTGTTGAAAAAGGGGTTGGCAAGCGTATTTGGTGACAATTAAAAATATAGAGATCCAAGTTCTGACATTTAAGCAAGTCCTAGTGGCGAATGAATTTCTTAATGTTTTCTTGAAGAATTACCAAGATTACCCCTAAAAAGGGAAATTAAAATTTGTATTGATGTACTACCAGGCACTGAACCTATATTTATTTCTCCTTATAAGATGGCACCTATAGAACTTAGAGAGTTAAAGAACTAATTGCAGGATTTGTTGGATAAGGATTTTATTCACCCTACATCCCCTTAGGGTGCTCTGATACTTTTTGTTAAGAAAAAGGATGGTTCTCTCCATTTATGTGTGGATTATAGGTAGTTGAACAAAGTAGCAATGAAGAATAAATATCATTTTCCTTGTATAGATTATCTATTTGATCAAGTGCAGAGAGTTCAATATTTTTCAAAGATTAACTTGCAATTGGGTTATCATTAGTTAAGAATAAGAAATGTAGATATTCCCAAAACTGCTCTTGAAACCTGGTATAACCATTATGAATTTTAGTGATGTCGTTTAGGTTAACTATTGCCCTAAGTACATTTATGGACTTGATGAATCATTTTTTAAAGCCTTTTTTGGATCAATTTGTCACTGTCTTCATTAATGATATTCTAGTCTATTCTAAGAGTCAAGAAGAGCATGAGCAGTATCTAAGAATGATGTTATAAGTGTTAAGGGAACACTAATTATATGCCAAGTTTTTTAAATGTGAATTTTAGCTAGATGAAATAGCCCTTTTAAGCCATGTGATTTCAAGGGATGAGGTATAAGTAGATCTAGATACAGTGGAAGTCGTTCAAAAGTTGTTACAACCCGCTACCATTACAGAGATTTGTAGCCTTTTGGGTTTGGTAGGCTATTATCGTCGACTTGTTATGGGTTTTTCAAAGATAGCTGCACCATTGACAAGATTAACATAGAAGAATGTGAAGTTTTAGTGGTCTAAGGCTTATGAAGATAGTTTTCAAAAGCTGAAAGACTGTCTGACTTTTTCATAATTTTTAACACTACCTTTTAGATATGGGGACTATGTCATATCCTATGATGCTTCCAAAGTAATGCAACATGGTCATGTGATTTCTTAGGCCTCTAGGTAACTCAAGAAACATAAACAGAATTACCTAACTCATAATTTGAAGATGGTTATGATAGTCTTTGCTTTCAAAATTTAGAGACATTCCCTATATGGTGAGACTTGTGAGATTTACATTGATCACAAGAGCCTCAAATACATCTTCCAACAGCTAGATTTGAATCTAAGATAAAGAAGGTGGATGGAGCTACTTAAATATTATGATTACACTATTTTGCATCATCTTGGCAAGGCTAATATAGTGGCAAATGCCTTAAGCAAGAAGTCCATGGTAAGTTTGAGTCATATTACAAAAGTAAGAACAAAACTTCATAAGATAAAGAGTGTAAGAGTTCAATTTGAAATTAAAGAACTAGGGGTAGTTTTAGCTCATGTACTATCTCATTCTTCTTTGTTTGAAAGGATAAAAGCAGTGTAGGCTGAAAATGCACAGTTATACAAGTTGATAGGGGATATCAAAAGTGTAAAGGAAAGTGAGTTTACCTTAGATTTAGATGGAGTTTTGTGGTTTGGTCCATGGCGATGTATACCAAATATTGGAGATCTAAAGAAAGAATTTATGGAAAAGACTTGAAACAGGTATATTAGTGGGAAGGTATGAAGAAAGATATAGCAAATTTCGTTTCTTGTTATTTGGTGTGTCAGCAAGTAAAGGTTGAACATAAAAAACCTACAGAACTACACCAATGGTTAGACATGCCAGAATGGAAATGGGAAAGAATTACTATAGATTTTATAATAGGATTGCCTCAAACAGTGAAGGGTTATGACTCCATTTAGTTGATTGTTGATAGACTCACTAAATCAGTGCATTTTCTTCTTGTAAAGACAACTTACGGTGCTACTAAATATGTTGCAACTCTACTTAAATGAGATACTGAAGCTTTATGGTGTTCCAATGTCTATCATCTCTAATCAAGGATCATAATTTTCTTTTAGATTCTAGACAGCCTTTCAAGAGGCCATAGGTACACGATTGGAACTTAGCATTGCCTTTCATCCTCAAACTGATGGGCAATCAGAAAGGACCATATAGATAATAAAAGTTATGCTAAGGTCATGTGTTTTAGATTTTGCTGGTAGCTGGGATAATTACTTACTCTTGGTGGAATTTACTTATAATAATAGTTATGAAGCTAGCATTCAGATAGCACCTTTTGAGACATTATATGAGAGATGATGTAAATCTCCTATATGGTTAGAAGTTGGAGAAGCTAAGCTGCTATAGCTTGACTTAATGCAAGATGCTTTGGAGAACATAAAAATGATCAAGGAAAGATTGGAGGTAGCTTAGAGTAGACAAAAAGCATACATAAACTGGTAAAGTCATGACTTGAAGTTTATGATTGGCGATTATATGCTCTTTAAGGTATCCACAATAAAGGCATAATGAGATTTAAGAGGAAGAAGAAGTTGGCCCCGAGATATACAGGCCTATTTTAGATCCTAGAAAGAATTGGTGTAGTCACTTACCATTGAGCCTTGCCATATGAGTTATCTAATGCCTACTTGGCATTTCATGTCTTGATATTGAGAAAGTATATGGCTGATCCCTCCCATGTATTACAGACTCATGATGTCCAATTAGATACAGATTTATCATAAGAAGAAACCTTCATGCCAATTTTGGACAGGTAGTCTAAGAAGCTACATTTAAAGGAGATTGCATCAGTAAAGCTTTTATGGTGCCATCATTCGCAAGAGTAGGCTACATAGGAAGTAAAAAATGAAATGCGTGCAAAGTACCCCTACTTATTCAAGTTTTAAGGCTAGTTCACATTTAAATTCAGAGATTAAATTTTTCTTAAAGGGAGAATGCAAAAACTTGAATTTTTTTTCTTTTCTGTTGTTTTTTGTTATACCTAAAATGCCCCTTAATTTGCATGATAGAAGGTCAAGTTTTTAGTCTTTTCCTCTTCAAACTTTCAACTGTATACCTTATCCATTAAGCTAAGTTTATAAATAGTAGCACAGGGTTAAAACCACCAAAAAATGTGAGCTAATAGTCTTTTTACCATGGCACCTCCATTCCCTTACTTGCTTCTACCTTATGTGTATTCTCCCTACTACAACTGAGCCTGGTGGATGTAATTTGGGTAGAAAATTTTGTGCAAGGTATATTTCATAGGTTTAAGTCTTAGTTGGTGCAATGTTTTGTCATCCATTTGCTCTACAATTGTTTTATATATTTCTTCTTTTCTCTTATGGATTCTCAGTTTAACTAGTGTAGAATTTGGGGCTGTGTAGGTACTATTTTACTAGTTGGGAAGTCAAGGAAATAAGCCATGTTTTTTAGGTCTAAATGCAAGTTGTATTATCTAATTTCTTAGAAACCAAATTAAAACTAATAATATGATATAAGAGGACCCTAAAGCAAAGTTAATTGAGGCCAATTGAGGTTAGAATACTAATTAGAAAATCTAAAAATATAGTTAGGAAACTAAGAATAGCTTAAAACTAGAGCTAAAATAGCTAAGCAGAATAAATCAAAAACATAGTGGCAAAATCATAATTTTGGGAAACTCTTGAGAAATTTAAAGGAGGGAAGTTTTAAATGATAAAATTGAGCTCATTAGGGTTTTCAAAGGCCTAAAAGATTATAGAAACTGTTAGAATGATTAAAACCCCTCTGAGATTGTTTTGAATCTCATAAAATTAAAACAAAATTTTTTTAATAAAATAGAAAATCTAAATTTCATGATGGAAAAGACGGTTCTCAAAAAGGAATTAAAATGAGTTTAAATGAAGGGATTGAAGTTGAAGGACATAACAAAAATTTTGTAAATTGTCTTAAAACGTTTCTTTCTCCCTTTTATGACTAACCGTGCCACTTGCTCTACCCAAAACCAATTTAACACCTTTAGAATAGAGCAAAAATAGATCTTGAAGGGTGTCCATGTGAAGGGAAAAAAGGGAGGAAGAAAAGGCTACAAAGGTGAGAATTCTTGCATTCTTGTAATGGCATATTAGTTACAAATCTTTTTCTCCCCTCTAAATCACCTCCAATGGTGGTTTTAGCTTCTTGAAAGAAACACTTTGGTGACTGAACTCTTCAGGAAAGGGGAGAGTTTGAATCCACCATAAGAATGCCCGTTTGCTAAAGATTGAAACAAGGTATATTTCCATACATGAAGCTTGCTCTTCCTTGTTCTCCCATGTCTTCTCTTGTTCGACCAACATAGGGAGGTTCTAAGAGAAGATTAGTTCTAACCTAAACATGGTAGTTTTAAGGGTTTTGGAGCATGGAGATTAAGATGGAATCAAAGGAAACAACTAAGAACCTATAAATTGTAAGATATGGAAGTTAAGGCTTTGATTGTATCTTAGGTAGTATGAAGTCTTAAAATGATATTTCACACTATGTAAGAGTATAATTGAGCTAAGACGAAGCTAAGGAAGCTTCATAGGTGTCAATTCCCCAAGAAAAATGAGTAAAACACTATAGAGGTCATTCTCGAAGCTAGTCTTGGCGAAGACTCATTTGGGGTACCTAAGGAGAGTTTCTTTGATTCTAAAATTATAAATGGTCAAGATATGAATTATAAATACCAAAGGAACTATTGGTTTGAATTTAGAAGTCTTATTTTGAAAGGTGAAAAATTAAGGTTTCATTATGCATAAAGAAGCAACTTGATGTTAGGCTCTTTGAATTGAGTTTGTGATGGCTCTAATGAGTTCTACTAGAGTTATATAACTCATATTGAGTGATGATCTTGGAGCTAAGTGTAACACCATAATGTATGAACAGTGATTATCCATCACTGTAGCTTGATTCCATATGATTTCCAAAGAAAAGGACCAAAACCATGGCATTTTAATGCTTTAAGTCAAGGTTTGAATAGTCATATTTTGCCCTGTGGGTCCTGTAAACTCTTCAATCACATTCTCTACTCAAACTCCATTTTTACAACTCATAAATAGCATAAAAAAACCTATGAACCACAGATATGAAGCAAAAAACCAGAAAATGTAATTTCTCAAAACAGGCCCAAAAGTCAGATTTTTTGCTTTAATTTTGAAAAATCATAACTAATTCTAGAAAATTGGAATCATGAAAATCATACTTTCTAGAAATATCTGGATGTTAAATTTACACAAAAAATAATTCCAAGCTATAATCTTAGCATTTGGACCATGTTTGACATTGAAAAAGACACAAAGGTCCAGCTATCCCTGTTACTGATATAGCTTCATGTCATGAACTTTAAAAATTCATAACTAATTCCTCTAAAATCTAGTCAGGGTAAAATATACCAATTTGGAATGCTACAGATGTTAGCTAGAAGGGAAAAATAAATCCAGATCATTTCAGTAGCCTTTGGACCTCAAAAACTAATGGAACAATAATGAAGGTTGGTTGGCTTCCCTAATGCTGACACAAAACCTCAAAAGGTTATTTCTCCCTCTACAGACCTCAAATTAAGGTGCTTCTAGTGGTATAGGTCACTTTAATGTCTAGTTTATGCCTATAAGAATTCATGACAATTGGACACCGTTTGCCCCATGAATGACACAAGTTTATTTTTGGACCCATTAGCACAGTAACTAGCCAAAACCAAAAAATTCTCTAACTTCAACAATTCGCCAAATATTTTCTAGACCTTCAAATGTTTTGTACTTTAGCTTTCCAAGAAGCTCTCAACAAACTTTAAATGCATGCCAAATTTCATGTCAAGAAGAGCTCATTTGGTCATATCTCGATAGAGCTCACAAATTCGGCAAATTGAACACCATACATGGTTCAAAGTGGGTCCAAATAGCCTTCTACATGTTCTATCACCTCTTGGGCAAGTTTTAAAGCATAAATATAGTATATATGAAATGCTCAAGTGGTCCAAATCATCATACATCTCAAACTCATCATGCTACAGGCAAAAATACACTACTACATAGATGCCACAAAAGGGCCAAATCTCATATTTTCATTACTTTGGCTCTATACATGGTTCACACATCATTTATATATATTTCTATACTTGCTCAAATATTTACATTGCAAAAATAGTATGTACATATTCATTTTGACACTTCTTTGCCTCAAAAGAACTAAAACAAGCTATACAACTAACTAAGCATGCGTAACTAGGCTCCTTGGCTTGCACTTTGGTCTCCTTGAGCTCCACCTAACATGTTAAGATGGGAGAGGGAAGGGGGGTGAGATTCATAGAATCTCAATAGCTCATGCACTCATTCAAGGAAGCAATCAAGGTATATATAATAAGTCAAAGCATGTAAGTAGGCATCTGACCATTCAAAATCATACAACACATGATTTACATGCCATGAATATCATATCAATGCAGAATGAGTTCTAGGGACTTTTGGTCTAGCCTCACCTTATTTTAGGGACTTTTGGATTGGCTTCACCCTTGATTTAGGAACTTTTGATTTGGCTTGACTCATTCATGAGACTTTTGGCCTTATCTCACCTATTTCTAAGGACTTTTGGCTCTACCTCACACATCACATGGGACTTTTGGCACCACCTCACTTGAACAATTTCCACAACCCAAAATATAAATATATTCATACTAATGCATCATAGCAACATCTAATGGCATGTCTCACAATACAAGCATACACAAAGAGCATACGATAACTATTATACATCCAAGAATGTAACAAGAAAGAGTGGAGAGCTACCTTATAAGCCAACATAAGCCTTCCCTTTTGATTTCTCCTTTCCTTTCTCAATCTCACAATCACAACTAGGTGGAGCCAATTCTCTTGAGCCTAGACACAACAAATAGCATGCAATTACTTTCTTATAACTCAAATAAACACTCACAAGGCTAGGTGGTTCTTCATCAAGGAAAACCCTAGACATTGTGTAAGAACCCCTACTTTCTCCCTCTAGAATTTCATTAATTCTTCTTTAATTCCTTTGCATTTCTTAACTTTTCACACTCTAATTTGGGGGTTTCCTACTTGATAAAGGTCAAAACAAAGCTATGTTACTCAACAACCCATGGAAAGGAAGCTTAGAAGGAGAAGAATAAACTTTGAAAAAAAGGAAGCATGAAAATCTTTAAAGGTTCTTACCTTTCTTCCTTAGTTCCTTCCTTCTTCTTAGCTTCTCTTGGTTTCTCTCTCTCTCTTTCTCTAGCCTTCTCCTCTATTTTGGATGAAGTATAAGTTGGTTAGAAGAAAGAGAGAAGGTTTAGACTCGTTAAGGAGAAAAATTCTCTTTTTTCACACTTTTCCGGACTAACCCTTGTTATAGCAAAAAATAACCCTCGCTACGGCGAGCACGTATCAGTCTTAGACCCCTATTCTTGCTACGGCGCACGTTATTACGAGGAACTCCTTAGTTTTTATATGAGGTGCTCGAACTCACTATAGCTAGAAGCATTCTCGCTATAGCGAATAGGTATATTCGTTATATCTAGGTGGATTCTCACTATAGCGAACAAGTACATTCGTTATAGCCGAGCTGTAGCTAACAGATTTAGAAAATTTTTAAAAATTCAAAAATTCTAATTATTACACTAAGATATGGAATTATAAAGGTTGCTTCATTATGCCACTTAATGGGACCATATGGAAGCATAAAGTTCTAATTAAGTTGTATAAGGCTTAAATGAGCCTAATTATTGTTCCATTGATAATTTTGTGCTTTATTTGGTGTGTCTAGGCTAAGCAAGTGAAATCTCCCTCAAGTGTAGGTGTGAGGCCAAGAGACCAAGCCAAGAATCAAAGGGAAATTAACTTAAATTCTCACATAAAGGTAGTTTTTCATTCATTTTTGTATGCTTATCTTGGTTATTTGAGTGTCTTTGATTGCTTGTACGTGTATGGATTATGAAATTATGCTTATTGCTATTAGTTTGATAACCTTATGCAAGTATGTGACACTTGAATACATTTGAAATTGAAACAACTCTTGATGGATAAAGTTATGTCAAAAGTCTTTTCATTTGGGTGAAGTGAAGCCAATAGTCCCTAAATATGGGTAAGACAAGTCCAAAAGTCTCAAATGTGGGTGAGATTAAGTCAAAAGTTCCTAAAATTGGGTGAAACCAAACCAAAAGTCCCTAATGGTTAGGTGAGACTATACCAAAAGACCCTAAAGCTTGTGTTTGGCTTAATGAAGGCATATGATTCTTCATATATGAATATGTTTGATATTTGAGTGATTAAATATGCATACTTGCTTTCTTTGACATTAAGTGTGCCATATAAGTATACTTGAAGAGTGAATGAGCTATTGGAATTCCTAGAATCTCATTATTCTCTATATTATTCCTAACCATGTCTAAGAAATCTTCAAGGAAGCAAAGATGGAGACCAAAGAGCATGAAATGCCTTATTTTGACAATAGTGTAGGCTTTTGTATATTTTGTTGTATACAAGTGAATGTATATGATTAATTTGAGATGTAATTTTTCCCACATATTGGAAAGTGTGGAACCATGATATATGTACCATTTTGAATTGCAAATGTGGAAGATTATGCCAATTAACTGTGTATGTACCACGGATTACATGTGTGTAATGGCAAGCGGAAGTGTGAAATTAAGTTGCATGATATCTTGGGCATGATGGATCAAATATCTAGGCTATAATTGCCATTTAAAACTTGTCAAAAACGTGACTTGCCATGGTATGGTCCAAAATGTACCATTTGGACCAACTCTTGAACCATTTTGAGACATAATCTATCTTTGAACCAAAACTAGATCAAATGAACGAATTTTTAGATGAAATTTGCTAGGTATTTAGAGCTTATTTAGAGTTTTTCACAGAGTCAAAGAGCACAATTTTTAGAGCTTTATAAAATTTATTATGAATTTTTAAAGTTGGCTAAAAATTTATTATGAATTTTTAATGTAGAAAATTCTATGCACTATTCATATGGTCCAAATATGATATTTCGTAGATTTGAAAAGCCAAATGAACTCCAATACTTATAAAATTTTACATATATTTGAGGGGCCAAATTAATATAGTTGGCATTATAAGCTTTCCATAGTCACTAAGTTTGCATAAATTAGAGTTGTGTAGCCCAAAATATGCATTTTTGAATTAAAGTCTGTTATATGAATTCTATCTCTATAGCAAATACTATTCTGTTGAATTTCATGGAACAAATGACCCCAACTTTACTTGAACTCTTTACAACATGTAGTTCACATTCTAAACTTTCTATAGACATCTAATTTGTGTGAATTTGAGTTTTGTAACTCAAGTTATGGTTTTTCAAACTTTGATGCATATTATGGATCAAAGTTGTAAAAGTGAGCTAATGAAGTGAAATTCAAATGTTGAGCTTCTTTTTGTGATATTTTGAGCTTAACTAACTTGTGTGGCATGAATTTGGAAACTTCAATGATAAGGATATTTAATTATGTAAAATTTGAAGAAGTGATGTTTTAATAATAGAAAAATCCACTGATAAAAGCATTAATATGAGAAATTGATGTTATAGAAGGAAGTTGAGATCGGATATATGTACATCTTATGTTGGTATAACACAAGCTCTATTCGTGTTATGTATTTCTTCCTTGAAATGTGGTTTCCTTCCCTCTAACTCATGAAGCACTGCTGCTATAATACCATAGCTATCTTAGCTAGCCTCTTTACATACATAAATATCATACATGGATTTCCCCAAGAAAACAAAGAAAATAATACAATTTAATTACGTTACGTCGTCCATAATTTCTTCGTTTTGGCTTCGTGGGCCTTGGGGACTCTCTCATATCATTCTTAAATTTAATTACACCAATACAAATCAAAAACATCTCAAAAAATTACCAAAAACTCGAGCTTACATCAAGCATACATAAATATTAATGGTTCTACCTCAGGTTCAGTTTGCAGATTCTATGCATCAACTTTGAAAATTAGTAATTAAATGTAGAAAAATCAAAATGGGCCATGCTATAGCTTCTTGGAAATCTTTTAGTGTTACATTTACATTAAAAATAATTTCAAGTCATGAACATAGCATTTGGACCATGTTTGACATCGAAAAACACACAAAGATCCAACTGGCTACTGATACTGCTATAAATTTCTTATATAAATTTCAAAAATATTCAATTAATTCCATAAAAATCTAATCCATGCAAATGATACCAATATGGAAATATATGGATGATAGATGTATGGTAAAAATAAATTTAGACCAAAAGAAACACGTTTAGCCACTGGAATTCAATGCAACAATGAGCAAGGTTGTGCTGCACTACTAATGCTATTCCAGAATTTCAAAAACCCATAACTCTTAGCTCAGACCTCTAAATGAGGTGTTTTTAGTTGCTATAAGTCACTATGAATGTCTAGTTTATGCCAAAAACTTTTTGTAGCCATTGGACTACGTTTGCCCCTCAGATGACACAAAATCACAACTGACCAAATGAAAAGTAATTTTGCATATCTAAATTTCTGATACTAACTTTGAAAAATCATAAAAAATTCTATAGACCTCCAAATTACCTGGTATTTTACTTCTCAAAAATCTCTAGGCAAGATCTAATTTCATGCCAATTTCCAAGTCAAGAAGAGGTCATTTGGTCAGACTTTGCTATAGCTCAAGATTATGGCACATTTAGCTCCAAAAAGGGGGCAAATTTGGTCAAAATGATCCATACATTTTCCTACACCCATTTGAGCAACTTAGAAAGCATAAACACATCATAAATAAGTCTCTCATAAGGTCTGAACCATCATATAACTCAAATTCATCATGACATATCCATAAACAAACATGCACAAGTAGGCTTTCAAGTGGTCAAATTGCACATTTCCATTCATTTAACTCCATTTTTGATACATACACTATCATTACATAGTTGTACACTTGTTCAAGGTTTCATGGCTCAAAAATAACATATAAATATATACTTTGACATTCTAGTACATAAAAAATAGCAAGATTGCCAAGAGATGGATATCTAAGCTCCTTGGTTTCCATCCTTTGGATCTTGAACTCTTCTTAGGCCATATAAGATAAAAGAAAGGAAGGGGTGGAATTCATTGAATCTTAATAGCTCATACACCTATTCAAGCATATTTTCAAGGCATACAACATGTCAAGGGTACAAGTATGCAACTAATCAATCTATGAAGCATTCAATTTGGCCTCACCCTATTTCTAGTACTTTTGGATTTGTCTCACTTATGCCATGAGACTTTTGGCATCTCCTTACCCATATTAAGGGACTTTTGGCACCACCTCACCCTTATAAGCCATTTCCATAATGCAAAGACATTCAAGAAGACATATTAATACCAAAATAACAACATAGCATTAAGTGGTATGTCTAAAAAAAAATATAAATATACACATAAGCACACAATGATACATATATAACAAGAAATGCAATAAGAAAAGGTGGAGAGCTACCTTAGGAAATTTTCAAGTTTCACTTGGCTACACCTTCCTTTTTTTTGGCTACACACTCATAATGAGATGGAGCTTGACTTTCTTGGCCTAAACACCATAAATAACCTTTAATTACTTTCTTGAAGCAAGCTAAAACATCAAACTCACACTTGAACAGACACTTTGCCTAATGGTCACATAATGGTTCTATTGTGGCCTAATGAAGCAACTAACATAATTCAAGTTCTTGGCTCCAATTTCTTCCCTTATCTAGGCTTCTTGACTTCATTTAAAGTCCTTAGAGCCATCATACACCCACTCTCCTAAGCCTAGATATATGTTGCTTCACAAGGCTACATTATGGAAACCATTGTCTTATTTCTCAACCTAAGGCTTCTAAATTTTTCCCAAAAGTTTTTCCTACCTTCTTTTATCATACAAAATCCCAAATCAAGTTTGGAATTGTAACACTATATATTTCTAACTTGCTTCTTATCATTTCTAAGCCTCACATGATGAATTGCACACAAGGGAATAGAAAATTGACATTAAAATAATACCTTATTTCGCGTTGCGTCGCGTATGAAAATTTCATTTGGTGTCACGAGGACCATATGAGCTCATATATCACATTCTCATATTTAATTACATACATACAACTCATTTGCATCACTAAAGTTGGCCCACAACTCGTGGAATTTAAAAGGGAATATCAAATTCACTCTATTATTTTCGGCCAGAATTTCAATTTTTCTGTCACAATTTCAAAAATTCATAACTAAATCCACAAAAACTGAAATCATGTATTCTTAGCCATTCTGGAAAGCTACACATGTCTAATTTATTGAAAAAATATTTCCAGGCTATGAAACATAACATAGAAAGCATTTAACATATGAAAAGGGGCAAAGGTTCGAACAGCTACTGGTACTGATGCAAGTGTCTGCTATAAACTTCGAAAATGTCCAATTAATTCCACAAATATCCAATCCATGAAAATGATACCAATTTGGAAAGCTATGAATGTTAAATTTATGATAAAAAAATGCTCAGATCATAGAAAGGACGTTTAGCCACTGAAATTTAATGGAACAGTGATTCAGGTTGTGCTGCACTACTGTTACTGTTCTAAAAATTCAAAAATTCATATCTCTCAGCTCAGACTCCAAATGAGGTGCTTCTAGTTGCTACAAGTCACTCTAAATGCCTAGTTTCTACCTATAAAATTTCATAGCCATTGGACCATGTTTGCCCCTCGTATGACACAATTTCACAACTGACCAAATGAACAGTACTGGTGCAAATCTGAAATTCTTATGCCAATTTTGAAAAATCATAGAAAATTCCACAGACCTCTAAATGACCTGATCTTTAGCTTGAAAAAAAGCTCTAGGAAAGACCTAAGTGCATACAAAATTTCAACTCAAGAAGAGGTCATTTGATCAGACTTTGCTATAGCTCAAGATTATGGCAATTTGGTTCCAATAAAGGGGCAAATTTGGTTCAAATGAGCCATTCATTGTTCCACACACATGTGAGCAACTTAGAAAGCATAAATATAGCACAAATAAGTTTTTCATAAGGTCTGAATCCTCATACAACTCAAATTCACCATGCCACTTCCATATACATACATGCATAAGTGGGCTCTCAAGTGGCCAAAATACACAATTCTATTCATTAAACTCTATTCTTGATACATATACTAACTTTACATAGTTTTACACTTGTTCAAAGTGTCATGGCTCAAAAATAACATATACATATATTCTTTGACATTCTAGTACATCACAACTAGAAAAATGTGCCAAGAGATGGAGATTTAAGCTCATTGGCCTCCATCTTTGGATCTTGGACTCCACCTAGATCATATGAGATGAGGGAAAGGAGGGGGTGAGATTTATTGAACCTCAATAGCTCATACACCTATCTAAAAACATTTTCAAGGCATGCAACATGTCAAAGGCACAAGTATGCAATCAATCAATTCATGAAGCATTCCACTTTCACATTTTTATGTCACAAACTCATGTCAAGCATAAGAATGAGCTCTAGGGACTTTTGGTTTGGCCTCACCCCATTTCTAGGACTTTTGGATTACCTCACTCTTAGTTCTTGGGACTTTTGACTTAGCCTCACCCATTCAAGGGACTTTTGGCCTTGTCTCACCCATGCCATAAGACTTTTGGCATCTCTTCACCCACATTAAGGGACTTTTGGCACTACCTCACCCTTGTGAGCCATTTCCATAATTCAAAAACATTTAAGAAAGCATATTGGTACCAAAATAGCAACATAGCAGCAAGTGACATGTCCCAAACATACAAATATACACACAAGCACACACTGGAGGCCGCGTTCTTACTTCCCATGCTTGTTTGAATGTCATTGTCCAGTTTAATCATTGTCATACTACCATTGATTTGATTTGTATGCCATTCCATGACATTGATTTGATTGTAGGTATGAACTGGATGACTGCCAATAATGCTGTCCTTGATTGTGAACACCGTACTATATCTGTACCTTCTTATGGGACCATATCTAGGATAAGAGCCGAGCTATCTTTCATGACTATTGTCCAAGCTGAAAGATACTTAGAGCAAGGGTGTCAGGGGTTTCTAGTCTTTTTCTCTATACAGGCCGAGGTAGAAGAAGGGATAGAAGAGATCCCGATCGTTAAGGAATTCCCGGAGGTTTTCCCTAAAAATTTTGATTTTAGTGGCCTACCTCCTGAGAGAGAGATAGAGTTCCCTATAGAGATAGTGCCTGGGGCTGGACCGGTGTCCAAGGCTCCATACAGGATGGCTCCCACCGAGCTTGCTGAGTTGAAAAAGGAGATAGAGGAGCTATTAAAAAAAGGATTTATATAGAGAGCCTCATAAGGTACCATCTGAATACTGGAATGATAACTATTATTATATGCAAATTTAGCTAATGGTAAATATGTATCCCAGTTACCCTTCATCTCTAACACACATGCCCTCAGCATGTCCTCTAAGGTTTGGATGGTCCTCTCAGTCTGACCATTTGTTTGGGGGTGGTAGACAGTACTAAACCGCAACCTGGTCCCTAAGGCATGCTGTAATGACCTCCAGAAGTTCGATGTAAACCTGGGGTCTCTATCTGATACGATGCTACTGGGTACTCCGTGAAGTCGCACTATCTCATATATATACAACTGGGCTAATCTATCTAATGACTAAGTAGCCCTCATTGCTAAAAAGTGTGCTGATTTCATCAATCTATCTACAACTACCCAGATAGCATCGTGTCCAGAGGATGTCCTGGGTAATCCTATAACAAAATCTATAACTATGCTATCCCATTTCCACTCGGGGATATCTAAGGGTTGTAGTAACCCAGCGGGTCTTTGATGTTCTACCTTAACCCTCTGGCACGTAATCCGTGACGTCCTTCTTCATTCTTGGCCACCAGAAGATTCTTTTTAGATCCTGGTACATCTTGGTGGCACTAGGTGGATAGTATATATGCTCTTGTGTGCCTCTTCAAGAATTTTCTCTCGCAACTCATTACTACTAGGTACACAGATTCTATCTCGGTATACTATTACACCATTCTCAGATATCCCGAAATCTGAGGTCCTACCCTGGGAGATCTCGCTCCTAATCTGTCTCAAGAGTTCATCCTCTCTCTGGGCATCTAAGATTTGGGCTCTCAACTCATTCTCAATCCGGGTTTCACTTAAAAATAGTCTGCCCGATACCAGCTGGCAAGAGAAGTTTAGATTTCTAAATTTTTCTAGGAGCTCCTGCTCCCTGATCATCATATGGGCAGTGTGGATGGATTTCCTACTCAGGGCATCGCCCACCACATTGGCCTTCCTTGGATGGTATTTCAATACATAATCATAATCTTTCAGGAACTCCATCCATCTACTCTGTCTCATATTGAGTTCGTTCTGATCAAACATGTATTTCAGACTCTTGTGGTCACTATAGATCTCTATAGTCGCACCATATAAATATTTTGGCCACTTGAGAGCCCACTTATGCATGTATGTATATGGAAGTGTCATGGTGAATTTGAGTTGTATAAGGATTCAGACCTTATGAAGGACTTATTTGTGCTATATTTATGCTTTCTAAGTTACTCAAATGTGTGTGGAACAATGAATGGCTCATTTGAACCAAATTTGCCCCTTTATTGGAACCAAATTGCCATAATCTTGAGCTATGGCAAAGTCTGACCAAATGGCCTCTTCTTGACTTGAAATTTTGCATGCACTTAGATCTTGCCTAGAGCTTTTTGGAAAGCCAAAGATTAAGTCATTTGGAGGTCTGTGAAATTTGCTATGATTTTTCAAAGTTGGCATCAGAATTTCAGATTTGCACCAGTACTGTTCATTTGGTTAGTTGTGAAATTGTGTCATCCAAAGGGCAAACATGTTCCAATGGCTACGAAATTTTATAGGTAGAAACTAGGCATTCAGAGTGACTTGTAGCAATTAGAAGCACCTTATTTGGAGGTTTGACCTGAGAGATATGAATTTTTGAATTTTTGGAACAGTAACAATAGTTCAGCACGACCTGAATCACTGTTCTATTGAATTTCAGTGGCTAAACGCCCTTTCTCTGATCTAAGCCTATTTTTACCATAAAGTTGACATTCATAGCTTTCCAAATTGGTATCATTTGCATGGATTGGATATGTGTGGAATTAATTAGACATTTTTGAAGTTTGTAGCAGACACTTACATCAGTACCAGTAGCTGTCCGAACCTTTGCCCCTTTTTGTGTTTTGACAATATACTAGGCATTACAGGAATAATTTAAAAACATCCCCTAGCTATTTCTATAGGTCTTGGCTAAAATATGCCTTCATTAGGGACCCATGAAGTTTGCAATTTTTTCTTAATGGATGGGGCAGTTGGGAGGCTCCCCAGGAGTCTTAGAAACTCAAACAAACACTTACATATGCTAGAGAATTCTTGAATCAACCCAGATTTTAGATTATTTTCAAGAACCATACACTTTCCTAACTTGCATTTCACTAGTTTTCCATGCAATTTCTTGATATTTCACAACTCCTCATTGTCTAAAACCCTCAATTCTCTTTTATTTCAGAACAAAATCTCCTCCCCTCTCATGGCTTTAGTTTAATTGAGCACACACACTAAGGGAACAAGAAGGAGAGGTGATGGAAAGGCAAGAATTTACCTTAAATCAAGCCTTCTTCAAGAGTTCTTCCTCTTCCTTCTTCCTCCTTCTTGAATTTTGAATTTATCTCTTCTAGTCTGACCCCAAACCAACACCAACAACTTCATTAAAACCATGGAAAGAAAAAGCAAGAAGAGAAGAATGAAGTTTCAAGAGGAAGAAGCACAAAAATCCTAAAATTTCTCACCTTTCTTTAGCCTTTTCCATCCTCCTTCTTGGTTCCTCTTGTGCATTCTTCTCTTTATCTCTTTTCTCTAGTCTAGACATTGTAGCAAGTCAGTTAAGGAGAGCCAAGTATGGGATCCCACATATAAAGGGAAATTAAGAGAGAATTGTTCCAAGAAAATGACGATTTCATCCCTTGTGTGTGGCATTTTTGTTTTAGGCTCATTTTAGCTCCTTTTCAAGAATTGTTTTTTCCATCATATTAAAGTTCTCTAATTTATGAAATAGCTTTGGAACCACTCAATTTAGAGTTAAAATCTTCCCAAACGAAAGAGTCAAAATTTAGGTCAATCGACATTCAAAAATGGACACTAGAGGGGTTTTAACTATCTTAGGGTTTCCCATGATTTTTTAGGGCCTCTAAAAATTTTAGAAAACTTAAATTTTCCATTTAAAAAGCCCTTCTATGAGTATTCCAAATAATTTTTGAATTTAAGAAAATGCCACTAGCCCTTTGACAAATTTTTTGAATCACTCTAACCCAAGTTTCTAGGCAATTCAAGGTTCAAATCCTCATATTTTATTATTTAAAATTTTATCCAAATTTTATTTGGCCTTAAATCACTCATCTCAAGGGACTTGCTTTTCAAACTGTGCCGTTTTAGTGTTTTTACAACATACCAGATGTTACAGCTACCATATGCTTCGTGTTTATGTTTGCAAGCACTATTGTAGCATGAGTTTAAAGATGTCACATGTAACATCCAGTCCCTTCGTAAACGTGAGAAACGCAATGTTCGGTTTCTCCGTAAATGGCAGAAATAGGCCAGATACAAAAGGAAGTCCTTGAAATAGAGGGAATTGGGGCCAACTAAAATCATGATAAAATTTTAAATATTAGAAAATGAGAATTTGAGCTTTGAGTTGCCCAGAAACGAAGGCCAAAGGGATTCAAAAAATTTGCCGAAAGGCCAGTGACATTTTCGTAAATAAGTGTAATTTTAAAAAAGCACCTAGGAGGGCTTTTTAAATGGAAATTTTGAGTTGCTCAGGGTTCTCAGAGGCCCCAAAAACCATGGGAAGCCCCGGGACCAGTAAAGCCCCTCCGGTGTACTCTTTCCGATGTCAGTTGACCCGAACTTTTACCGATTCGTTCAGGACGGTTTTAGCTCCGATTTGAGTGATTCCAAAGGTATTTTACTAAATTGGGAATCTCTTTGTTATGATGGAAAAGACGGTTCTCAAAAAGGAGCTAAAACGAAGGAGAAATGAAAATGCTAAGAACGAAGGGCAAAATTGGCATTAAAGTGTTAAAGGAAGCTTCTTTATATGCCACGTTCTTTCTCTCCTCTCTAAACCGACTTGCTTCTGCCCATTTTCAGAGGAGAACTCCAGCTCCTTAGGCACACAAGAGGAGGAGGATTTTGGAGGAAGAAATTCAAGAAAAAGGTAAGAAACTTTAAGAAATTCCATATTCTTCCTTCTTGAACCTTGCTCCTCTCCTCTCAATCTTTCTTTCTATGGTTTTAATGGAGAGTTTGGTGCTGTTTTTGGGGCAGAACAGAGAGGGGAATTTCGAAAATTGAGGGAGTAAGCTAACCAAGTGGAAGAACAAGCCAAAGGAAGCAAGAAAACAAGGTAAAACTTCCATTCTTTGGTAGTTTCTCCCTCCCCCTTCCTCTTGCACGAATTTGATCACCATGAGCCCAATTCTTAGGGGCTGTTTTCTGTCCAATTTATGGAGGGATTAGGAGTTTTAGATGGCAAGGATTAAGAATGAACCAATAGAATCAAGAAAGGAGCATTAGGAAACAAAATGGAATCATTAGGGATCCAAATGCTCCCTTGCAAATATGATTTTATATAAATGTTCTTAGGCTTAAATGAATGTTTAAATGTGCTCCTAAGATCCCTAAGAGGTCCCCCATATGTCTCTTCCTCCATAAAATGAACAAAACCCCATGGAAAGTCATGAACCTAAAAGTTGGAAAAGTGTAGAGCACTTAAGGGGATTGTAAAAACTGATTTAATCTATAAGTTCCCTTGGTTGTTTAAGTGTTTCCTTGACCTCCTACAACTCTTAACAACCTCCCTAAATGGTTCCCCCATCAAGGAAAAATCAAGAAGCCATGAAATCCCATTTATGCTCTAACTTTCAGCCAAGTAGGGATGGCATAGTTAGGGAGAGTTTTAAATTGTTTCAAGCCCATTTTTGAGTCATACATGATGAATGAATGTGAGGGGAAACCTTGGGAAAAATTTAGGAAGTTTAGAGAATGAGTTGGTGCTTTAGGTTCCATATTGTGACCTAAGGAAGCAACATGATGTTAGGCCCTTTATTTTAATGATGTGATGACTCCAAGAGGCTTAAAAGGAGTCAAGAATCATATTTGAGAGTAAAGAATGAGGCCTAGAAATCATTTGAGGGGTGTTGCTTCATTAGGTGCCAATGTGGACCATAATGGAGGTTGTAGAGTAATCTAGGGTTTAAGCAAGTTGCATAGCCCTAGAAATTGTTTCATGAACTTAATTGGCTCCCATAATTTTTGTCTAGGCCAAGTGAAACTATCTCCACCAACTTATGGGTGTGTGGCTAAAAGAGGAGGCTTGAAAGCTAAGGAAAAAGTGTGTGTTTGTATACAAGGTAGCTCTCTCCACCTTCTCTCATGCATGGATGTGTGTTTAGCTTGTTTTAGAATGTGTGTATGTGTATTTTCAAGCTTTGAAAAGTATGCTAGCATGCCTTTATATGCCATGATGCTTGGTGCCATGTTATGTTTTTAAATGAATCCATGATGTTTGTATGAGTTTACTTGAGTGTGGAAAGGCCAAGAACTCTTCCCTTGGGTGAGGATGAGCCAAGAACCCTTGAGCTTGGTTGAGACAAAGTAAAGAGTCTCCCAAAAGCAAAGTGGGCTCCCAAGAGTATGGTTGAGTCCAAAGTGCTCAAAGAATGGGTGAGGTAAGTCCAAAATCTACGAGGAGAAGTGTGAGGCCAATCCAAATACTTAGTGAGCTCTTGAATGTCTTGTATGATTGATTCACATGCCAAGTTTGCTTTTAAAATGCCTATGACTTATATTTCCTCCATGCATGCATTTGAGAAGCTTGCTTTGCACATATTATGTATGATTGAATGGGGGATGAGCTATTGGGATTCTTTGAATCTCACTCCCTCCTCTCCAATGCTCTAACATGCTAGGTGGACCAAGGAGTTATGGTGAAGGGAGCCAACAACCATGAAAGAAAGAGATTGACAAGCCTAGGCCTAGCTTTCATTCTTCTTGAACCTATAATGAGGTTTCACAAAGTATATGATGTTGTAAATGTACCATGACCCTTGAGGCATGTATAAATACACCATTCTATGATATTTATATGTATGAATATGATGTATGACCTCTAGCATATGTTTTGAGTATCTAATGCCAAAGTATGAGAATTGAAAATTTGATAGAAATGTGTATAAGTGAGGGCGAAAAGGCCAAAATGAGATGCAAATGGTTTGGGACCATTTGGGAAGCTTTCCCAAGTCTTAAACATGCTTTTAAACTTGCCCAAAAGGTGCCAAGACCAAAGGAAATCCATTTGGCAATTTTGGTACCTAATATGGAGCCAAAATTGATCATAATGGAACCCTATACTGCTTTTTGGCCAAATGAGTTAGTCTTACCCTGAAATTTGGCATACAATTAGATCTTATTAAGAGCTTTCTGGAAAGCTAAAGATCATAATTTTCGGAGACCTAGAGAATATTTGATAAATTTTCAAAGTTGGGATTTTCTATGGTTTCTGGTATGTGCACTGTTCATACTGGCAGATTTGATTTTCGTGTCACTAGATGGCCAAATGGTGTCCAATGCTTATGAAATTTTATGTGCATAAACTAGAGGTCATAAGCTTTCTGTGGCCACTGAGATCACCTCATTTGGAGGTCTGAGCACAGAGTTATGCATTTTTGAAAATTGCTGTCAGTAACAGTGGCGACTCCAGAGCTCAATCACTGTTCCATCAGTTCCAGATATCTAAACGTATCTGTTTCATTCGGGAATTATTTTTAATGTCAATTTAACATTTGTAGCTTCCCAGAATAACTGAATGTGTGTGATTTCGATTTTTGTAGAATTAGTTATGAATTTCAGAAGTTTGCATCAGTAACCTGAATTATAGCCCAGGCAGCCAGTGAGTCTGTAGCTTTTTGGATGTCAAACGTCCTGTGTGATGAATTTTGTGACTTGGACGTATTTTTAGTGTGAAGTAGACATCCTGAGCTTTCCCGAATGGCAAAGAACACATGATTTCGATATTTCTAGATTTAGTTATGATTTTCCAAAGTTTGTGATAGAAAAGAGGAAATTCTGGACGAAAATGCAAACATGAATTTTAATGTGTTCCTTTGCTTTCCACGAGTTGTAGACCAAATTTGATGATGGAAATGAGCTATATTCATGTATTTAAGTATGAGAATGTGATAGATGCATTCATATGGCCCACGGGACTCCGAAAGAAAAATTTTACCAGTAGAGAAATGCATTTTAATTCATAACTCCCTATGCCACTCGAGTGTTTCCATAGAACAAATATAAGATGAGGCATGGGAATTGCATGAATTGTGTCCTAGAAGTATGGTGTTACATCACATCTGTAATATCTGGCTCCTTAAAAATATGAGAAAACTTGAAAAAGGTAACGTATAGTTTCTCCGTAAACGTATGAAATTCATCAGATACAAAAGGAAGTCCCCTAAATAGAGTGATTTGAGATCTAATAAAATTAGAATAATATTCTAGACCTCAACTAATAGTGATTCAAGGCCAGAGGTGCCCTGAAACCAGAGCCAGAATAGCCAAACGAATTTTGACAAAAATGCAACGAAATGTAATGGTGTTTTCGTAATTTTAGGTAATTTTTAGAATTCTCACAATAGGGCTTTTTAAATGGAGAATTTATGTTCTCTAGGCTTATCAAAGGCCTTAAAAATCATGGAAAGCCTTGGGACAATTAAAGCTCCTCCGGTGTATATTTTCTAACGACGGTGAGTCCGAACTTTGATGGATTTGTTCGGGAAGGTCTTAGCTCCAATTTGAGTGATTCCAAAGGCATTTTATTAAATTAGGAACCTAAATTTTATGATGGAAAAGATGGTTCTCAAAAAAGAGATAAAACAAAACTAAAACAAAAATGCCAAAATGAAAGGGCAAAATTGAAATTTTTAAGAAAGTGAAAGCTTCTTGAACCCTCTTTAAGTTTCATGTTTCTTTTTCTCATTATTTGTAAGGCTTATTCTACCCAAAAACTAGAGAAAGACCAGCTCTCTTAGGGGCACCAAGGAGAAGAAGAAAGGAGGAGAAAAAGGAAGAAAAAGGTAAGGAATTTCATAGATTTTCATGCTCCTCCTTCTTCCAAACTTGTTCCTTTCCTCTCAAGCTTCCTTTCCATGGTTTTAATGAGAAGTTTGGTTCTATTTTGAGGGTAGAATAGAGAGAGGAATTTTGTGTTTGAGGAAAGGAAGCCAACCAAGTGAAGAACAAGCAACAAAAAGCAAGAAAACAAGGTATTTTGTCATTCCTATACTTGACTCTCCTTATTCCTTCTATGGCGCATGTTTCTCCCTTTGTGAGGCCAGCCAAGAGAAGTTGGATTTATAGCTAAACCAAAGGTGAATCTTAGGAAAATGAGAGAGGAGAACAAGAATATGCAAAGGAAACAATCAAATAGCTATTAGATTTCAAGATAGCAAAGTTAGGGTTTCAAGTGTTCCACTAAAAATCTGATTTGATACAATAATTCTTAGGCTTAAACGAGTGTTTGAATGAGCTCTTAAGATCCCTAGAAGGTTCCTCATATGCATCTTCCATCAAGAAAATAAAGCAAATCCATTTGGTGCTTCCTTGAAGCCTAGCCTTGGCCTAAGCTAGATGGAGCATCTAGGGATAGTTTTAATTTGTTCCAGGCTTATTTTTTAGTCATATATGATGAAAGAGGATGAGAGGAAGCCTAGTGAAATGGTATCACAGGTTCCATATTATGACTTAAAGAAGCAACACCCAGTTAGCTCCTTGATTTGATTGTGTGATGACTCCAAAAGACTTAAAATGAGTCAAGAATCATAAATGAATGAAAAGAAGGGAGCAAAGATCATGCTTCCATAGGGTTGCTTCATTAAGTGCATTATGGAACCATAAAAGAGTCATATGAACCACCTAGCTTTTCTAATAAATGTGTAGCTCTAGAAATTAGTTCAATAGTGTAATTGGCTTCCATATGATGTGTCTAGACTAAGAGAAACAAGTCCCACCTTCTTATGTGTGTGTGGCCGAGGAAGAGCAATCAAATTCAAGAAGATAAGTGTACTTGTGTGACAAAGGTAGCTTTCTCTTCTTTCTCTCATGCATGAGTGGATGTTATATTGTCTTTGAATGTATGTATGCATGTTTTAAGCCATGAGAAAATGTTTTAACATGTATCTAAATGCCATGGTACCATGATGTTGCATTATGTCTTCAAATAATATCTTGTGACTTTGCTTTGGTATGCTTGAGAGCGGTGAAGCCAAGAATCCTCTAGCTATGGTGAGGATGAGCCAAGAATCCTTAAGAATAGTTGAGACAAAGCTAAGAGTCTCCTAAGAGTAGGGTCTAGTTCAAAGCCTTAAAGAAAAAGGGTGAGGCAAGTCCAAGATCCTTGAAGAGAATGGGTGAGGCCAAACCACTTGCTTGGCAAGCCTATGTATGTTTAGTGTGACTCTTTGAATGCTAAGAATGCTTCTTGAATGATCACATGCCCTATAATAGTCATGCATGCATTTTTAGACTTGGATTTGCATTCTTTATGCATGATTGAAAGGGAGAAGAACTATTCAGATTCTTTAAATCTCATTCCTTCCTCCTTATATGTCTAACATGTTTAGGTGGACCAAGTGAGCCAAGGAATGGCACAAAGCCTAGAAGAAGAAGATTGACAACCAAGTGTGTGAAAATGTAAAATTGTGACCATATGAGTGACACATGATGTAATCCTTCATTGTATATGTTATATAACCTTATGAACATATGTAAATATGCAAATGTATTATGTACAAATGAGATTTACTACCATATGTATGATATAGTGCATTTTTGGCATTGGATGGCAAGACTTGACATGTATGCTCTTATGTATAACTTGGGGTGGATGAGTGAGCTTTTTATTTTTGGGTTTATGCACCTTTAAGATAAGTTTAGTAGACCATTTTGGTGTTTTCCCACATGCTCAAGTGGCCATGGTTGTCTTAGAAGCAATTTTCGACCATTTGAGACCCTTACATGACACAAAATGAGTCATTTTACAACCTAATGTCAAGATCTAACCAAATGAATGAATTTTCCCATGAAAATTTGACATGCATATAGATCTCATCTAGATATTTTTGGAAATTCAAATACTAGATTATTTAGAGCTCTGTGGAATTAATTATAATTTTTCAAAGTTAGTATTTTTCTACTAAACTGATGCAGGTACTATTTATATAGTCAGTAACTTGGGCTGTGTCATTTGAGGTGTCATTTGAGGTCCAAATGGTGTCTAATACTCATTAACTTTAATAAGCATAAACTAGACATAATAATATTTCTATAGCCACTGAGATCACCTGAATTGGACATCTGAGTAGGGAGATGTGAATTTTTGAAGTTGAAGGATAGTACCAGTAATGATAGTCGACCCTTGGTACTATTCCATCCATTTTTGGTGTCTAGTAGCTTCTATTTGGTTTACAATTATTTTTAACATAAAGTAGATATCTGTAACTTTCTAGAATAGTAAAGTATGCATAATTTAGATTTTTTTAGAATTAGTTATGATTTTTCAAAGTTTGTGACAATAACCTAGAAATTCAGTTTGAGGCTGCATTCTTGAATTTAATGTATACCATCCACTTGCATGAGTTCTAAGCCACTTATTGGGATGGTTATTAGTTTTTTTTTGTGTAATTAAATATGAGAATGAGATAAATAAGTTCATATAGTCTATGAGACACTAAATAAAAAATTTATCCGCTACGTAATGCAAAATAATTGAATATTTTTAATACTTTTTCCTTGAAAACTTGTATAATCCTTAGAAATGAGCTTAGATAAGGAATGGGATGAGCTATACAAACATGGTGTTATAGCATCACCCATAAAATTATATATACATAGACATATATAAAAAGAATGCTAGGATGAAATGAGGATGATAGTTTCTGCATTGGTTTGCAATTGGTCAACAAAAAATTCAAAGGGACAAAATGCTAAATTTATGGATGTAAGAATTTTGAAAATTGTTGGGATAATCAAGTAGATGTGTTTTAGCACATGTATTAGGATAGGAAGTATATATGCTTTCTATTATCAGAGAAATTGATATGCCCAAATAAAGGTTATGTGATTTGCAATTATATGTCATATGTCATAAGAAGTGTATATGTTGAAGGATTATTTCTCATTTGCTAAATAAGTATGATAGGTTCTTGCAATTATAAATGTCACCTTGTCAAATGAATCAAGAAATAAAAGCCACAATTATTATGTAAAATGGGGTTTTAATCTCACTTTCATTTAATGTTCAACTTATGGTTTGATTGTCATGCTTGTGGATATTTTGGGATCCTTATAGCTCAACTTGTAACTTTTGAAAAATCTTAAGGAGCTCATAGATGAAGCATGTAGGGCTTAATAGTGGTTGGAATCAAGAGATAAGATGTTGAGGATTGAAATTGTAACTTGAACTAATAAGTTTATATTGGTGTTATAAAAGGGATCTAACTAGTTACCATATCCTAAGAAACTTGTTAAAGTTTAGTGTTTGAGAAATAAGAGAAGTTTTTATTATGAAACAATTTGGAGTCATTTAAGTACTAAAACTTCATGAGTCGGTGTTATAATGATTTTGGGAGAAGTAGGCATGCTAGAAATTAGCAGGGGATACAATAAGAAGTTCCCTATGCTATCTTAAGAGGTGAGTGAATAATGCCAACTATATGTTACATATGTGTATATATATATATATATACACCATGCAATTTCATTTCAAGGTTTGTGGTTAAACATTCCTTAATTAAATGTATTTACTTTATTAAATATGTTTATGATTATTTAACCATTTTCATGTCTATATAAGGAATTTTTGGAATTTGGGAATATGGATATTGATGATGGAAATTGCCTCTGTTAACTATGGAAATTTTAAATTTCCCTTCTTGATTTTTCTACAAATGGGAATATTTATTGTTATACATTGTTTACATGTTCGAACTACAAGTATGCATCATTAAAAATTTAATTAACTTTGAGCATATATCTATGAGACTACTTTTCTTGTGAGAGCTACCTATATTAGGACCTTGTAGCTAATTGTAATACTAGTTAGCCACGATGCACTGCCATATATATCCTAATTAGTAGAGGTGTTGTTACCCCTATGTGGTTAGTTGCTATACATGGATCTGTTCTGATTTTTTAGAGCAGATTGTTTAGTATTTGTGTTACTTACCCTCGTAAGTTGTGTGTTATGTCTAATCTATTTGGTATCAATTAGATGCTTCCTATTGTATTTGATGAATAATTTTTTAGAAGAATTTATTAATAACCACTTTTAAAGTTCCAATTATTGAATTACTATTTTGAATAGAGCTTTAATATGAAAGTATTCTTATACCTTATAATTAGCCTTATTTACTCATTGAGCGTTTAATTCACTCTTTCTAATTTCAAATTTTTTTAATAGTATATCTTAACCTGATCCTTCTTCAATGGCTTAGTATCAGTCATGCCATTTCACTTTTGGTGAGCCCTGCATTTGTTTGTGTGGGTTTATTTTGATGATTCACTTAGAATTTATTTATTTTCATAGTATAATTGTATGTAACTCTATTGAACCACAAATAGGGTCTCTCACCCCTAGAAATTGTTGTATACTAGCTTGAATTGGTAGTAAAACTCTCCTTTCATGTATTTATGCTAGCTAGCTACTTGTAGTAATATTAGGAGGCCCAAATTATAAAGGAGACTTTTTCAAAATTTCTACAAAAGCCACATACAATTAAGTGTGTTTAATATGAGTACAATTCATAATTGCTCTATTTGGTTCTATCATCTAATATTGAAATATAAGCATATTCATTTAATGTTGGCCAGCATCTTAGTTTTAAATAGGTTTCCAAAAGAGGAACTATTCATCTTCTGTGTTGGTCATACTTATGATTTTAGGGTGTGACAAAAATGACCCAAAAATACAAAGAAGACCCTTTGACATCTCCTCTCATTAACCTATATGTGTGGATAAAAGCTGCCAATCCAAACAAAAAAAGGACATGTCCATAATCAAGGTAGCTTGAGCTTTGAAGTGCCCTAACTATAATTTATGACGAGTCCCTTTGGATCCCACCCCTCTTGACAACACCAAGTGGATGCTACATTGGCCTCAATCATCACATTGAGTGATGATTCAATGAGTAGATTATCAACAACATCATAGCTTTGTAGAAGCATTTGTAGATATTCTATGCTTCCTAGCAAAAATCTTTATGGAATTTACTTAATCATAACCAACAACACCACTGCCTATAGTAGTAGTAGTAGTTGGTTTTCTGGGTCATAAGTAAATTTTGTTGACACCAACGGAGTGAGAGAAGGATAGGAGCACGAAAAGCATTAAGAAAAAATTTGGCTACAAATAGCTAGATTTTAGATTTTGTATTCTATATTAGATGCATAATTATTTGGAAAATATTTATTACTTTTTAAACAATGTAGAGCTTTTCCTTGCATTTAGTTAAGTCTCTTAATCAATATATTGCATAATAGATTATGAATTGGTTTAAGGGAAATGCCTACGGCTAATTTAGAAAATACTTATAGGTAAATTAGAGTCCTAGGCTAGCAAAGGTCATCATTACAAATAAGATAAAGAGAGGTTAATTGGATTCTTATAAAACATTAGGGGGAATAATTATCCTAGGCCTTTCACCTTCTAAACTAATTTAGAATTTTGTTAGCCTTTGTTTTGTTATTTTTATATCTTTAGTTTAGCTTTATTTTGAGTTCTACTTATTGTTGGTTTAATTTAGATTGTCTCAATTTTAATACTTCGCAATTATCTTAGTTCCAAATCATCATAAAAATGATACTCTATTTATCATTATATTACATGTGTAAAACATATAAATTTGTGTACACTTTCATAGTACAACAATTCCATTTTAAATAATGACCTAGTAATTATATTATACACCAGAAAATGTGCTAACATTGTTGTTATCTTTGATATTCAATCTTACGGCATCCTTGCAACATAATGTTGGCAAAAATTCTCTTGTTCAAATACAAACCTACACAAACCTGGTCAATTAGTATTTTAAATTTTTAAGTTCACCCCAAATTTATATTTTTTAGATTCTTTGATTCACATAGTTCTCAAAACTTTATGGGTAAAACATGATAAAAATATACATATAATTGTTAAAAATAAATACTATGCCATTTATAAACTATTTTAACTTTATCTATCATGCATGAACCCAAATTCAAGTGATCTAATTATGTCTAATACTAAAATTTAGGTCATACTTCATATCACTACTATATACTGCAATTAACTAACTTCCTTGTAATTATGACATGTATATTATATATGGACTAGTACACTAGAGTTAATTATAAATAAAGAAGTTTGACGTCACAATTCATTTAACCTATTTGTCTATGTTTTGAGCACGTACAATATATATATATATATATATATATATATATATATATATATATATATATATATCACTGGAAAATCAAACCTATGTTTTGAGCACATATAGCCTGTTTGATTCTTTAGAAGAAGAACTTCTAAGTTTCGACAAACCAATACCCAACATAGATCCCCTTGTGGTTTGTGGTTTACTTTTGATAATGCCTCCGTTGATAAATAGGAAGATAAGTTACATGAATTTGGAGCTTGAATTGACTTGCACATAGCCTATAAGTTTTAATAGATAAACTTTCATAGCTAATTCAGCTTTGAAATAAAAAAGCTCTTGGATATAACGAGGGTTAATATGGAGAGAAAGAGAGAGAGATAAGGGGGAAAAGACAAAAACAAAGGCACATTATAGAATTGTATAAGAAGGCTTCTTCTTCATTCAAAATATATATGCAAGAGGGAAATTAGGATTTGGGGCTAGCAAAAGAAGGTTTAATAAAAATGGAATCAAAACCTATAGTAAATTCTATGCTTATGTTGAGGATATTTGCTCTCATAGCCTCACCGGCAACTATGGCATTGGTGCTCGCTAGCAATGTCAATTTTATTGCGTATAGATAAAAACCTTAATACCAATATTCTTTTCAAAATGTTGTAATTATTATTACAACAATGTTCACAATTTTTAACTGAGACATTCGACTAATTCTAACTAACAATATATATATATATATATATATATAAACTTTTATATGATTTCTAACTAAATTTCGGTAGCTGAATAATTAAAAAAAATAAAAAAATTGTACCACAAATTAATACAAACTAATACTTGACTTAATTCAGCTTTAAGATTTTTTTACTTAAATTTTAATTTAATATTTTTACTTTTTCAAGTAATTTTTGGATAAAATAATGAGTAATTTTTGTTGAAATAGAATAGTAGAAATTTTTATTAATAATTAATATAAAAAATATATAATTTAAATTTTTTTTTAATTTTTATATTTATTTTATTTTAAACTATTATTAATTTATTATTAATTATTAATTATTAATTATTTTTGTTTTATTTTATTTTAGATTATATATATATATGAGACAATCAATTTCCAAATAATTTTTAGTGGTCATTTGCCCAACCAAATATCAGTCATCATTGTTTTTAACTGATTTTTGATTGGCCAAAGTTAGTTAGAATGAAGTGAAATTGAAATTCAGCTTAAATTTTGTATTTGCCAAAATTTTTTCTATCTATATATAAATTTTGTTCTTCTGGATTTGATCTTCACCTTTTTCCCCATTCTTCTTCTTCTTCTTCTTCTCTTTCCTTTAGATTTTTAAGTAAGATCTTTATTTTTTTTGTTTTAAATATCTTTATCAAAATCTCTTAATTCATTTTGGTAAATTTTTTTCTTCTAATATTTATGTGTTCTTCATCAGTTCCATATTGTACTTCCCGTTATAATTTTAATTGCCTTTAGGTAAAGATTTGTAAATATTTATTTGAGTTTTAAATTCTTTTTGTAAATTTTTAATAAATTAATTATTTTTATGTTACAAAATTACATAGAAAAAATGACTGGATGATGATAACTAAATGATGAAAAGAAGAATGCAACTAGATGAACCAAAAAATGCTTTTAGAACAAAAATAATAAGAATAAACATTATAAAATATTATATTTAAATTAAAATAAATAAAAAAATAGGACAAAAAGAAATGAAATAAAAAATGACTTGTCCTTTGAAAAAATATTACAGTAAAAAAAATTGCCACGCTAAAAAAAAAAAAAGTTGCGGTTATCACAAAGAGCACTGTTTAACATTGTTCTATATTGTTTTTTTAACTGATTTTCAATCGGTACCATTTACTGACAATGAAAATACTAACAAATAGGGTTGACTGATTTTTTAGTTTAAAATACATTATTTTTTTACTAAATTTTTACTTTTACCGATTGATAAATCAGTCAATAATTTCTATCTTTATTGTAGTATATATTGAATTTTATTAATTTTAAAATAAAAAAGATATTACTTTTAAGTAAATGGAAATATCTTATCAATAGAATTACTAAAATCCTATTTTGAAGCATTTAGGAAAAATAGGGAGTGTGTCTAATATATGCCTAATATTGTAATAATTCTAATTAGTGTATTTCTAAAAATATAATTTAATTAATTTTTGGCTTAATTAATATTTTGATTCCTTAATTTATTAATTGGTTCCTAATTGATCCTCAACTTATCTTTTTTTAGGGCCTGATTAGGTCTCTTAACTTACAAGTTGTGCCATGCATATTTGTCTTTATAATTCCTTCACTCCATCAAGACACTTAACAAACATTCAAGGTGGATAGATGATATTGTTAGGGTGCCTCTCTACCTTTAAAATTGTCTCTTAACTGTTTTTAGTGTTTCAAAATGTTTCCTTAACTTGCATTAGTGTTTAGAATTGGTCCAATGTGACACACTATCCGGTTAATTGTCAAATACATATGAAACTCTTGCTGGTATAATGAATATATAACTATAATTAACGAATGTAAGCCACACCTAATAAGAAGACACCAGAAAAATTTTTGGCTTGTTTCTGGTTAATCTTTACCAATATGTTAAGTGTTGCTAGCTAGATTGTTGAAAAATCCAACAAAGTCCAGTGTCTCCTATATGTTTAACTTTTAATCCATTTCTATCTTATGTAACTCAGAAACTGATCTGGTTTACTTTCATTGAAACCATAAGAGTTTCATATGCATTTGACAAATAAAATATTATGTCATATTAGACTAATCGTGCACATTATTAATACGAGCTAATGGACATTTTTGAAATACTAAAAAAATTAAAGGATTACTTTGAAGGCGCTCAAATGGACGCCCAACACCGTCTGTCCACCTCGAATGCCATTTAAGCACCATCATATGTCCCGATGGAGGTGATGAAATAGGAAAAATTAATGTGGCACGAATTGAAAATTGAGGGATTAAATTAAAACAAATTAATTAATCAAAATACTAATTAAGTCTTATAACTTTTGCACTTTTTTTGACCTCATGATTTTCAAGTTGTATTTACTATATGCGCTTATTAATTATTATAAAATTCAACTTTTATATATATGCCTGTGAATCCGAGGAAAACTCTGAAAAATTGTAGATAATTAGGGGTTTTTGCTGTGCCTTGTGATCGCATCCATAAGTACCACTACTTTGACAGCAAGTTGGAAAATGGGATTATTGCTACTATTCTTCTCACTATGGCTCTCCTCTGCATAGTTGTCCATTCAGTCATTTCCTCCATTTATCGAAACAAAATTGAAGGCATGTTTGGCCACGGACTTAACCTTCCCAGGGTGCTGCCTCATGTAAAAAACATGCATATGGCACAATTCAACTAGCTGCTTATTAATGAACAAACTCAAGATGATTTTTAATAGTGATTTTATTTTATTTTCACTATTTCATACCAATAAGAAGACACTAGAAAAATTTCTGATATGGGAGCTTCACAAGCCTCATCTACTGATCTCTATTGTGATAGTCAAAGTGTCAGACAAATTGCTCAGAATGATGTATTTCATGAATGGACCAAGCACATTGAAATTGACTGTCATTTTACTCGGCAGCATGTCTCTCGAAGCACACTTCTATTACTTCCCATTCAGACACTGCTAATGTGACTCAAATTTTATCGTTTGCCTCCACTTTTAATAACGACTACTAATGTGACTCAAATTTTATCATTTGCCTCCAGTTTTAATAACGACTAAGGAGAGGATCTAAGTCACAATTAATAAAGTTACTTGTTGTAACTAATTACACTAAGGATAACTCTTAGATTTTTAACTCATTTATGTCAGGTACCTATTAACTATTTCCCTCTTTTAAGCTAATGAATTTCAATCAGCAAACGCAAATTCGAACAAGGCCGATATGTGTTACTAGAGTTGACACATGCACCACCAAAAACATTTATACTACAAAACATAATGGTTAGATTAAAAAAATGTTTAATAACAATGCACGAAACTTCAATTTAAATTCAGATAGTAATATTCAAATTAAGTAATTGCATAGATTAAAAAGAACTAACTTCACATAAAACTTAGAATTCATTTGCAATGTAGAAAAATGAAATTTAGAAATCTAGAATCTCTATCAAATTTCTTTTTTAAAAAAATTGAAATTCTTTTACATTGATCGTTGAGAATTTCAAAGTGGCTTGTTTATCTTATTATTCAAAATTTCCTCTTCCTTTTTTTCCCTCTATATTTTACAAATGAAATTGATATGAAATAGTGATTTTAAAATTCAATATGGAAATTAAGGAGACCAGATGGATGAGGCGCTACTAAATAGTTATGGACTAAAGGAAAATCTTAATTTGAACTTTCGTGAAACAGTGCTTCTTAAATTGATTGGCAGTTAGATATGCATGTATCATAAAAAGGACATTGCTTAAGATTGAAAATATAATTTATTAAATCCAGTTTGTATTGAAATGAGTTTAATGTGATCACACACAACAAACAACCTTTAGTATTTTCTACGTCTTAGTTTTAATTTGAAAGCAGTAAAAGTATAAAACGTACAGCTGGGTAATAAGTCTGTGGGGCTACACAAAACAGAGGTACCATTCTGAGAGTGGTGAAGGATAAAGTATTTTGCAATTCCTTTAGCTCTACTTCTATCTAGGAAGCAAATATTTTTATATGGTGTTAAAGCTGACTAACTTATTTTTAAGACAAAGAGCCACCAAACACTAAAAATATTTTAATTAAATGATTAGATTTTAAGTGCATTTCATTCTAGCACCTATATCTTTCACTACGACCAAGTCAAAAGGAAGCTATTAATATGATAGAAGAATGTTATCAATAGGATAGAAAGAAGTTACCAGTATGTTAAAAGGGAGTTGTAAGCATATGAAGGATACTAACTCGGTAAGGGAAGTAACTAGCATAAAGTTGTTACTAGGATTTAAACCTTTTGTTATCAGCACCTAATGAAGTCCTTATTAGCATTTTGTTAATACGTTACTATAGCATGTCTAACAAAAATAAAAATAGGACGGTTTTGAACTGTAACCTTTGCAAAAATTTTGGGTCAAAGTATAATTTTACGAAAATATCAACCAAGACACTATAGCCTTTGTAGAGCACGTTTTTGGACATCATTTTAAACTTCTTAAAAAAATGTTTGTGAGTGTTGTTTCAAAAACTTTGTTGAGTTGTGCTACTGTTATATATCTATTAGTAATTAAGAAGCTTACGGAATCAAAATATTACTTGCCCTCGATACCGGTCACGTGGCCGGTAAGGGCCGTGACAAAAATATAAATAAGATAATGGGAATTTTGACACATTGGTCCAAATTAATAGGCCAATCGCATAGATCATTAATTGGTTACTTTGTTCATCATATCTGTAAATGTATACAATGCCAATTAAGAAACCTCTCTTTCAATAACAACTTGTTCTTCATTTGAATAATACTTATTACGAATTTTTTTGTTTACAAAATCACATTGTCAGCTTCTGCAGTTTCATATAACCTTGTCGTCTAGTTCGCAATTTCGCCGTGAAGATATTAGGCAGTTGGTGAGAAGATTTACATCACACGTAGTAATATTGATGATACCGGATGGTGTTATTCAACCTCAACGTCAACAACAATGCAAACTTGAAATTTGACTTCATAGTATATGCTTCTATAATTCTGTTAAATTTTTTCATATTATCAAAAAAATTAAGAAGCCTCTCTATTGCTCGTCGGGCCGGCATATTTATTTTAAAAAACAAGTTAACCAAAGCAGATGTCAGTTTCCATGTTTTTGCAGCCTCTTGTCTCTTAAATGACAGTTCATGCACTGCAAAATCCAACTAACCTAGGACAACCTTAACACTTTTGAGGTGTGGTACCCATTACCCAAACTTTATTTGAACTAAGTCTCTCAGAACCTTAGACACAAAGAAAAAGGAATGTTTATGTTCATTTTAATCTTTAATAGGATAAAATTTATGTATATTTTTAAGTATATATTATCTGAGCAATTCTTCAATTGGAAACATAATAAGTGGAATTCGTTTTTTTTAATAACTAAATACTACATAATTAAATTTTTTAAATTATATTTTTATTAGAAAATTTAATAATAAACACCCAAAAAAAATTTATGTATTGACCCCAATTTAAAATTAGTATCTCTCTAGCAATATTGACTCATTTTATACTTTTAGAGTAATTTTTATTAACCTTTTTGAAGGGTTGGTTAAACTATATCTAATACTCTTCTTATTTCAAAAATTACGCTCTATTCTCATCATATTTTGATATATATCACATAGAAACCTCCACTCTAATTCATTTTTTGACCAAATTTTTACACAATAAAACTATGATTTTATTCTAAATATGATAATAAAGTTGATATTAAGCTCTAAAATGATACTATAATTTTATTTTTAATATAATAGTAAAAATTATTCAGTAATTTTTTTAAAAAAATATGTTAGGTAAAAAGTTAAGTTTATTAATTAAAAAAATATGGAAGAAAGTCGGGTAATAATTCAAATAGTATAAAGTGTGATTTACCCAATTTTCATTCAAAGTTTAGTGTAATTTAGTGTGATATCAACAATAGCATTGCCGTTAGGTCCAACGTTGGATGCCTTCTGGGAAGGAACCAAAAAAAAAACGCGGTTTTGTACGCTTTAAAACAAATCAAAACCATTGGAACGAACGAGGGAAGACAATATGCAAAACACAGAAGAAAGCCAGCATTTATTGTTTGTTTATAAAAAGGGCTTCTTTTGGAACTTGAAAATATGGAAGAATCGAACTAAGAAGTTAATTAAGAGAGTTAGATTGGAGCAAAAGATCATCATCGATCATCGAAGTAATAAAAATGGTGTCCCAGGCTGTTGCGAACTCAATGCTAGTGCTGAGGATCTTTGCTCTGGCGGCATCAGTGGCAACTATAGCCTTAGTGGTTACTAACAATGTCGAGTTTGATGGTGTTATTAATAGCAAGTGGACATTCCAAGATGTTATTGCATTCAGGTAATTAATTTCTGCACAATTCAACATCATCCATTTAATTTGATTATAGAGTGTAACCTAACTTTGTTCCCATTTCATGTAAAAAATAATGATAATAATAAGTGAGTAAACAAATTAATGTCGTTAATGAATTAATGCTTCTATTCTGTAGGTATGTGCTAGCAGTTGCAGCAATATCAGCTACGTATGGTATAGTACAACTACCATTTGCGGTGTACTATGCTGTGCAGCAGAAGAGATTAATTCGCGATGGATGCTTACCAGATTTTGATTTCTACGGGGACAAGGTCTTCCCATTTAATTTTCTATATATCTCCAATCTCTTTTCAAAATAGTTACGCGCGCTGCTAGCTCTATCATTCATATCACCATTTTTCTTATGCCTTTTTCAAAACTCTTGAAACTTCGAAAATATCAAATTACACTTTCATTCAATCGAACAATTGAGAATAGTTCTCTTATATCTCCTCTGGTCTAATTTTTAATACATTCCCCCGACAAAAGTTCTATAGACCTAACATGCAAAAAATTTATAGGCCCTTCATATACCTTACGCTAAAACTCAATTTTACTTAATCAAATATCACTTTAGTATAAAAGTTTAAATAATTAAATCATATAAGTGTATACTGTAAGGGAGTGTGAGTAGTTAAGCAAAAGGTCTTTCAAATCTCAACTTTATAGCAACTTAGCTATAAGAAAGTATTCTTATAAAGATTATAACAAGGAATTGAACTCTTAACCATTTGTCATTTGGCCATATATTTAGACTCTCATATAATGTGAAAAATCGCTTCACAGAAACTTAATTAAGCCCCTAAGTATAGTTTACTAATAAGAGGTGAGCAGTTAAGTGAAAGGCTTAGGTAATTCCAATCCTTTTCTTTATAATAACCTAGCTGGGTATGAAAAGATGTACCACTTAAGATTATAGATCAATCCTTAATATTATAGATCAATCTAATGTATTAGAAATATGATTTGATGATGAGAAGACGGTGAAAATTGCAGGTAATTAGTCTGCTGCTGGCGACAGGCATTGGTACTGGTATTGGTGTTTCTTATGAGTTCAAGAAAGGGTTCGAGGACTTATTTAAGAGTGGAGGTGTCCCAAAGAGTGACCCTACAAGATCCACAGTGAACAAATTTTACGATAGGGGGATTATTGCTTCAGCTGTTCTCGCTGTGGCTTGCCTTTGCATGATTGTCGTATCAATTATTTCCTCCATTAATCGAAGCCGAAGCAGAGGCATGTTCAACTGAACAATTCTCTCAACGATTTTTAATTAAATAACAAATAACACCTTTACAAAGCGTCCTATAACTATACTTAATATCCAAATGTACCTTCATGTTGCTATTCGGGGCTGGGAAACTGCATTATTAGTTTTCTTAAATATCTATTTTCTTGTCTATTCATTGAATTTCATTCAAAAATATGTACTTACGGTTTGATGCCATCTTTTTCACTCTAATAAATAGATAATGTTATAGATCGTGGATGATTTTATCTCTCTTGTATTCTAAATTAAAAGTTTAGAACACTATAAGAAAAACGCAAAATAGCTACCCCTTGTCAAAGCAAGATAGCAAGAGAAAAATGACGAATTGACCAAGTCCTAATTCCTTGCTATAGCTAGTTGCAATATTGCTATCACAACCCAAAACTTTGGTTGTGACTAGTATATAGATTAAGCCAACTTAAGGCTAGCTAGCCTCAAAGAACACAATCTCATGGACCACAGCAAGCTAAGCATATTACAATGATATTACCACACTTTGAAATTACATATATCATTTCCCAAATTCACTTAGGGGTTGCCTAAAATTTGACAATACTTCCCTTGAAAACTGAACATATCCAAATTGAGCAACCAATAAAATAGCAACAATACACTTTCTCAATATCATAATCAACTCAATAATAACACAATGGTCATTACAAGGCCTACAACACATCACTATACCCATACAACCCAAAACAGCTAGACTTTAGGAGTTGCAACACTGGAGTCTAACATGTGCATTAACTAACAAAAGAGCACATCCAATGTCTCTGGGAAGTATGCAAGTCCAAAAGCACTTCACCCCACCACCTATTGATTTAGAAAAAAAAAAAAGAAATAATAGGATAAGTCATAACAAACTTAGTGAATACATAAATAACAAAATGTGTAAAATGAGAAACAAGGCGCACATTAAAACTTTTCACAATTAATATTCAAGTAAAATTATTAAGCCATATTTAATTTTATAAGTGTAACAAGGATACAATAGGTTACTTGAATAATAACTTCCTTAATTTAAAATACAACTTAACTAAAATTTAGAAATTTATATATGGAATGAGTCTTAAGGAAAGAACCATTACCACCACCGAGTGTCACTACATTCTATATATGTCATAATTTGTGCCACTAGATTTATATCATAGTACCACATAATGTTGTTTGTACTTGATACATCACATCTCAATATTATTATAATGTCACATCAAGTCTCATTGCACTAGATACGTCACATCTTAGTGTCATTACAACATATATCACATCATGTGATACTACTACATTGTATATCACATTTAAATTAGGTACACCAAGATTGCTATCTTCGCTAATGGATATGAAGTTCTAATTAGATCTATATTCATCACTTTTAAAATATTATAAATAAATAGTGTACCATAAACTAGAAGAAATAATCCAAGATACAATTGAAAATAACACACAATAAATTATGAAAAATCAAGTAAAGAAATATTTTTGAAAACTAAAGTAGAAACAATAAATTGATAGAATAACTAAAAGAGGAATTTAAAATAAATAAAAATTTGCTACAAAAATAAATATAAATTAAGAAGGATATAAACAATAAATTAAAGATTTCAATATTCTCAACACATTGCACGCCTGCACATGTGTGCACACTCATAGATTATATATATATATATATAAACATCATCACTTTCACTTTGTAACACCATATATTTCTAACTCATTTTATAACATTCTCATGCTTTACATTAATAGATTCCATGAAAGAGCAAGAAAAAAGGGATTAAATAATGCATTTCTTTGAGTTGCGTTATGTATAAAAATTTCATTCGGTGTCACGTAGACCATGTGAGCTCATACATCACATTCATATCATATATTTCTAGCTCATTTCATAACATTCCCATGCTTTACATTTATAGATTTCATGAAAGTGAAAGAAAAAGAGGATTAAATAATGCATTTCTTTGCGTGGTGTTACGTATAAAAATTTCGTTCGGTGTCCCGTGGACCATATGAACTCATATATCACATTCACATATTTAATTATATGAATACAACTCATTTGCATCATCAAAAGTGGCCTACATCTCGTGAAAACCAAAGGGGAGCATAAAATACTTATGCATATTTTCGGCCAGATTTTCAGTTTTTCTATTACAACTTCAAAAATTCATAACTAAATCTACAAAAATCAAAATCCAACAAAATTTACCATTCCAAAAAGCTCTAGATGTATGGTGAAAATAATTTCAGCTCATTAATCATTAAGGAGACAATGTTTGACATCTAGAAAGCCATTGAGATCATTGCTGTTTGGGCTGCTGGTTCATATTACTAATGTGAACTTTCAAAATTTATAACTAATTCTATAAAAATTGAAATCACACACATTAGGTCATTATGGAAAGCTACAGATGTTAAATTTATGTAAAAAATAATCCCAGAATGAAATAGATACTTTTAACCATTGGAAATCTATAAAATAGTAACTGGACTTAGGGGGCGCTATTGCTACTAATAGTAAACTTTAAAATTACATAACTCTTTACTGTGATCTCAGTGGCCAAAGAAAGCTTATGACCTTTAGTTTATGCCTATAAAATTTCACAAGAATTGGACGCCATTTGCCCATCGGGTGACACAGAAAACCAATCTGTCAGTGTGAACAGTGCACATACCTGAATAAATAGAAAATCCCAACTTTGAAAATTCATAACTAATTCTCTAGAGCTCCATTTTTGCTGAACTTGAGCTTCCTAAAAAGCTCTCAATGAGCTCTACATGTATGCCAAATTTCATGAAGAAATTCCTTCATTTGGCTAAAAAGTGCCATAAGATGCCATTTAGGTCAATTTAATGCCTTTCAATGGTTCAAGGGTGGGCAAAATGGCTCTTAAGGTCTTTATGACCAATTGGGCATGTGGAAATAGCCCAAAAAGACTCCCTAAACTTGTCTTAAATGTAACACCGCAAAATTAATTAAGGTGTTAATAATGTATTTGGACTAATTAAGAATAATTATCATGAAATAATTGAGCAAGCTTTATGAATGAGAATTTATAGAGAAATAAGTTATTAATATAGGTTTAAGATTTTTTTGAATTAAAGCCTAATTGGGGCCCAAAATTTAATTTGAATAAGCTATAGAAAAAGATTTATAGAGACCTAATAATTTTTTAGTGTAAACCCAACTCTTTGTCATAAGACTTGGGCCAAGAGAGATCACCTAACAATAGCCTAATTTGATTTAGTGAAATAGAGGTCCAAGACTCAATTTATATGAGCTCTTATAGTTGGCCCAACACACATTATGCAGACCCAAATTAGATTAGCTCTTGAAATTTGGTCTGACCCAACTACAACTCTAAAGCCCAACTCATGAGATTCAGCCCAACTTATGAGATGAGACCTAACAAGCATAAAAATCTAAACCTACAAGGAATTGGGCCATTGGGTCAACACATCCCACTTTTAGCTTTATATTTTCTATAGCCCATTCATTAAACCATAGCCCAACCACTAGAGATGAGCCCAATTAGACCTTGGGCTGATGGGTCAACCCATTTCTCATTAAAAACCCTAAAGGGGCAGCAACCGCCCTCCCCATTCAGCAGAAAACACAAGAGGCAAGAGAGGAAGTTCAGAGGTTTAAGGGAGGCTAGGGTTCTACCAACATGGAAGCTCCATTTTTGACTCCTAGAGGATGATTTAGCCAATGTGAGTTATATATAACTTGACCCTCTCATTCTCCTCTTCATTTTGGCCCGATTAGTTTCTAGTTTTGAGCATTTCCATCTTCTTCTCAAATCTGAAACTCGGTGTTCGGTGATTCCTTACAAGATTTTCAAAGTTGGAGGTTAGAGGGATGATTAGGTAAGCATTTCCCTTCCATTCTGTGTATTACTTTGTTGGAAAATGCCCCTAAGGATGGATTATCATAATGGGTTCTGTTATTATGCAAAATTACAAGGAGATAATGGTGGAAAATCGAATTTTCTGGGCTTAATGACTGAAATGCGAATTTTAGTGCTTCCATGTTAGATTTTCGGAGGTGAGGCTATGGGTGTTGTTAAGTGAGTACCTCATTTTCCATTTTGATAAATTTTCTATTAGTTTGAGACCCCTATAGTTGACCTATGATATGGGTTTTGGTTTCATGTGAGATTACCCAGAAATTGGAGTAAACTATGGCAGTTTCTGGTGTGGGAAAGTTAGAACCCGAAATTAAATCCCTTGTTAATTAGGTGAGTAACCTCTAGACTATTATTAGCAGTTTAACTATTTGGATATCTAATTTTTTAATTAGAAATGATGATAATTATGCTTGTTATAGGCTTGATGTACATTTGGATTATTATGATAGTTAGGGGAAGAGTAATTGGCTTCGTTGAGGTAACTGGGCTTATTTTCCTAATTCCATGTATATGCTCTTGTTAATCTGCTATTTGTTACACACGCTTAATTTTGAAATGCTAAATGTCTGGTTAACTACTTAATTGTTATTATAATTGGACCTTATGAGTCCATGGTGGAGCTGTGGTGCGGCTACCACCCGTGCATGTGCTTTGATCGAGCATCGGATTGTGATCAAACCCCAGATGCATTGAGCCCTGGTTGTGCTCATTATGGAGTAGGTGCCGTGGACAGACCTCTCCCAGTGTTATTGGCTATAAACATGTTATGTATTACTGCTGGTATGGGACAGTAGTCATTGGCAGTTCAACTAGTTCATTTGCAAATTGAGTTGATGATTCTGGTATTGATGACATGAAATTGCCTTGGATTGATTGACTTGTACATATATATGGAAATTGGCTTTTGTTACTGAGATTATATATCTCACCCCGTTGTAGGCTAACATTTTCAAGGACCAGACCTCTTAGTGGCAAGGAGAAAATTAATGGAAGCTTGTTAAATGGTTTGGTAGCATATAGGTTTGGGAGCCTTGTCAAATAGTAGTGTAACTAGATTGCTAGTTTTGTATCATTGCTACATTTCATCATAAGTTTCCAAGTGTAGGGACTGTATATGTAATTTGATTATCATGGAATTGAATATTATGACTGTAATTGGCTAACAATGGATAAGTGATTTGATTTTATATGAACATTAAGCATTGACCCCATGCACTTTGTGACCCGAATACAATTGCTGTCATAGATCTATGAACCCACTGGTTTATAGTGGCTAGAGGGTTAAGGATCCACATTTGGGTTTTGAATGGGTAATGATAGATTAGCTGGGTAGTTAAGGTACATAATTACCACTAGAGATGCATAAATTAAGTTAGAATGGCCTTAGGGTGATATTGGAGGGAGAGTAGAGAGTATGAGATAAGATTTTTGGAGTTATAGGATTAGGAGGAATTTTGCTGTGGCTAAAACGAAGTTAGCCGCGGCCAATAGAGGCGAAGTTGCCTGGGGAGAGTGCCAGAGAGGAATTCACCGTGGCGAAATGTACAATTGACCGCAACGAAATGTGAGAGGCAAAACTGAGAGTCATCCAGAGGGAAATTCGCCGCGACGAATTGGGGAATTAGCCGCGGCAAACTTTTACGAAAATGTCCTAGGTATTCCAGAGAGGAATTGGCCGCGACCAATAATGAGAGGCGAAGCTGCGGCAAAATTAGTAATGATGCGAGGGGTGAAGCCAAGGGGAATTGCCCGTGACTAATGGGAAATTGGCCGCGGCGAACATCTTGAAACCTTTATATTGGCTAAGAAATCTTGGTTTTTCACATGATAACCTCAAGGGATGATTTATAAATAGTGATAGAAGATTCATGTGAGTTGAAATTGATAGGTAATAGAATCAAAGGCTTATAGATAAATGTTTATTTCCCTTATATACATAAGTGCTTGTAATTATATGGTTGATGACTCTAATAACATTAAGGCTCAAATTTCCCCGTATTTTCATAATGCAATTGGTCGTAATGCCTTTTAACCCCAATCTATAATTATTAATCACGTATTTAACCTTAATTACAATGATTAAAAGTTAGGGTCGGCACATTAAAGATATAGAAACTCAAAACACAAAATCTCATCCTCCATCCCCAAGCCATATGTAAAGAGATACATGTAGAAAATAGCCATCCAATACCCAAAAATTGCATCACTACTCATTTATCATTAATTGTCATACATATATCATCTATTGGGATATTTACACATGTTCCATTCATTGTACATCCATTCTATCAAAAGTTTACATCATTTGCCACTTCTTTGATTACAACATAAGCAAAAGCAAGCACTTTAGAGCCAAAGCTTTATCTTCCACCTTGGTAACTTCCATTTCCTTATTCATTGGTTCTACCTAGCATATTAAGATGTTGGAGAGGACGAAATGAGATTCAAAGAATCCTAATAGCTCATCTCCCATTCAATCATACATAAAGAATGTAACACAAGTCTTAAGGATGCATGCATGGCATACTAACATTGAAAATGGTGCAAATACATTCTTGGCATTTACACAAAGCACACATAATATACTTAGGTTTACCAAATAATTATTATTTTCTTCAAAGTTCTTGGATTTGCCTCACTCTTTTTCTCAAAAGCCTTGAGCTAAGCCTTACTCTTGAGAGATTTTCTCTTGGTCTTAACCACTTCTAAGGGCTCTTGTTTCATCCTCACCGAAGATAGAAGGTTTTTGACCTCTCCATATTCAAGCTAACCAATGCAAACATTCTAGGCATCATTTGAATACATAATGTAGTAATATGGTTCCATGGAACATAGGCATCATACCAAAACATAATTCATAGCTTAAAATACACATACACACATTTAAAGACAATGTAGACATTCATTCATGCATGGGAGGAAAGAGAGAAAGCTACCTTTACCATACAAGCATACTTTTTCTTTAAATTTTCCTATTTTCTTCTCGGCAAGCTTAGGGAGCATTAACTTCTCTTGCCCTAAATACACCAAAAGAAACATGAATTACTCATGGTAACAAGCCTTGGCATTATACACACTTTATATGATACTACTTTGGTCCATGGCCCCCTTATGCTTCCAAAAGGCACTTAATGAAACAACTACAAGAATTCATGATATTGGCTCCCTTCTCTCCTTTAATCTATGATTCTTGACTCTATTTAGACTCCTTGGAGTCATCACACAATTATTTTAAAGAGCTTAACTAAGATTTGCTTCATTATACTACATTATGGAGCCTACACCTCCATCTCACTATCTATGGCTTCTAAAATTTTTCTAAGGCTTCCTCTCATACTCTCCCATCATATATGATACAAAACTAAGCTTGGAAGCATATAAAACACTCCCTAAGTATTACTTCTGCCTAGGTTGAGGCAAGGCTTCCTTAAGGAGTTCACGGAGTTTCTTTGCTTTCTTGGATATGAGGTGCATGTGGGAAGCTCTCTAGGGGTCTTAAGAACTCATACAAACATTCAAATAGGCTTGGGAACGCTTAGATAAAATCAGATTTCTGCCTATGTCGTTGAATCCCTAACTTCCCATTCTTGGTTCTCTTTTTCTTCTTAATTAATTCCACTTGCATCGTCCTAATCCTCACATTATAGAACCCCTAATTCTACCTTAATATGGTCAGAATTTATCTCCTATGGAATAGGCCCTAAGGAGAAGCAACAAAACACGAAGAATACCTTGGTTTCTTGTTTCCTTCAAAGCCTCTTTCACTTAGTGTAAACTCCTCCTTGAATTCCTACTCTTCTCCCTTTGAACTAGACCCAAAAATAGCCACTTCATCAAACAAAACTATAGAAAGGAAGGTGGCAAGGAGGAGAAGAGAGTTTCTAAAGAGAGAACTAGAAAAAGTCTTGATTTCCATACATTTTCTTCTTGGTTTTTCTCCCTCCTTGAGCTTTCTCCTAGTGTGTCTCTCTTCTCTAGCTTCTCTCTATGGTTTGGGTGGAATGAAAGGTTTGTTATGATGAAGGAGAAGGGGGACACTTCATATATCAAAAGGAGATTCATAAAAGCTTTTTAAAAATGCCACTTTTGTCCTTCATTCTTAGCTAATTCATTTGAGACTCATTTTAGCTTCTTTTTTAAAACCGTCTTTTTCATTATAAAATTTAGGTCCTCAATTTTATACAATGCCTTTGGAATCACTCAATTTGGAGTAAAACCTTCTTGAATGAACCGGTCAAAGTTCGGGTCAACCAACGTTGGAAAACCTACACCGGAGGGGTTTGAACTGTCTCGGGGCTTCCCATGGTTTTTAGGGACTCTGAGAACCCCAGAGAACTCAAAATTTTCATTTAAAAAGCCCTTCTGTGAGTTTTCCAAAAAGTGCCCATATTTATAAAAAGACCACTAGCTTTTCGATAAATTTTTTGAATCCCTCCGACCCTGGTTTCTGGATAATTCAAGGCTTAAATCCACATTTTTCATTATTTATAATTTTATGATAATTTTATTTGGTCCCAATTCTTTCTATTTCCGAGACTTCCTTTTGTATCTGACCCATTTCTGACGTTTACGGAGAAATTGAACATCACATTTCTCACGTTTATGGGAGAACCAGATGTTACACGCTTCACATGCCACACATTTTTCATTTTGCATGTTACCCAATTTTTACTTCATAGGTACATAACTTTCATTTCACATATATCTCATACAACAACTCTTATCAATAATTAGCTATAGATTAAGGAACTCATTTATCACATTATTACCACATTTTCTATATATATATATATATATATAACATACAACACAATTGAAGTTTTAAAATCAAGGATTTATTCTCCCTATAGAGAAGTAGAGTGTGAAATTTGAAAAAATGAAAGTTGGGTTGGAAAACATAGTTAGTGAATGAAACAAAAAGTAACACTTTGCTATTTATACACTTATTGATAGGAAACCATAGTAGAGGTCCCTTCTCCTACCAGCTCAAGATAAAAATCTTATTGAAGGAGTATCCTTGATACCACCTATAATCATATTCAACATGAAATTTACAATTTAGCTTTTCAACTAACATATACTATTATCAATTTATTTGAATACATCCTCAAACACCAAAAGTCCTAATTTCCTATCATCATTCTAGGTTTACCAATATAAGCATCCATAATTCAAATTGGGTTTAAAGATTACCTTATGGAGCTTGATAGGTGAAGAAGTGTGAATTCACACTTCAAAGACCCAATTTCAAAATCCCCAACTTAAAAGCTCACCCCATAGTTAATTATGGTGGAAGAAGAGCTACTCATTTAAGCATCATATAAGGTTAAGGTTTCTCAAAAAACATAATTAGAACAAACCTTAACTGCAATTTCTGAAAATCATAATTAGGCCTTTTTTTAAAAACCCTGAGCTCCCATTTATTCTAAATCTCAAATCTCCTTGCTCCCCATATCGATTTGCATAGTGTAACCCTTTTAACATTGCCGATGACCTATGGTGGAAGTCCACTTCAGCAATGACCATATTAAAAAATGAAGCCTACATTGTTTGTGATTTTAGGTTTGTCTTTCCTCCAAAAAAATTTTACCTCTTTCTCGATCTACATGTTTTACTTCTAAACTTGAGTGGAATGAGATGGAATTCTTAATACAATGGAAAGCCCAATTACATTTGCACCATTAATGGAAGTTTGTTATTAAGCTACAAATGTACATTACTCCTACATTGACTTAGCTGTTTTAATCTTTTATATATGAGTGCTTCAATGAGAGGAAATGGATTTTGCCAAATTCAATTACTAGTGAAAAAATCAATTCATAAGTGTGTGTATGTATCAAAACAAACCATTTCTTTGATAATTGGCATTAAACGTTTAGGTTACTAAGACCAAAGGAGAGTTTAGGCCTATAGTACATTATATAATGTTATTCCTTGGTCATATGGTACATATTATAGCAAATGGAATTTTTTATCTAAAGAAGTTTTCTCTAGCATTTAGCTATTAATATTAAGCACTATAGGAAATGACTTTTATCTATATTTAATGCGTAATCTACTAAGGCACATTGGTTAATGATATATCAACTTGCCTTACATTGTTGTTCAAAACTTATGATTTTTAAGCTTGTGTAATCCCTTCCCTTAAGAGGCATTTAATTATAGGTAGCTAATTGCTAAACATCTTTCTTTGTGTCATTGTCATGGATTATGTTGAAATTTAATGCTATGATCATGACAAAAACTCTTCCTCTTCTCTCTCTCTCTCTCTCCCTTAAGAAAATAGAGAAGCAGTGTTTGTAAGTTTGATGGCTTGATATTTAAGTTTTACTCAAGCGATCAAAGATGTAGTGCATATGCTAGCTTCTTTCTTTTATTGGTACAACTAGTCCAAGTTGGTTTCCAAAATATACTATTTTGTTGTCCATGGAATTTTTAACATATGTTTTTTAAATGTGATTTTTATATTCTTATTTTTATAGCCAAATACCATAGAACATCATTAGTCCCAAAAAAAAACAAGTTATAAAATAAGGAGATTTAAAATAAGTAGATTTAAGAAAACCTTTCTTGTATTAATACTCAAAAATAATTAGGGGGCTTTCTCTTCATTGCAATCTCTCTAGATGGAGTATGGGCTGATGCTTTGCTAAAGATTCATTTTCAAGTTAGAAAGCCTATAATATTTACTCCTTTGCCTCACATATCTCATAGTTTAAAAGCTCTATCTTCTTGAGTCTAATTGTCAATGAAAATATTGAATCTGCTAATTTATTTTGGTTTCTAATCTTTGAAAGATTATATGTGGCTGCACTACTAGTGAAAATTATATCCATGCCAAGAGAGCTTCATAAGTGGAATTTTGTACATGAAATGCTTTAACTTATAAATGCTAACATATTATAGTTCTTATTAATTTAGTTAATTCTTAGATGCATAAGTCAATATTTAAAGTGGGCAACCACTAAGTAATTGGCCTTGCCAAAAGTATATTAGTGATTTTAGAAGTTCTTTATCGAGCTTTTCTAACTTAATTAACAAATTACTTTTGTTTTTAAATTTATCCTATTGATGCAATTGATAATTCTTATGGATTCATTTTAGCGAGTGTCTCAAACTTATTCCTCACCATAAATTGTTATTTGCAAATATTAGGAAATGCAATTAGAAAGGCTCCTAAAGATAAGGTAATATTTAAGTAAATCCAAATATAATCTTGTGTTTTCATTACAATATGTTATCTTTTCACATAGCTCTGCATATTTGAAAATAGATTTTTAAGAAATATATAGAGATAGAATAACAATTTGTTTTGATTTGACACTATGGTTTGTCTTATTTTGCAACATCTTAAGATGGCACATGGATTAAATCTTTTTTTTTTTAGGACTTGTTTACTAATGTCTTTTTTACTACTACTAGTGTTGTTTCTCATATGGTTCTCACTATGCTCCTTATAAGTACATTACTTGCTTATTCATCAATCTTTGTTTATCCAAAACAATGTACTTATTGCAACTACTTCTCTCTCAATTTGTTCTTAAGTGGAATACACAAGGATTCTACCATAGAGATTTTGTGGCAAAGACAAATAAGAAATTTGACTTTCAATTTTTCCCCCTAGTGAAAGATAAATGGAATTTATGAGTCATCAACAATTTTAATCTTTATTTATTTCATTTCAATCAAGCCATAGTTATTTTTAGCAAAAGTGGTTGTTCTTCTTAAATGTGCAAGTTTTGATGTTAGGCCATTTTCTCTGCTAATCAAGTGATTTATGTTGTTACTAATGAAGGATCTGGATTGGAGATTTTTGAAGGACTACTAGGCAGATTGATTTTGGGTTTTTGTAACTACCAAAGTATTTATGACCTTTTTAATTTTATGCCTTCTATTATATGTTGATGTCTAAATTTAGAGTTATTGGTTTAACTTCTTTATACATGTTTTTATGTGCAGAATGTTGGGTAAAACCACATAAGTGGCCAAGTTTTAAGGAGATCCTTTCTCATTTTCTTGACTACAAGTACTCATTGTGCTAATACAACCTTTATCTTTATGCATAGAAATTTTTGGTAGAGTTGTCACATTATGCCCTTGGCTAATGTTGTAGACCATTGTGATTTTTGTTTTTGCTTTTTTTTCTTAAAACTTGTCAAAACATGAATCAATGCATTTTTCATCCTTCACCTATTCAAACTTATCTACATTTTAAGCAACGAAAATGAGTTTTGTTTCACTTTCTTCCTATTTTTTCTAAGCAATAAAGAGAATTAAACTATTTCCAATTCAAGTGTTGAATTATGTCATTATAGAATGATTTATTAGTTCTATAAAATTGCTAATATGAGTAAGGAAAAAAAATTATAGCCAAAGAATTGACCAAAAAAAAGATTTTGCCATTGATAAAATCTGCACTTTTTTTAACCATAGTTATTTTAGCCAAAGTTATACCATGATTTATGTAACATTCTGCAATATTAAATTAATTAGAATAATTAATTGTAGATTAATTAGAAGATTTTGGGTTAAGTAATTGAAAGATAAGGAATATTTAATATTAGGGACTAGAAGGTAAACTAGGAAATTAATTTAATGAGTAATAGTTCAAGAGAATAATATTGCCTTATTTTCTAATTCAAATAATTAAAAGCTAGAAAATAGAGCCCACTTGTTTAATTAAAAATAACAAGAGGCCCAATAATGCATTTAGAATTACTAAAACACATTAGTTATATTTTAAATGAATTAGATCCATGACCTATAATCCATACCCATTCATTAGTTATAACCCATTTGATATTCTAATTTCATCTTTTCCTCCTTATTATAGCTAGAAAACTCATATATGAAAGAGAGACAAAGAGAGAGATAGAGAGAGAGAGAGAGAGAGAATAGATATAGACTCTATTATTAAAGATCTTGAAGCTCAACTTTGGACTAGCTATAAGGAAATTTGATCAAGGTGAGTGAAGAAAAATTTATTCTACTCTTTCTTAACTTTAATTTGAACTAATTAGTTTTCTTATTAGTGATATATGGACTCTTGATGGATTATAAAATTAGGGATTTCAACTTCTTCGATGATTACTGAACTATTAGAGTATAATTTCTATTCTACACATTATTTTCTATTTATTAAATGAGTGATTGAGTATTAAATTTATATTAATTAAATTATCTTGTAATCAAAGTGTTTGATCAAAGTCCCGGCTATATGGCATGATCTTGGTGGAAGTAGTAGCTTAGAATGCTTAGTTGATTGGTAAGTAGATTAATTATGAGGATTTATGTTAATGGTTGATATTAAATTAAGTGCAATGGTATTTATGAGTATTGGCAAGTATGAATTGTACAGGTTGCTCATTAGATTGCTAAAGTTAGCTTGTGGATTGGGAGTTTGGTGAATTGCTTTGATGTAGGTAATTCCACAAACAAAATTCCATGAAATAGGTCCTCATATTTATAAAATGAATTATGAAGATGTTTGTTTGCATTTCAAGCAATTGATGAAATGATTATATGAAATGATGATTTGCACATTATGTGTTTGATGGAAAGCTTATGAAATGAAATGACGTGTTGTTACTTGAAGTGAGTTCATTTGAAATTTTTATGTGGTATTTTGAAAGATATGCTCATGGTTATGTTATATTCCCTTTAGGTGGATGCTCGAGGAAGTTACTTTGGTTATGGATTCCCAAGGAAAGAAAATGTTATGTGATGATATGAGTTTTCTTTGGTTATGGATTCCCAAGGAAAAGTAAAGTTATGATGATATACTAGATGAGGTTTGTAACACCATAGATTCTAGTCCATCTCATACATTTGAATGGCATAATATCATGAACTATATAAGATATTTCCATGGGAAAAGCAAGAAAAGTAGGATGATTTTCGCATTGGCTATATCTAAAAATTCATTTCGGTGTCACGTGGACCGTGTGAGCTCATGCCATGTATCCTTATATTTAATTGCATCATTACAACTCATTTACATCCCAAAAACATGCCTACAATTCATGGAAACCGAAATGGAGCTCAAAATAAACTAGCATATTTTTGGCCAGATTTGCTCCATTTTTTGACCCATTTTGGAAAATCATAATTAAATCTAAAAAATTAAAAACTATGCAATCTTGGTCATTATAGAAATATTGGGATGTATACTTCATACTAAAAATACGTCCAGGTCACAATATTTATCACCCAGGATGTTTGACATCCAAAAAACTACAGAGGTCCGATTGAAATCTGGAACTGTCACATAATTCTACAGAAAAATTTGAAATTGTCCAATTAATTCCACAAAAATCCAATTCATGCAAATGAAACCAATATAGAAATATGTGAATGTTAAATAGAGATAAAAAATATCTCTAGATCAGTTCATTAAGCCCAGGCTTCGAAATTCAATAGAACAGTACTTCTGGTCGGGCAATTTTACTGATACTGGACAGAAACTTCAAAAATTCATATCTCCCTCTCTAGACCTCCAAATGAGGTGCTTCTAGTTGGCACGAGTCACTGTGATTGCCTAGTTTCTGTGTATAAAATTTTGTGGCAATTGGACATCATTGGGCCACGTGTGATAGAAAACAATTTCAGACCAAATGAATAGTGCAGCAGACCAAATCCATAAAATTTGCCAATTTTGAAAAATTATCAAATATTCTGTAGACCTCTAAAAATTATGAGTTTTAGCTTCTCAGAAATCTTCAATAAGATCTAATTTCATGCCAAATTTCAGATCAAGACTAGCTCATTTGGCCAAAAAGTGACATAGGGTTCCATTATGGTCAAATTTGGCTCCATATGAGATACCAAATTTGCCAAATAGTCTTTCCTTGGTATTGGCACCCTTTGGGCAAGTTTACAAGTATATTTAAGACTTGTGTGAGCTGCCCAAATGGTCCCAAATATCATGCATCTCATTTTGGTCATTCAACCCCCACTTATACACATATCCATCAAACTTTCAATTCTCATACTTTGGCATTAGATACTCAGAACATATGCTAGAGGTCATACATCATATCCATACATATAAACATCACATAATGGTGTATTTATACATGTCTCAAGGGTCATGGTAATTTTGCAACATCATATACATGATGAACCATCATTATGGTTCCAAAATGGCTAAAACCAAGGCATAAGTTTGTCAATCTCCTTCCTTTAGTGTTGTTGGCTCCCATTAGCATATCCACTTAGTTCACCTATCATGTTAGATCATTAGAGGAGAGGGGATGAGATTCAAAGAATCCCAATAGCTCATCTCCCATTCAATGATACATAATATGTGCAAAGTAAGCTTTTCAAATGCATGCATGGTGAAAATGTAAGACATGCACATTTTAAAAATAACCTTGGCATGTGAATCAATCATACAATACATTCAAGGGCTCACCAAGTGCTTGGATTGGCTCACACTTCTTCTCATGGATTTTGGACTTGCCTCACCCATTCTTTAAGAGCTTTGGACTCAACCATACTCTTGGGAGCCCACTTTGCCTTTGGGAGACTCTTTACTTTGTCTCAACCAAGCTCAAGGGTTCTTGGCTCATCCTCATCCAAGGGAAGAGTTCTTGACCTCTCCACACTCAAGCAAACTCATACAACCATCATGAAATCATTTAAAAACATAACATGGCATCAAGGATCATGGCATATAAAGGCATGCTAGCATACTTTTCAAAGCTTGAAAATACACATACAAACATTCTAAAACAAGTTAAACACACATCCATGCATGAGAGAAGGTGGAGAGAGCTACCTTGCACACAATTACACACTTTGTCCTTTGGACTCAAGCCTCCTCTTTCGGCCACACACCCATAAATTGGTAGAGATAGTTTCTCTTGGCCTAGATACAAATTATGGGAGCCAATTAAGTTCATAAAACAATCTCTAAGACCCTACAATTTGCTTAGATGTTAGATTGCTCTATAAGCTCCATTGTGGTCCATAAATGCACCTAATGAAGCAACACCCCTCAAATACTTTCTAGACTTCATTCTTTCCTTTCAAATATGATTCTTGACTCCTTTTAAGCCTCTTGGAGTCATCACATCATCAAAACAAAAGGCCTAGCACCATGTTGCTTCTTTAGGTGATAATATGGAACCTAAGACACCAAATCACTTTCTATGAGTTCTAAATTTTTTCCAAGGCCTCCTCTCACTTTCATTCATCAAATATGACTCAAGAACGGCCTTAGAAAAATTTAAAACTCTCCCTAGCTAGGAGAACCCATCTAGGCCGAGGCTATGAAGCATATTGGGTTCCATTGAGCTTTCTTTGTTTTCTCAAGGGAAGAAGAATATGGGGCGCCTCATAGGGATCTTGGGAGCTCATTAAACTCTTACTTAGGCCTAGGAATTATCATAAAAAGTCAGATTTTACAAGGTGCAATTGAAACCCTAGAACTTGCATCTTGAAATCTAATAGTTTTTTGTTAATTCCCTTTGCATATTCTTAATCTCCACACCTTTTTTCCTTAGATTCATGCTTGGTTCTGCCTAAAAATCATCTCGTCCTAGGGTTTTCTCAAGTGGGGCGAAATAATGGAGAAGTGGACCAAAAATGACAACCATAAGAAGAGAAATTACCTTGTTTTCTTGCTTTTTCTCACTTGAATCTTGTGTTCTTTGAGCTCCTCTCTCAAATCTGAATTTTCCCCTCAATTTCTCCTTTAAATCAGATTTATAAACCTCATTTTAATCATAGGAAACAAAGAAGAATGGAGGAGAAGAGGTTTGGAAGAGAAAGAGCATGAAAAACTACTAATTTCCATACCTTAAGCCTTTGATTTCTCCTCCTTTTCCTCCCCTTCTTGTAAGCCTCATCCCCTAGGGTTTTCTTCTGGTTTTAGGCAGAACATGGTCGTGCATAATGAAGGGAGGAGAAGAGTGCATCATATATATAGGTGGGAATAAGTTATACTTTTCAAAATTTCCCATTTTTCCCTTCATACTTTGCATTTTCATTTCTCCTTCGTTTTAGCTCCTTTTTGAAAATTGCCTTTTTAATTATAAAATGTAGGTTCCCAACGAAGTAAAATATCTTTAGAATCATTCAAATTAGAGCTAAAACTTTTCTGAATGAATTTGTCAAAGTTCGAGTACAATGACATTGGAAAATGTCCACCGGATGGGCTTTAGATGTCCCGGGGCTTTCCATGATTTTTAGAGCCTCTGAGAACCTTGGAGAACTCAAAAATTTCATTTAAAAAGCCCTTCTATGTGTTTTTTAAAAAGTGCCCATATTTACGAAAATACCACTGACTTTTTGACAAATTTTTTGAATCACTCTAGCTTTGATTTCTAGGCAACTCAAGGCTCAAATCCTCATTTTCTAATATTTAAAATTTTATCATAATTTTAGTTAGCCCCAATTCCTTCTATTTCAGGGACTTCCTTTTGTATTTGGCCCATTTCTACCGTTTACGGAGAAACCGAACATTGCGTTTCTCACGTTTATGGAAAGGCCAGATGTTACAAGGTTGATGCATGCCTACATCCCAAAGATAATGGCCACTAATGTTTAACAATGATATGATGTGTTTGCTCATTTGGTATGGGATAGCATGGAGCAAAAGTATTAGGATCCTTATGTGGTGGTTGTCACACTGGACAAGTGGTCATGTTAAGGATGAATATATGGTTTTTAGAAACTTCTTGTGGTGGATGCCACTAGGATCATGGTATTTCTAAAATGAATTTATGAATGCAAATATTTTATTTCTTTTAAAATGATTTATGAAAAGGATTATGAAAGCATGATGATTCATATAGCAAAAGCAATGAAAAATACATATGTTTTCTTTATGGCAAAGAAGTTGTTTATGAAAAGCTTTATGTTTATAGCTAGAAATATATGTTTTAGAACTCTACTAGGTACTAAGATTTTATCTCTTCTATGGTTTTTCTTTTAATAACATTTCCATGTAAAAGGATGGATTCTAGTAAAGGAAAACATCATAATGAATACCTTAGCTAAAGCATGTTATGTTATAGCTAATGTGTAGACAAGATTACGTTATCCGAGTTGTAATCAAAGTCTTATAGTGTGAATGACTTTTAGTTGATTATTTATAGTTGTTAACATGTTGAAACTATGCTTATTTGAGTTTTATATGGATACATATGTAAACTTTGAAGTTTGGATTGGAAACATGCATGTTTTGGCGAAGTTTAAAATGTGTGGCACAAAAACCCAAGAGGAACACAAGTAGGCAATGTTGATCAATGTGTGGGCATGTAAATGGAGGGCATTTTGGTGTTATTAACATGCCCATACCATAAAACTAGGTAATCCCTAGATGGCCAAGCCAAGTTGGCTATCAAGAAAGTGCATGTTAGGCTATTTTTCACTATATTGCTTATGCTTATATAATTCTTAATCCTATATTGAAAGTAATAAATGTTAAGGCTTAGAATGTTCAAATAAGATGTCTAATTAACTAATTGGATGTTAGTTACTTAGTTAGTTTAATTATAATGGAAGTAAGATTATTTACAATAGTTAGCTTCCACAAGTAAATCTTAATATTAATTAACTTAATTTGGTAGCTAAGTATGAAAATAAAATAAGGTGTTGTAGTTTAACTATAGTTTCTTAACTACAGTTAAACCTTTCCCACTGGAGGGTTCAATTTTGAATTTATAATCAAAAGGTTTAGCACCAGTTTAAACTACCACTAAAACAAAACAAAAAAAAAGTCCTCTTTTATGTTTGTATTTTTTGTGGAAAGGATTCACATAAAAGCTTCCCTTAAGTGGATCAACCATAAGAGTGACCAAGAATTGCCAATTGAAGTGGCAAATTTAGATAAATTATAAGTCTAAATTTTTTTTGTAAATTTCAAAATAATGTATTGTCTTTAAAAAGTGAATTTTTAGACAAAATATCAAAATTCCCTAACACTAATTTTTGTGAACTTGTTTATTGGTACATGAAAATGTGCGAACAATTTGTTTTTTAAAAAATATGACACATGTCAAAGATTCCTCTTAAGTGATGCTTATTTAAGTCAAGAGTTCTTGAACTAGTAGACAAAGGACTCATTCTAAGAACCAATAAATAAGTAAATAAATGTTTATGCATAATTGACTTAAGAAAAGTGACGATATATTTAGGTGACATGTGATGAAAGACAAATGTAGACCTTTGATCATGAATCTAATTGTATATCATTGTTAATCTAATTAAACTATTTAGTATGTAACATCATAAATTCTAGCTCATCTCATGCCTTTAAATGCCTTAATATCATGAAGAATGTAAGTTTCTCATCAAAAGGCAAAAGAAAATAATGAATATTTTTGCGTTGCGTCGTATCTAAAAATTCCATTTGATGTCACGTGGCTCATACTATACATCTTCATATTTAATTACATCATTACAGTCAATTGCATCACAAAAACATGCCTACAACTCATAGAAACCGAAATAGAGCATGGAAAATGGGGGTTCATTCTTGTCCAAAATTGGCCTCTTTTCTGGGCAAATTTTGGAAAATCATAACTAAATTTAGAAAAATCAAAATCTGCAATCTTAGTCATTCTGGAAGGCTAAGGATTCTAATTCACACAAAAAATATGTATAGGCCATAACATTCACCACAGAGGACGTTTGACATCCAAAGTTGTCCAAAGGTCTGACTGAAATTTGGAACTGTCACAAAATTCAGTAGAAAATTTTGAAAATGTCCAATTAATTCCCAAAAAATCAAATTTATGAAAATGATACCAATCTAGAAAGCTGTGGATGTTAACTAGAGAGAAAAAATATCTCTAGATCAGTTCTTCAAGCCTAAATTTCGAAATTTAATGGAACAATACTTCTGATTAGGCAAATTTACTAATACTAGATAGAAATTTTAAAAATTCATATCTCACTTTCTAGACCTCTAAATGAGGTGCTTTTAATTGGTATGAGTCACTATGATTGTCTAGTTTCTTTTTATAAAATTTCATAGCAATTGGACATCATTTGGGCCTCGTGTGATAGAAAACAATTTTAGACCAAATGAATAGTGCAACAGACCAAAACTATAAATTTTGTCAACTTTGAAAAATTATCAAATAACCTGTATACCTCCAAAAATTATGATGTTTAGCTTCCCAGAAAGCTCTCAATAAGACCTAATTGCATGCCAAATTTTAGATCAAGAATAACTCATTTGGCTAAAAAGTGATATAGGATTCTATTGTGGTCAAATTTGGCTCCATATGAGGTACCAAACTTGCCAAATGACCTTCCCTTAGTGTTGGCACCTTTTGGGTAAGTCTAAAGCATATTTAAGACTTGTGTAGGCTGTCCAAAGGATCCAAAACCTCATGCGTCTCATTTTGGTCGTTCAACCCACACTTATGCATATTTACATCATACTTCCACATTGCATATTTGGACGTTACAAACTCAATTTATATTCTAAAGCTCATACATCATATCCATAGTTATAAATATCACATAATAGCATATTTATACATGTATCAAGGTTCATAATATATTTACAATATCATATACACCATGAACCATCAATATGATTCCAAAATGGACAAAACAAAGCATAAGCTTGTCAATCTTCCTTCTTCATTATTGTTGGCCCTCATTGGCATGTCGACTTAGTCTACCTAATATGTTAGATCATTGGAGAGGAGGGGATGAGATTCAAAGAATCCTTGTAACAACCGAGAAAAAGAAAAGAAAAGGAAAAGAAAGGAAGTAGAAGCTGGAAATTTTCGAAATCCAAAATTCTTGCTAAGTCTTCTCGCAATAGTGAGAAATGGTCTTGCTGTAGTGAGAGTGCCTTCTTGCAATAGCGAAAGAGATTCTAGCTATAGCGAGTGTGGGCAGCAGTCCATACAGAAACCAGGGGGCAGCTCACTGTAGTGTACGCCATAGCAAAAGTGAGGTCTGGAACTAACGCGAGTTCACCATAGCGAAGGTCAAATCTCGCCATAGCGAAGGGAACTGATACGAGCTCGCCGTAGCGAAGGTTAAGCCTCGCCATAGCGAAGCCAGATAATACAAGCTCGCCGTAGCGAAGGTTAATTTTCGTCGTAGCGAGGGTCAGTCCGGAAGAGAGTAAAAGGCGAGAATTAGACACCTTTAAACGACCCAACTCATTCTTTCTCTCATTTGTGCCCTAGACTTCGACCCAAGGAGAGAAAAAGGCGTGGAGAGTGAGAGAAACCAAGAAAAGGAGGAAGAGCAAAGGAAAGGTAAGCAAGTTCCTCTCATTTCTTCTTAGAATTCTGATCTCCTCTCTTTGCCCTCTCTTCCTATGGTTTTGTTTATGAAATTGATTGGATTTTGGGCATGGGTCAGAAGAGGAAAGTGGAAAACACCCTTAAATCTCTTTGTTTTCTTTGAAAATGTTGTTTCCACTACCTTAAGAGCTTGAGAGAGAGGAAGAATTGATGGCATTCTAGAGAGAGAGAGAGAACCTCTAGGTTCTGGTATGTTAGGAGAGTTTGCCCTGAAGATTACATTCTAATAGAGTAATTCCTTGTTCTTGATTGTGCCTAGGCTCAAGTGAAGCACCTCCATCAAGGTGTGAGTGTGAAATTAAGAAGGGAGAAGAGAAAATGAAAGGGAAGGCTTGTGTTGGCTTTGGCTTATAAGGTAGCTCTCTTCCCACTCTTTCCTTTTGCATTCTTGGATGCAATAGTCAATGTATGTCTATGTATATGCTTATTGTGTGGAATATGCCATATGCTATTGCTTTGATGCATTGATACCAATGTGCTTGTGTGTTGGATTGTGAGAATTGCTCAGGTGAGGTAGTGCCGAAAGTCCTTTGAGATGGGTGAGGTAAAGCCGAAAGTCCCTTGAGATGGGTGAGACAAGGCCAAAAGTCTCATAACCAAGTGAGGCCAAGTCAAAAGTCCATAAACTCAAGTGAGGCTAGACCAAAAGTCCCTAGAGCCCATTTTTGGCATTGTTGTGATTTTTATAGCATGTACAACGTGTGTTGGATGTTTGAGAATGGCTAAATGCTTATTCACATGCTTTGACTTGTTATATGCCTTGATTGTTTACTTGAATGAGTGCATGAGCTACTGAGATTCCTTAAATCTCACCCCTTCCCCTCCCAACTTAACATGCTAGGTGGAGCTCAAGGAGAACCGAGTGCATACCAAGGAGCCTAGAAGCATGCTTAGCTAGATATTAGCTTATTTTGGTTATTTTGATGTAAAATGGTGCCACAATGTATATGCGCCCACTATTTTTGAGATGTAAATGTTGTAGCATGTGTAAATGCATGAATATATGATGTACAAACTATGTAGAGAGCCAAATTAATGGAAATGTGGGTTTTGCCCCTTTTGTTGAATGTATGTGATAGTGTATTATTGGCCGTAGCATAGTGAGTTTGGAATGTATGATGATTTGGACCACTTGGATATATTATATAGACTATTTTCATGTTTTTAAACTTGTACATGAGTGGCTAGAACCTGTGAGAGGCCATTTGGACCCATTTTGGACCTTTTGGGTGCCAAAACTGCCAAATTTGTGAGCTCCGTCAAAGTATGACCAAACGAGCTCTTCTTGCTATGGAATTTGGCATGCCTCTAGAGTTTATAGAGAGCTTCTTAGGATGCTAAAGTGCAAAATATTGGAGGTCTAAAGAATATTTGGCGAATTGTTGAATTTGGAAAAATTTAATGATTTGATCATATACTGTTTCCATAGGCCAAAAATGAAATCCATGTCATAAATAGACTAAACGGTGGCTAACTGTCATGAAATTGTATACACATAAACTAGAAAACCACAGTTACATGTACCAACTAGAATCACCTAAATCGGAGGTCTGTAGAGAGAGAACAAACCTTCTGAAGTTCTTTATCAGCATCAGGGAGCTCACCCGACCTCCATTATTGTTCCATCAATTTTCGGGGTGTAAGGCTACTAAACTGATCTGGACTTATTTGTTTCCTCTAGTAGACATCTGTAGCTTTTCAAATTGGTATAGTGTACCCAGATTGGATTTTTGTGGATTTAGTTATAGATTTTCGAAGTTCATGACAGTAAACTGGGCTAGAAACAGAGACAGCCAGACCTTTGTCTAATTTTTGATATAAAAAATAGTCCAAACACTGAGTTTAAGATTGGGAATTATTTTTAGTGTAAAGTTAACACTTAGAGCTTTATAAAGAGTTATGGTTTACTAGATTCCCATTTTTTTATAATTAGTTATGATTTTCTAAAGTTAGGGTCAAAAATCTAATTTTTGGGTCCATGTGAGAAATTGCATTTTCTGGTTTTTGACTCCATACCCGTGGCTTATGGCTTGTTTTATGCTATGTATGAGTTGTATAAATGGAGTGTGAGTAAAGAATGTGAATGATGGGTTCACAGGACCCACGAGGCAGAAGATGAGTGTATGAAACCCCATTTCATAGCATGAAAATACTACGGATTGGTATTGGTTCTTTAGAAATCATATGGAATCGAGCCAGAGAGAGGCTAGATAGAGTTAGTAGATTAAGGTGTTACAATCCCAATAGCTCATCTCCCATTCAATCATACATAATATGTGTAAAGCAAGCTTTACAAATGTATGCATGGAGAAATGGAAGTCATGGACATTTTAAAAGCAAACTTGGCATGTGAATTAATCATACAAGACATTCAAGAGCTCACCAAGTGTTACGATTGGCCTCACACTTCTCCTCATGAATTTTAGACTTACCTCACCTATTCTTTGAGAGCTTTGGATTCAACCATACTATTGGGAGCCTACTTTGCTTTTGGGAGACTTTGTACTTTGTCTCAACCAAGCTCAAGGGTTCTTGGCTCATCCTTACCAAAGGAAAGAGTTCTTGGCCTCTCCACACTCAAGCAAACTCATAAAAACATCATGTAATCATTTGAAAACATAACATGGCATTAAGAATCATGACATATAGAGGCATGCTAGCATACATTTCATAGCTTGAAAATACACATACACATATTCTAAAACAAGCTAAACACACATCCATGATGAAAGAAGGTGGAGAGAGCTAGCTTGTGTATATTCACACACTTTTTCCTTAGCTTTCAAGCCTCCTTTTTCGGCCACATATCCACAAATTGGTGGAGATGGTTTCTCTTGGCCTAGATACAATTTATGGGAGCCAATTAGGTTTATGGAACATATTCTAAGGTTACACAATTTGCTTAAACCCTAAATTACTCTACAACCCCCATTATGGTCTATAAAGGCACCTAATGAAGCAACACCCCTCAAATAATTTCTAGGCCTCATTCTTTCATTTCAAATATAATTCTTGACTCCTTTTAAGCCTCTTGGAGTCATCATATCATTAAAACAAAAGGCCTAGCACTATGTTGCTTCTTTAGGTCATAATATGGAACCTAAGACACCAAATCACTTTCCATGAGCTCTAAATTTTTTCCAAGGCCTCCTTTCATTTTCATTCATCAAATATAACTCAAGAATGGCCTTAGAAAAATTTAAAACTCCCCCCACCTACAAAATCCCCCCTTGGCCAAGACATAGACACCATTTAGGCCATATGGAGTTTTCTTTGTTTTCTTGAAGGAAGAAGCTTGTGGGGAGCATCTTTGGTGTCTCAAGAACTCATTTATACTTTAAATTAGACCTAGGAAGCATCACATAAATTCAAAATTTGAAAGGTGCACTAGAAACCCTAGGTTTTGCATCTTGCATTCTAATGGTTATTTCATGGTTTTCTTTGCATATTCTTATTACTCTCCATCAAATACCTAAGAATCATGCTTGGTTGGCCTTGAAAATCATATCTTCCTAGGGTTCTTAGTGTAGGTCAAAATGGAGAAGAAGGGTAATGGAAGATATCAACCATAGGATGCATTTTTACCTTGTTTCCTTGCTTAGTTTGGCTTAAATCTTGATTTCTCCAAGCTCCTCTCTTCAAATCCGAACTTTCCCTTGAATTTCTCCCTTGAATTAGATTTTTAAACTTCATTTTAATCCAAGGAAACAAAGAAGAAGGGAGGAGAGGAGGTGTGGATGAAGAAAAGCAAGGAAAATCACCATGAAAACATACCTTACACTTGGATTTCTTCCTCCTCCTCCTTCCTCTCTTGGGCACCTCTCCTTTAGGGTTTTGCTTCTGATTTGGGGCTGGAAAATCTGAAGTGAAATGAGGGCAAGTGTGAGGCGCCACCTATATATAGGTAGAGAAAATTGACTTTTTAAAAAATTCTAATTTTACCCTTCGTATTTTGCATTTTCGTTTCTCCTTTGTTTTAGCTCCTTTTTTAGAACCGTCTTTTCCATTATAAAATTTAGGTTCCCAATTAAGAAAAATTCCTTTGAAATTACTCAAATTAGAGCTAAAACTTTCTCGAACAAATTCGTTAAAGTTCAGGCACACTGACATTGGAAAACGTCCACTGGAGGGGATTTAACTATCTCGAGACTTCCCATGATTTTCAGGGCCTTTAAGAACCCCAAAGAACTCAAAAATTTGATTTAAAAAGCCCTCCTGTGTGAATTCTAAAAATTGCCTGAAATTACGAAAATGCCATTACATTTCGTAAGGTTTCAGTCAAAATTTGCTTATTCATTCTAGCTCCATTTTTCCTTTTTTCTGAAGCTAGAATTCTCATTTTTAGGAGGCTAGAATGTTACTTAAATTTTTCAAGACCTTAACTAATTCATTTTGAGGGACTTGCTTTGAAACATGCTCATTTCCATCGTTTAACGAAAACTAGACATTACACAGTAGACATAAATATTATGTGTGTTAGCTAGTACTATGTCAACATGTATAGATAAGTCTAAAGAAGAAATAGCTTCTTAAACCATCATTGCTTAGTTAATCAAGGATAATAAACTAATTGGTGGCAATTATAAAGTTTAGCGCTCATAAGATTTAATACATCCATAAGAAACATGTTTTAAGAGACTTTAAACCATGTCATAGTTGAGCTGGTGCATGGAAACAAGTAACAACATAAGAGAGACATTAAGGTTTGCAAGCCTAAAAAAGGAACAATAAAGCTCACATAACAATGCTATTTAATATGGCTAACAATATCATGTGTGAATTTGAAACACATCTAATAGCTTAAGCCTTGTGGATCACATTGGAAAATAAGTTTAGGGAAACTTTTGCTACCAAACTTAGAAGGTTGATCAAAAAGTTTAACACTTACAAATTGTAACACCATATCAAGATATTATCCAAAATATATTACAAGTGGCATTAAAATACCATTTTAATCAATTTAAGTCTTAACAGCAGAAACGACCGACACGTAAGGTCAAAATAATTCATTAATGGCCAAATGAATCATTTGAGCTTGCCAAATTTAATATTCATTCCCAACACACTTCTTCAACCATAAATAACCTAATTGGAAGCTCACAATTTGGTTACAAGCCATATTCCACAAAATCATATCACAACATCTATTACACCATAGTTTCCCATAATTTTCCCTAAGCTAAGTGAGTTCAAATTTTGGTCAAATAGGCCATATGGGTTTATCAACACTTTCTTCTATTCATAATGTACTTAGCATATCAAAAACATCACAATTCATCATGCATTTCATGGGTTTGAAGCCATTTTCATCAAAATAGAATTGTTTGTCTCAAGTTGCCATTCTAGATTTATGATATGAACTTTGAAAATTCATAATTAATCATAGAAAAATCAAAATAAGCAAACCATACCATTCTAAAAAGCTTTAGATGTCTACTAATGATAAAAATAAATCCAGGTCAAGAAAATAGCGTTTAACTCACGAAAATTCATGGAACAATATCAAAGGTCAAGCTGCATTACTAATACTATCATGCAACTTTAAAAATTTAGTTCTCTCTCTACAGACTCAAATTGGGGTGCTCTTAAGTGCTGCAAAAAGCTTATCATGTCTAGTTTATGCTTGTAAAATTTCATAAGCATTGATATCATTTGGCCCTCAGATAACATAGAGGAAGAATTTGACCATATGAATAGTGCTGTTACCATTTATGCAGAATTTTTCCAACTTTAAAAAATCATAATAAACTCTCTAGAGCTCCAAATTGAGTGCTCTTTGGCTCTATAGATGAGATGTATATTCATGCCAAATTTCATGTCATGACTAGTTCATTTGGTTAGATTTTGGTTTAGCTTATGAATATGGCATGTTTTTGTGCCAATTAGGGTAAAACATGTGCCAAATGGTTTTCTATCACTTCCATGACCATTTGAGCACATCCCATAGCATAAACACAACATATATAAGTGTTTCAAATGGTCTAAATCATCATGAACCTCAAACTCACTATCTGTGACGACCTAACTTCTAAACATTGTAATTAAGGTTAAATACATGATTAATAATTATAGATTGGGGTTACAAGGCATTACGACCAATTGCATTATGAAAATACGGGGAAATTTGAACTTTAATGTTATTAGAGTCATCAACCATACAATTACAAGCACTTATGCATATAAGGGAAATAAACATTTATTTATAAGCCTTTGATTCTATTACCCATCAATTATAACTCATCCCAATGTCTCTAAATCATCCTTTGAGATTACCATATGAAAAATTAGGATTTCCTAGCCAATATAAAGGTTTCAGGATGTTCACCATAGCCAATTTCCCATTAGCCGTGGCTAATTCCCCTCGACTTCACCCTTCGCAATGTTACCTTAGCGAGTTGGACCTTCACTGCGGCCAACTTACATGGCGCCGCAACAAGGAAGCCTCCTGAAGCCTACCTCACTTACCTCTCACTATTGGCCACGGTGAATACCTCCTTTCACTGCGGTTAATTCCTTTCTGGAATGCCTGGCTTCTTTTCGCAAAAGTTTGTCGTGGCCAATTCCCCATTTTGTCGCGGCAAATTTCCCTCTGGTCGACTCCTAGTTTAGCCTCTCACATTTTGCGGCAGTGAATTCCTCTCTAACACTCTCCCTAGGCAACTTCACCTCTATTGGCCACGGCTAACTCTATTTTAATCGCAACAAAGTGCCTTTGGTCCTACAATCCCTAAATTCTTGTATTATACTCTCCACTCTCCCTCCAATATCACCCTAGGGTCATTCTACCTTAATTTATACAACTCTAGTAGTAATTATGTACCTTAATTACCTAGCTAATCTATCATTACCCATTCAAAACCCAAATATGGATCCTTAACCCTCTACCCACCATAAACCAGTGGGTTCATGGATCTATGACAGCAATTGTATTCGGGTCACAAGGTGCATGGGATCAATGCTTAATGTTCATATAAAATCAAATCACTTATCCATTGTTAGCCAATTATAGTCATAATGTGCAATTCCATGATAATCAAATTACATATACAGTCCTTATACTTAGTAACTCATGATGCAATGCAGCAATGATACAAAACTAGCAATCTAGTTACAATACAATTTGACAAGGCTCCCAAACCTATGTGCTACCAAACCATTTAACAAGCTTCCATTAATTTTTTCCTTGCCACCAAGAGGTCCGGTCCCTGAAAATATGAGCCCACAACGGGGTGAGATATACAATCTCAGTAATAAAAGGCAATTTCCATATATATGTATAAGTCAATCAATCTAAGGCAATTTCATGTCATCAATACCAGAATCATCAACTCAATTCGCAAATGAACTAGTTGAACTACTAATGACTACTGTCTCATACCAGTAGTAATACATAACATGTTAATGGTCAATAACACCAGAAGAGGTCCATCCATGATAATTACTCTATAATGAGCACAACCAGGGCTCAGTGCATTGGAGTCTGATCATAACCCAGTGCTCGATCGAAGCACATTCACGGGTGGCAGCCACACTATAGCTCCACCATGGACTCACAAGGTCCAATTACAATAACAATCAAGTAGTTAACCATTCATTTAACATTTCAAAATCAAGCATATGTAACAAATAACAGATTAACATGAACATATACATGGAAATAGGAAAATAACCCCAGTTACCTCAATGAAGTCAATTACTCATCCTCTAGCTACCATCATGATTCAAAGCACACCAGGCCTATAACAAGCATAATTATCATCATTTCTAATCAACAAATCAGATATCCAAAGAGTTGAACTGCTAATGATAGCCTAGAAGTTACTAACCTAATTACCAAGGGATTTAATTTCGGGTTCCAACTTTCCCACACTAGAAACTACCATAGTTCATCCAATTTCTAGATAATTTCACATGAAACCAAAGCCCATATCATAGGTAACCTACAAGGGTCTCAAACTAATAGAAAATGCATCAAAATGGGAAGGAGATACTCACTTAACAACACCCATAGCCTCACCTCCGAAAATCTACTATGGAAGCACCAAAATTCGCATTTCAGTCATTAAGCCCAGAAAATTCGATTTTCCACTATTATCTCCTTGTAATTTCGCATAATAACAGAACCCATTATAATAATCCATCCTTAGGGGCATTTTTTAGCAAAGTAATACACAGAATAGAAGGGAAATGCTTACCTAATCATCCCTCTAACCTCCAACTCCGAAAATCTTACAAGGAATCACCCAACACCAAGTTTCAGATTTGAGAAGAAGATGGAAATACTCAAAACCAGAAACTAATCAGACCAAAATGAAGAGAAAAATGAGAGAGTCAAGTTATATATAACTCACCTTGGCTAAATCATCCTCTAGGAGTCAAAAATAGAGCTATCATATTGGTAGAACCCTAGCCTCCCTTAAACCTCCGAATTTCCTCCCTTGCCTCTTGTGTTTTCTGCTGAATGGGGAGGGAGGCTATTGACCCTTTAAGGTTTTTAATGAGAAATGAGCTGACCCATTAGTCTAAGGTCCAATTGGGCTAATTTCTAGTGGTTGGGTTATGGTTTAATGAGTGGGCTGCAGAAAATTTAGAGCTAAAAGTAGGATGTGCTGACCCAATGGCCCAATTCTTTGTAGGTTTAGATTTTTATACTTGTTGGGCCTTATCTCATAAGTTAGGTTGAATCTCATGAGTTGGGCTTCAAAGTTGTAGTTGGGTCAAGCCAAATTTCAAGAGCCAATCTAATTTGGGTCTGCATAATGTGTGTTAAGCTAACTCATATAAATTGGGTCTTGGGCCCCTATTCTACTAAATCAGATTGGGCTATTGCTAGGCAATTTCTCTTAGCCCAAGTCTCATGATAAAGAGTTAGGCTTACACCTAAAAATTATTAGACCTCTATAAATTCTTATCCATGGCTTATTCAAATTAAATTTCAGGCCCTAATTAAGATTTAACCCAAATGAAATCTTAAACCTATATTAATAACTTATTTCTCTGTAAATTTTTGTTCATATAGTTTACCTAATTATTCCGTAATAATTATTCTTAATTATTCCAAATACATTATTAACACCTTAATTAATTTTGGGGTGTTACACTATCCCACACATATAAATACACATTCAAGAATAGGCTTTCAAATGCCAAAATCATACAATTTCACATATATGGCTTTAAATTTGATCCATACACTACATTTGCATACTTTTATAATTGCTCAAGTATTTACATCTCAAAAATGACTCATACATACAAACTTTGATACTTAATTACACCAAAAGTGAGCTATTATCAAGAGATAGCTTCCTATGCTCCTTGGCTCCTATTTTTGCCTTCTTAGGCTCTACCTAGATATGGTGAGATGGAAGAGGGAAAGTGGTGAGATTTAAAGAATCTCAATTACTCAAACACCCTTTCAAGTAATCAAATAAGGTATATAATCATGTCAAAGAATACAAGCATGCCATAAACACTTTCAAGAACGATTCAATTCATAATGTCCATGCCATACAAAGATGTCAAAGCTAAGAACAAGCTCTAAGGACTTTTGGTCTAACTTCACCTCATTTTTGAAACTTTTGGATTGGCTTCACCCTTTATATAGGGACTTTTAACTTAGCCTCACTCATCCTTGAGACTTTTGGCTTTGTCTCACTAATTCTTATGAACTTTTGGCTTCACCTTACTCATTTCAAGGGACTTTTGGCACAACCTCACCCATAAAGAGCAATTCATATTACAAGGCAAATTAAGAAGCATAATAGTACCATAGCAACAAGACAACATCAAATGGCATGTCTCATGATGCAAATACACACACAAACATTCAATGACAATCATATAACTAAGAAATGCATGCAAGAAAGAGTGGAAACCTACCTTGGTGCAAGAAGACTGTGACACCTTAATCTACTACCGCTACCTAGCCTCTCACTGGGCTCGGTTTCATATGATTTCCAAAGAATCAACACCAATCCGTGGTAGTTTCATGCTATGAAAATGGGGTTTCAAACACTCATTATCTGCCCCGTGGGTCCTGCGAACCCAACATTTACATTTTCAACTCAAACTCCACTTATACAACTTATACATAGCCTAAAACAAACCATAAGCCACGGGTATGGAGCCAAAAACCAGAAAAATGCACTTTTCTCACTTGTGCCCAAAAGTCTTATTTTGGCTCTAACTTTGGAAAATTATAACTAATTATAGAAAAATGGGAATGCAGAAAACTTTAGCTTTCTAGAAAGCTCTAAGTGTTGAATTTACACTAAAAATCATTCCCAATCAAAATCTTAGCATTTGGACTATATTTGACATCGAAAATGGGAAGGAGGTCCGGCTGTCACTGTTTCTGGTGCAGCTTTCTTTCATGAACTTCAGAAATCCATAATTAAATCCACAAAAATCCAATTTGGGCAAACTATACCAATTTAGAAAGCTACAGATATCTACTAGAGGCAAAAAATAAGTCCAGATCAGTTCAGTAGCCTCTACACCCCGAAAACCGATGGAATAGTGACGGGGGTCAGGTAGGCTCCCTGATGCTGATACAGAACTTCAGACAGTTCAATCTCTCTCTACAGACCTCTGATTTAGGTGATTCTAGTTGGTACAGGTCACTTTGGTTTTCTAGTTTATGTGTATAAAATTTCATGATAGTTGGACTCCATTTGGTCTATGTATGGCATAGTTCTCATTTCTGAACTATAGGAACAGTACTTGACCAAACCATGGATTTTTCCCAAATTCAACAATTCACCAAATATTCTCTCGACCTCCAAATATTACCCACTTTAGCTTCTCAAGAATCTTTCTACAAACTCTAAAGGCACGCTAAATTTCATGGCAAGAGGAGCTCATCCGGTCATACTTTAATGAAGCTCTCAAATTTCCCGGTTTTGGCACCCAAAAGGTCCAAAATGGGTCCAAATAGCCTCTCACACGCTCTAGCCACTCATGTACAAGTTTGAAAGCATAAAACTAGGATATATAACAAGTCCATGTGGTCCAAATCAACATACATTCTAATCTCGCTATGCTACGGCCAAATATACACTATTACATTCATTCATAAAAAGGGGCAAAACCCTCATTTCCATTAATTTGGCTATAAATATAGTTCATACAATATCATTTCATATTTATACACATGTTACAACCTTTACATCTCAAAAATAGTGGACGCATATTCATTGTGGCACCACTTTACATCAAAATACATCAAAATATCCCAAAATAAGCTAATATCTAGCTATGCATGCTCCTAGGCTCCTTGGTGTGTGCTCGGTTCTCATTGAGCTCCACCTAGCATATTAAGTTGGGAGGGGAAGGGGTGAGATTCAGGGAATCTCAGTAGCTCATGCACTCAATCAAGTAAACAATCCAGGCATATAACAAATCAAAGCATGTGAATAAGCACTTAGCCATTCTCAAACTACCAACACACGATGTACATGCTATGGAAATCACAACAATGCCAAAAATGGGCTCCAGGGACTTTTGGTCTAGCCTCACCTGAGTTTAGGGACTTTTGGATGGCCTCACCTAAGTTTAAGGACTTTTGACTTGGCCTCACTCGTTTGAGACTTTTGGCCTTGTCTCACCTATCTCAAGGGACTTTCGGCTTCACCTCACCCATCTCAAGGGACTTTCGGCGCTACCGCACCCGAGCAATTCTCACAATTCAACACACAAGCATATTGACATCAATGCATCAAAGCAATGGCATATGGCATATTCCACACATTCAGCATATACATAACATACAATGACTATTACAACCAAGAATGCAACAAGAAAGAGTGGGAAGAGAGAGCTACCTTTGGAGCCAAAGCCAACACAAGCCTTCTCTTTCAATTTCTCTTCTCCCTTCTTAATTTCACACTTACACCTTGATGGAGGTGCTTCACTTGAGCCTAGACACAATTAAAGAGCATGGAATTACTCTCTTAACATGGAATCATCAGATCAAACTCTCCTACATACCAGAACCTAGAGTTCTCTCTCTCTCTTTAGAATGCCATCAACTCTTTCTCTCCCTCAAGCTCCCATGGTAGTGGAAACCACATTTTCAAAGAAAACACAAAGATTCAAAGGTGTTTTCCACTTTCCCTCTTCTGACCCATGCCTAAAATTCAACCATTTTTACAAACAAAATCGCAGAAAAAGAGGGCAAAGAGAGGGGATCAGAAATCTAAATAGAAATGGGAGAAATTTCCTTACCTTTCCCTTGCTCTTCCTCCTTCTCTTGATTTCTCTCACTCTCCACGCTTCTTTTCTCTCCTTGGGTCGAAGTCTAGGGCAGATATGAGAGAAGAAATGAGTTTGGGCATTTAATGAAGTCTAATTCTCGCTATTTACTCTCTTCCGGACTGACCCTCGCTACGGTGAAAATTAACCTTCGTTATAGCGATCTCGTGTAATCTGGCTTCGCTACAGCAAGGTGTAACCTTCGCTACGGCGAGCTCGTGTCAGTTCCCTTCGCTATGGCGAGATGTACCATTCGCTATGGCGAACTCGTGTCAGTTCCAGACCTCACTTTCGCTATGGCGCACGCTACGGCGAGCTGCCCCCTAGTTTCTGTATAGACTGCTGCCCGCACTCGCTATAGCTAAAATCTGTTTCACTATTGCGAACAAGTACTCTCGCTGTAGCGAGACCATTTCTCGCTATTGTGAGAGGACTTGGCAGAAATTCTGGATTTCGAATTTTTCCAGCTTTCACCTTCTTTCTTTTCCCTTTTTCTTTTCTTTTTCCCGGTTGTTACAAAGACAATTTTCTTCCTTGCTTCTTCACTTTCTTGGCTCGGCTTCACACCTATATCTAGGAAGGACTTGATTCACTTGGCCTAGACATATCAAACAAGATACAATGCAATCATTGAAACCATCTCTAACCTTACATAAACACTACATAAGCTATATCTAGCTTATGACACCATTATGGTTCCATTCAAGGCATAATGAAGCAACTCATGAAATTCAAGATCTTGGCTCTAATTTCTCACTCAATCTAGGGCACATGACTCCATTCAAACCAATTAGAGTCATCTCCCATTCAATCCAAAGAGTCTAGTATCAATTTGCCCTTTTATGCATAATGGAACCTAACATTTTTAACTTCTAAAATATGATTTTCTAAATTCAAACCAATAGTTTCTTTGATATCTATAATTCATATCTAGGCCACTTTAAACCTTGGAATAAAAAAAACTCTCCCTAGGTGTGTTCTTCCTTTCATGGTCGAAACACATACAAACACACTTGTACCTATGGAGTTTTCTTTATTTTCCTAGGGAAATAGGCATCTATGGAGCTTCCTAGATGTCTTGAGAACTCATCCATATTCTTAAACATTAGAAAGCTTCTTGTTTGCCAAAGTGCAACTAAATCCCTAGTTATGGCAACTTGCTATCTAATGGTTCATTTTGAGTTCTAATTGCTCCATGTGGTTCCTCTTGCATCAAAACCACATCTTCTATCAAGTTTATATTAGAATTAAGTCCCTAACATACTCCCCTTATTCTGACTAAAACCATAAAGGAAGAAGAAATCAAGAAAAAGCAATTATACTTTAAGTTACATATCTTATTGATAAGCTTTTCAAAGATGCTTCCTTATGCTACCAAGAGCACTTCTAAATCCTCTCTTCTCTCCACTAATTTAGTCACTAAACAAGACCAATCAAGGTATTAAGACCATAGAATAAAAGAGGAGAAGGAATGGAAGAAGTGTAGAGAAGGAAAGGGAGTGAAAAGGTGTGTATTTTCTTACCTTTTCAAGACTTCTTCTCCCTCCCTTAGCTCTCCCTCTAGTACACCACTCTCAGCCCTCCTTAGTTCTGCTCATTGTGTGAAAAAGATAGTTATGAGATCAAACCCGATTAGGATGTTTTTATAGGGCCAAGTGTCTATTTTCATAAGTTTTCTACTTTGCAATTTAGTCCCTCATCTTAGTTTTTATCATTTGGATTCATTTCAACTTCCTTTTGAAATCCATCTTTTTCATCATAAAATTTAGTCCTATAATTCATAAAATGTCTTTGGTTTCACCAAAATTAGATTTAAAATCATTCCAAACTATTTGGTTAAAATTTTAGTCAACCAACGACCGAACGTCGAAAAGCTCTGAGAATGGTTTTAACTGTTCCTAGGGTTTCCATAATTTTTAGAGCCTCTGAGAACCTCGAAAAGCTCAAAATTTTCTTTTAAAAAAAAATCCTTTTGTGAGTTTTCTAATTTCTTTAAAAATTACAAAATTACCCCAAATTCTTTCACAAAGTTTTCCTAGCTCTCCTAGCTTGATTTTTCAGGCAACTTGTAACACCATAATATTCTAGTCTTCCCTTTATCCTTACCTAGCTACATTTCCTTAAATAAAAAAGCCTTCTTAAGAAAATCAATAAAAATAATGCATTATTTTGTGTTACGTGTGATACCATATTTATAGAACTCATCTCATATAAATTCTAAGCTTTCTTCCATGAACAACACAAGAGGAAGAAGGAAAACTATTAAAAATAATCGATTTAATTATGTTATGTTACCGATAAAATTTTCATTCGGTATTTCGTGGACCATATGGACTCATCCATTTCATTCTCATATTTAAATACACAAATACAACTCATAACAAGCTCAAGCAGTGGCCCAGAACTCAAGCAAAGGAAGTGGATACATAAAAACAAGGTGTGCAGCCTCAGACTAAAATTCTAGGTTTTTGTCATAAAATTTAAAAAATCATAACTAATTCTAAAAAAATCAAAATTAAGAATGATTTACCATTATAAAAATCTATAGATTTCTACTTTATGATAAAAATAAATCTAGGCTAAACGGAGACTACTAGCTACCAAAAATTGATGGAACAAGACCAGAGGTCGTCTGTCGCTACTAGTACTATCCTTCAATTTCAAAAGTTTACATCTCCTTGTTTAGATACCCAATTGGGGTGATCTTGGTGGTCATGAAAAGCTTATCATTTCTATTTTATTATTGTAAAATTCCATAAGTATTGGACCCCCTTTGGCCCTCGAATGACATAGCCCAAGTTACTGACCATATAAATAGTGTCTGTATCAGTTCAGCAAAAAATGCCAACTTTGAAAATTCATAATTAATTCAAAAAAGCTCCAAATTATCTGATCTTAAAGTTCTAGATAAGATCTATGTGCATGCCAAATTTCATGGGCAAAATCATTTATTTGGTCAGATTTTGACATTATGTTGCATAATGGTCATTTTTGTGTCTTATAAGAGGTCCAAATGGTCTAAAATTGCTTCTAAGACAACCATTGCTACTTGAGCAAGTGGGAAAGCACCAAAATGGTCTACTAAACTTGTCTCAAAGGTGCACAAATCTAGATTTCTCAAACTCACTCATTCACCCCAAGATATACATAAGAATGCATATGTCAAGTCATGTCATTCCATACCTAAATCATGCTACATCATGCATGTTGCACCAAATCCCATTCATACATAATAAATTTACATACTTACATGTGTCCATAAGGTCATATAACATATACAATAGGAGATATATCATATGCCACTCATAAGGCCACAAATTGACATTTTCACACACTTGGTTGTCAATCTTCATTCTCTATGCTTGGTGGCTTCCATTCCTTGGCTCACTTGGTCCACCTAGGCATGTTAGACATGTGGGGAGGAAGGAATGAGATTCTAGGAATCCCAATAGCTCTTCTCCCTTTCAATCACATATAAAGAATGCAAAACCAAGTCTAGAAATGCATACATGACTATCATAGGGTATGTGATCATTCAAGAAGCATTCTTAGCATTCAAAGAGTCACATTAAACATACATAGGCTTCCAAGCAAGTGGTTTAGCCTCACCCATTCTCTTCAAGAATGTTAGACTTCTCTCATCCTTTTTCTTTAAGGCTTTGAACTAAGCCTTATTCTTGGAAAACTCTTAGCTTTGTCTCAACCATTCTTAAGGGTTCTTAGCTTATTCTCACCATAGCTAGAGGGTTCTTGGCTTCACCACACTCAAGCAAACCAAAGCAAAGTAACAAAACATCATTTGAATGCATAAAAAAATAACATGGTATCATGGCATATAAAATCATGCTAAAACATATTTTCATGGTTTAACATATACATACACATATTCAAAGACAAGATAACATTCATCCATGCATGAGAGAAAGGAGAGAGAGCTACCTTTGTCACAAATGCAAACTTTTCCTCTTGAATTTGGTAGCTCTTCCTCGGCCCCATGCACACAAGAAGATGGAGATTATTTTTCTTGGCCTAGACATATCATATGGAAGCCAATTATACTCTTGAAGCAAATTCTAAAGCCATACATTCACTAGAAAAGCTAGGTAGTTCATCTGGCTCTTTTATGGTTCCATAATGCACTTAATGAAGCAATCTTAAGAAAATATCATCTTGGCTCCATTCTCTTTATCATTTATGATTCTTGACTCCATTTAAACCTCTTGGAGCCATCACACAATTAACACAAGGAGCCTAACTAGGTGTTGTTCTTTAAGCCATAAAATGGGACCTATGGTACCATCTCACTATCTATGGCTTCTAAATTTTTTCTAAGGCTTCCCTTCATCCTCTTCCATCATATATGACTCAAAAATAAACTTGGAACACCAAATGAATTTTCTTTATTTTCTTGTGGAAGATGCATATGAGGAGCCTTCTAGAGATCTCAAGAGTTCATCCAAACACTCATTTAAGCCTAGGAATTATTGTTTTAAATCTGATTTTTGGTAAAGCACTTGAAACCCTAACTTTGCTACCTTGAAAATTAATGGCCTTTACTTGAATTTCTTTGCATATTCTAAATTCCAACACCCTAATTCTTATGATTCATTTTTGGTTTTACCTAAAAATGCTCTCCCTTTGGCTGGCTATAGGGAGGATGAAATGCACACAAGAAGAATAAGAAAAGTGAAGCATGGAAATTAAGATTTTCACCTTGATTTCATGCTTTTCTTGAATTCGTTCCCTTTCCTTCTAGCTATTCTCCTTAAATTTGAATTTTTCCCCTTGGGTTTGGCCTCAAAATAGCACTAAAAACCTTAATAAAACCATGGAAAGGAAGAAGGGAAAAAAGAGAAGAAGTTTAGTAAAGGAAAGTGCTTGAAAAATCAAGATTTTCATACCTTTTCTTGCCTTATTTTTCCTCTTCCTCTTGCCTCATATTGTGTGCCATTTTCCCTTGCTCTCACTTCTATTCTTGGGTAGAAATAAAGTTGGCTCTAAGAGGGAGAGAAGGAGGGCGTGAAATAAGAAAGGGTTTCTTGAAGCTTCTTTTTCAAAAATTTCAATTTTACCCCTCGTTCTTGGCCTTTTCATTTCTAATTCATTTTAACTACTTTTTTAAAACTATCTTTTCTATCATAAAATTTAGGTCCTCCATCTTATAAAATGCCTTTAGAATCATTCAATTTGGAGCCAAAACCTTCTCGAACGAATTGGTCAAAGTTCGAGCTCACCACCATTAGAAAACGTCCACCAGAGGGGTTTTAACTGTCCTAGGGCTTCCTATAGTTTTTAGAGCCTCTGAGAATCCTAGAAAACTCAAAAATTTTATTTAAAAAGTCCTTTTATAAGTATTATAAAAATTACCCAAAATTACGAAAATACTATTAGGTTTCGTTGTATTTTTGTAAAAATCTGTCTGAGGTCTAGAATATTATTCTAATTTTATTGGACCTCAACTCACTCTATCTAGGGGACTTCCTTTCATATCCAGTGAATTTTGTTCGTTTATGGAGAAATTGTACGTTATATTTCTCACGTTTTCTCACATTTTTTAGGAACTAGATATTACATTATGTAGGGTTCAAAATTTGCGTTTTGCGTCTCGTGGGCTATATGAATTCACCCATATTATTTTCCACTCCAAATACATGCATACAAGTCAAAACCACCCTAAAATGTTCTATTTTTCCTGAGCTTAGGACATCCACACACAAAATCACAAGTTCAGTCTCGGGTTCTAGTTTTCAATTTTCTATCATCAACTTTGAATATTCATAATTAAATCTAGAAACATCAAAATCAAGTAAATGATAACTTTTTGGAAATTCTGAATGTCCACTATAGCTTAAAAATCATTCCTAGCTATGAAAACATCAACTAGATCATGATTGATAATAGAAAAGTACCAAAGGTCCAGCTGCCCAGGTTTGCTATCATATATTATTGATATGAATTTTAAAAATTCATAACTAATTCTAAAAAAGTTAAATTCCTATAAACCATACCATTCTGGAAAGTTATGGACATTAAATTTATGGGAAAAATAATTTTGGACCACGTTAAGCTTGTTTAAGAACTAAATTATAATGAAACAATACACCAGGTCAGTTAGAGTTACTATTTTTTATGTAAAACTTCAAAAATTCATTTCTCTCTCCATAGACCTCCAAATGAGGTGCTTCTAGTTGCTATAACATTTGAATATCTAGTTGCCACATGTAAAATTTTAGAACCATTAGACCTTATTTGGCCCTTAGATGACATGAAGATGTAATCTGCTCAAGTGAACAGTGCCTAGACCAAAACCAACTTCTAATATGAATTTTGAAAAATCATAATAAATTATATAGATCTATAAATGATGTAGTTCTTAGACCAAAAAAAATATCTGTATAAGATCTATATGCATGCAAAATCTCAGCCTTAAAATAGCTCATTTGGTCAGGTTGGGGTTTAGCTCATAAAATAGGTCATTTTTTGTCCTAAAATAGTTCATTTATGTGCCAAATGGTCTTCCCCTTGAATCGAGACCACTTGGGCATGTGGAAAAGCTTAAAAGCAATCCATTAAACTTGTCTAAGGAGTCCAAGTATCTATACATTACAAAATCACTGCCCCACTTGTTCACATACACAAAATCTTACAAACTCATCTATGCATCTCAATATCAAAACGTCCATTCTCATTCATATGTCTTCAATTTCCATACATACATTACATATCCATGTATATACATATGTTCAAGTGGCTATACATCATTTACAACATGGTGTTACATCATTTACCAACAATATGGTTATAAAATGACGAAATAACACATTCTTTTGTTAATCTCTCATATTCAAGTGTGGTGGCTTCCATCTCTTTGCTGACTTAGTCCACCTAGACATTATTAGACATTGGAGGGAAAGGAGTGAGATTCTAAGAATCTCAATAGTTTTTAACTCTTTCAATCATACATAATAGCCATATTTTCAAGTTCAAGAATGCATATATGAACATTAAGCTACTAGTAACTATACATAAATTCATTTTCATGTGCAAGAAGTTCATACATATCATACATTGGCTTTCAAAAGCATTAGTTTAGCCTTACCCCCTTTCCTTAGGACTTTTGGACTTGCCTTACCCATTTTCAAGGGACTTTTGACTAAGTCTCACTCTTCTTGAGACTTTTGGCTTATCCTCACATTTGCTAAGAGACTTTTAGCTTAATTAGATGTATTTATGGACCATAAGGGGGTTTATAGAGCCACCTAGTGGGTAAGCAAATATGTGGCCTTAGAATTGAGTTCATGAACCTAATTGACTCCCACAAAATGTGTCTAGGCCAAGAGGAAGTATCTTCACAAGTTTGTGGGTGTGTGGTCAAAGCAAGGGAGAGAATTTCAAAAGGAAAAGTGTGTGATTGTGTGCAAGGTAGCTCTCTCCACCTTCTTTCATACATGGATATGTGTTTAGCTTGTCTTAAAATGTGTGTATGTGTATTTTCAAGCCATGAAAAGTATGTTAGCATGATTTTATATGCCATGATTTTATGATGACATATTATGTTTTCAAATGAATGTATGATGTTTGTTTGAGTTTGCTTGAGTGTGAAGAGGCCAAGAACTCTTAACCATGGTGAGGATAAGCCAAGAACCCTTGAGATTAGTTGAGACAAAGCAAAAAGTCTCCCAAAAGCAAAGTGGGCTCTCAAGAGTATGGTTGAGTCTAAGAATCTCTTAAAGAATAGGTGAGGCAAGTCCAAAATTCATGAGGAAAAGTGTGAGGCCAATCCATCCACTTGGTGAGCTCTTGAATGTCTTGTATGACTTATTCACATGCCAAGCTTGCTTCTTGAATGTTCATGACTTCCATTATATCCATGCATGCATTTTCAAGACTTGCTTTGCATCCATTATGCATGATTGAATGGGATATGAGCTATTGGGATTCTTTGAATCTCATTTCCTTCTCTCCAATGATCTCACATGTTAGGTGGACTAAGTAGATATGGTAATGGAAGCCAACCACCTTGAAGGAAAGAGTTTGACAACAAAGTATTGGAGTTTTGTCCCTATAAGGCCATATTTGTGTCTAATATTGTAATCCAATGATGTATATGGTCTATAAATTCTTAGACATGTGTAATTATAATATTATGTGATGTATAAATGTATGGATATGATGTATGAACCCCTAGAATAGAATTTGGGTATGTAATACAAGATATGCATTTTGAAAAGTTTGATATAATGTGCATATGTGTGGATGAAAAAGCTAAAATGAAATGTATAAGGTTTGGAACCTTTTAGGCAGCTCACACAAGTCCTAAATATGCTTTTAGACTTGCCCAAAAGGTTTCAAAACCAAAGGAAAGCCATTTGGCAATTTTGGTATCCTATATGGAGCCAAAATTGACCATAATGGAACCCTATGTCACTCTTTATTCAAATGATCTCTTCTTGATATAAGATTTGGTATGAAAATAGGGTTCATTGAGAGCCTTTTGGGAAGCTAAAGACCATAATTTTTAAAGGTTTACAGAATATTTGATGAGTTTTCAAAGTCGGCAAATTGTTTGAATTTAGTCTGAAGTGCTATTCATTTGGTCTGAAAATGAAATATGTCACATAGGGCTCAAATGATATCTAATTGCCATGAAATTTTATACAAAGAAACTAAACATTCACAATGACTTGTGCCAACTAGAAGCACCTCATTTGGAGGTCTAGAGAGGGAGATATAAATTTTTAAAGATTTTGTCTAGTATTAGGGATTCCAGCTACCCTGAGTTACTATTCTATTGAATTACAAGGTCTGAGCTGCCTGAACTGGTCTGGAGTTATTTTTTCCCTCTAGCTAACATCTGTAGGTTTCTAGATTGGTATCATTTGTATGGATTGGTTTTTTTTGGAATTAATTGGACATTTTCAAATATTTCTACAGAAATTTGTGATAGTTCCAGAATACAATTTGACCTCTAGACATTTTCAGATGTTAAACGTCCTCTATGATGGATGTTATGGTCTAGAAATAACTTTAGTGTGAAGTAGACATTTGTAGCTTTCCAGAATGACTAAGAATGTATGTTTTTTATTTTTCTAGAATTAGTTATAATTTTTCAAATTTTGATCAGAAAAGAGCCAAATCTAGCCGAAAATAAACATCCATATTTTATGCTCCATTTTGGTTTTCTTGAGTTGTGAGCCACATTTTGATGATGCAAATGAGTTGTATTCATATAATTAAATATAAAAATATGATGTATGAGCTTACATGGTCCACGTGACACCGAATGGAATTTTCATACATGACGTAATGCTAAAAAATGCCTTATTTTCATTCCTTTTTCTTGCTTTTTCATGGAATCTATGAATGTAAAGCATAGGAATGATGTGAAATGAGCTAGAAATATATGGTGTTACAGTAAGGCTACTAAGATATCCAAATAAGCATATATGGCTAAAACTCTAAGGCTCCCAAGCCCAACCATAAAGGTAAGGGTAAGAAACTTTGGACCATGCATGAATTTCAGGCACAAAAAGGGATCTAAGAAGCATCTTTAGAAAGCTAAGAGTTTAAGAGAGAGAAAATCATTTAAGTATTGCCAACTACCTTATAAGAGCATATGGTTTCTATGTGAGTAATAATGCTCTTATTAAGGTGAAAAGGATCGATACATGTAAACTAGAGTTGCATGGTAGACAAATCCTATCCTACATTATATGTTCCAGAAAATTATTAGGACTAAGCTTTCATTTTTTTTCTCTTCCTAAACTAGATTTCAATGTGAATTTCTACTCGTTCATGAAACAAGATACTATGGTAGAGTCCACTGTAATTAATCCATCTTGAAACATGTAGTCCAAAGAATGTGAGGACAAGGCATAAAGCCTTGTATTTCATCACTTTCATTGATAAACTCGATATGATCATATTTACTTGATCTCCCATAAGTCCAAAGCTTAGAATGCTTTAGAATATTTATAAACTTGGTTAAGAATCAATTAAATGAAAAAACAAAACATTAAGAGCTGACTGTGGATGTAAGAATTTATCAAATTAATTTAAGGATCTATGTAAGTTAAAAAAAAAAAAAGGAATCATAAGAAAGTTGTTGACTCTCAGCATTTCATAATAAAATGGAGTTGCAAAGTAAAGAAATAAAAATTTGATCAAAATGGTGAGATTCATGATGGTGCAAGCAAATTGTCCCACTAGAGAGACACATTGATGATTACAACTTTTATACTCAACTGAATAGCCTCCAAATATATAACCGCCACACTTTATAAATTGTGGATAGGTAGGCAACCTTTTTGAATATGTTACACCTTAGGGGTCAACAACTTATGAGAATTATTCTTCCTATAAGCATAGGAAGTTGGCACAAAGGGCAAAAGATGCATTTTACTTTACTTAAATATTCTAAACACTCAAAAGGTTAAAACTTCATTTGGGAAAATGAAAATAGGAAAGTAGCAAAACTTGAAACATCAAATCCTACATTATTAAAAATAAAATTTCCTAGAAAAAGGGATGTTAATAGAATTGTGTCATTTTTTTTTAGTAGAAAAGTAAGTAGAAGCGTGGAACAAGTAGTTCAACCTCCACATGCTAATTTAAATTCAAGGATAATTCTTTCCATAGAAGAATCCCTAAAGGACACTGTTGTCTGAAAGTAATTAAGGAAATTTTTCTCTACTATAATTATGAGACTAAGGGAACATTGTTAATAATTATTCCATATGGTGATGAAGAGCCAAATTTAGCTCAAAAGGCTCTCCTATGTCCCATTAACGAAAAGAGGATGAAAGCAATGGAATAGGAGATAGAATCTATAAGGAAAAACCATGTTTGAGACTTAGTTTATCATCCATAGGCAATTGAGAACTAATGAGTTCTCAAAATTAAGATATAGGTAGATGGTTTCATTAAAACAAACAAGACTTGTTTGGTGCCTAAGGTACATACAGCTAAAGGGTATTGATAATGGAAATACCTTTTCACTTATCATGAGATTTAGTTTAATAACACTTATTTTGGCTATAGTCACTAGTGCAAACTTAGACTCATATCATATGGATATAAAGATCACGTTTCTCAATAGAGAAATAGATGAGGAAAACTATAAGAAACAACCTTTAGGTTTTACTCAAAAGGCAAAGAGCACAAAGTTTATAGACCTTGAAAGTCCATTTGTAGACTTAAGCAATCATCTAAACATAATGATATTTGAAATCTCATCAAGTAATAACATCTTATAATTTCAAAATGATCTGTAAAAACCATTTTTGTATGTGAAACAATCTGAAACAAATTTAGTAATATTATCTTTTTACATGGGTGATATTAGTTAGAAATAATCTCACTTTCATCAACACCATTAAAAGATGGTTATCCTTTTTTTTTTGGTAAATGAAGGGCATAGGTTAAGTACAGTGCATCCTTGGAGTTGAAGTCTAAAACAATCGTTCTAAGAATCTAATTGCTCTATCACAAAAGTTAAATATCAAGAAGATTCTTGAACAATTTAGAATGAAAGAATACAAACCTCCCACAATTGAAGATTAGATGTGTCCTAAGATTCAATCTAAGAATAACATGAAAAGAGTACCATACTTTATTGCAATTAAAAAATTTGACATAAACAATGATGAGCAAATAACCTGACATTTGATATAGCTCTCATAAGCCATTTTTTAGCCTAAGTAGGGATTGAAGCATTAACAAGCAGTTAAGGGAAACTTGAGGTACTTGAGAGGCATTACTCACTACAAATCGTGTTATGAGAAGATTGACTCATAGTTGGTAGGTTACTCAAATGCTAATTGGGGTGGTGATTTAGGCAAAGGCAAATCCACCTCTAATTATGTATTCTTACACAATCATGGTATAATTTCTTTAAACAACAAGAAGTAAACATGCCCAACACTATCAACCATGGAAGCTAAACCACTTGCATATTCAACAGTAATGCAATAGGTAGTATGCATAATACCATACTCCCTTATCTCCATATTCTAACATTTAAGCTTAAGTTCACATGGTGCCAAAGAAAATGAATAAAAATAATAGTATTTTCTTGTGTTGCATGGTATTTTAAAAATTAACACTTTGCCCCATGGACCTATCAATAGCATTTTCTACTTATTCTCCATCCATAAAATTCATACATATCATAAAACAACTCATGAACCACGGATTTGAAGCCAAAAACCAGAAAAATTACAATTTACTCGTGGGTCTAGAATTTAGATTTTTGGCACCAACTTTGAAAAATCATAATTAATTCTAAGAAAATAAAAATCAAGAAAATAATAGCTTTTTTGAAAGCTCTAAATGTCAAATATAGGTTAAAAATCATTCCAGCTTATGAAAACCCAATTGGACCACGATTGACATCAGAAAAGCTTAAAAGGTCTGGCTGCCCAAGTTTACTATCAAAGGTTACTAATATGAAATTTAAAAATTCATAACTAATTTTATAAAAATCAAAACCTAACAAAACATACCTTTCTGGAAAGCTATGAATGTTAACCTAAGGGAAATAATTTCAAATCAAAACAGAAGCAATCAGGCCACAGAACCTGATGGAATAGTAATGGAGATCTAACTGCATCCCGGATACTGATATGGAATTTCAAAATTTTGTTTCTCCCTTAATATAAATCCAAATGAGGTTTTCTCAAGTGTGACATAAATTTTATATGTCTAGTTTTTGCTTATAAAATTTCATAGTTATTGGATACCATTTGACCCACGAGTGACAGAGGCAAAGATTTTGACCATTTGCACAGTACCCAGGCCAAATCTATCAAAAATTGCCAATTTTAAAAATTCACCAAAAATTTCTAGAGCTCCAAATAATGTGCACTTTAGCTTTCCATAAAGCTCTATATAAGAGCTATATGCATGCCAAATTTTAAGCCAAGAAGAGCTCATTTGGTCAGATCTTGACATAACTTATGAATATGGTAAATTTGGCACCATATATTTGTCAAAATTTGTCCAAATGGTTGGTTACTTCTTCTACCACCATATGAGCACCTTTAGGAGCACAAACACAACATATACAAGCTTCTTAAATGGTCTAAACTACCATGCATCATAATCTCACTATGCCACATGCAAGAATACACAGCTAAGAATGAGCTACCAAGTACCCAAAATATAATTTCTCATTAAATTGGTTCCAATTTTGGTTTATATGCTACATATACATACATTTACATTTTCTCACATGTTTATATCTCAAAAATAATATGTACATATACATTTTGACATTCAACTACATCAAAACCATACAAATGTCAAAAGATAGTCCATCAAGCTCCTTGGTTTCTATCTTTAGCTTCATGAGCTCCACCTAAGCATGGAGAGATGGGAGAGAGAAGGTGGTGAGATTCAAAGAATCTCAATAACTCAAACATCCTTTTCAAGCAAGCAAATAGGTATATATTCATGTCACAAGATACAAGCATGTTATACACACCTTCAAAAAGTGTTACATTCCTAATTTCCATGCCATAATAATACATCAAGACTAACAACAAACTTAAGGAACTTTTGGTCTAGCCTCACCCCATTTTGAGGACTTTTTAACTAGCCTCACCTTTGGTCTAGGGACTTTTGACTTGGCCTCACTCATCTATGAGACTTTTGTTCTTGTCTCACGCATTCCTTGGGACTTTTGGCTTCACCTCACCCATCACAAGGGACTTTTGGCACAACCTCACCCATAGAGCATAATTTCACAATCAGATGCCAATCAAGAAACATAATGATACCATAGGAGTCAAATAATAGCATATGGCATTTCTTAAGATTCAAGCACACATACATGCATCAAATGATATTCACACAACCATATTACATACAAGAAAGGGATGGAGAGCTACCTTGGCAACTAAACAAAATTCTTCCCTTTTGATTTCTCTTTTTCCTTCTCGGTCTCACACCCACAAATAAATGGAGCTTGATTTCTTTGGCTTAGACACAATGAATAGGGTTCAATTACATTCTTGAAGCAAGCTTGAACATTACGTATGCACTAAGGAAACATACTTTGTCTATTGGTTACATAATAGCTCCATTAATGGCCTAATGAAGCAACTATCATAATTTAAGTTCTTGGTTCCATTTACTTCTCATATCTAGGCCTATTAGTTCCATTTAGACTCCTTGAAGTCATCATAAATTCATTTCCAAGAGTGTAGATATAAGTTATTTCTTAAGGCTACATTATGGAACATATTGCCCCATCACCCAATCTATAGCTTCTAATTTTTTCCCAAGAGATCCTCTTATCTTCTTCTATCACATAAAGTCCCAAACCAAGTCTAGAACAAATTAAAACACTCCCTAGCTCTTTCATCTTGTCTTAGCCAAACCTAAGGTGTGGTTTGGAACCCATGGAGTTTCACATTTGTCCTTGATGGGAGAGGCACTTAGAAGGCTTCCTATGGGTCTTAGGAACTTAAACAAACACTCATATAGATTAGAGAATTCATGGATCAAAATAGATTTCACACTTTCTTCATGAATCCCTAACTTTCCTATCTTGAAATTCAATGATTTTTCTTCCACTTTCTTTGCATTTCCTAGGCTCCCACACTTTAAATCAATGGTTTCTTGCTAGTTCTAGTTTAGAACTTTCTCCCCTTAGGCTGCTCTATTTTTGGTCGAAACATCACACATAAAGAGCAAGAAAGAAAAAGCAAAGGTGCAAGGAGATTTACCTTAATCCCAAGCTCTCTCCAAGAGTCTCTTTCTTTGCTTTAGCTTTCTTCTTGTAATCTTTGTTCTCTGAACCAAGGCTAAAAAAGAACCAAATAAACAACCAAACCATAGGAAGAAAGCTTGAGAAAAGGAGAACAACATTAAAGAAGGAAAAGGCAAGAAATTCTTCTATCTTCCTACCTTTTTCCTTGCCTCTTTCTTGTCTTTATCAAGCTCTCCTTATGTGTGCTTCTCTCTAACTTCTTCCTCTATTTTAGATAGAGCCATAAGTGTGTTATGGGAGGCTAGAAATGGGATGCCACTTATAGCAAGAGAAAATAAAAGAATTGTTCATTAAAAATGATGTTTACCTTTCGCGTTTGTGGCATTTTTGTTTTAACTGTATTTTAGCTCCTTTTTTAGAACTGTCTTTTTCATCATAAAATTTAGGCCTCAATCTTATAAAATAACTTTGGAATCATTCAATTTGGATTTAAAACCTTCCCAAATGAACTAGTCAAAGTTTAGGTTAACCAATATTCAAAACCATACACCGGAGAGGTTTTAATTATCCCAGGATTTTTCATAGTTTTTAGGGCCTTTGAGAACCCCAGAAAGCTTAAATTTTTTGTTTAAAAAGCTCTCCTATGAGATTTCCAAAAAAGTTCCCATATTTATGAAAATGTCACTATACTTTTGGCAAATTTTTTGAACCACTCTGGCTTCGATTTTTGGATAACTCAAGACTCAAATCCTCATTTTCTATTATTTAAAATTTTATTCAAATTTTATTTGGCCTTAAATCATTCATCTCAGGGGACTTGCTTTTCAAACTAACTCATTATTGTGTTTTTACGAAATATCGGACGTTACAGTATGGTTAAAAGAATTCTTGAAAGATTTAAATATTTGTTAGTAGGTCAACAAATCTAATTTTGTTGTAATGTTTAAGTAATCATAGCCTACACTAAGGACCCAAGTATCCTAGCAAAACTAAACACATTAGCACAAAGTTTAACTTCATTAAAGATATCATCACATAGAAAAAAATCACTCTGCTAAGTAAATTGGAGAGTTATGTGTTTTTCCTTCATTTGAATGTTTTTGAACATAGTGTATGGTCATGCTTTTTTTTTTTTTGAAATAAATGTATGTGGAGTTTCTCATTTATTAATTGATTCCATACATTATAATAAACATATGCACAATATAATAATATGTTGTACAAGTTAATAAAGTTGCCTCTTTAACATAAGCATCTACCCTAGGCACTTGTGAGGAGCAAGGCAAGATGAGATATTTGTAGTTCTTAAGCACTAAGAAAGGTTGCCAAATGGCACTAAACAATTAATAAGAACACAACAACGCTAATAATGTCACCTTGCTTACACACCAAGATAAGATCCAAAGAAATAATATCATATAAGAATTGAATTATGGATAACCACCATCCATAATATTTATGGCAAGATGTAAGACCTCCTTTAGGTACTATAAGAGGCAAGCAAAATGAAAGGACTCATACGAGATCTCTTTTAGGCATTATGAGAGGTAAGCAAAGTAGGAGGACTTAGGTTAGTTATAAGGCATACCTAGACTAAGATCTATACAATATAAAATAAAGAAATTGACATACACTTTTATGGAATAAAAGGTACATCATAACATGTGTTTCATATCGCATCTACTTTATGACCTCAATTTAGGAAGCAAATGAATAAGTCCCTGCTTCATTACAGTGTGATTCTTAAAAAGGAACAAGAATCTTTTCAATGATGGCCTTATGACTTTGATTCTATCATGAGATAGTAGGTTAGTGCATGCTACTTTAATTTGTAGCCAAGGGTTATGATATTAATATAATCTTAAAGAATAATGTCAAGAAAGCAACTAATTCTAATCTTAGTGATATATGGGCAAAAGGAAGATTGGCTCATGTATATACACACTATGCTTATGTTTAAGACTAGCTCATTATGAAGCTATTTCAAGGAACATTATAAGCGCAGGCAAAAGGCCTATTAGAGATTATAGTGGTAAGGCTCTAAGTAGATAAAGCTCATTAAAGATTAGAGATTATATATGCATGTAAAGTATATATAAATAGATCTAAGGCATCCAAGACAAGTTAATAACATATCAAGTAAATAAAAAAGGGTAGTAGACTCTTACACTGGTCTTAAAATAGATTACCAATGTAAGAGCTCCGAAACATAGTGCCCAAGCAATCACAATAAAGACTCGGTATGAAATATGATTAGAGAGATATAGAAATTTCCTTTTCAAAGGAAACATTGTGTGAAACCATCATATTACAGGCGAGTGGGAGATGTTGAATTTTAAGGCACCCATGATGAGTTGAACCAATAGATGACCCAACCCAACTTTTTAATTTACTTAATTAGACTAATTAAATTATTAGGGTAATTATTATTTAAAATTGTGTAGATAATTAATTATTACATTAAATGGTTGAGATAATTAGTCATCATAATTGATAATTAATTTAGATCTTGAATTTTTTAAATTTAAGATGGGTTATCATATTCTATCAAATTAAAGATAGGTTATCTATATGGGTCATAAAAAAAAAAAAATTCTATCCTATCGATTGGTATTTGATTTTTGCTTAAGAGAAAGGAAGAGAATATATACACAGATAATAATGTGTCTAAAGATAGCAAAAATTAAGAGAAACAAATAGAGTGAGAGTTCGACTATCTCCTCTGGTGATTTGGGTGCACCTACTACGGAAAAGAAATCATGATTCCTATGGTGATTACAATCCAAATTGTGTGAGACAAAAAATTTTATAGATCCACATCCACTATATAAGAAAGAACTCAAAATCTTTATATGTTTATCACAAGCAAGTAAAGAAGTTTCACTTACAACTATTGCTTGAGCCATTCTTACATATTTTATGAGTTGTTTTAAAATTCTTGCTAATATCTATAAAAAGAAAATGGAGTCAATGATGAATAACTTTTGGGGGCGTCATAATCACTAGTGGAGCTAGGATGCCCACCGTCAAATTTTCAAAATTTATATGTATGTAGTAGTAAATCTTGATATTATTCCCCTACATCTCTTTAGGTTTTGAACCCACTAGATTCACCAAATTAACTGAACCTACACATATATTTTTTTAATATCATTATTTGACATTTTATCTTAATCACACCCAACTTATACAAGTATTTTTTTTTTTGGTTCCTCTTTTCCTTCATTTCATTTCTTTTCTTTCTTCCTTTCCTAATTTTTCTTTAGTCTTCCTCTTTTCCCATGTCCCTTGCCATTTTCTCTCTTTTTTTCAATTGTTCTATATTTAATCTATAAATGTATATCTTTGATACATTTTTATAGTAGTTCTACAATAACTAAGTAAAATATAACCAAATTTAAATTTCAGTATATAGTTTTCAGTTGGATCTAGAACATTTGTCGATAAAAATATTGTAAAAATTTTAGAAATCTTGTTGGATAAAATAGTATTTGTAGTGTATTATAAATACAATTTTTTTTGGCAAATTAACAATCATAAATTTTTATGTTCATTAGATAATTTTTTTTCCCAAGAATAATGCTTTTTAACTCGTTCATTGAACTATTATGATGTTAAGTGATGCTATATTTTTTTCTATATCCATGTTATATATTACATAAATACTGAATAGATATAAAACTAAGAATTTAGATAGTGAAATTTTAAGCTACTATTTGGTTTGGTTATTGTAGGATTTCAATGAAGCCTTACTAGGGACATAAGGGTGGAGACTACAACAAAATGAATTTTTCTTAGTGGTAAGGTTTCTCAAAGGGAGATATATTTTCCAAACTACACTTTTTTAGAAGCTAAATTGGACACTAGCCAAGTTGATCATGGAAAGGGATAACAGGGGCCAAATGTGTAACATCATAACTTTCTAGCTTTTCTTATGCAAATTTTATGCCTCATACCATGCATTTATCAAGAATCACAAGAAAATGGCATATAAAAGGTGAATATTTTTACGTTGCATAGAAGATGAAATTTTTGTTCGATATCTTGTGGGCCATATGAGCTCATGTATCACATTCTTATATTTAATTATATAGATGCAACTCACATCTATCACCAAAGTGGCCTACAACTCGTGCAAGGAAAAGGAATACACAAAATTTCCTAATATAGCTTCGGTCAGGATTCTCACTTTCTGTCACAAATTTTGGAAAATCATAACTAACTTTAGAAAAATTGAAATCAAGCATTCCTTATCATTCTGGAAAGCTACAATGTCTAATTTATGGTAAAAATGTAATCAGGCCATGAAACATCATAGAAAATGTTTGAAATTAGAAAAAGTGCAAAGATCCGAATGTTCACTGGTATTGCCATAGGTTTCTGCTACAAATTTTAAAAATGTCCAATTAATTCCACAAACATCCAATTCATGCAAATTATACCAAGCTAGAAAACTACTGACGTTAGCTAAAGGGAAAAAATAACTTTAGATTAGTCTAGTGTGACACCTTAATCTACTACCACTACCTAGCCTCTCACCGGGCTCGGTTCCATATGATTTCCAAAGAATCACTACTCTTCTGTGGCATTTGCATGCTACGAACCGGGGTTTCATATACTCATCTTTTGCCCCGTGGGTCCTATGAACCCATCTCAAGCATCCTCAACTCAAACTCCATATAGATGACTTATACATAGCATAAAACAAACCATAAGCCACGGGTATAGAGCCAAAAACCAGAAAAATTGCATTTTCTCACTTGGGCCCAAAAGTCTTATTTTGGCTCTAACTTTGGAAAATCATAACTAATTATATAAAAATGGAAATGCAGCAAAATTTAGCTTTCTAGAAATCTCTAAGTGTTAAATTTACCCTAAAAATCATTCCCAATCAAATTCTCAGCATTTGGACCAAGTTTGACATCAAAAATGGGAGGAAGGTCTAGCTGTCACTGTTTCTGGTGTAGCTTTCTGTCATGACTTTCGAAAATTCATAACTAAATCCACAAAAATCCAATCTAGGCACATTATACCAATTCAGAAAGCTACGGATGTCTACTAGAGGAGAAAAATAAGTCCCGATCAGTTCTGTAGCTCTTACACCCCGAAAACTGATGGAACAGTGACGGGGGTCAGATAAGCTCTCTGATGCTGATACAGAACTTCAGACGATCCAATCTCTCTCTACAGACCTCCGATTTAGGTGATTCCAGTTCCTATAAGTCGCTTTGGTTCTCTAGTTTATGTGTATAAAATTTCACCACATTTGGAATCCATTTGGTCTATGAGTGCCACAGATTTCATTTTCTGGTTTAGATGAACAGTACATGACCAATCCATTAAATTTTCCCAAATTCAACAATTCCCCAATTATTCTCTAGACCTCCGAATATTACCCACTTTAGCTTCCCAAGAAGCTCTCTACAAACTCTAGAGGCACGCCAAATTTCATGGCAAGAGGAGCTCATCCGGTCATACTTTGACGGAGCTCTCAAAACTACCAATTTTGGCACCCCAAAGGTCCAAAACGGGTCTAATTGGCCTCTTACACACTCTAGCCACTCATGGATAAGTTTAAAAGCATAAAAATAGTCTATCTAACAAGTCCATGTGGTCCAAATTATCATACATTCAAATCTCGCTATGCTACGGCTAAATATACACTACATCATTCATTCCACAAAAGGAGCAAAACCCTCATTTCCATTCATTTGGCTATAAACATAGTTCATACAATATCCTTTCACATTTATACACATGTTACAACCTTTACATCTCAAAAATAGTGGGCGCATATACAATGTGGCACCACTTTACATCAAAATATCAAAATATCCAAAAGAAAGTAATATCTAACTACGCATGCTCCTAGGCTCCTTGGTGTGTGCTCGGTTCTCCTTGAGCTCCACCTAGCATATTTAGTTGGGAGGGGAAGGGGTGAGATTCAGGGAATCTCAGTAGCTCATGCACTCAATCAAGTAAGCAATCAAGGCATATAACAAGTCAAAGCATGTGAATAAGCACTTAGCCATTCTCAAACAACCAACACACAATGTACATGCTATGGAAATCACAACAATGCCAAAATTAAGCTCTAGGGACTTTTGGTCTAGCCTCACCCGAGTTTAGGGACTTTTGGATGGCCTCACCCTAGTTTAAGGACTTTTGACTTGGCCTCACTCATTTGAGACTTTTGGCCTTGTCTCACCTATCTCAAGGGACTATTGGCTTCACCTCACCCATCTCAAGGGACTTTCGGCGCTACCGCACCCGAGCAATTCTCACAATTCATCACACAAGCATATTGGCATCAATGCATCAAAGCACTAGCATATGGCATATTCCACACAACAAGCATATACATAATCATACAATGACTATCATACCCAAGAATGCAACAAGAAAGAGTGGAAAAGAGAGCTACCTTTGGAGCCAAAGCCAACACAAGCCTTCCCTTTCAGTTTCTCCTCTCCCTCCTTAGGTTCACAATCACACCTTGATGGAGGTGTTTCACTTGAGCCTAGACACAATTAAAGAGCATGGAATTACTCTCTTAACATAGAATCATCAGCTCAACTCTCATAACATTCTAGAACCTAGAGTCATCTCTCTCTCTCTCTAGAATGCCATCAACCCTTTCTCTCTCTCAAGCTCCCATGGTAGTGGAAAACAACATTTTCAAAGAAAACACAAAGATTCAAAGGTGTTTTCTACTTTCCCTCTTCTGACCCATGCCCAAAAATCATCCATTTTTACAATCAAAACCGTAGAAAGAGAGGGCAAAGAGAGGGGATTAGAAATCTAAAGAGAAATGGGGGAAGTTTCCTTACCTTTCCCTTGCTCTTCCTCCTTCTCTTGATCTCTCTCACTCTCCACGCCTCTTTTCTCTCCTTGGGTCAAAGTCTAGGGTAGATATGAGAGAAGAAATGAGTTTGGGCGTTTAATGAAGTCTAAATCTCGCTATTTACTCTCTTCCAAACTGACTCTCGCTACGGCGAAAACTAACCTTTGCTATAGCGAGCTCGTGTAATCTGGATTCGCTATGGCGAGGTGTAACCTTCGCTACGGCAAGACCGTATCAGTTCCCTTCGCTATGGCGAGATATACCATTCGCTATGGCGAACTCGCGTCAGTTCCAGACCTCACTCTCGCTATGGCGCACGCTACAGCGGGCTGCTCCCTGGTTTTTGTATGGACTGCTACCAGCACTCGCTATAGCTAGAATCGCCTTCGCTATTGCGAACAAGCACTCTCGCTGTAGCAAAACCATTTCTCGCTATTGCGAGAGGACTTGGCAGAAATTCTGGATTCCGAAAATTTCTAGATTTCACTTCCTTTCTTTTCCTTTCTTTTTCTTTTTCCCGGTTGTTACATCTAGCACGTCCAGGCATCGAAAACTAATCAAATAGTACCTGAAGTCAGTCTGGACGCCTAATACTAGATAGGAACTTTAAAAATTCATATCTCCCTCTCTAGATATCCAAATGAGGTTCTTCCAGTTAGCACAAGTCATTGGAATGTCTAGTTTCTCTCTATAGAATATTGTGGCAATTGGATATTATTTGCCCCGTAAGTGATGGAATTCATTTTCAGATCAATATGAACAGTAACCTGACCAATTTCAAAAAAAAATTTAACTTTGAAAATTCATTAAATATTCTATTGACCTCCAAAAATGTTGTACTTTAAATTTTCAAAAAGCTCTCAATAAGCTCTAATTGCATGCCAAATTTCAGACCAAGATGAGCTCATTTGGACAAAAAGTGATATAGGATTCCAATATGGTCAATTTTGCTCCATATTAGATACCAAGTGTGCCTAAATGGTCTTTCTTGGTGTTTGGCACCTATTGGGCAAGTTTAAAAGCATAAATATGACTTTTATAAACTACCCAAGTGATCCCAAATCTCATGCATATCAATTTGGCCATTCCACTTCCATTTATACATACATTTCCATAATACTAGTTTACCATTACATGTCCAAATTGCACATTTCTATATAACCTTAGCTCTTATTTATACATAACATATTAACATAATTAGACAAGATCAAAAGGTCATAAGTTATTTACAATAATATGTTACAATATTTGCCACCTTGATGGCCTTAAAGAAGCAAATTTTACGCATTTCAATGTCATACTTTCATCTCTCAAGTGGTTGGCTCTTATTTCCTTGTTTTCTTAGTCCACCTAGCATGTTAGAACATTAGAGAGGAGGGAATGAGATTCAAAGAATCCCAATAGCTAATCTTCCTTTCAATCACACATAAAGTATGCAATAAAATCCTTAAAAATGCATGCATGGACATATTAACATATGTGAACAATCAATAAATATTCTTGGCATTCGATTAAGTCATACATAGCATGCATAAGCTTGCCAAGTAAGTGGATTAGCCTCATCCATTCACTTGTAGATTTTGGACTTGCCTCACCCATTTCTTTAAGAGGTTTTTGACTCAACCTTACTCTTGGGAGTCAACTTCACTTTTGGGAGACTCTTTACTTTGTCTTAACCAACTTTAAGGGTTCTTGGCTCATCCTCACCTTGGCAAAAGGGTTCTTGGTATCACCACACTCAAACAAACCAATGCAAGCATATAAAACATCATTTGCATACATAAATCATCATCATGGTACCATGGAATAAAAGCTCATGCTAAAATACTTTTCATAGCTTAAAATACCTACACACATTGAAAGACCATGTAAGCACACATTCATGCGTGAAAGAAGGTGGAGAGAGCTACCTTGCTTGCATTTATACACTTTTTCCTTAAGTCTTGAATTCTCTCCCTTGACCTCACACACCCAAGAAGGTGGAGATTACATTTCTTAGCCTAGACACATTATATGGAAGCTAATTATACTCTTGAATCAAATTTTAAGGCCACACAATTACTAGAAAAGCTAGGTGACTCATAAGGCTCTTTTATGGTTCCATAATGCACTTAATGAAGCAACCTTAAGAAAACATCATCTTGGCTACATTCTATCTATTCATTTATGATTCTTGATGCTATTTAAACCTCTTGGAGTTATCACACAATCAATTTTAGGAGCTTAGCTAGGTATTGCTTCTTTAAGCCATGTTATAGAACATATAAAGCCATCTCACTATCTATGGTTTCTAAAATTTTTCCAAGGCTTCCTCTCATATGCTCCCACTATACATGATGCAAAACTAAGCTTAGAAGGAATTAAAAGACTCCTTAGGTGTATGAACTCTCCTTGGCTGAAGCTATGCTTCCATAAGGCACCAATGGAGTTTCATTGCTTCCTTTGATGGGAGAAACATGTAGGAAGCTCTCTTGGTGTCTTCGAAACTCATATGAACACTTAAACATCATAAAATATGGATAGGGTTCATGATAAAGTTCAAGGTGCAATTAAAACCCTAAATTCCATAACTTGCATTCGAAAGCTCCTTTTTCAATTCTAGTTATATATTCTTAATCCTCATACTCTATAACCTTTGGTTATATCAAGAAAACATAAAGAAAAACTCTTCTCCTTACTTTCTCTCACTATTCCTAAAGTTAAACAGCTTGGAAACACAAGATTTTACAAATATTTCAAGTGAAGTCTTACCATAAAGCAGAGCTCTCTTCGCATAGATTATTTTGCACTAATTGATTTCTTGAAAAGAGTTCCTTTTTGGCTTGGGTTAGACCTAAATCTTCAATTTTTCAAGAAAAGAAAACCACCATTAGAGAGCTTTTAGAGAGAGGAACAACTTTCCTAACTGGCGCAGTATCAAACGAGGCCGTTTACTTACCTAAATAGAAGCTTAAACTTCTTCTCTCTCCCCCTCTTAATGTCATGCCATTGCTACCCATTTTTCTGCAAATGGAAGCTTGGAGAAGGTGATGAGGTGTAATCTTACTTAAGAAGCCTCTTTTATAATTTTTCAAAATGACTATTTTGCCCCTATGTGCCTGTTTACTCTGTTTAGGCTCATTTTAATTCCTTTTTAAGAACCGTCTTTCCATCATAAAATTTAGATTCCCAATTAAATAAAATACTTTTGAAATCACTCAAATTAGAGCTAAAACCTTCCCAAACAAATCAGTTCAAGTTCAGGTCAATCGACATTGAAAAAGTCCACCGAAGGGGTTTTAACTGTCTTAGGGCTTCCCATGGTTTTTAGGGTCTCTAAGAACGCTAGAGAACTGAAAACTTTCATTTAAAAATCCTTTCTATGAAAATTCTAAAATTTGCTTAAAATGAAGAAAATGCCCTTACGTTTTGTCACTCTTTCGTTACATTTCGTTTCTTCATTCTAACTCCATTTTTCTTTCCGTCTGAGCCTAGGATTCTCATTTTTTAAAGTTTAGAATGCTTCTCAAATTTTTCAGAATCTTAACTAAGCCATTTTGGGGGACTTCTTTTTATATCTGGTGAATTTTGTACGTTAACGGAGAAACCATACGTTACTTTTTTCACGTTTTCTCTCATTTTCAGAGAATCGGATATTACAAAACGGGTTCTTGATAAGGAAGCAAGATGGAGAATTGGAAATGGCAAAAGCTTAAAATTTAGAATGATAAGTGGCTGCCAAACTAAAATTTTTTAAAGTGTGGAATCTAATGAATATATATCCAATCTTATTTTAAAATAGTTATCCTACTAGTTCTATCATTCATATCTTGCCATTTTTCTCATACATTTCCTAAAACTACTATAACTTTGAAAGTACTAAATTACACTTTCACTTAAAAGTTTAAATTATCAAGTAAAAGCACATGAGAATGGTTCTATTATAATTTTTAATACATTCCTTTATGTAAAAGGTTTTTAGACCTGAACTACATAAAAATTATAGATCTTTACAACTACTATACCATAACTAAAATTCAATTTTAATTAATTAAGGATTATTTTAGCATAAAAAGTTTAACTAATATGAAATCATATAAGTTTATAGCATAAGGGAGGAAGTAAAGAAGGTCTTTCAAACTTAACTTTATAACAAACTAGCTAGCTATAAGATAGTACTCAAAGGGTTTAGATTCTCATATCATGTAGCATAAAAAATTAAACTAATAATTAAGCCGTTACGTATAGTTTAGTAATAAGACTCATAGGAAAGTCTAAAAAAGTCACTTTTTATTTTCCAAATTACAAGATTAGGTATGGAAGAAAATCCAAAGGGTGGAAGGAAAGATATTATCATAGGTTGCAGGTAAAGAAGTCTTACTTTAAGCTATTGATCAAAAAATGAGGTCAATGATGAGTAACTTTTGGTAGGGTCATGATGATATAATGTAAGGAAAACTAATTAGCTTAATTGGAAAACTCTTTGGTTCAATTATTAAAGGATTTTAAGAAAGCCTTACTGGGGAAACAAGGGTGGAGACTACAATAAAATGAATTTTCCTTATTAGAAAGAGTCCTTAAAGGGAGATATTTTCCAAATTACTCCTTTTTGGAAGCTACATTGAGACACCTATCGAGTTATACATGGAGGAGCATAACTCAATCAAAATAGGTTATTATTAAGGGAGCAACATGGAGAATTGGAAATAGCCAAAAATGGTAATTAAGTAGCTACCTGATTATAAGGGATTTAAAGTGTATGGACTCCAATGGCTACAAGCTTTAAAATTTCAATTGTGGCAGATCTAATAAGCATTGATTAAAAGAGATGGAAAATAAATATTGTGAATCATCTTGTTTCCACCTTTTAAGGCACAAATGATTAAGCAAAGACCCTACTCTTGGTGAAATCTTAGGGACAAATTTGTATGTTAGCCATGGAAGATACACTCTAACTTCAAATTATCATAACTTTCAATTCGAAAAAAGTTTATATAGTGAAGACTATTTTTTAACACAAAATCTTTTGTTTTTGCATATTCCAAGACTATTTTTGGTATTTTTCTTTTTCTTTGTATTTATTATTATCTTGTATTATTTTTGAAAAATTAATTAGGATAATCCTATAAATAGCTTTTATTTAATTTTGACGATAATTTGTCATTATAAAAATCTATGAATTTTGATTTTCAATTTTCTTTTCTTCCTTTCATGCATTTCATTACGTCATTATGCCCTATATTTGAAACTTTCTCTCTAGCTCATGTTAAAAGATACATACTATAGTGATGAAGAAAAGTGTGAACTTCTTCTCTTGCTTATGTTATTATAAAAACAATAAATAACAAACAACTTTGCACTCATACAATAAGAGCTCATGTAATGTCCCATTTCGTAAAAATAACAGAAACATATACGTTTTTAAAGTAAGTTCTCTAAAATGAATTGGTTAAGGTCCAAAAAAATAAGAATGATGATCCAGACATTATGCAATGAATTTAGGAGGCCAGAGGTACCTTGAAACAGAAGCCAAAATAACCAAACAGAAAGTAACGAAATAGCTATGTAACGTAATGGCATTTTAATAATTTTGGGTAAATTTTGGAATTCTCATAGAAGGGCTTTTAAAATGGCAAATTTGAGTTCTCTAGAGTTCTTAGAGGCCTTGAAAATCATGGAAAGTTTCGGGACAGTTAAATCCCCTTTGGTATATATTTTCCAACGACAGTTGACCCAAACTTTAACCCTTTCTTTCAGAAAGGTTTTAGCTTCAATTTGCGTGATTCCAAAGGCATTTTATAAGATTGAGTACCTAAATTTTATGATAGAAAAGACAATTCTTAAAAAGGAACTAAGACATACCGAAAACGAAAATGCCAAATTTAAGGGATATAAATAGAATTTTTTAAAGCAAATTGTCTCTGAAGCTTTTATAAGTTTCATGCCACTTCTTCTCCCTTCCCCACTTACTTTTTTTTGCCCAAAAATAGAGAGAGACCAGAAAATTTAGGTGTACAAGAAAGGAGAGAAAGGGAGGAGAAAAAGCCAAGATAAAGGTATGAAAGCAATGGAATTTCTTAGTCTTTCCTTTAGCAAAGTTGTTCTTCTCCTTCTCCTCTTTCTTTCTAAGGCTTTGTTGAACATTTTGGGTCTGTTTTGATGGAAGAACAGACGAGAGATTTTCAAAATTCAAAGGGAGAATCCAAGCAAAGGTAGAAGCATCCAAGAAAGGCTAGAAATCCAAGGTAATTTGCTACTTTCTAAGCTTGAATCTCCTTGTTCTTCTTCCCCTTCATTTCGCCTCATGTATGGACAGCCAAGGAGGAATGAAATTTGAACCAAACTAGGGATGAATCTTAGGAAAATGAGGGAAAAGATCAAGAATATGCAAAGGAAACAACAAAATAACCATTAGATTTCAAGATAGAAAAGTTAGGGTTTCAAGTATTCTCTTAAAATTTTGTTTTGAATCAAGAGTTTCTAGCCCTAAATAAGCATTTGAATGAGCTCCTAAGATCCCTAAGAAGCCTCCCACATGCATCTCCCATCAAGAAAACAAAGCAAACTCACTTAATGTCCTTATGGTACATAACCATGTCTTAGAGAAGTTGGAGTACCAAGGGGTAATTTTAATTTGTTCCAAGCTTGATTTTGAGTCACATATGATGGAAAAGGATGAGATGAAGCTTTGAAAAAATTTTAGAAGCCATGGATAATGAGATGATATCATAGGTTCTATATTATGGCTTAAAGAAGCAACACCTAGCTCGGCTCCTTAAATTAATTATATGATAACTCTAAGAGGCTTAAAAGGAGTCAAAAATCATAGATGAATGGAAAGAATGGGGCCAAGATCATGTTTTCCTAAGGTTGCTTCATTAAGTACACTATGGAACTATAATTGAGCCATAAGAACCACCTAGCTTTTAAAATAAATATGTAGCTTTAGAATTTGTTTCAAGAGTGTAATTGGCTTCCATATTATGTGTCTAGGCCAAAGGAACCAAGTTCCACCTTCTTGTGAGTGTGTGGTCGAGGGAGAGGAACCAAGTTCAAGGAAGAAAGTGTTCATTTGTGACAAAGGTAGATCTCTCTTCTTTATCTCATGCATAAGTGGATGTTTGTCTTGTCTTTGAATGTGTGTATGTTTTGAGCTATGAAAAATCTCTTAACATGTATCTATATGCCATGATACCATGATGTTACATTATGTCTTCAAATGATGCTTTGTGTATTTGCTTTGGTTTGCTTGAGTGTGGTAAAGCCAAAAACCCACTAGTCATGGTGAGGATGAGCCAAGAACCTTTAAGAATGGTTAAGACAAAACCAAGAGTCTCCCAAGAGTAAGGTTTAGTTCAAAGCCTTTAAAAAAGGGGTTAGGCAAGTCCAAAATCCTTGAAGAGAATGGGTAAGGCTAAACCACTTACTTGGCAAGCCTATGTTTGTTTTGTATGACTTCTTGAATGCTAGAAATGTTTCATAAATGACTATATGCTACATGATGTTCATGCATGCATTTTTAGACTTGGATTTGCATTCTTTATGTGTGATTGAAAGGGAGAAGAGCTATTGGGATTCCTACAATCTTATCCCTTCCTCCCCACATGTCTAACATGTCTAGGTGCACCAAGTGAACGAAGGAATGGAAGCCACCAAGCCTAAAGGAAGAAGATTGAAAACAAAGTGTGGAAATTTGCCATTTTGTAGCCATATGAGTGGCATATGATGTAATCCCTTATTATATATATTGTATGACTTGATGAACACATGTAAATATGTAAATATATTATGTATGTACGAGATTGAATGGCATATGTATGTTATAGCATAAATTGGACATTGAATGGCAAAAACTAGCTTGTATAGTCTTATGTATATCTTGGGGTGAGAGTGTGAGTTTATGAAATATGGGTTTGTGCACCTTTAAGACATCTTTAGTAGACCATTTTGGTGCTTTCCCATATGCTCAAGTGACCATGGTTTTCTTAGAAACAATTTTGGACCATTTGAAACCCTTAGAAGGCACCAAAATGGCATATTTGCAACCTATTATCAATGTCTAACCAAATGAAAAAATTTTCTCATGAAATTTGGCATGCATATAGGTCTCATCCAGGGTATTTTTGGAAGCCAAAGACTAGATTATTTAGAGCTCTGTGGAATTAATTATGATTTTTCAAATTTACTATTTTTTTGTTGTTCTGGTATAAGCACTATTCATATGGTTAGTTTCTTGTGTCATGTCATTCGAGAGACAAATGGTGTCTAATGCTCATGAAATCTTAAAAAAAATAAACTAGGAATGATAAGCTTTCTATAGCCACTGAGATCACCTCAATTGGACATCTGAACAGGGAGATATGAATTTTTGAAGTTTAGTGGTAGTACCTATAGTGATAGGTAACCTTGGTTACTGTTCCATCAATTTCTAGTGGCTAGACATCCATGTTGTGGTCCAAAATTATTTTTACATAAAGTAGACATTTGTGGCTTTCTAGAATGGTATATTGTGCTTAATTTTGATTTTTCTAGAATTAGTTATGATTCTTCAAAATTCATAACAGAAAACTGAAATACCAACCCGAGGCTACACATGCTATTTTCATGTATATACTCCATTAGCTCGAGTTATTGGCTATTTCTTGAGATGGTTATGAGTTGTATTTGTGTATTTAAATATAAGAATGAGATGAATAAGTTCATATGATCCATGGGACATGAAACAAAAAATTTATCTACAACATAACACAAAATAATTTATTTTTTTAGGGAGAATTGTAATTAAGGACCCAGAGTTAAAAATATTTACTCTAAAGGACCTATTACCATTATTTTAGGATTGATTATCATTAATTTTAACACAAAATAGTTGAACCCAGGGGTAACAGGTCCTTTAAAGTAAATTTCTTCACTTTTGGGTCCTTCTTTATAATTCTCCCTTATTTTTGTTACTTTTCTTAAGTGTGTGGAACTAAGGAAATGCAAGTTAAATTGGCATGAGATGAGTTCTATAATTATGGTGTTATACTTTATTGGTATCAAAGCAAAGATTCAAGCACTTTGATGTGGGTTGTGGCTTGTGAATATGAGATTTACCCTTATGAATATGAGTTGCCTTTATGTATATGAGTTAGTTGTGGATGAATTGAGTGTGATGGTGGTGAGTATGTTCTCACTTGACATTAAAATTTGCTAATGATGTTTCAGAGCAATGGTGAACACTAGGAGAGGTAGGCTTTTTAGAGAGGCTTGTGCAAAGTATAACACCATAATTTCTTAGCTCATTCTATACTATTCTCATGCTTCCAACCATGCATCTCATATAAGGAGCAAGAAAAAATAATTAAAATAATGAATATTTTAGCGTTGCGTCATGTATGAATTTTTCATTCAATGTCCCGTGGACCATGTGAGCTCATGTATCATATTCTCATATTTAATTACATAGATACAACTCATTTTCATCACCAAAAGTGGCCTACAACTCATGGAAAGCAAAGGGAAGCATAAAAATACATAGTTACATTTTCGACCAGAATTCTACCTTTTTTGTCACAAATTTTGGAAAATCATAACTAATTTTAGAAAAATCAAAATCATATATTCCTTACCATTCTAGAAAGCTACACATGTCTACTTTATGCTATAAATATGTCCAGGCCATGAAACATAACACAGAAAATGTTTGACATTCAAAATTATGCAAAGGTCTGACTATCTACTGATACTAGCATAGCTTTCTACTACAAATTTTAAAAATGTACAATTAATTCCAAAAAAAATCAATCCATGAAAATGATATCAATCTAGAAAGCTACAGATATTAGATAGAGGAAAAAAATAACTCTAGACTAGTTTAGGCACCCTAAATCTCAAATTCTAATCAAACAATACCTAAGGTCAGTTTGAGTGCTAGATATTTGGCAGAATTTTTAAAAATTCATATCTCCCTCTCTAGACATCAAAATGGGGTGCTTTTAGTTGTAACAAGTCACTGGGAGTGTTTAGTTTCTCTCTATAAACTTTCATGGCAATTAGATATCATTTGGGTCCTGAGTGACAAAAATCATTTTTGGACCAGTATGAACAATAACATGACCAAAATCAGAATTTTTCTCAATTTTGAAAATTCATCAAATATTCTCTAGACCTTCAAAAATTCTGTTCTTTAACTTTTCAAAAATCTTTAAACAAGCTCTAATTGCATGCCAAATTTTAGATTAAGAAAAACTCATTTGCATAAAAAGTAATAGAGGCTTCCAATATGGTCAATTTTTACTCCATATAGGATACCGAAGTGTCCAAATGATTTCCCTTGATGTTTGGCACCTCTTGGGCAAGTCTAAAAGCATGAATATGACTTGTATAAGCTACTCAAGTGGTTCCAAACCTCATGTATCTCAATTTAGCCATTCCACTTCCACTTATACACTAATACATCAAACTTTCAAGAAGCAAAATTTGCCATTTTATACTCAATATACATTCTAATCGTCACATAACATATTCTCTCATTTACATGCTTAACTTCATATTTACATGTTACCCATAATTCACATACTCTTTCAAGGGTTAAGTTCTAGCCACATTCTTGAACATATCTATACAATAATCCACTGATTCGAAACCCTAAACATACTTCAAAAACATCTATATACAACCCAAGATTAAGCTTTATCGTACTTTGTCCTAGTTACTAACTAAGCTCTCCATGCTTGTTGCCTTTAGCTTGTCTAGACCCATGACCTCTTGAACATGTATAATTATCATTCATAAAGCCTTAAAGTAGCCAAATCCATGCACTTTAGTGTCAAGCTCTCATTTCTCATGTGGTTGGCTTCCATTCCCTTGCTCTCTTAGTCCACCTAGCATATTAGAACATTGGAGAGGACGGGATGAGATTCAAAGAATCCCAATAGCTCATCTCCCATTCAATCATACATAAAAGATGCAAAACCAATCTTAAAAATGCATGCATGATTATCATAGGATGTGCAATCATTCAAGAGACATTCTCAACATTTGAACTAGTCATATATAGAATACAAAGGCTTGCCAAGCAAGTGGATTGGCCTTACCCATTTACTTGTGAATTTTGGACTTGCCTCACCCCTTCTTTAAGAGGTTCTTGGACTCAACTATGCTCTTATGAGTCAACTTCACTATTGGGAGACTCTTTACTTTGTCTCAACCAATCTTAAGGGTTCTTGGCTTATCCTCACCATGGCTAAAGGTTTTTGGCCTCACCACACTCAAGTAAACCAAGAGAAACATCATGAGCATCATTTAAAAACATAATGCATCATCATGGCACCATGGAGTAAGAGCTCATACTAGAATATTTTTTATAACTTAAAATACACATAGACACATTCAAAGACAAGTAAAGCAAACAATCATACATGAAAAAAGGTGGAGAGAGCTACCTTGGAAGCAAGCACACACTTTTTCTCTTAAATTTCCTCTCCCTTCTTCAGCCTCACATACACAAAAGTGTGGGAATGATTTCTCTTGGCCTAAACACAATTTATGGAAGCCAATTAGATTCATGGAATTAATTCTAAGGCCACACAATTTTCTCACATGCTAGCTTAACCTATAAACCTTTTTATGGTTCTAAAAATACACCTAATGAAGCAACATCTATCAAATAAATTCTAGGCTCTATTCTTTCCTTTCATATATGATTCTTGACTCCTTTTAAGCCTCTTGGAGTCATTACACAATTAAAATGGAAAGCCTAACTACATGTTGCTTCTTTAGGTCATATTATGGAACATATAAGGCCAACTCACTTTCTAAGGTTTCTAAATTTTTCCCAAGGCCTCCCCTCATCTTTACTCATCATATATAACTCAAAAATGGGCTTGGAACAAATTAAAACTATCCCTTGGTACACAAACCCATCTAGGCCGAGGCTAAGGAGTAAATTGGTCTTCTTAGATTTTGGTTTATTTTCTTGATGGAGGAAGCACATGGGGAGACTTCTAGGGATCTTAAGAGCTCATTTAAATTCTCATTTAAACATAGAAATCAAGGTATCAAATTAGATTTTGCAAGGGACATATGAAACCTTAGAATTTGCATCTTGAATTTCCATGGTTATTTGTTAATTCTCTTTGCATATTCTTAATCTCTACACTCTTTTTCCTAAGAATCACCCTTGGTTCTGCCTAAAAACAAAGCCCTTCTAGGACTTCTTGAATGGGACAAAACATAAGAAGAAGGGAAGCAAAGGGTAGTGATAAACATGATGTTTTATACATTTTATTCTTCTTATCTTAAGCATTTTAGTGTTCAAATATGGCTTTAAGAATTTAATTAAGTGGAATTTGATTTTAATTGGGTATTCTTACATTTGAGGAATTAAGTTGCAAATTATTGGTTCTTAGTGCTTAAATTTATCTTAAATAATTTGTGGGTATTTCTACTTAATACTTTCCATTCTTTTGTATAGATTTTAATGGGCAAACAATGTTTGAATGAGAATTTGAGTTAGAGAAGAAATAATGTGTTAGGGCTGGAAGGAACAAGTAGCATGAAAAGAAGAGATAACACATAAGGCAGCAACTACAGGGCTCAAGTTCTACATGCATGTGAACAGTATAACAAGTAAACAAAGCAGTAAAGGAGCAAGGAGCTTGCATAGAGGAAACAAGAAGAGAACCAGCTAAGCAGAGCCAACGTGGGAGCTGCAAGATAACACGAACACCACGTCAACATGAAGAAGCAGGTTGGATGGAGCATGAAGAAAAGAAATCACGTGGAATGTGAGCAAAATAGAGGAGAAGGAAGGCCTGGCATGATAGCTTGAATAAAAGAAGAGCAACATGTGTTCAAGAGGAAAGAAGAAGACCCAAACACGTGAAAAGAATGCAAAGAAAGGCTGTAATGAGTTGTAAAGAAGAAGTTACGGACTGGGCACTCTATAAAGGAAGTAGCCTCTGTTTTGGAGAGAAAAAAAATGTGACAGCCTTGCATGGAGAAAAGAACGTGAGAAGCTCGAGTTTAGGCATTGTGAATAGAAGCGTTGAGCTAGAGATTTAAGAGAGAAAGTGAAGCTGCTGAACAAGGAGAAGCAACGTGAAGAAGTTGCTGAAACAAAAAGCTTTGAGCTGGAAGAATTAAAGAAGAGTAAGGAGTGAAACACGAGGCATGCATCCAGAGTAAAGAAGCTGCGTGGAATGAGAGCGAAGAAAGACGTTGGAGCTATGTCTGGACAGTAGCAGAATTATAAAAACGCTGGGCAATTAGGCAAAAGCATATGCATATGGATAGCTTCAGACAATTGGAATAAGAAAAGTCTAGCACGTGAATAACGCCATTCATCCAATGCCATCAGATCTAATCCATTCATCCATCACGTGATTCAGGAGGCAGCACCCATTTCACGCCTCATTCACTCATCCACATCGTCCATTCATTTATTCATACATTCCATTCGAATAAATCACGTCGTCTAGCATTCCATTCATCCATTCACACCCCTACGTCATTCCATACGCCCCCTTCATCCACACCAGGCAGAACCACGCCGTAGCCATTTTCATCATCCATTTCTTCCATTTTCCTTCCACCTCCATGAGAGCTTAATTGAAGATTGTGATTAGCTTGGAAGACAACCTTGGCTGAAGCTTGAATCCATTGATTAGAAAGGGAATTTTGGCTAAGATTCTCATCTCTTTCTACACTTTTCTCTTTCTTGTATTTTCTTGGTGAAGAATGTATTAGACTAAAGATGTGTGTTGTTTATAATTAGTGGCTGGTTAGACATTAATTAGGAGATTGTTTTTGTTGATTAATTGATTGAATCAAGTTCTGAATTGTTCATTTTCCTTTAATTTCCCATGTATACCACGAAGGTGTTTGATGAAATGCATGAGTGAGATTATGTACTTGATTGTTTGATTTGAGGATTCCTTAGTGTTTAGTTAGTTAATTAAACATTTTAGGGTGATAGTTCAGAGGCTAATTAATCAATTAATCAATCAAATTGAGTGTTCATTAATCTTAAAGACAAGAGTTGATGATTTAATGCAGGATTGAGGTTTCAATTCAACGTTAAATTGTTAATCTCTTGATTCTTGCGTGGTAACTCAAGATACAATTACCGTGAAAGCAATTAGGGACTTTTAGGCCAGAGTTAATCACAATTAGATTAGGATAAGGATAGTGGATACCAAGGAATGATTCCAAAGCTAGTCACAAGCCCATTATCAACCATAATTCATCCAATTAGGTAGCAAGTAGAATTTTTATTCAATTTCATTTTACTTAGTTTAATTAGATCAAAACCCCCCTTAGTTTAAAAATTTTTAGAGTCTTTTAACACTCAGAAAACCTAATTAAATATTGAACTCCATTTCCAAAGGAGATGACCTAGGTTGTGCCACTAGCTACATATTTAGTTCAACCTAGTTTTATTTTGAGGGTTGCACGACGAGTCCGTCAAGTAGCAACCATGGAAGAAGAAATTACTTTATTTTTCCTTATTTTCTCACTTTAATCTTATCTTCTTTGGCCTCTTTTCTTTAAATCTGAATTTTTCCCTTAATTTTTCCATTAAAACAGATTTACAAACCTCATTATAATCATAGGAAACAAAGGAGAATGGAGGAGAAGAGATTTGGAAGGAAAAAAGCATGAAAAACTACCAAATTTCCTTACCTTCAAGCCTTGATTTCTCCTTCTCTTCTTCTTCCTTTGGTGCACCACTCTCCTAGGGTTTCTTCTCTGTTCTGGGGTAGAAAAATATGAGGCTAAGTGAATAGAAGAGTGGGACGCCCTATATATATAGGTGGAGGAAAAATGACTTTTTAAAAATTTTTATTTTGCCCTTCGTTTTTGGCATTTTCATTTCTACTTTGTGTTAGAACTTTTTGAGAACTTCCTTTTCCATTATAAAATTTAGGTTCCCAATTTAGTAAAATGCCTTTGGAATCACTCAAATCGAAGCTAAAACCTTCCCGAATGAATCCGTTAAAGTTCAAGTACACTGACATTGGAAAATATCAACCGGAGAGGTTTTAACTGTCCTGGGGCTTCCCATGGTTTTCATTTAAAAAGCTCTCTTGTGTGAATTTCAAAATTTGCTCAAAATTATGAAAATGCCATTATGTTTTGTAAGTTTTTCATAAGAAATTATTTCTTAATTCTAGCTCAATTTTTCTTTCCGTCTGAACTTGAGATTTCCATTTTTAGGAGTCTAGAATGTTACTCAAATTTTTTGGGACCTTAACTAATTCATTTCGGGGGACTTGCTTTGAAAATGCATCCATTTCTGTCATTTAATTAAAATCGACATTACACATAGGATAAAGCCGAGCCTAATGATCTAGTAGCTGGAGCCCTACGAGCTATAGTGGCTTACCTAGATCAGTAGCAGGTCGTGATTATGCAGTTATAGGAACAGCTTGCACAGAGAGACAGTGAAGGCCCTACACCTCCTCCTCCTCCATAGCTACCACAGCACTCAGATCATCCCAAGCATTTAAAGGTGACTCATTTCGATCTATAGCCACATATACAGATACAATAAATTGCTCAGACTCCACTCGCTTAGATGATTCTAGCCTTAAAGCAGTCTTCCACCAGATAGATTATTACACAGTTTAAAACGTTCAGGCCTCCTATTTTTATGGTGAGTTGAATAGGGAGAAAGTTGAGTCCTAGATTATGCAACTTAAGAAGATATTTCAGGTAATGGAGTGTATCTCTAAGTAGAAAGCCACTATAGCTATTTTTCAATTAGAGAAAAGGAAAATTATTAGTGGAGGGGCACTAAGCCTATCCTAAGGGCAAGGAACCTTCCAATTACTTGGGAAGCGTTCCTCCGGGCTTTTATGAGAGGTATTTCCCTAGTTCCATTAGAGATCAAAAAGAGTTAGAGTTTGTACTCCTAAGGTAAACTGAGGGAATATCCGTGGACCAATATATGGCCAAATTTGTTGAGCTCTCTAGATATTCTTCATACTTACAGAGACATGATAACGAACGTTGAAGAGTAGATAAGTTACAGAAAGGTTTGCTCCCAGAGATTAAAGATAAGGTAGTTCTATAGAGAGTTAGGAACTTTAATACCCTGGTTGAGATTTACAGAGTGACAAAAGCGAACTTTAGAATGATGCAACTTACTTCTATTGCCAGACCTCCCCTCCTTGAGCCTAAGAGACTTAGAGAGGAGACACAGGCCACAGTTACGAGTAGGAGAGGTGGTAGAAGCCAGTGGAATAGAAGAGGCAAGAAAAGGAGAACTCAGTCTAGTAAAGGCAGTTTCGCACCTATAGCATGTGCCCAGTGTGGCAAAAATCATGGGAATAGACCATATTATATGGGGCAGAATATATGTTATAGATGTGGTAGGCCAGGTCATATGGCCAAGGACTACACACAAGCTCCCCAACAGTTTCCCCAATAGAGGGAGATGGCTCCTACACCCAAACCTCAGACCCAGGGTAGAGTCTTTGCCTTCACACATTAAGAGGCTAGCCGGTCTCTGAGTCTGATCTAAGATACTATTAGAATTAATGATTTTTCTATAAATGTTTTATTTAATTTGGGTGCTAGCTACTCTTTCATATAATATGGCTGTGCTAGGAGGTTAGGTCTGAGTATGCATTCACTACCCTATGATTTGCACATATCTTCCCCCACAAGAAACAGAGCTGTTACCTCCTATGCCTGTTTGAATTGTGTGGTCCAATTTAATCATTGCTATACTACCCTTGATTTGATATGTATGCCCTGTGTTGACATTGATTTGATTATCAATATAAATTGGATGTCTATAAATAATGCCACACTTGATTGTTCCAAAAAATGTATTACTATACCTAAATGTGGGACTGTACCTAGTATGAGAACTGAGTTATCTATTATGACCAGGCTGAGAGGTCTCTATGGCATGGTTGTCAGGGATACCTAGTTTTCTTTTTAGTCCAGGCTAAGGTGGAAGAGGGTATAAAGGAAATCCTAGTAAGGAGAAAGTTATTCTTAGAGGTGTTCCCTAAAGAGATTAGCGGACTACCCCCAGAGAAAAAGGTTGAGTTTCCCATAGACATTGTACCTGGGGTAAGTCCAATGTCTAAGGCCCTATATAGGATGGCTCCCATGAAGTTGGCTGAACTTAAGAAATAGATAGAAGAGCTTTTAGAGAAAGGTTTCATTAGACTTAGTGTCTCACTATGGGGAGCTCCAGTCTTATTCATAAAGAAGAAAGACGGGAGCCGTAGATTGTGTATAGATCACAAGGAACTCAACAAGATGACCATTAAGAATAAGTACCCTCTCTCCTATATAGATGACCTCCTATATTAGTTTATAGGAGCATTAGTATTCTCTAAGATAGACCTCAGGTTAGGATATCATTAACTTAGGATTAAGGCTAAAGATATTCCTAAGACAACATTTAGGACTAGGTACAGGCATTATGAATTTTTAGTTATGCCTTTCAGGTTAATGAATGCACCTACAGTGTTCATGGATTACATGAATAGAGTGTTCAGGCCATACTTAGATAAATTTGTGGTTGTCTTCATAGATGATACTCTCATCTATTCAAAGAGTAGAAAAGAACATGAGCAGCACCTGAGATTAGCCTTGGAAACCTTGAAAGAGAGATAATTATATGCTAAGCTTAGCAAATATGAGTTCTAGCTCAAGAAGTTCAATTCCTAGGCCATCTAATCTCCCAAGCAAGGGTCGCAGTAAATCCCCATAAGGTAGAGGCAATATTACAGTAGGAGAGACCTAGGACAAAGACAGAGATCAGGAGCTTTCTAGGTCTAGCAGGTTATTATAGGAGGTTCATTTAGGGCTTTTCTCAGATAGCAATGCCATTGACTAAGCTCACTAGAAAGAATGTGCCATTTGTGTAAGATGAGAAATATGAGAGATGTTTTCAAGAGTTGAAACATAAGTTGACAACGACCTCAGTTTTAGTACTTCCTAACCCTAGAGAGACTTTTGTAGTCTATAGTGATACCTTAAAGAAAGGGTTAGGATGTGTGCTTATGCAGAAAGGCCGAGTGGTAGCTTATGCCTTTAAATAGTTAAAGCCTCATGAAGAAAATTACCCCACACGACTTAGAGCTAGCTGCAATGGTGTTTGCTTTGAAAAATATGGAGACACTACTTATATAGAGCAGTTATAGAAATTTATAGCAACCACAAGAGCCTTAAATATTATAGGATGCTCTAAGTACTAAATATTATAGGATGCTCTAGGTACTAAGCTTAGATTTAGTACAGCCTATCACTCCTAAATAGATGGTCAGACAGAGAGAATCATCTAAACCCCAGAGGACATGTTGAAGATGTGCATATTAGAGATGAAAGGAAGCTGGGATACATACTTGCCTCTAGCAAAGTTTGCCTATAATAATAGCTATCATGCAAGCAATCAGATGGCACCAGATAAGGCATTACATGGGAGGAAGCGTAACTTTCCAATGTGTTGGGTTGAGTCAAGAGAAAGAAGCCTTATAGGCCCAGAGTTAGTGGACTAATCTCCAAGCAAACTGAAACCATAAGAAAGAAACTTCTAATGGCCCAGAGTAGACAGAAGAGTTATGCAGATAAACGTAGATGACCGTTAGAGTTTGAGGTTGGAAACCATGTCTTCATTAGAGTGTCTCCAGTCACAAGGATAGATTAGTCCATTAAGAGAAAAAAGCTCAATTCAAAATATATAGGTTCGTTCTAAATTCTTAACAAACTAGGACCTGTAGCCTACAAACTTGCCCTTCCCCCAAAGGTACCCTGAGACAGAGGCCAAAATAACTAGACAGAAAGTAATAAAATAGCTATGTAACGTAATGGTATTTTCATAATTTTGGATAAATTTTGGAATTCTTAGAGGAGGGCTTTTGAAATGGAAAATTTGAGTTCTCTGGGATTCTCAGAGGCCTTGAAAATCATGAAAACTCTCAGGACAGTTAAAACCTCTTCAATATACATTTTCTAATGTCAGTTGACCCAAACTTTAACCATTTCGTTCAAAAAGGTTTTAGCTCCAATTTGAGTGATTCTAAAGGCATTTTATAAGATTGAGCACCTAAATTTTATGATAGAAAAGAAGGTTCTAAAAAAGGAGCTAAAACATACCAAAAACAAAAATGCCAAGATTAAGGGACATAAATATAATTTTTTAAACCAAATTGTCTCTTGAAGCTTCTGTAAGTTTCACACCACTTCTTCTCCCTTCCCTACTTACATTTTCCTACACAAAAATAGAGAGAGAGAGACCAGGAAATTTAGGTGCACAAGAAAGGAGAGAAAAGGAGGAGAAAGGTATGAAATCAATGGAATTTCTTAATCTTTCCTTTAGCAAAGTTATTCTTCGCCTTCTCTTCTTTCTTTTTATGGTTTTGTTAAAGTTTTTGGGTTTATTTTGAGGGCATACTAGAGGGGAGATTTTTGAAATTCAAAGGGAGAATCCAAGCAAAGGAAGAAGCATCCAAGAAAGGCTAGAAATCCAAGGTAATTTGCTACTTTCTAAGCTTGAATCTCCTTGTTCTTCTTCCCCTTTATTTTTCTTCATGTATAGACAGCCAAGGAGGAATGAAATTTGAACCAAACCAAGGATAAATCTTACAAAAATGAGGGAGAAGAACAAGAATATGCAAATGAAACAATAAAATAATAATTAGATTTCAAGATAGAAAAGTTAGGGTTTCAAGTATTCTCTTAAAATTTTTTGACTCAAGAGTTTCTAGGCCTAAATGAGCATTTTAATGACCTCTTAAGATCCCTAAGAAGCTTTCCACATGCATCTCCCATCAAGAAAACAAAGCAAACTCACTTGGTGTCCTTATGGGACATAGCCACGGCCTAGAGAGGTTGGAGCACTAAGGGGTAGTTTTAATTTGTTCCAAACTTGATTTTGAGCCATATATGATAGAAGAGGATGAGAGAAAGCCTTAGAAAAATTTTAGAAGCCATGGATAGTGAGATGATATCATAGGTTCCATATTATGGCTTAAAGAAGCAACACCTAGCTAGGCTCCTTAAATTAATTGTATGATGACTCCAAGAGGCTTAAAAGGAGTTAAGAATCATAGATGGATGGAAAGAATGAAGCCAAGATTATGTTTTCCTAAGGTTGCTTCATTAGGTGCATTATGGAACCATAATTGAGCCATAAGAACCACCTAGATTTTGAAATGAATATGTAGCTTTAGAATTTGTTTCAAGAGTGTAATTGACTTCCATATTATGTGTCTAGGCCAAAGAAACCAAATTCCACCTTCTTGTGAGTGTGTGGCCGAGGGAGAGGAACCAAGTTCAAGGAAAAAAGTGTACATTTATGACAAAGGTAGCTCTCTCTTCTTTATCTCATGCATGAGTGGATATTTATGTTGTCTTTGAATGTGTGTATGTTTTAAGTTATGAAAATGTCTTAACATGTATCTATATGCCATGGTACCATGATGTTATATTATGTCTACAAATGATGCTTTATGTATTTGCTTTGGTTTGTTTAAGGGTGATAAAGCCAAGAATCCACTTGTCATGGTGAGGATAAGCTACAAAACCCTCAAGAATGGTTGAGACAAAACCAAGAGTCTCTCAAGAGTAAGATTTAGTTCAAAGCCTTTAAGAAAAAGGGAGAGGCAAGTCCAAAATTCTTGAAGAAAATGGGTGAGGCTAAACCATTTACTTGGCAAGCCTGTGTATGTTTTGTATGACTAGAAATGTTTCATGAATGACTATATGCTCCATGATGTTCATACATGCATTTTTAGACTTGGATTTATATTCTTTATATGGGATTGAAAGGGAGAAGAGTTATTGGAATTCCTAGAAGCTCATCCCTTCCTTTCCACATGTCTAACATGTCTAAGTGGACCAAGTGAACCAAAGAATGGAAGCTACTAAGCCTAAATGAAGAAGATTGACAACAAAGTGTAGAAATTTGCCATTTTGTAGCCATATGAGTGACATATGATATAATGCCTTATTATATATGTTGTATGACTTCATAAACACATGTAAATATATTATGTATGTACGAGATTTGATGCCATATGTATGTTATAGCATAAATTAGACATTGAATGGCAAAAACTAGCTTGTGTAGTCTTGTGTATATCTTGGGGTGAGAGTGTGATTTTATGAAATCTGGGTTTGTTCACCTTTGAGAAATGTTTGGTAGACTATTTTAGTGCTTTTCCTCATGCTCAAGTGGCCATGGTTGTCTTAAAAGCAATTTTTATAATATCCCACATCGGATGGATTGGTCCTGGGAGCAGCCCATATAAATGGGAACAAAGCTCATCCCACTAGATGTGTGTTTTCCTGGGAGCACGGGCAAAAGCTCATTGACCAGGAAGTGACAAAACCCAAGGGAGCGCAGTTCATTGAACCTGTGACTGAGGGACAATACGTCTAGAGGCTCTATGTGGTGTTGGTATCAGAATCGGCCATTCGAATGTGCAACCCGAGGATGGGTTGGCCCTAAAGAGGGGTGAAATGTAATGTCCCACACAGATGGATTGGTCCTGAGAACGACCTATACAAGTGGGAGCAAAGCTCTCCCCACTAAACGCGCATTTTCCTAGGAGCACGGGTAAAAGCTCAGTGACCAAGAAGCGACAAAACCCAAGGGAGCGCAGTTCGTTGAACTTGTGACTGAGGGACAATACGTCTGGGGGCTCTGTGTGATGTAATACTCGTGAAGGCTCTGTGTGGTATTGGTATCAGAGCAATCCTGGCCCATATGTGACCCAAGGACGGATCGGCCCAAAAGGAGTATCGATTATAAAGTCCTACATCGACTAAAAGGGGCTTGTGGCTAGCCCATATAAGTGGGGAGAATCCTCGCCCTCACGAGCTCGCTTTTCCTGTAAGTTAAGCGAGAAGGGACAAAGCCCAACAAACTAGGAAGGCAAGGTCAAAAACCCACAAACGGGAAGGAAGGGATAATACTTGTGAGGGCTCTATATGATGTTGGTATCAGAGCTTAGTTTTGATCCAAGGACCTCTGGGTTATGGGCCTACCATGCTTCTGCTGCACAATTGCAGCATACCACACAGAGCCTCCAAACATATTATCCCTTGGTTACAAGTCCAACAAACTGCGCTCCCTTGGGCTTTTTCACTTCCTGGTCGCTGAGTTTTTGCCCGCGCTCTCAGGAAAACACGCGTCTGGTGAGGAGAGCTTCACTCCCACTTATATGGGTCGTTTCCAAGACCAATCCATCTGATATGGGACATTATATTCCACCCCCTTTGGGGCCAACCCGTCCTTAAGTTGCACATTCGAACAGCCGACTCTAATACCAACATCATATAGAGCCTCCAGACGTATTGTCCCTCGGTCGCAGGTTCAACAAACCGCAGTCACTTGGGTTTTGTCGCTTCCTAGTTGCTGAGCTTTTGCTCGTGTTCCCAAGAAAATACGTGTCTGGTAGGGAGAGCTTCGGTCCCACTTATACGGACCATTCTCAAGACCAATCCATCCAATGTGGGACATTACAATTTAGGACCATTTGAAACCCTTAGAAGACACCAAAATGGCATATTTGCAACCTAATGCCAAGATCTTACCAAATGAATGAATTCGCTGATGAAATTTAGTATACATATAAATCTCATCCAGAGCTTTTCGGAAAGATAAAGACCAGATTATTTAGAGCTCTGTAGAATTAATTATGATTTTTCAAAGTTGTCATTTTTTTTACTGTTCTGGTATAAGCACTATTTATATGGTCAGTTTCTTGTGTTATGTCATTTGAGAGCCAAATAGTGTCCAATACTCATAAAATTTTACAAAAATAAACTATACATGATAAGATTTTTATGGCCACTGAGATCACCCCAATTGAACATTTGAGCAAGGAGATATGAATTTTTGAAGTTTAGTGACAGTACTAGTAGTGACAGGTGATCTTAGTTACTATTCTATTGATTTCTAGTAGTTATACATCCCTATTGTAGTCTGGAATTATTTTTAGTATAAATTTGACATCAATAGCTTTCAAAAACGGTATAGTGTGATTGATTTTAATATTTCTAAAATTAGTTATGATTTTTCAAATTTCATGATAGAAAATTAAAATACCAACCTAAAACTGGACATGCTATTTTCATGTATATACTCCATTAGCTTGAGTTCTTAGCCACTTCTTGAGATGGTTATGAGTTGTATTTGTATATTTAAATATAAGAATAAGATGGATGAGTTCATATAGTCCATAGGACATGAAACAAAAAATTTATCTATGACATAACGCAAAATAATTTATTATTTTTATTACTTTTCTTAAGTAAGTGTATGGAACTAAGGAAATGCAAGTTAAATTGGCATGAGATGAGTTCTATAATTATGGTGTTATAGCTAATACCTAGAGAATCAATCCATTATACCTAGTGTACCAAACTAAGAAAAATGTGTTTAATATGGACATTTGTTACCGCTAAAAGTCTAAAAGTCATTACTAAATACTCTATAACAAAAGAAAAATGCTTTTCATTATGTCATTATTGAAACCTCTATAACAAAAGGTTTCTATTCAGGAAAAAAAAGTCCTTACTAAAAATGATATTTTTTGTAGTGGTGACAACTATCGTTACTAAAGCCCCATTAATTTGGTTTATACCCAAAAAAAATTGCCACTAGAAGAGGACTTTCAACAGCGATATGAGTCATTGCTAAAACTAATGATTGAATAGGAGATGAGCTATTGGGATTCTTTGAATCTCATTTCCTCCTCTCTAATGATCTCACATGTTAGGTGGACCAAGTGGACATGGTAATGGAAGCCATGAAAAGTATGCTAGCATGATTTTATATGCCATAATTTTATGATGACATATTATGTTTTCAAATGAATGTATGATGTTTGTTTAAGTTTGCTTGAGTGTAGAGAGGTCAAGAACTCTAAACCATGATGAGGATGAGCTAAAAATCCTTGAGATTGATTGAGACAAAGTAAAGAGTCTCCCAAAAGCAAAGTGGGCTCCCAAGAGAATGGTTGAGTCCAAGAATCTTTTAAAGAATGGGCGAGACAAGTCCAAAATCCATGAGAAAAAAGGGTGAGGCAAATCCATCCACTTGGCAAGCCTTTGAATGTATTGTATGACTTATTCATATGCCAAGCTTGCTTCTTGAACGTTCATGATTTGTATTATATTCGTGCATGCATGTTCAAGACTTACTTTGCATATGTTATGTGTGATTGAATGGGAGATGAGTTATTGGGATTCTTTGAATCTCATTCCCTCCTCTCCAATAATCTAATATGCTAGGTGGACCAATTGGACAAGGTAATGGAGGCCAACCACCTTGAAAAAGAGAATTTGACAACCAAGTGTTTGAATTTTGTCACTTTAAGGCCATATTGTGTCAATTGTTGTAGTCCAATTATTTATATGGCCTGTGACCTTTTAGACATGTATAATTATAATCATATGTGATGTATAAATGAATAGACATGATGTATGAACCTTAGAGCATAATTTGAGTATGTAATGCCAAGGTATACATTTTGGAAAGTTTAATGTAATGTGTATATGTGTGGATGAAAAGGCCAAAATGATATGCATGAGATTTGGGGTCATTTGGGCAACTCACACAAGTCCTAAATATGCTTTTAGACTTGCCCAAAAGGTGTCAAGACCAAAAAGAAACTATTTGATCACTTTGGTACCCCATATGAAGCCAAAAATGATCATAATGGAACCCTATGTCACTTTTTGGCCAAATGAGCTCTTCTTGATCTGATATTTGACATGCAATTAGGGTTCATTGAAAGCTTTCTGGAAAGTTAAAAATCATAATTTTTGAAGGTTTACAAAATATTTGATGAACTCTCAAAGTTGGCAATTTTTTTGGTTTTGGTCGCTGCACTATTCATTTGGTTCGAAAATGAAATCTGTCACACAGGGCCCAAATGATGTCCAATTGCCATAAAATTTTATACAAAGAAACTATGCATTCACAATGACTCGTGCTAACTAAAAACACCTCATTTGGATGTCTAGAGAGGGAGATATGAATTTTTGAAAATTCTGTCCAATATCAAGGAATTCAGCCGACCTGAGTTACTATTTCATTGAATTTCGAAGTCTGGGCTGCCTGAACTAGTCTGGAAATATTTTATTCCTCTAGCTAACATCCACAAATTTCCATATTAGTATCATTTACATGGACTGGAGTTTTGTGAAATTAATTGGACATTTTCAAAATTTGTTGCAGAAATCTATCACAGTTCCAGAAAGTAGTTTGACTTTTGGGCCTTTTCGGATATCAAACATCCTTTGTGATGGATGTTATGATTTGGACATATTTTTAGTGTAAAGTATACATCCGTAGCTTTCCAAAATGACTAACAATACATGTTGATTTTTCTAGAATTAGTTATAATTTTTCAAATTTTGGACAAAAAAGAGGCAAAATCTGTCCGAAAATAAACATCCATATTTTAGGCTTCATTTCGATTTTCTTAAGATATGGGCCACATTTTATGATCCAAATGAGTTGTATTCATGTAATTAAATATGAGAATGTGTTGTATGAGGTCACATGGTCCACGTGACGCCGAATGGAATTTTTATACACGACGCAACACAAAGAAATGTATTATTTTAATGGACTTTTCCCATTTCCTTCATGGAAAGTGTCATATGAGCATGTAAATGTGATAGAAATGAGCTATGAATATATGGTGTTACATTTAGCATCTCCACAAGTTTGTGGGTGTGTGGCCGAAGCAAGGGAGGGAATTTCAAAAAGAAAAGTGTGTGATTGTGTGCAAGGTAGCTCTCTCCACATTCTCTCATGCATGGATGTGTGTTTAGATTGTCTTAGAATGTGTGTATGTGTATTTTCAAGCTATGAAAAGTATGCTAGCATGATTTTATATGCCATGATTTTATGATAACATATGATGTTTTCAAATGAATGTATGATATTTGTTTGAATTTACTTAAGTGTGGAGAGGCCAAGAACTCTTAACCATAGTGAGGATGAGCCAAGAACCCTTGAGATTAGTTGAGACAAAGCAAAGAGTCTCCCAAAAGCAAAATGGACTCCCAAGAGTATGGTTGAGTCCAAGAATCTCTTAAAGAATGGGTGAGGCAAGTCCAAAATCCATGAGAAAAAGTGTGAGGCCAATCCATCCACTTGGTGAGCTCTTAAATGTCTTGTATGACTTATTCACATGCCAAACTTGCTTCTTGAACGTTCATGACTTGTATTATATCCGTGCATGCATTTTCAAGACTTGCTTTGCATATCTTATGTGTGATTGAATGGGACATGAGCTATTGAGATTCTTTGAATCTCATTCTCTCCTCTCCAATGATCTCACATGCTAGATGGGCCAAGTGGACATGGTAATGGAAGCCAACCACCTTGAAGGAAAGAGTTTGACAACAAAGTATTGGAGTTTTGTCCCGTTAAGGCCATATTTGTGTCTAATATTGTAATCCAATGATGTATATGGTCTCTAAATTCTTAGACATATGTAATTGTGATATTATGTTATGTATACATGTATGGATATGTTGTATGAACCCTAGAAAGGAATTTGGGTATGTAATGCCAAGGTATGCATTTTGGAAAGTTTGATATAATGTGCATATGTGTAGATGAAAAGATCAAAATGAAATGTATGAAATTTGGGACCTTTTAGACAACTCACACAAGTCCTAAATATGCTTTAAGACTTCCCCAAAAGGTACCAAAACCAAAGGAAAGCCATTTGGTAATTTTGGTACCCTATATGGAGCCAAAATTGATCATAATGGACCCCTATATCACTTTTTAGCTAAATGAGCTTTTCTTGATCTAAGATTTGGCATGAAAATAGGGTTAATTAAGAGCTTTTTAAGAAGCTAAAAATCATAATTTTTGGAGGTCTACAGAATATTTGATGAATTTTCAAAGTTGGCAAAATTTTCTAAATTTGGTTTGATGTACTGTTCATCTGGTCCGAAAATGAAAATCTGCCACATGGGGTTCAAATGATGTCCAATAGCCATCAAATTTTATATAGAGAAACTATACATTTATCGTGACTTGTGTCAACTAGAAGCACCTCATTTAGAGGTCTAGAGAGGGAGATATAAATTTTTAAAAATTCTATCCAGTATCAAGGATTCCAACCGACCTGAGTTACTATTCTATTGAATTTAGAGGTTTGGGCTGCCTGAACTGGTCTAGAGTCATTTTTTCTGTCTAGTTAACATCCACATCTTTCTAGATTGATATCATTTGCATGGATTATATTTTCTTGGAATTAATTGGACATTTTCAAAATGTGTTGCAGAAATTAGTGACAGTTCCAGAATATAGTTTGACCTCTAGACCTTTTCAAATGTCAAACATCCTCTATAATAGATGTTATGGTAGAGTGAAGTAGACATCCTTAGATTTCTAGAATGACCAAGAATGCATATTTTTGATTTGTCTAAAATTAGTTATGATTTTTCAAAATTGGTCAGAAAAGAGCCAAATCTGACTGAAAATAAACATCCATATTTTATACTCCATTTTTCTTTTCTTGAGTTGCAGGCCATATTTTAATGATGCAAATGAGTTGTATTCATGTAATTAAATATGAAAATGTGATGTATGAGCTCACATAGTCTACATAACACCGAATGGAATTTTCATACACGATGCAATGCCAGAAAATGCCTTATTTTAATTCCCTTTTCTTGGTCTTTCATGGAATCTATGAATGTAAAGCATGGGAATGATGTGAAATGAGCTAAAAATATATGGTGTCACATTTTACATTTGGAAGGTGCCTAAATGGTCACATGAACTAAAGTGGTCCATTTTGAACCATTTGAAACCAATTTTGATCCATTTTGAGTCACATTTTGCACTTGAACCAAAAACTAAGCAAATGGAAAAAAAATTTAGATGAAATTTGGCAAGCATTTAAAGCCCATTTAGAGCTTTCCACAAAGTTAAATAACATAATTTTTGAAACTCTATAGAATTTATTATGAATTTTTAAAGTTGACTAAAAATTGTAGAAAATCTTGTGCACTATTCATATGGTTTAGGTGGATGTTTTTATGTATTTGAAAGCCAAATGATTTCCAATACTCATGAAATTTTACAAGAATATATTTAGCATTATAAGCTTTTCATAACCACCAATTTTGTGTAAATCGGAGCTATATAGCCAAAGATATACACTTCTGAAGTTTTGGTTCTAATTTATACTCGGTTACTATAGCAGTTACTATTCCATTAGAATTTTGTAGCCCAAATGAACTTATTTTTATTTGAAAATTTTATAGTATGTAGTTCACATCCTAAAATTTCTATAAATACCTAATTTGTATAAATCAAAATTTTTTAGCCTAAGATATGAATTTTTAAAGTTGACATTTAATATGAGGAAAATTTGCAAATATGGTGTTTTGCAACATATGCCATAAAATCTGAAAATTATGCTCATTGTTGTGATATTCCAAGGTTAACAAACTTGTTAAGCATGAATTTGAGGATTTTTATGATAAATTTATATGATTATGCACATTTAGAAATTTTGGGCCTTTAATAACGATAATATCAGCTACCAAAACTCTTCAAAATGATAAATCAATGCTATAAGAAGAATATGATATAAAATGTGTGCACATTCTTTGATGGTCTAACACTTTAGCAGTGGCTTACAGTCGCCACAAAAAGTAACTTTTGATGACAAAAATTGGTTGCCGCGAAAACACTTTTAGCTGCAACTTATCTTAAATCGCCACTAAAAGTTATTTTGTAGTAACATTTTTGTTGTCACAAAAGCCTTTTACCAACAACTTTTTCTTTGTTGCTACTAAAAGCATTGGCAAAATGACAAATATTATTTTAGCAACAACTTTTAGCAACTACCTAAAAAATTTGCCATTAAAAATATATTTTTAGCAATGAATTTTTTTACCCATTACTAGAAGTGATCACTAAAATATTTTTTTTTTTTGTAGCAGGGCACCAATTGAATAAAAAATATACTAGTTTTTTGAATTTCAATACTCGCTACTACTAAGATAAAAGCTAGTTTCACTTTTTCCTCCTTCTTAAACATAATAATCAAAGGGTAGATAAAATCACAAACCAATTTCTGAAGTTAAAATCTGATTGTACATATCTAATTGAAGGAATCTAAAATAGCTTCAACTTGAACAATAATCAAAACAAGGATAATATCTATATAAAAGCAATTTTATTTCTTTGTATAAATGGTTTGGTTCTATAAAAAATTTATTTTTTGGCTATTAAAGACAAAAGTTTCTCTCTATATATGTTATGTGTTTTAATACTACATTAGAAAAAATTTTGTTAGTGGTTATTTTTCACTTTAATTGGCGATTTTTAATTTCCAACAATGTAATTACCGACAAAAAAGCGGTCATATTTGTTGGCAATTTAAAACTAACAACAAAATATTGGCTTGTTGATAGTTTGTAATTAACTAAGAATAAAAATCAAACTTTTGTTGGCAGTTACTTGAAATAAAACCGCTAACTTTTTCTTTTTTCTTTTAAATAGATCTACTTCCAGTTCAGGCACCTTGAGTGTCTTTGGCATTTGAATTAGTCCATATTCTTATTTTATTCCTAGTTCTATATTTTACTAGCCATCAATTATAATATCTGATTCTTTAAAAACGAGAGAAAATGCAAGAAACGTAACATATGGTTTCTCCGTAAATGTACGAAATTCACTGGATACAAAAGGAAGTCCCTCGAAATGACTTAGTTAAGATCCCAAAAAATTTGGGAAGCATTCTAAACTCCTAAAAATGAGAATCTCAGGCTCAAATGAACGAAAAGTAACGAAACGTAAGGGCATTTTCTTCATTTTGAGAAAATTTTGGAATTCTCACAAGAGGGCTTTTTAAATGAAATTTTTAAGTTCTTCAAGGTTCTCAGAGGCCCTGAAAACCATGGGAAGCCCCGGGACAATTAAAACCCCTCCACTTGACTTTTTTTAACATCAGTTAACTTGAATTTTGATTGATTAATTCGGGAAAGTTTTAGCTTCGATTTGAGTTATTCCAAAGGTGTTTTACTAAATTGGGAACCTGAACTTCATAATGGAAAAGATGGTTCTCAAAAAGGAGCTAAACTAAGTTAGAAACAAAAATACCAAAAATGAAGGGCAAAATTAGAATTTTTAAGAAAGTAAAAACTTCTTGAACACTCTTTAAGTTTCTTGTTTCTTCTCCCCTTCATTTGCACGAACTATTTTGCCCAAAAACCAGAGAAAGCATTAGCTCTCTTAGGTGCACCATGGAAGAGAAGAAAGGAGGAGAAAAAGAAAGAAAAAGGTCAGGAATTTCATAGATTTTCATGCTCCTTCTTCTTCCAAACTTGTTCCTCTCCTCTTAAGCTTTCTTTCCCATAATTTTGTTAAAGTTTTTGGATTTGTTTTGAGGGAAGAACTAAGGAAAAAATTCATATTTGAAGAGAGGAGGCCAAGGAAAGTGAGAATCAAGTAAGAAAACAAGGAAAAATAAGGTAAATCTTCCATCCTATAGTAGCTACTTCCTCTCCCTTCTTCTCCCTATTTTGCCCCATGTATGTAGCTGCTAGAGGGCTTGGATTTTGGGCAAAACCAAGGATGAATCCTATGAATTTAAGGGAGGAGAGTAAGAATATGCAAAGAAATTTAGATAAAAGCCATTGATTTTCAAGATAGTAAACCTAAGGTTTAATGGCTTCCTTTAAAAATTTGATTTGATGTAATTATTTTGAGGCCTAAATGAATGTTTAAATGAGTTCCTAAGATCCCTATAAGTCTCTCCATATACATCTTCCATGTAGAAAACAAAGTAAACTTCCATAGAGGCTAAATGGTGCATAGTCTCGGCCAAAAGGGGTTAAGACATCTAAAGAGAGTTCTAAATTTTGTCAAGCCTATTTTTGAGTCATATATGATGAATGAAAATGAAGTAAAACCTTGGAAAAAATTTAAGAGACCTAGAGAATAAATTAGTGTCTTAGATTCTATAATATGACCTAAAGAAGCAACATGTAGTTAGACTCTTTGTTTTAATTGTATGATGACTCCAAGAGGCTTAAAAAGAATCAAGAATCATATATGAAAGGAAAGAATAGAGCCTAGAACTCATTTTATGAGTTTTTCTTCATTATGTGCATTCTTGGAACCATAAAAGGGTTAATCGACTAAGTTAATATTTAAGGAAGATGTATGGCCTTAGAATTAACTCCATAAACCTAATTGGCTTCCATAAATTGTGTTTAGGCCAAGAGAAACCAATCCCACATCTTTGTATGTGTGAGGCTGAGGAAGGGAAAGCAAGATTCAAGAAGAAAAGTGTGTGATTGCAACCAAGGTAGAGCAATTAAGCAAAGTAATAGAAGCCACCAAGTCTAAAAGAAGGAGATTGACATCAAAGTGTATGAAAATGTCTAGTTTTTCCTCTTTTGTAACCATACCAATGGCACATGACATAATACTATGATGGAATGATTATCTAATCATTTGAACATGTGTAAATACTCATATATATGATGCATGTATGAAAGTTAATGCCATATGTATGATATAGTACATTTTGGGTATATAATGGCAAGACTAGACTTTTGTGTATATCATGGGGTGGATGAGTGAGTTTGAGAAATCTGGATTTGTGCACCTTTAATACAAGTTTAGAATGTTATTTTGGTGCATTCCCACATGCTCAAGTGGCCACACAAGCTTTGGAAGCAAAATGGGACACTTTGATGCTAGTAAAAGCCATAAAAATGACTAAATCGGAACCCTATAGCACAAACGGGCCAAATAGATGAATCTTCCCATGAAATTTTGTAAACATGTAGGGCTCATTGAGAGCTTATTGGGAAGCTAAAGTACAGAAAAATCGGAGCTCTATAGAATTAATTATGAATTTTCAAAATTGGAATTTTTTTGCTATTCTGGTACATGTACTGTTCATATGGTCAATTTTGTTTTCTGTGTCATTCAATGTCCAAATGGTATCCAATGCTTGTATAATTTTATAGGCACAAAACTATAGGTTATAATATTTTTGTGTCCACCAAGATCACCTCATTTGGAGGTCTGAGTAGAGAGTTAAGGATTTTTGAAATTTAATATCAGTACCAATAACGCCACTAGACCTCCAGTACTGTTTCATCATAATTCAGTTTCCATATGGTCTTGGCATGGTCTGGAGATATTTTTTTCTTAAATTTAACATCTGTATCTTCTCATATTGAAAAATTTTTTCTTGATTTAGATTTTTATAGAATTAGTTATGAATTTTCAAAATTTATGATAGTAAGATATGATAGTAGCTTAAATAGCTAAGACCTTAGGTGCTTTTCGAATGTCAAAAGTCTTTTACTTGATGTTCCAGGACCTGGAATTATTTTTAGCATAAATTAGATATCTGTAACTTTTCAGAATGGTAAAGAATGCATGATTTTGATTTTTTTTATAATTAGTTATGATTTTTCAAAATTTGTGATAGAAACCATGAAATTCTGGCTAAGGCTACACTATGGGATTTTATATGTTTCTTTCACTTGCACAAGTTCTAGGCCACTTTTTTGGATGGTTTTGAGTTGTATTAGTATAATTAAATATGAGAATAAGTTATGAGTTTATATAATCTCCGGGATACTGAATGAAAATTTTAAACCCCTACATGGCGTAAATTTATTCATTATTTTTATTGCCCTTTCCTTAGAAACTTATGAGATTCTTGGAAATAAGCTAAATAAGGAATGAGATGAGCTATATAATTATGGTGTCACATCAATTATTCACCAATTCAAAATAGAAGCTAGTCATTTAAGAAGAACTATTATAAAGAAATTAAAGAATACTTAATCATTTTATTAATCAATCAAAGAACAATTATAATCAGTAATTAGATGTACTATCAAATTAAAACTAATAGAAATTAACATAAGTTAATTACAATTAAACCAAGAGACACTGCTGGAACATATTGAGACCACTCTTCCCTGGGTTCATCTATCTAAGTATCAGAGTATTTTTTGCAATATGCATCTGGAAAGTATTGCAAAATAAAATAACAATGATTTAAAGTTAGATAACTAGAATTTGTCAAATTTGAGAAGTATTTTTTTAAAGCTAGTTTTATATTAAAGAAAAACTAGTAGCATAATATCTTAAAAAAACAGAGATTCCCTAGATCTTAAGCCTTTTTTTTACAACTAATAACAACAAATTGCATACTAATATCACCAAATACAACTAGTATCAGTAAATTACCAGCAACTAATACTATCCTATAGTTAAATTTTAGTATCCAAGAAAATATAAAGGCAAGAAAATCATTTAATCACTTAAAGGAATTGAATTACATACTATGTATGGGATCGTAGGCTATCCATGTGTGATGATATCTTTCATGAATCTCATCATGTAGTATCCACAGTTTGTGCTATTTGGTTGTTTTGGACACTGTAAAAATCCAATAAAAAGCATATTAAATTTAGAAATTAGTGTGCTCAATGATTGCTTGAATATTAATAAATACCTTTACTTTGTTCCATTTGTATAACGTAGTGGGTGTTTTTGACTTTGGCACCTTAAGCCTGCGATTTGCGCAAAACATCACCATGGCTCTATCAAACAAGTGGAAAAAAAACTTAATATAAGAAACTATTTTGAAATTAAAACACATAAATATATAGAAGTACGTAAAATAAATGCATATACTTACTGATTAAATAATTTCTGCATTTGCTCATGGTTCGTTGGGTCATCATTCAAAGGATCCATATAATATATCTTTAGAGCACATGGATTGATGACAATCAACATTCAGTATGCCCTAAGATAATTAACTAATGTTAGCAAATTCTAATTGAATAGTTGACATTCAAATTACATATAATTGAAAAGTTCAACATTAAGTGACTCAACCTTACACATAAAGGGCCAAGATTAACACCTCATTCTTGGTTCTTATAACAAATAGATTCACTACTTATTGTGATTGACTTGTAAGATGGCTATACATAATTTGTGGAGTAAAAATAGCTACATCATGGGGATTAATGAACATGAACCTCCTTATAATGTTGCCAAAGACCAAGAATGTATGGTACAAGTACCTGAGATGAAGAAACCAATGGATTAATGATAAACTAATATGAAAATAGTAAAAAATAGTTTATGTACAGTAGACGAAGTACCTAATATATAAATTAATAGCAGTGGCCCCTATCATTTCATGCAGGAGGATGTCATATATTACTTCTATTCTAAGCACATCTTGTGTTTCTCTATTGTAAATCTTTTTATCAAATTTTACAACTTTTATGCCATCATTCCCTAACATCTATTCCACTAATGCTTCAAGTGTCAAATCTATATTTTTTTTGAAACCTGAGGGTTGAGCTTTGGCTTCAATGGTGCTATAATTGATTCATTAATACATCATGACACTTTCAAGTGTCCCCTTAGACTATACAACAAAGTGAATTAGTTTAATTTGGAATCAATAAAAAATTATAAAGAAGTAAACCATAAGGAAATGTTAACTAACAAACCTATCTTGATGGAGCTACCATAACGAGATTGGTGAGCCATGCAATGAGGCTTCCCACTGCTTGTCCTACCATTCTTGCATCCTCAGTAGGAATAAGTAATTCAGCATTCTCCTGCATAGGGATATTAATCGCTACTTTTGCATGGTCAAGGGGTAGTATTGCATTGTAAAGTTTGTCGCTTGCAATGCTATACATACAACCTTTTGCAACCATGTTACGAGTAAGGGTGTTTAACCATAATAGACAATCTGCTTCACTCTAAACAAATCATAAATGATAAATTAATGATAAATAGTGAAAGTATGTAACTGTTAATTTAGTTAAAGAAAGTAATTATCTCAGGGAGATGCTAAGAAGGAAATGTGTAGATATCTTTACTGCTAGGGCTGACTTCTGCTGCCTATATCTCTATCATTTGCATCTTGAGCAAATTCTCAATGAGTCATCGTTGATCTTCTAATTGTTTTTTCAACTAAGATTACTCTTGCTCTGGTCTCTCCACCTTCTCTCTCAACTTAACAATATCAACTAAAAAATGCAACTTCAAGGACTTTTATGTCTGAAAATAGCCTCTTTGACTGATGCCGAAGTTGACACCCTTAACACGACTCAAGTGCTTCAGGACACTAAATGCCTTGCCCAATATATCTTTGCCCTCTAAGAGCACATCACCTTGTGCGAGGATTTATGATAAGACATCCTGCGATATATAAATTAAAAGGAAAATGTTATTAGAAGTAGGAAAATGAAATAAAATGATTAAAAATTTAAATAATCAATTAATACTTACACATTTGTTCCAAACTTCAGGGAGGTGCTCATTGTCAATTTCACTCGCTTTATTGACCTGAGCTTCCTTCCAAAGAATATGATAGGATATTATGCTAACTTGTGATCCCTCCTGCTCAATCTATGTATTAGGACAAAAAACCAATGTGTAAGTATTGCATTACATTACATATTCATAAATAGATAACATATATATTCATGTACCATTTGTCACTTAAAGCTTGAGTATCCCAATCGCCCTTTCTTATATGAGTATTAGATATCCTTTACTTTTTCTCGATTCTCCTAGCTTAATTTCTATGAAAAGACATAATAATGAAATATTGTGAAATAAGATTACCTAGAAATAATCCTCTTGGCGTCGACCAGTAAAATCATCCTAAGCCTCCTAAGTTGTCATAGCTTGAAATAATTTAGGGAGACATTCAAGGATGTTCCCATTCATATCCCTCAAGAATCTACTACTGAGTATGTACCAGAACAATCATAGTGCCTTGTCAGCTGTCCTAAGTACAAACCTTATCCAACTCTAATCAATATCAAAAAACATCTGTAAACTAATATAATTAACTTGTTAGAGCATGTATATATAAGGAATAACATAAACAAAGTAGTAGAGTATGTTATTGCTATTTCATCCCAAATGGAATTGTTCATGGCTTGGTTAACCCTTCACCAATCACTTATAGTAATAAGCACATTCATACGACCCACAACTATGATGTAGCTAATTTGTTGACCCTTAGCATTCCACTAAACTTCAAAATTTTTTCCAGTACTTCTTGCGCAAGTCACCTTTTTTGAGATGGTCAAACCTTGTTTAACTCGGTTTATCTCTTTTATCACATCATCTGGAACACTATCATAACCACATGGAGAAGCCATTCACCTACAATGAAATTCAAACACACAAGTTACAATAATAAGTAAAATTAATTCAGAGATTAAAAGTAAAAATATTTAAGAAATTTAAAGGGACACATAAGGAAATTGAAGAATAAAAGGAAGCATACATGTTTAAGTCCATCTTTTTCTTTTTCTTGTCTGGTTTAAACTTCTTTGCCTTTTTTTTAAAATCCAAATACCCTATCTATGATTATCTCTCATATACAGGATATCATCTTTAGTGTAATCACTTTCAAGAAATGTCCCTAAAAAGGAATCATCCTTAACATCAATATCTTGACCATGTTGAACATCATCTTTATCCTCATTTCTTTTGTTTGTTAAAAGAGCAATGGACCACTTCTTACTAGCAGAATCGAGGACATAAAACACTTGTTAAGCTTGGGATGCAAAAATAAAAGCTCATTTTTATACTCCACCTTATTAAGATCCACCTAGATTAACCCTGACTCATCAATCCAAAGGTTATTCTTGTTGTTAACCCACTTATAACTGAAGACCGGCATCCAAAACAAAATGCAATCCAACTCCCATATGCATTCAATTATCCTAAAGTATGACATCTTCGCATAGATAGGTTTCTTCTTTTTAGCACTAGAAACATGCATAGATTGAGCTACAAGAGTTACACCACTATTTTGCATTGTGCTCTGATCATCCTATACTTTTGTATAGAATATGTAGCCATTGATGAGATAAATAGTGTAAGAAAGGACATGTAGACTTGGACCTCTTCCCAACTATTTAAATTTTTTACAATTTTTTAGAGATTGCACTAGGATTCACATCTAATTCCAAAAAAATGTGATTTCTAAGCCAATTTATAAATGGATAGTTATGTTCTTTTAGTATCCAACTTTCATTCTTATTAGGTTTCAAGCTTCTAAGTATGTCCTTATGCTTCCACACATATGGCTTAACCTTATTGAAGTTGTGCAGAACATATAGGTGTGTTTGCTCCCACTATATACTTGAGATGCTAACTATCATTTCCCATAATCCCTTCCCCACTAATTCTTCCTATGTATTGAGATACTAAAAGCCTAATATTATCAACATTGCATAGGTATTCAGTACAGAATTTAATAGCCTCTTCGACTATGTACCATTCAACAATGCAACACTCTATTCGACTTTGATTTTTTACATACCTTTTTAATATCTTCACATAATGCTTAATTAGATACATCTACCGCAAATAAGCTGGGCAACATATCTGCATCTCCCTAACCAAGTGAACAGTTAAGTAAACCATCATGTCAAAGAACAAAAGCAAGAAATACATCTCAAGTCACATAAAGTGATCATAATTTGTCTTTGCAATGTCGGTAATTTTATGGGGTCAATCACTTTGCTACAAATAGACTTGAAGAAGCATAGTTTAGTGATTGTCCCTCACACCTTTTTGGACGAAATGGAGCATAGAGCCACCGAAATCAAATGTTCCATCAGAACATGGCAATCATGAAACTTGAGACCCTTCAACTTCAGATCTTGCATTGATACAAGCTTTCTAATGTTTGAAGAATACCCCTCTAAAACTTTAACTCTGTCAAGTAATTTACAAAGAGTAATTTTTCTTTCCTAGATAGAGTATAAACCACTAGAGGTAGATAAATATGACGTCCCTCCTTCACCAATGCCAATTCTCCTCTTATCCCCAAAGTAATCAAGTTCAACATCGCCTTGATGCCATCTTTGGTCTTTCCCAACATATTGAGTAACATACCAATTACAGTGTCATATACATTTCTCTTGATATGCATCACATCAAGGAAATGCCTCATATACAAGAGCTTCCAATATGATAGTTCAAAGAAAATAGACTTTTTCTTCCACCCGCTTTTTCTAAGGTGTCCCACAAAAGGTTTGCCAAAGTTGTTATGCGAACCCTTTGCCTTTTCATACAACCAATCACCATTCAATAGTAAACGTGCACTACCTTCCTTTGTATTTCTATTGAAAGCTTTTCTCCACCACTGGTAATGATATCTCGGAAGTAAAAATTTGTGATGCCTAAGGAAAACATTCTTCATATACATTGGAAAGTCATTGATTGTTCCAAACAACATAGCCCGCAAATTGAATCTTTCCTCTCTATATCCATCATATACCTCCACTCTCGTCTCCACATTAGCTTTAAATTTTCAATTAAAGGAGCCAAGTATAAGTCTATATCATTTCTAAATTACTTGGTCCTAGAAATTAGTATAGACAACATCATAAACTTGAGTTTCATGCATAGCCATGGAGGTAGATTATAAATCACTAAAATCACTTGCCATGTACTACGGGTATTATTTTGAACACCGTGCGAGTTCATTCTATTGGTAGCTAATGCAAGGTGTAGGTTTTCTATTTTCTTGCCCGAAGTTAGGGTACTCATGATTATTTTTTTTCTATTGAAGAGAATTTATAGGATGCCAAAACTTGCTATTTTAAATCCTTTCATTTGCATGCCATGTCAAGTGCTTCGTATCTTTTGCATTACTATACATAAGTCTAAATCTAGGTATGATGGGAAAATATCATACCATCTTCATCAAACTCCATTCTTTCTTCTTATGCTGTGAGGTATTACACTTAGGACACTTCTCTAACGATGCATATTCATTTCGAAATAAAATGCAATCATTGGAACAAGCATATATCCTCTTATAGGTCATGCCAATAAAGTATAACATTTGTTTAGCCTCATATGTTCAGCTAGGAAGCTCATTATCCTCTGGCAGCATATCTTTGAAAAAATACAAGCAATTCTATAAATCTTTTATCACTCCATCTATTTCCAACTTTTAAGTTGTACAAACTTCAACACTACTAACAATCTTGTGAATTTAGTATAGCCATAATACAATGGTTTTTCTGTATCATTTTTCAACCTCTTAAAAATTTCAAAATAATCTTGAATATCCTCTTCAACCATATTTGTCATCTCTTCAAGATGATCAACCTCATATGTATTTGTGTTGAAATTGTTTAAGACACAACTCCAATTATACTCCTAATTACTATGCTCATCCTTTGTCTCGCCATGCTTTGTCCAATATGTATAACTTTGGTAAATCCCATTACACACTAAATGATTTTTCAACTCAGCTGTACTAATTCACTTCATATGCTAGCAATTTAAACAAGGACATATAATTTTACTAGGTTTTTTCCATACTCATTTGTAAACCTAATAAACTCTTTCATTCCATCCTTATATTCCTTAGACAAATGATTAGCAGACATCCATTTTTGGTCCATATCTTTTTGATCTAACAAGAACCAATTTAAGAAAAATATGGCTAGTGACTCTTAATATGCATAGATTCTTACCTATTACTCTACTAAATATTACCCAATTATGTTCTATTTAATTATTCTTTTGTTTCAATCTATATCTCAAAGAAAAACTAGTAGCATGATGGCTTAAAAATAAAAGTTTCCTAAGCCTTAAACCCTCTTTTCAAACTAAAACCATGCATCAATACAATATTCTAGTAGTCCATAATGAAAAAATAATGACAGGAAGTGTCCAGCAGTCCATAATGCAATGCCATGTAAATAGAGTAAGCAATCTTGATACAATTATAGATGTAACAACATAATTATCTGATGTTATTAACCAAAATTGCTACTTTAAAATTTAGGAAACCTGTATATATTTCATTTTAAAAGAAAATCCTTCTAAATTGAAGAACAAAAGAAAAAAGAAAGTTACATACCTTGTAGAAGGAGAGCTGAGAAATATCGTGAGAAGTGATAAGAGGAGAACGAGTTGAAGAGTGGAAAAGAGACCACACACAGTGAGTGAAAGACCGTGGGGTGCAAAACTGGTGCGGCTCTTGTGGAAGCCATTAGAAAAGGAGAGAAGCCACCGAAAATGAGAGAGAACCACTGAGGGTTGGCGCCAAAGAAAATAGCAAACTATTCTGACGTAAAAATGGGTTTGTTACAAATTTAAAATGGCCTTAGTTAGTGATTCTATAAAAGCTGCCAATTTTAATGAGATTTTCGTTAGCGATTAATATAAAACCGCCAACTAGTGTAAATTAGATTTTTAAATATTTTTAAAAAGACAATTATATAATTGGTATTTTAAAAGAACTACCAACTATACTAATTTATAGTTAGCAGTTTGTATAAAACCACCAACTATAATAATATAGTTGGCAGTTTTTTAAAACCGCCAACTTTATATACTTATTTTTTTGGTGATTTTATTTATAACCACTAATAAAAGTTTATAATTTGATTGTTTTGTTTATAACTACTAATAAAAGTTTATAATTTGATGGTTTCAAAAGAATAGCAAATGAATATGCATCAACATATCTTATTTTTATAATAGTGAAAAATACTATTATGTGTTTTAAAATATTTGTCAAATTTTCATTTTAAAAAATATTATAAAAAAGATAAATTACTTCAATTCAATATCAGCAGTCTACTCTTTCTTCAAGTCCAAACCTCGTTTTTTTAATCGCTGCTTTGGCTTTTCCAACAAGTATACCGCCAGTTAATTCAGTGCCTCCCAAGCAATAACTCATTTATTTCTTTTAAATGTTACTTTAGCATATAGCAATAGCATTAATCGCAGCTCTAACATTTAGCCAGGGTTTTCACAGTTTATTAAAAAAATTAAAACATTGGAAGAAACGCTGGTGGACATAGACCCCAAAAATAAATAAATAAATAAATTTTGGTCCCTGAAAGCAAGTATAAGAAACTAAGGAAGAGAGTTAATTACAGCAAAACATCATCGATCATCAAATAAATAATTAAAATGGTGTCCAAATCAATTGCGAACTCAATGCTTGTGCCGAGAGTCTTTGCTCTGGCACCCGTCCTCAGTAGTAACTGTGCCGTCGGTTACTAACAGCCTCACTTTTGATGGCGAAGATGTTGTAGTACAAATTTTTAGTCACTATAGATAAATACAAATCGCACGTATGATAGTTAGAATATTGAAATTACTAGAATTGAATGATCAAAAATATATTTGTAATGATACTTGATTTATTGTTATTAAAAACTTGTGAGAAAGAGACAGTAATAAACAACAGTGAGAAGAACAGAAAATATTACAATTCGCTATATCCAAGAGTCAAAAAGGGTTAACCCTAAATTTTAACACATGTAAATAGTATAAAGGGTTTAGGTTCGGTTCCAAATGACTGTAAGCAAAAGGAACAATTCACATATAATCTCTAAGATATTATCAATGATAGTAAACGCCTATTACTTGCAAAATCTCATGAGAAAAATTTAGAAACCTCTCTCACATAGAAACCCCTCTTCATTTCTCTTTCAAGGCAAGCTCTGCTTGATAATCTCCAACTCAACTTTTATAAAGAACCATGTGAACTCATGAGTTTGATTAATTTAAAAGAGCAGATAAGATTACACCTTAACAACCATCCTTTCTACTTTTTTTTTTGGGGTTCTTCTTTTACTCGTCTTATCTATTTTCCATCCAAAACTAGCTTGGGCCACTGCATCTCTATGTGTCATTGATCCTCTTAATCCCTAGCATGTTTATTGATACAGAATGCAATAATAAAATGAATGAAATATAAACTTCGTGCATAACATAGTGAATCTCATCATTATCAAGTTGGGGATACTTCATGAAACCTTGGCTTTTTGCTACATCTAAAAACAGAGTATCAACTCTAAAACAACAATCATCCTTTATCTGAGGCCTCAGGTTCGTATTGCAAGAAAGGACAAAGCCTTTAGCTTACGACTATGTTTTGCAAGAAGAGAACAAGCATACGAGTAAGTTACAAGGCCATTCCTAAACAGATGGTCTCCAAATTTCTTATGTGTTTTCTTTCTCTCCATACCGGAAGAAATTTCATTAAAGCATACGGCGCAAATTATGGTTGGATAAAGAATTTAAAAGTAGTAAAAAAGGAATCTAATTGCAGGAAATCGAAGCAATGTAGAAAACTATAGGGGGTGAATAGATTGTCAGAAAAATATTTCAAGATGACTTGTCAACAGCTGTTACTTCTAGTAGTTGCTTTTTACTTGATCTATGCAAGATCATTCGGTTAACTCTGCCTATGACGAATTTTATTGGTCATAGCCGGTCCCAAGCCCGGAAAAAGAGGAGGGTTGTGTTAGGTAGTCGACAGCCAACGTAAAACTTTGTCGAATCTTTATGACATGGACAATCGATATATTAAACGTAAAGCTAAGTCGTTGCCTGTAAGTAACGCGCTGTATAGCTCGAGTATAGTGAGAAGTGAGCAAGAGCCGCTGCATCATCGCCTGGATGTAGTGAAAAATAAGCAAGGGCTACCACATTTTCGTGAACGAATGTGGCTAAAGAAGTTAGTTCATGAGAGTAGGATTCGTTTTGGAACTTGGAATATAGGTACACTTACGAGTAAGTCTATGGAAGTGGTAGATACTATGATTAGTAGAAGGATTAATTTTATGTGTTTACAAGAAACTAAATGGGTAAGAGAAAAAGCGAAAGAATTAGATACTTCAGGTTTTAAACTTTGGTATACTGGTAAATATAAATCTAGAAATGGGGTAGGTATAATTGTAGATAAGTTTTGGAAGAATACTGTAGTAGATGTCAAAAGGTTAGGAGATAGAATCATTGCATTAAAGTTTGTAGTAGAAAAGGAAATCTTTAATATTATTAGTGTGTATGCACCACAAGTAGGGTTAGAAGAATCTCATAAAGTAAAATTTTGAGAAGATTTAGAATGTTTAGTTCAGGAAATACTGTTAGGAGAAAAGATTATTTTAGGAGGGGATCTAAATGGGCATGTGGGAAAGGTATCTTCAGGCTACGAGGGTGTTCATGGAGGACATGGTATAGGAGAAGTAAATGCAGAGGGTAAAACTATTTTAAACTTTTCATTAGCGTTCGATCTTATATTAGCTAACACTTGTTTTAGAAAGCGTGAAGAACATCTTATCACGTATAAAAGTGGTAGGGTATGTTCTCAAATTGATTTCTTTCTTATAAAGAAATCGGATAGAAAATTTTGCATGGATTGCAAAGTTATACCGGGAGAGAGTTTAACTACTCAACATAGAGTTTTAGTTATGGATGTAAGAGTTAGGAGGAGAGTAAAAAGTAAATGTGAAGGTAGAGTGGTAAGGACTAAGTGGTGGCAACTAAAGGAGGATAAAGAAAAGAATTTGTAGAGAAGGATTATAGAAGAAGGACCTTGGGAAATACAAGGAAATGCTAACGAGATGTGGAATGAAATGGCTAAAGAGATTAGGAAGGTGGCAAAGGAAATATTAGGGGAATCAAAAGGTTTTGGACCTAAGGATAAAGAATCTTGGTGGTGGGATGCAAGTGTACAAGATAAGGTTAAAGTTAAAAAAGAGTGTTATAAAGTGTGGTCATTATGTAAGAGTAATGAAAATTGGGAAAAATATAAGGTAGCTAAGAAAGACACTAAGAAGGCAGTGAGCGAAGCGAGAGCGAGGGCATTTGATGGGTTATACCAATCTTTAGGTACTAAAGTTGGAGAAAAAAGTATTTACAAGTTAGCTAAAAGTAGGGAAAGAAAGACAAGAGATGTGGATCAAGTGAAATGCATTAAGGATGAAGACGGGAAAGTGTTAGTCACAGAACGTGATATCAGAGAACGATGTGAGGGTTATTTTCATAGGCTTTTTAATGAAGGGCACGAGATTTTTATTGCAATCGGATAGGCTAGACACGCAAGAAGAGGATCGAAATTATACTTTTTATCGTAGAATTTGTGAGGTAGAGGTAAAAGAAGCATTAAAACGAATGGAGAATGGCAGAGCAGTTGGACCGAATAATATACCCATTGAAGTATGGAAGAGTTTGGGAATGAAAGGTATAAGTTGGCTCACAAAGTTATTTAATGGAATTATGAGATCTAAGAGGATGCCAGATGAGCGGAGGAAAAGTACTTTAATCCCTATTTATAAGAGTAAAGGGGACATTCAAAATTGTGCAAATTATAGAGGAATTAAACTCATGAGCCACACTATGAAATTATGGGAAAGAGTAATTGAGCGAAGGTTAAGGAAAGAGAGTCAAGTTACGGAGAATCAATTTGGTTTTATGCCAGGAAGGTCAACTATGGAAGCAATATACTTGTTGCGTAGATTAATGGAGAGATATAGGGAGAATCAAAGAGATTTACACATGGTGTTTATTGATTTAGAAAAAGCATATGATAGAGTGCCAAGAGGAGTTCTATGGAAGGCTTTGGAGAAAAAAGGAGTTCGTATAGCTTATATTCGAGCAATCCAAGACATGTATGATAAGGTTACAACTAGCGTAGTAACAAAAGATGGACTTACAAAAGACTTTCCGATAACTATTGGTCTACATCAAGGGTCAACTTTGAGCCCTTATCTTTTTACCTTAGTTTTGGATGTGCTTACTGAACATATCCAAGAGCCGGTGCCACAGTGCATGCTTTTTGCAGATGATATTGTCCTAGTTGGAGAATCGAGAAAGGAAATGAATGAGAAGTTAGAGAGGTGGAGACAAACTTTGGAAGCTCATGGCTTTCGTTTAAGCAGAAGTAAAACGGAGTATATGGAGTGTAAGTTTAGTAAGAGGCACACCACTTCTAGCGTAGAAGTAAAAATTGGAGAACATATCTTACCACAAGTCACACAATTTAAGTATCTTGGATCCATCATACAACATACCGGGGAAATAGAAGAAGATGTAAAGCATAGGATTCAAGCGGGGTGGATGAAATGGAAGAGTGCTTCTGGTGTTATTTGTGATAGAAGAGTACCACTCAAGCTTAAAGGTAAATTCTACCGCACAGTTATAAGACCTGCAATGTTATATGGAACTGAGTGTTGGGCAATAAAAAGTCAACAAGAAAATAAGTTTAATGTTGCAGAGATGAGAATGTTGCGGTGGATGAGTGGACACACTAGACGAGATAGGATTAGAAATGAATGCATTAGAGAGAAGGTGAAAGTCGCACCTATTGTAGAAAAGATTGTAGAATCGAGACTTAGGTGGTATGGTCATGTGGGAAGGAGACCTATAGAAGCCCCCGTTAGGAGAGTAGATGAGATGAAGAATAGTCCAATAAGTAGAGGTAGAGGAAGACCAAGAAAAACTATAGGAGAAATTATTAAGAGAGATCTAGATCTAAATAGTTTGTCTAGAAATATGATTTATGATAGAGATTTATGGCGTCGATTGATCCATGTAGCCGACCCCACTTAGTGGGAAAAGGCTTTGTTGTTGTTGTTGTTATGCAAGATCATTCGGTTCCTATTTTTTAGCTTTCAGTTATTTATCATTTTAAATTTTCTTGTTGACTAGGAGAGATAATAGTATATATAAGATGTTAATGATTTATTTCAATTAGCAAAATCTGAGATTTTGCTTTATTTTCTGTAATTGACAGGTGCTTAAAGACTATATAAGCACCTGGCGTTTACTCATTCTTTCAGCAATGAAAGAAAATCCATTAAACTCAATGACACTATATTTTATCTAAACTTTGATAGTTAGTCTTATGTGATTTTTCGCCGCGACAAAAGTTCCTCAAACAATATGAATAGCGAAGTTGAAAGCTTAAAATTCCTCAAACGCAATAGGAGTGTACCTTGGTGGCAGTGAAAGCTTCTTCGGACTTGCGAAGAGTGAAATTGTTGTTGCCATCGTTTTCCGTCTAGGTGGCCGCAATTAGGCCTGGTCTTTGTTGCTATATGCGTAAATCACAATCAGGTTCAAAATGTTAGCTGCGGGTATAAACCGATATGGGTCTTTAAGCCTAATTGTAGTTGTGCAAAATTGCAGTTAGGATTTTGAACCTAAGTAGGATTTTTCCTAATCACAGTTAATGCTTAGAACTTAATGGTAGTTGTAATAGCCGCAATTAGATCTTGTCTTAGCCAAGATTGTCATAATTGCAGAGGTAAATATCCAATTTTTAGGATTTGGATTCTCTGAGGAGAGAGAAAGAAAGGGAGAAGTGAATCTTACCCTCTAACACGTGAGTTCACACAAAGTGAAGCCACCTCTCACTCTTTTTTTCTTCTTATTTCAGTTAAAATTAATTCAAAAGATTTACTTTCTATTTTTTAGTAATGCATGGTATATCATGTTTCATATTGGTGCTGATGTGGCAAGAAAAAAAGCATATTAGAGGAAATAGTTTTAAAGATGATTCATTTCACATAACAGATAATTAAGCCCAATATGATCAATATTAAAAAATAAGTTTACCAATTCTTTAAATTTCAGTACTTGCCAAGGTAAAATTAGTTTCATTTATTCTTTTATTTCCGTCGTGAACATATTAATTGAAGGCTAAATCAAATTACAAATCAATTTCCAAACTTGAAATTTGATAGTACAGGTCTAATAAGAGAAATCAAAATAAGCTACAACTTGAACAAGCAGCAAAACAAGGATAATCCATACAAAAACAATTTTCTTTTGTTTCATTTTTTTTTTTTAATAGAGGCGAAATCCTCTCTATATAATGGTTGTCATACGACAGCCAAGTGCGAGGCATCTATTTTGATGTTTTTTTTTTAAACATTTAATATTTGTCAAGTTTTCATTTTTTTTAACGAAAAAAATAATAAAAATAAATTATTTGAATACTAGTAGTCTAATCATTAATTTTTGGTTTTAACAATCTATGTTGGTTTTTTCAAGAAGTATACTGCCATATAATTTAAAATTATTATCTCTCTACTAATCACCAAAAGAAAAAAAAATTAGTATCTAGCAATAACTCATTGTCATATAATTTAAAATTATTATCTCTCTATTAATCACCAAAAAAAAAAATTATCTAGCAATAACTCATTTTTCTTTCTTTGAAGCGTTGGGTTAGCATATAGCAATCATTGCCCTTAGCTCCAACATTTAGCCACATGTGAGGTGCCTTCTGGGGAGGGCCAAAAAACGCGGTTTCGTAGTTTATAACAAATTAAAACCATTGGATCAAAGGAGAGAGGGCACTGACAAAACAGAAACAAAAACCTTTGTTTTTTTTAAGTATAAAAATGGCTTCAATTTTGGTACCTCAAGATATATGTCAGAAACTGAGTAAGAAAAATGGTTTCCAAATCATTTGTTGCGAAGTCAATGCTTTTGCTGAGGATCTTTGCTCTGGCAACTTCAGTAATAACTGTGGCCTTAGTAAGTTCGGACCATGTCAAGTTTTATGATGATGATGTTGATCAGGAAATCAAGTTGACATTCCAAAATGTCATCACATTCAGGTAAAAAAAAAAAAATGGTATACTACATCAATTTCTGCCCTCTTCACAAACATCATTGATCCATTTTGAAAATATAGTGTAACCTAGCTAATCTATAAGTGGGTAAGTACTTAATGATCTTAGTTAGAGAATTAATGCTTCTATTCTGTCAGCTACTTTAATTATGTGAAAAATTGCAGGTATGTGATAGCAATTGCAGTAATATCTGTTGCATACGGTGCTGTGCAGCTACCATTTGCAGTGTACTATGCAGTGCAGCAGAAGAGATTGATACCCAGTGGATGCTTCCTTGATTTTGACTTCTACGGGGATAAGGTCATCCCCTCAATTTTCTATATCTCCAATCTCACTTTAAAACTATACTCATAAATGATTCATACATATCTCCCTATTTTCAATTGTTATGCTGTTTCAAAACTACTCTCATGCATAACATCCACAGTATGAAATACTATTAACTCAAAATTAGCTTAAGTTATTATTAAGTGAAACTATATGTGTGTGTGTGTGCATGTGTGTGTAGTTTTATTATAATTTTTAACCCATTCACTTACACGAAAATCTTAGGAAGCGTGCATAGATTATGATGTATAGATCATGATCTTATCACATATTAATTTTAATTAAAATAATATGGGGAGTAATAAGAACTTGATTTCTAAATTCTAATCATTTGATGACAAAAGTTGTGACATTGCTTCAACATAAAAACTTAATTAATCCCTCAATATGGTCTATAATAATAAGAGATATAGATTGTTAACTAAAAGTCTGAGATGACTCAAACCTAGCTAGCGATGAGAAAGTGTATTTCTTAAGATTATAGGCATGTCCATGATATTATAGAGAGTTTGAATTTATCATGAAAATTAAAGGTGGTGGAAATCGCAGGTGATTAGTCTTTTACTAGGCACAGGCATTGGTGCTGGTATTGCAGTTTCTTCTCAGCAAAAAAAAGGACTTCGTATAACGTCATTGCAGGGCGTCAAAGAGAATGAATTCTATGACAGGGTGATTATTGCTTCCAGCGTTCTCACTATAGCTTTCTTTTCCGTGGCTGTCGCTTCAGTTATTTCCTCCTTTAATCGAATCCAGAATTGAGGCATGTTGAATTGAATATTTAATTTTCTCAACAATTTTAAGGCTCCCTACTTATAGTTACTTCACATTGCTATTTGGGGTTAGTAATATGGGATTTGCATCCTCTCAGATTTTTAAAAAATATAATGGTTTAAATTTTAGAAAAATAAATACAATGTATAAATACCTACTTGAATAGTAAATTTCATAATATATATGAGATTGTATTTATTTCTCTTTAAAATTAGTACTATTATTAATATATATATATATATATATATATATATTGGGCTAATCATATTAATATATGTACTCGTCATCTTGATTTTCACTTTAATTAATAAATAGAAAATATTACATATCATGACAATTTATATCTATTATTTTTAAAAAATTTATAAAAATAAATTTTGACTCTCATTTTTCAATTTTCAATAAAGAAATATTAATCAGGCCTTATTATTATTATTATTATTATTATTATTATTATTATTATTATATTAAAAAATTCAATAATAAAATTTATAAACATATCCAAGAAAAGCTCGTAGCCGAGGGGCTGATAATCCACAGTTGTATGGGTTTTTTGGGGGCTTGCTTGCCGAGCTATAACTAAGGTTCGTCCAAGTGGACTTGAAATTGCGCACTCATCCAATAGAAGCTCATTATTAGAGAAATAATCCAGTATACGGTGTATCTGGTGTGCCAAAGTGCATCAAGTGGAAAGAAAAAAAAGTAAAATTAATAAAAGTATAACAAAATATAATAAGCATAAGAAAGAAATTGAGAAGAGAAAAATAATAATTTTTATTCATTTGAATATTTAATATTTAATATATAATGTCTCTTTATAAGTCTTTAATAAAGATATACCAATAAATTACAATAACATAAAAAGAAATTAATCTACATAATTGTACAATAAATTTTTTATAAGCTATAAGGAATATGTTATTATATATGAAAAGGAATCTTTGAAAGTCATTCTCTAGGGTTATAAACATCTTTATACTTGTGTCATTTACAACACTTCCTATTTGATATTTATTAACAAATAATGTGTTTTGTTAAAATTTTATTAGAAAAAAATTAATGGAATAAAAATTTAGTAAAAGAAAAAGAGTATATAATATTTATAATATAAATTATGTCATTTAAAACCTTACTAAAAAAATTTAATAAGACAAAACTTTGGTTAAGGTAAAAAGAAGACATGTCTTTTACTCATATGTTACTAAATGCTCTTAAATTCGCACATTCTAATACTGTATATTAATTTCTAAAATATGACAATTGGTAATGTTTTAGTAAAAAAATTTGTTAGGTTATCACAAAAATGAATCAATATTCTTTTAAAGATTATGAATGAAAAAAATTTTAATTAAATATATTTTGTTCTATCTCTTTTAATAGATTATATTTTTAGATAACTTATACATGTAGCATTATCTTCATTAGTATTGTTGCAATCTTTTTCTTTAAAAATAAAAAAATATCTTTTTGATATATTGAGTCATTAGTCTTAGACAGATATTATTAACTTGTTTCATGTATTACAATTATTTTTATATGATTTGAAGAAATAATATCTAAAATTTATTTTTATAAAGTGTTATAATATAATTGTACGATAATGTGAAGACCATATTTTGTAAAGGCATTTCTTAAAAAGATAAAAATAAAAAATACATCAAAATAAAAAAAATTATTATTTCAGGTTTTATTTAATTTTTGAATCATTTTTATTAGCCATGTCATTTTTATTTTTATGCCATTAGTTAAGTCAATAAAATAATTCCAAAAAAAAGAAGTTATTGGAGTTAGATTTATTTTGTAAGTCAATTTTAATTTTGTTTTGAATTAATAAAATAATTCTAAAAAAGTCATTGCAATCCTAATCAAGTGTAGCTTAATTTGAATCACGTTTAATTTTTAGTTAATTTTATTTTTAGTCATTAAGAAAAAAGAAGAAAAAATTGAAAAAAAAAAAACAAAGCAAGCAAAATAAGAGACCTAAAGTTTAATGAAGAGATCCAAATTAAAATGGTCCAAGAATTGATTTAATTTTTAAACCCAAATAACTTAATATCCAAAGTAAAAAAAGTATACATAATATATATATATATATATATATATATATAGGATCAGTGAAACGCAGGGCTCCCGGCGCGTTTTCACTTTCTCCACCCGTGGCCAGTCTGGTTTAGAGCCGTTCGAGGAAGCAAGAGAAGCAAACGCGTGAAGCAGAGAGCACGACAAAGCAAGAAACGCTGGCTCACGAGTCACAAGACTGTGCTTGACTACTTCATAATTCGCTCTCTAACGGCCTCGCAAGGGTAAGTGATGGGAGACGCGCTCGAGAGTGTTTGAGAATTACTCTCGGATCTGCTATAAAACACGCCCAAATCAGATTCAAGGGAGGTTTTTTGGCTGTGGTGGAAGCGGTGTGGAAGATTGACAAAGAAATCGAGAGAAAACGTTTGAGAGAAGCCGAGATTAAGAAGAACAGAAGAAGCCGAGACAGAGAGAGGAGTTAGCACGAGGGAGAAAGAACGGAGTGATAGAGGCGGCGGCCAATTCTTTGGCCTACCAGAACGGAGGTAGTGCGAGAGATTGAGAGGAAAGGGAGATTCAGAGAGAAGTGATCGGAAGAGGCAGGAACATAGATACCGATTTCTACTCGCAGCTCAAGTACTCTGTTTATGGTATAATCTGGTTTTGTATATGAATGGATATGCTTGCGATAGAAATCTGATCTCTGTGTTTCTTGCCCATCGAGTTTGGGTTCTGATTTTCTTTCAATAGCCTTTGCTTATCCATTTGTCATGTCCTTCAGCATTGAATGGGGTTCTCTTCATTACTTTAATGTTTGTTAAGTTCATGGATTGTTTTCTATTCCAACGGTTTCTGAGTGATTAACATAGGATAAAACATGACTCTAGTTAAGATTTACTTTGCTGGAATTTTCTGGTTCGGGATGAAAATCAAAACCCGTCTCTGTTATCGGTCATCATAGTAATCCTTAGGCGATATTTTGCAGTGAGTTTCTCAATACTGTTTGGGCTGTGGTGAACGTATTTATGGTTGGGTATTTTTGAGATCGGCTTCCAGGCTGCGGTACCAAAGTTATATTGTCTCCTCAGGCGCTAGTGTTAACTCGTGTTTGCTGGTGCGACTCTCAAATTTTATTTTATGTTTTTTCTTGTTTAGAGAGAATGAATCTCTTGTTAAAGAGAATATGAGCAAACATAAAAATTTTTTAACATGAGAGAGGATCCATTTCTCTCGTCTCTTTGAGTTAGAATCGGATCATCTGCAAGGAAATGAAAGAACCGTGAAATACCTCTGCAGTGTCTCTTAATTTTTTTTGTTTTTTTACTGTTTTTTATCGTTGCTTTATTTTATCCCATCTTACAAAAATCTTACCGTTATTTGATGGGATCCTCTCTGCAGAGGATCCCATTTCCTTCCAGTCACCTAGGTTAGGTTAAGTACTGTATAAAAAAAGTTTTAAAAAAATGGGTTTCAATGACTTGTTTTACTAAAACTGAATTTTGCAATCTTTAAAATAATATTAATTAATTAATTAATTAAAATTATTATTTTTAAATATTAGTTAAATCACTTTCCCTTTTAAAAAACATAAAAAGAATTTCAAATTTCAAAAATTAGTTTTATTTAACTAAATAAATCTCTACTTCTTAGGAGTTTTTTAAAGTTCAAAAGTTTTCAGAAAATCAAATAATTTTCCTCTTGTTAGGAGTTTCCAAAAGTTTACAAATTAGTTTTAAATTTTTAAAATTTAGATTTTTTGAAAAAGATTAATTAAGTAAATTTCTTTCTTATTAGGAGTTTTTAAAAGTTCAAAAATTAGTTTTAAAGAAAAATTAAAAAAATCTCTTTTCCTTAGGAATTTTTTCCTAAAAAATTGAGAATATATATGTAATAGTACTTTAGAAAAATTAAATCACTTTTCAAGAATTTTTAAATTTTTAATCTAATTTTAAATTTTTTAATTAAAACATCCTCTCTTTAAATTTTTTTAAATGAAATCAATATGTATTTAGGTTAATAAAAAGTATTTTAATTAAAAATTTTAAATTAAATTAAAAATATGTAATTTTTTATTTTAATAGAGATTTTTATATATTTAAAAAATAAAAAATTATATAATAATTTGTTTTTTTTAAATAATCTCCTGGCCAAGTAAAATTGACAAAGAGGCCCCACTAGTAATAGTTACAAAAATTCTACGAAGGTGGTTTTTGTGAAACCTAGACAAAAAGCCAAGAGGCCCCACTAATAACAATTACATAATTTCTGCAAAGGTCGTTTTTTTTTTCCCTTAAAACAAGAAGAAAAAACCTAAACAAAAATTCACGCCACCCCACTCTAACAAGCTTAGCATAATTAGATAACTTGTCCAGTAATAGATTCCTATCCAGATCCCGCAAAAGAACAATGCTAAAAATGTTCATCAAAAAAATAAAAAGAGAACAATGCTAAATATGTTAAAGCTTCTGCAGTAGTTCCAAATATCTGAGGTTAATATTGAACTTATGTTGGGCCTTATAAGTGGCATTTAAAGGACAAGTTTTGGGTCCTTCAAAAAGATTTGCATTCGTAGAGGTCCAGATGTATATAATTGTACAGAAAAGGATGCCCCTTCTGAGAAGAAGTAACATTCTGACTTAAACCTAGTTTAAACCAAGTATTGATCCCCTGAATAACATTGTCATAAGGTTGTTTTCTCTGTTAAAGGACGTCTTAGAATTATATATGTGTAATGTTATTATTAAAAAATTACATATTTTTAATTGAAAATCTGATAATAAAAATATAAACAATTATATAAACCTTTTTTAAAAAAAAAATCATTCCATCTAGAAGATAACTTCGACTCTCGCAGCACTTGAAGTGTACGAGCAGAGCTTTTATTATGTCAAACTTTTGAGTTTAGAATGAGTTTATCATTTAACACTAGCGCTTGTATACTACATGGTGTATGGCACTTTCAAAGCGTTCCTCCAATAGAATTAAAGATATGTTTTGCTCTACAGACCAATTGGGCAAAATGGTAGAGAACATTCTCAGCGTTCAATTTGTATGTTAAAGCAATAAAGTATTTGCTTTTCAATTTTTAATGAGGCGTCATTTAAGTTGATCAGAGTAATTAATCCATTGAGATGTTTCCAAAGTTTTACAGGGAGAAGGAGAAAGGAATTCAAACTTGGCTAATCATTTGATGCAAAGATGGAAGACATGTGGCATACAAGAGTCCGGAAATGCTAGAGCTTTTATGTGTGACTGACTGGACTGCAGATATGAAATCCTAATATCTTTACACGTCTTCGTATTAAATGCTTTATAGTTAAACAACTTTCATATATTACATATATTTGGTGGTGTACAATGAGGCTTAATTTTTCTATACTATCTCTTATATATTATTTTCCAAAATAAAATAGTTTTTATACTACTTTTATCTTTAGTTAAATATCTAATATTTTTATTTAAAATATATATGAATTGTTTATACATAAAATATATTATAATTTAATTATTGTGAAAATAGACTCGACAAAATTATTAACAAAAATATTATAAACTGACACAATTAAAAATTCAGTGTTGATTTTTTAAAATATCCTTGATTAATTATGTTTAAGAAGATTAATTAGTCTCAAATTTTTAAAAACATATACCATTTTATTCCTTATATGACCTAAATAAGGTTATCGTATATAATAACATAAAACTTTTTTAGGCATTATACAATTAATATAATTTATTAGAAATATCAAAATTTTCATATATTTTATACTTTAATTAAATATTTTATACTTTTTGAAATGTTTAGAAAGTCAAGATTCAACATTACATATGAAATTTTGGGTGAATTAAATTCTTCACAAATATAATTATATGAGAAATATTTACATGCACCTCTTGGGACAATTAGAATGCACTAGAGTGAATGTGAGAATAACATTGCTCTAAGCTCTAGAGAAATAGGGTAATGGATCGTATACAAACTTTGAAATGAGGAGATCCTTGGTAACTTCATTTTCCCACTGCAGTTGATCCCATCAGTTTGGCATTCCTTTAATGTGCTTTAGATTTTTAATTGCAATCTGAGAATCAAATGGAAGCTTCATTAGATTTAGGCAGCCTCATTAGATTTAGGCAGCCTCTCACATTAATCTCCTTCAAGCAAGGGAATTGTAATACTACCCTACAAATGCTCTGTGACTATGTCAGAATACTTAGACGAAGAACAATGAGACTTGAAAAAAAAATCCCCTTTCACTCTTTCAGTTTCTACAACTCCAAAATCTTATAACTTCTTCCAATGAAGCAGAATTATATAAGTCAAGAAATTCAAGACTCGTAGCATGTTTAAGCCAATTCAAGTCAAACATTGCACACTGAGAAATGCATAAGCTACGAAGGTTAACTATCTATTCATGCCCCTGGAATGAGGTTCTTGGAATATTCCCCGCTTTAAAACCCTGCCAGAAAGCCACAACCAAAAATGTTCAATGTTTTAAGATATTCCATTCTTCTCAATGATGAATACATATCTGGAGAGAGCTTCTATTCAAATCACACTTAAGACGTTGATGACAAATGCATCTTTGTAATTTCAGGGAGATCAATAACTTTTGAATATAGAAGGGGCTAGAGAGGGAAATGTTTTGTCTTCAATGTGTTCCGAGCCTTTTAGTTCATGCAGCAAGGCATCTTCATCATAGGCTGGACCAAGGGCAGGTAACATACTAAAATTTTGCAAGACGCCAAACTTTAACATCCCTTGGGATTCTAGGTGGTCCGTTAGATTTAGCAACAAACACCTCAAATTCTTCAAATTTATGAGTTCATCTGGCAATTTTGTTAAACCAGTATCTGATAGATTCTTGTATTCCAAGTTTAGCAAGATCACACTTGCTACTGGTAGATTTCTTAATTTTCTATTACCTGACAAGTCTAACACTCTAACAGTATTCATAAGTAGAAATATCTCAGTTAAAAAGTTTATTTCTGCTAGAGTATCTCTGATAAGCATAATAAGGAGACATGGAAAATGAGGTTTCCCTGAAAAATTTTCAATGTTACAGCCCCAAAATGATAGCCTTTCTACCTCTTTCCACTTTGCACGATTACATACTTCAACTGCTGGTCCCAGCATCATTTTTTACCGAGAACAACACATGCTTTTTTTCTGCGGGGAAACACTCTACTTCGTCCATCTGCTTTCATATGGCTGCAAACCTCTCTAGATCAAGTTGTGAATACTATCTTAGATCCGCAATTATTAGGAGGAGGAACCCCTAATTTCAACAAATCAATTCTTCCCCCTACATCATCTAACAACAACACAAACTTCTTCTTCTTCAAGATTCCGTACAACACAATAGCTCTCTCATCACCTCTTATTAACCCTAGTACCATCCTGAACATATAATTTCTTCCCAATGACTTCTTGATTTTTCCCCAGATTTGTCTCTTTAGACACTACAACCCAGATGACTACATCATGTGTTCTATTTGGGAGGAACTCATTATTGAATTTATTTGAGTAGAGTTGTTTTTCCCACACCACCCATTCCATACAAGCCAATGATGCCCACCTTTTCGTTCTTAAAACACACACAAAGCTCTTCAAATGATGATTCTAGATCCACAGTCTTGTCCTCCAGAAGCACTTCATCGAACAGAGCATGGGCAGAATTTTGTCCTACAACATCAAAATGCTCTTTCCTTATAATCTCCCGAACCTCAGCCAACGTCTGGGTCACCACCATCTGGAGCTTGTAGCTAGCTCGGCAATTCTAGGGGCAGCGGCCCCCGAAACACTTGGATTGTGTTTCTTGATTTCCCTTCTCCAGAATACCCTGGACTTTGTTTTGTAGGGCTTCAACTTTGCCCAACTAGTCCTTTACCTCATTCAAAGGCTTCAACTGCAGGTCCTCCTCTGCCATTTCAACCTTTATCTTCACGCCGAGACACACTCTTGAGTCGATCTGAAGCGTTCCTCAAAGAGCTGAGGTTTCTTCTAGCTTGCATATTGAATCTACCATTTTGGCGCAGCAACCCCACAAGCGAGTTAGAATGTCCACGATCGGAGTAATGAAATCAGCCATGGTTTGGCACTGCCAAAGGAAAGAAGAACGAAACTGGGAAGTTCTGAATGGGAAGATGAAAAGCAATGAAGAATGTTGAAGTTTGCTGGATAATGCGACCACAGTCCGCACTACCTTATAATCAACAGCTCACTTTGAACGCTAGGTTATCCGATTTATACCAACCCCTTTTCTTATTTCATTTTCATTTAATTCAAAATCCCATGCAAATTGTAAGATTGTTTTTACACCACGCCGAATGACTTTAATTTTGTTTTTAACATCTTCTATATTTGATCTGTTCTCAGTTTGAAGGACCATTTTTACCCACTTTCTCAAGTGTGTGTGTGTGTGTGTGTGTAGATATTTATATAAGCTTTACCTTGTAAGGTAAATATGGTAGAAATTTGGAAACCATCAGTAGATATATACTGTCCGCAGAAAGCATATCATCATCAAATGGAGGTTCTAGAAAAACAATAATGAGAGCGAGTTGGGAATGTGAGATGGGATTAGATGGGCTGGCAGCTGTGTGATTTTATGAACAAAAGCCCATGAGCTCCTATGGTGGTAGTTATAGCTGTCAATCCTAAGCAGTATTATGTAAATGCACCTTCCCTTCCTACTCTACTCTACAGGTTTGTTTGGTACGAAGGGGAGTAATCCTTTTACCGTATTTTTATATGAAATTTATTATGTTTTTATAATTATTATTTAATTTTTAATTTTTAATTTTTTTAAAATAAAAATACGAAAATTATTTTCTATTCTCAAAATTATTTTTTTCATTTTTTATTCTATTTTTCTTGTCATACTGCATACTAAAAAAGCGCCTTCTTCACAAGCTCTAGACACCACAACCATTATGGCACCAGCCAAGACTCTCATTTCACTTTTTCTTAATTTATTCGTCCAAATATCTAATATCACTTGTGCATATAGATTAAAAGAAGCCAAAGGGGCAACCAATGGCCCTTTTTATCACTTTCTTGTACCTTTTTTTGCAACAAGAATGCCTTTATTTTCCATTTTGGATTTGAATAACATGTTAGATGTACTTTTCTTGGGGTAGGGGTTAATTTAGTCTCTTTCAACTTATATGAACAAATGATATTTGAATTTTAGACAAAAAAGAAAAAATTATGTTGCATAAAACTAGTCTAAGAGATCCATGGTTAGCTTTTAAAAATTGTGAAGGATAAACTATATAATCTCCTAAATTGAGAATAATTCTTTGTATTTTGACTTATATAGAATTATGGGGAAAAAATACACTCCTGAAAAGAAATAACATTCCAATTTATAAACTCACTCTAAACCAAGTATTTGTCCACTAAATCACATTCTGAGTTTGCATTCTCTCTGTTCATAAGAAATATGCAGAAGCAAATCACACAGTCTTGCAAATTCACATTTAATATAAAGATGATCGGTTGTTTCCTCTTCTAAATTACACATGAGACACAATTGAAACAATTGCAGCTGATGCGTCCTGAGGTTTGATACCAATGGCAAAGAATTAATAATATCCACAGAAACATTAATATTCTCATAGGAAGTTTTTGCTTCCAAAGATATTTCCAGTAAATAAAACCATTTGGATGCTTCCTAATGCCATTCCTCGCTCCAATCATGCCTGCATCTTCATCAATTAGTAGATCATACCCGTATTTGACAGAGGAACTAGATTGCAACGGGTGGATGTTTCAAAGGAAAATAGTTCTAACCAGAATCAGCTTGGCTTTGTTCTCTAGGATCCAATGTTGCACCTGTGTTAGCTCCAGATGATATGTCTACCTAGAAGATATTATAAAAACAAAATGAAATAAATGATATTGCAGATTTTTAGTATGCAATTTATTAATAGTCTTTTCCCATGGTTAATTGAGTAAAGCTTGACACTAAAAATTTTATTTCACTTGCATAGTTTTCTGGGAAGTCTGTAGAATTATTATTTGAAGAATTAGTAACTGTCCTTCCTTCAAGGCCAACTCAATGGCTCTGTTAACTGTATCTTCACTGATTACCTACAACGAAGAGTTTCAAATGAAGGTTAAGAGAAACAAAAGTAAAGCAAGCTTATTTTTGTATCTAGAAAAAAGTAACATTTCTAATACTTACTTGAAGAACTTCTTCCATTACATCCATGTCCAATATGTCTGGTTTGAATCCAAACCCTTTGCCCGTAATACGATGAGGACTTATATCGATGGACAGCATTAAAGTTTGCAACTTCTTGAAGAGAATGAATCTACATAATCACCTTAAATCCCTTTCTTTTAATACTTTTATTTTTTATTATTTCATCACCTTATTGACACCAAAAACAAGTATAAAATGTGGAATTTTAGAGACTTCCAAAAGAAAATGTAACAGAAACAGAAACAAAAAGTTATTTTTAACATTAAAAAAAAAGGGCAGGATCATTACGTGGTTTTCCATCATTGAGAATATTACTTTCAACTGGCTCTACTCAATATATATAAAATAAACAATGTTCAGGGTGCAACTCAATGATAAAGGAAACATTTTCAAAAGATTTAATGAATATATCTAAATAAACAATGTTCAGTGTGCAATACTAATTCAAATTATGGTCTAAAAAAATCACCTGAACATAAGGATTTTTGGATTTAAGATATTATGCATTGTCCAACTCCAGAGCCAGTGCCTCCACTACTTATTCCCATCACAAATATATCAATTTTTTTTTTTTATGCTATTATCTCAAGGCATGTTGTTTCAAAATGCACCTGCTTCCACAATTTATTAAGAAAGGGATTTCAATGTTATCTGCAATCATACTCACATGGTCCAACATGGCTCCTACTGTTAAATTTAAGGGCAGTAAAGCATTACCCACAGGATAATAAATCAGAGATATTAATAAAACTAACTATAGGTCTTCACCTAAAACCTTGAACTTTTGGTGAACATTTTTTAATATGGCACAAAGCCACAAAGTTTGTATGATCAAGTGGTGAAAAATTCAAACTTGACCCCCAATCCATTCTCTTAATTAAAATTGTATAAAGTATGATGGGCTTTTACTTTATCCATATTTGAAGCTTATAGGAAGGAATATATTAGGGATAGTAATAAAATTAAAAGTAAATTGCACAGATCTTCTTTGAATTTTGTTAAAATTATAAAAATTTTTCTTTTATGTTTTAAATATACATTTTAGTTTAATTTTAAATTTTTTATTAAAATACTCTCTATGAACTTAAATATGTAAATATGTATTATATTCAAATATACATAAATAAAAAATTTTAAAAAGCACATTTTTATTTCAAATATACACAAATAAAACTAAAAAGAGTATATTACGTTTTCAATAAATTTAAACAAAAAAATGTATATATATAGATGATATTTTAGTCAAAAATATAAAATTAAATTATAGTGTATTGTAAAGTTTTATTTTAAAAAAAGTTTGAGTATATTTTAAAAATAAAGGAAACGTGTGTATAATTTCAACAAAAGTTAACAAAGAAATATGTAATTTACTGCAAAACTAGTTATAACCTTTAATTAACTATTAATTTTGCAAACAAAAATAATACGGTGGAATCACCACCTGAGTATTGGCAGGATTTGAGAATTGTTGCAGCATGAAAGCGTTCGGCGTGGATTCTAGAAGCTCACGAGCCTTCTTCACTGTTCCTCCAATTCCTTTGGTTGGATCCGTGAGGATTAAATAAGGTCCAGATGCTCTTATGGTCAAAACCACCTTATAGCCTTTCATGGCTGCCATGAATGCCATGTTGATCCCCATATTTCCCTATGTGGGCTCTATAGAGTTGTCTACACCAAGAAGTTAAAAGTAACTATGAGCTTCTACATGTGAATAACTAAGCAAACTAATCAATTCCACTAATCTTGCCCGGAGAAATTATATTCTTCTCTCTAGCATCTATAATAATGGCAATGCTGATCTGTCAAATCATGGCAAATGCTAGTTTTGCAAGAAGTAGAATTCTGAATTTTGACAACATGAGTATACTAACAATTTAATGGTTGAATTAATAACCTTATTTAACTTTAGTTTCAAAAATTAATAAATGCATAAGTTGATTCTTGGAAATAAGATTCTCATTGTATATTCTTTTGCCAAGTGTCTTAGATATGCTAAAAAGGACTAACTTATAATAAATTCATTATTCTCAAAGACTAATTTATATATTCAATAATTTTAGGGACTAAAACTATATACACCAAACAAGAATCAAATTGTTAGTCTCCTCTTGTAATATAGAAGAATAACTTAAAAGTTGAAACCCTATAAAAATTATTATAGAATAAAAGAAATTTAAATAGGACTAAAAATTGAAAGGAGATTACCTGTCTTTTATGCTGGCACGGGGTTGCATCATTTCAAGCTTGACGGCAGTATTAGCTCCGCATCCCTCAGTGACTTTGTTAAGAAAAACCAGTGGAGATTTCCCAATAAGCTGAAATTTGAATTCTTGGCACAATGGTAAAGCTAAGAACTTCCAGTGAGAGAGAGAAAGTGTGTGTGTGTGTGTAAGCTTTTTCATCACTATTTTTTTCATTCAGTCCTGTTAACAAAATTATTTTTCTTCACTATTTTTTTCCACCCATATTTTATTATACAATAATTAAAGATTATCACAATACGTAGCTCAAGAATCAAGTTTAATGACAACAATTACGTTTTTGTTAAAAGAATGTTAGATGGGATTATCCAAAATTTTACGTAAATTTTGGACATACATAAATTTTTGTGTAATTAAATATTAATTTATTAATATTTTCTTGGCTTCATAGAAAGAAGGTGAAATATTTGCATATTTAAAAGCATCAATCAATAATCCCAATATTATTGATATAATTTTATCATTTATTCTACATAAATACTTAATGCAATATAATTTAACTAAAAAAAGACAATTTTGAATACTATTTGCATCCTTCAAACAAATTCTATTACTCATTCTTTATTAATTCATAAAAAATTTTTGCATTGTTGTTTATCTTTTAATTTGACAGTAAAACTAGACCTTTAACTTTATCTACACTTTCTTTATCATAAACCCCAAATTCATCAATAATCATGTCTTGCATAATATCATCTTTATAAATTTATTCTTTTCTCACTTGTGACTTTAACTAAATTTTTATGATAGATTCACGTCTAAATCTCTCTCCATATCTAACTCAAAAAGTATAGCCTTATAAAAAAAGTTTAACAATCAAGGGGTCATGCACAACTTTTCTAATATGCCATTTCTTAAATCAACATTTTTAATATGCCATTTCTTATTTTACCTTCCACACTCTTATTAGCAAATGTAAAATCTAAAAATCTATTTAACTCATCTAAGTATTTATGGGTCTTTTGGAGTTTAACGGTCCAAGACATGTCCATTTCTGTAACTAAAATTTTTTTAATTACTTAATATTTTTAAAAAATACCTTATTAAGTGATTAGCTATCACTAAAGATAATAAAATATCACTATTTGACTTAAAGTAACGCATTGCCTCTCCCAATATAAAGTAGGGGTAAAAATACCTTTGAATCATCATGCATATATATTAACATATATTCATGTGTATTTAAGAATTATTTTTTATGTTTTTGTGTCATTTTTTCCACTTTTCCTTTTTTTTTTTTTGACTTTATCTGAAATTTTTTGTACATTTCTCATGTAAATTTAATACAGTTAAATTCTATTCTTTTTAATACTATTCAAAAGAATTGAACTTATACCATTTTTTTATTTTATTATAAACTTGACCCCTTCTAAAATAATCTTTAGGATACATTTTATATATTAGTATGATATATTTAAAAAAACAAAATTTTCAATTGTTGATCTTAATTTCTTATCCAAGTACTTAAAGTAAAAGATCACACTTTTATAATCATTAAATAATCTCTTCAAATTGTATTGATAAGAAAATATAGCATTTGCTTGAATTATTTTCTAAGCTCAATAAAACTTTTGTCTCTTATAATTATTTTAGTTATGCTGATTTTTTTTAAGGTTAGATTAAAAAAATTGTTTTGAACATTTTAAGTTTTTGCATTGGTAGTCAATCTTTTAGCAAATAAAAAATGTAAATTGGTTCAAGAAGATGAAAGTAAACTTCAACAGTAATCGCAATGAAAAAAAATTAAAAAAAATAACTCTACACCAATAAGATAAAAAAATTTAAACAATCAAAAATGAAATTTCAAATAATAGAATTAAGCCATTATAATAAAGCAAATTTCATTTATATTTTGAACAATAAAACCAAAAAAATTTTAGCGCAAAAATAATATAACTCTAACCAATAAGATAAAAAAAATTAAAACAATCAAAAATGAAATTTCAAATAATAAAATTCAGCTATTGTAATGAAATAAATTTTATTTATATTTTGAATAATAAAGCCAAAATAATTTCAACACAAAAATAATATAACTCTACACCAATAAAATAAAAAAATTTAAATAACCTAAAATGACAAATAATAAAATTCTGCCATTGTAATGAAACAAATTTTATTTATATTTCGAACGATGAAGCCAAAAAAAATTCAAAACTAGAATAATGGATTGTTAAAAATGGAAAAGAAACTCATAGAAATGATATGAAAGACCATGTAGATGAGGAGGATAGTGGAGGTGCAAGAGGGACGTTGAAGATAGCTAAATCTGCAAGAGGGATGAGAGGGATCAGGTGCATTGCGGAAGATGAAAGACATTGGTGAAGAGATGAGCATGAAGATGAAGACCAATAGATCTGATACAATGGGGATAAAATGGGAATGGCTTAACTGTGGTTCCCTAAAAACCACGATTAAGCCAAAGACTTAACTATGATTTTATAAAAAGTTATGGTCAAATCACTAAGAGCACCTAACCATGGCTTGCCAAAACCATAATTAAGCCTTTTTTGGCGTTTAAACATGGCTATAATAGTCATAGTTAAACCTAGCTTAACCATGATTATGCAATAACTATGGTTAAGCTCTTGTTTAACATGGTTATATAACTGTGGTTAAGACAAAAAGTAATTTGACCACAATTACTGGATAATCATAGTTAAACATGGAATTTAACCATAATTATGTAGTAAATTGTGATTAAATCTTTGTATTAACCACAGTTAAATTAACCATGACTAATATATGTTTTGACTATAATTATTTTAATTATAATTAAAGTACTGTCCTTAAACATTACTTTTTTTTTAAATGTACTTTGAGACAAACTGCATAGTAAAAACTAAAAGAAGTTTGAATGGGATAAGTGATCCAGATTTTTTTTTCTTCATAAATGTCCATAATCATGAAAAGAATCAAAATTTTTTACTCTCTTTTTGGTAAAATGAAAAAAGAATCAATCTTGATAGACCGGGGGGAACTTCCTACTTACCCATGGCATGATATGAGGAAGCAGAAATACTTTGAGAGAGAGAGAGAGAGAGAGAGAGAGTTACTTGGTAAACATGCTTCTTGATGTTGGTTACAGGACAATTTTTGGGTCAGTCTCTGAGCCTCTCTGAATGGAAGAAGGAGAAACATTGATGGGTATGTTTGAGAACAATCTCCTTATCATTATTCATTGAAAGATATTTTTTATTGAGGAATCTCAAAGGGAGGTCTTGAAATCAAGCCTTTGCTCTGCTGGCAGCTCAAGTTTGACACACAAAAGGTTCTTGCTCTTCCACTACAAGTGCAGCGAGAGTCCAAGTTATATTCCAGAAGGAATGATTTGAAATTTTTTTTTTTACATATATATATATATATATATATTATTATCAGATTTTCAATTAAAATATAATTAATAAGTATATAATTTTTTAACAATAATATAATAAAATAAATATTAAATATTAAAATTTAACAGCACATAATTAAATTTTTATAAAAAATTTAAAAATATTATAATTTTATTAAAAAATTCAGTAACAAAAATATAAGAAATTAAACTACATCTCTTGCTTACAAAAATGCCCAAATGAAAAGTCCACTTCATTTTGAGTGGGCTTCATTTTGTGGTGTGAGGTTGCGTTTGATAACTTCTTTTAATTTCAAGGTTCTTCCACTCTAAGTCATGATTTTTTTTCCTTTGGGGGGAACACAAGAAAAGCTAAAAAGGCCTAACCACTGATGACACCAGGAAAGCGAACATTGCACATCTTCCATCAGAATTTTATGGCATCTGACTCGGAGGTCGAGGAAGTAACCGAAGGCCCCTATCAATGACAGTGAGTTTGATTGGCTAACCAATCTGCGAACCTATTTGCTTCCCTATGCGTGCGGCTGTGTCCACAACCCAATCTCTGCGCAAAGCACCCGAAATCCAATTGATAAGCTGATGCAAAGGATGAGAAGAAAGGCAACCATTTTGGATCAAGAGAATCGCACTCTTGGAATCTGTTTCCATCCATATTTTCTTGAAACCCAGTTTCTATGCAAGCTCAATGCCTGAAAGAATACCTCATAGTTCCAAACATAAAACCCCTCCTATTCCAATGTTCCAAGGATAGCCATGAACCAGCTTCCAGTTGCATCCCTTACCACTCCTCCACACCTACAGGCTATAGCCCCCTTTCCCACTGATCCGCCAGAGTTCAACTTCACCCAATCCCTAATCGGAAAACACCACCTGATCGTAACTTCCTTCTTCGTCATGGCCATGGTTTTAAATCACAGATGCGGTTGCATTGCGATTACGAGCATTGCGGATAATATAAAAAGAATTGCGAATGTTATAGTTAGTTGGTGCAAATATGGCTGAAGCTACAATAACAATATTATAGCTACATCATATGATACACAACACAATTTAAAATAATGGTCTTATCAAAAGTAGGTGTAAACTCTGACACACAATCTTTGACAAAATTACAAAAATTAAAAACATTTCAAAAAATTCTTTTTTAATTCACATAAAAATCTTATTTTAAAAAAAGAAAAAAAATCTCTATATAAAAAAAATAAAGAGAGTAAATAAGCATAACTAATTTGCCTTTTTGGATATTAAAACACACCAATTAATTTCAAAGTTATTTTGTTTATAAAAGATAAAATTGATTTTTATTTTCTTTTTTTTTTTGGGCCAAAATTAAAAATCACCAACTAATTGACACATATTTTTATCTAATCAAATTGCATAGATTTTGATTGACTTTAGTCCCTTTCATTGTATATGTATTCCCCAAGTCTCATCTAAGCTCAAAGTTGTTTTTGTTTTTTTTCTTTTTTTTCTTTTTTATTATTATATTGGTGTGTGATTAATAAGAATAATTAAAATAAAATTAAAGTCATATTAATTTTATACAATTGATTTAAAATAATTATTTTTAAAAACAAATGTTGTGGAATGTCTAATATCATTTTCATACATAACAAGCTTTCAAATCTATCTCTAGCTTGCAAACCATTTTTTTTCTCAAAAAGATTTTTTTTCAAAGTTTTGGCTTTATAATTCAAATTTTGATGGTGACTCATGTCTTTTGGTTTTTATTTTAAAAATTAATTTTTTTTTATTTGCCTTGTGGTTACGTTTTAGGTATGACAATAATCACGAGTGAAAAACTTATTAACCTATATTCTTAATATTACTTATTGAGTTTGGGTATCTTACAAGATCTTAATGATTTTCAACTTCATTTCAACAAACTTAAAACTTTCTTATAATAAGATATTGTTGAACTTTTATAGTTATCATACGAACTTTGCAGGGTTTCTTGTCAGTTTTAGTTATATTAGGACTAAGTTATACATAATTAAAACTTTGACTTCAACAAAGTTATAATTTCAATTTCTAATAGTTAAAAAATGGATCCTCTATAGCATTACACAGTTACAGAAAAAAAAGACCAAAGAACTTATAACATTAGTTAAAAGTTTCTTTTTTCAACTTTTAACATTTGGTACTTAATCTCACACCCTTTAATTTATTTATCTCTAATTGCATAGCATGCAGACACCCCTAACTTTAGCAATCCGAATTGCAATAGTTACTACATACTCTTACAAATTAATAAAGTTCTCTATAACTATCATGATTAAAAAAATTACTCAACTATCCTTCTAATAATAAGACTTGATAGTAACATATCCAAACTCAACAAGTAATATTAAAAAGATAGGTTTGTAAGTTTATCACTTTTTATAGTAAAATTATTTTAGTAAGAGCAAATTACACTTTTGGTCCTTTATAATAAATTAAAAATATAAGATTTTTAGAAATAATTAATTTAGTTTCTAAATTCCTGTTAATAATATTTTTTAAAAAAAGTTATGTTCATACAGATCTCATCTTTTTTTAAAAAAAAAATTGGAACAAAAAATTTATTGCTTGTATGTCAATTAATATATATATATATATTTTTTTATTAAAAAATTTTAGAATAATATCAATTTCTTTTATTAAAAATATAATTTATTATAGTATATATTTTTTAAAAAATTTTACTTCAAAGTTATTTATTTTGTATTGAAAATTATAAATTCAGAAAGTCAAATTTTAATACTTATTTTATTATATAAATAATAAATATAAGGTTATTTTAATCAAAATAAATGTAATTATAGCTATCTTTTATTACTAAGAGATCAATATAGAGCATCTTTTAATTTTATGAGAAGAGCGTGTAAATTTTTTAAATAGAGAGAAGATTATATAATTTACACATCTCCTAAAAAAAGTGTAATTTATTCTCAATTACAAGACTAGGGGAGTTCTAAATAATATCGATAACAAAAGCATGGTTATAAGTAACTTGAAGAATGGAATTTACGCTCTCTCACTAGCTGGTAAAAGACCAACAAGAGCTAAAATCATATTTTGATGTTGATTTGAAGTTTAAACAAATCAGTTAGAATGACTAAAAACTAATAACTCTAATGGTTACCTTATAAATACAATCACAAAAATATTTAAAAATATTTTGTACAGGTCTATCTAGTATGAGAAATCGAAATAAGCTTCAACTTGAACAAGCAGCAAAACAAGGATAATCTATAGAACAACAATTTTCTTTGTGTGAATGATTCTGTTTCATCAAAATTTTATTTTATTTTTTTCGGTTTGTTATAGGCAAAATCTTCTATCTATAGTGGTTGTTATACGATTGCCAAGTGTAAGGTATCCATTTTAATGTTTTCTAAACATACAATACTATTAGTCTAATCATTTGTTTTTTTCTCGAAGAATCTGTTTTGGCTTTTTCAAGAAATATACTGTCATTTAATTTAAAATTAGTATGTCTCTACTAATCACCAAAAGCAAAACAAAAAAAAAAAATATCACCTCTCTAGCAATAACTCATTTTTCTCTCTTCGAAGTGTTGGGTTACCGTATAGCAATATTATTGCCCTTAGCTCCAACATTTAGCCACATGGAGGGTGCCTTCTGGGAAGGACCAAAAAACACGCGGTTTCGTAGTTTATAACAAATTAAAGTCATTGGAGCAAGGGAGAGAGGACACTGACAAAACACACACAACAACCTTTGTTGTTTTTCAGTATAAAAAGGGCTTTAATTTTGGTACCTCAAAATATTTTTAAGAAACCAAGGAAGAAAAAAATGGTTTCCAAATCTTTAGTTGCGAACTCAACGCCTGTGCTGAGGATCCTTGCTCTGGTAGCCTCAGTAGTAACTGTGGCCTTAGTGGGCTCGGACAATTTCCACTATTATCGTGATTATGATATTAATGGTTACGATTATTATTCTGAAATCGTCACGTTCAAATCCCAACGTATTGACTCATTCAGGTATGAAAAACAATCGTATACCACATCAATTTCTGCCTTCTTCACAAACATCCTCGATCCATTTTGAACATATAGTGTAACCTAGCTGATTTATAAGTGGGTAAGTACTTAATGACCTTAATTAGTGAATTAATGCTTCTATTCTCTCAGATACTTTAATTACGTGAAAAACTGCAGGTATGTGATAGCAGTTGCAGCAATGTCAGTTGCATACTGTGTAGTGCAGCTTTTATTTGCAGTGTACTATGCTGTGCAGCAGAAGAGATTGATACCCAATGGATGCTTCCCAGATTTTGACTTCTACGGAGATAAGGTCCTCCCATCAAATTTCTTCCCCTACTCATGCATATCTCCCCATTTTTAATTGCTATGCTTTTTTCAAAACCACCCTCATGTATAACACGACAGTATGAAAAACTATTAACCCGAAATTAGTTTAAGCTATTATTAAGTATATGTATAGTTTTATTATAATTTTTAACTCATTCACTTAAACGAAAGTCTTAATTTGAATCCGAAGTGTGAGTAAATCATGATCTTAAACTTAATTTTAATTAAAATAATATGGTGAGCAACAAGGACTCAACTTCTAAATTCTAATCATTTGGTGACAGAAGTTCTTTCATCGTGTTAAAAATTACTTCGACATAAAATTTTAAGTTATTAGGTCCCTGAATATGGTTTATAGTACTAAGAGACATAGATATGTAGTTAACAGCCTAACCTAGAAAGCTATGAGAAAATGTATTACTTAAGATCATATAACTCTCCATGATATTATATAAGGAGAATGAATTGATCATGAAAATTAAAGGTGGTGAAAATTGCAGGTGATTAGTCTATTGCTCAGCACAGGCACTGGTGCTGGTATTGCTGTTGCTTTTGAGTTCAAGAAAGGAGATCATTGGGTTGTTGATCCATTAGAGCGCAGCATAGCGAACAAATTTGACAACAGGGCCCTTATTGGTTCTATCTTCCTCTTTGTCGCTTTCCTTTGCATGACTGTCGTTTCAGTCATTTCTTCTATTAGTCGAACCGTAACTCAATGTAACCAACATGGATCCTCTGCCGTGCAGCATGCACAGCGCAGCGACTTTCCCAACAATATTAAAGCACTATCTATAGTTACTTGACATTGCTATCTAGAGCTTGTAATTTGGGATTTATATCGTCTCAGATTTTAAAATAGTAACGACAATAATAATTTTAATTTGAGAGAAAAATATAATGTATAAAGAGATATTCGAATGACAAATTCCACAACACATACGAGATTATAATTATCTCTCTTTAAAATTAGTACTATTATTATTATTATTATTAATATATGTACTTGTGATATCATCTTTTCACTTTAATAATAAACAGAGAATGTTACCCATCATGGCGATTTTAACACTATTGTTTTCACAAAATTTACAAATATAAAGTTAGACTTGCATATTTCAGTTTTCAATAAAAAATTATCATCATAAAAAAACATGTTCTTAGTGACATCTTTTAGCAACAAATAAAACAAGTCATCACAAAAAATATACTTTTATTCTCCCACCGGCCTATAACATATAAGAATAGCAAACAAATCATAGCATACATAATATCATACATACAAAAGGTCATCAAATGTTAAAAGATATGTATATTTTTGCGTGTCTGTGTATGCATGCATGCATATATGTATGTACATATACATATCTATTTTAGAGCATATTTAGGCCTCTTTTATAGATTCATTTATGTATATGAAATAACACATTAAAGATCCGTATTCAAATATCACAATTTGTGGCATGATTAACATAACTATGTTAAAGGTAATTAGCATATCTCACATAATCACATTACATATAATCACATTTAGATCACGCATATTCATTCCAATACCATTCATCATGTCCAAGGTTATACATTTAAGCAATATACAACAAGCTCAATTTAGTTCTTCTAAGTACCACATAAACTTGATACATACAAGCATGTTTCATATTATATTCTATCATATCACTATACATGCCTTTCCTAAGAGATGTAGATAATCTTGCCTTGCAAGCACTAGTGATAAGGAAAACTATTTCTTAAGTACTGTAATATATATTGTATACTATTTAATACAAGCCTAAATTTTTGAAATTATAAGTAACCCACAAAGTATCCTATTTTGTTTGGTGTGAAACCTAGGTTTCTAGCGTCATTAAAGAGGAAAACTATTCTTTTTAGTTATTATGATCCCTAATGTCATCACTTTTAATGGATAGGAGTAAACATTACTAAGGCATCCCTTATGGTGGAGTAACAAACCTTAACTTTAAACTTGAAACCAAAAGTCATATAAAAGGCCTCTTAACCCTTATGTGACCCTCCTACAATAACCTTGTCCTCGAGAGAATGGAACTAAACATATGAGGGACTCTATGTCTTAAAATTCCAAATGATCATATTCTTCCTTTTATATAAATAGAAATTCTATCTCTATTGATAAAGTTCATCTCCTCGAATATTATCCCTCAAGAACATTGTCTTTTGGAGACCTATTATAAAATTGAGAATTTATAGAATCCTATCTCAGAAGACTATTTCCTACTGGAAGTTCATTCCTTAATAATCTTGTCTCCACCATAAAGTTCTTTTTAACCTATAGAAAACTTGTCTCAATTATGCATAGCATATAAACAAGAAAATACCATGTAATTAACATCTAGATACATATGACATAACAAAAAGTATTTATTATATTACTTACCTTTCATATTTTAAGTTATTCAGGTCATATTTCATGGCCAATACCCAATGTTCCTTTTTAAGTATAATTACAAAATTATATAGCAATCACAAGCAAGTCTCAAATATTTACTACTAACATGATCATCTAGTAAGATACCAAATATTCTAGTTATACATAACATGTATGCTTATAATTTAATTTGTGGAATTATTGGTTGCATGAACCAATTCCAATGGAACCTTTTTCTTTTTTACAATATCTTTTGATGTCTTTAATGTCTTAATTAAGTCCATATAAGGTGCTTCATAGCTGAAGTCATCTATGCATGGGAATATTATAGAGTTTAGTCATCTATGTATAAGAATTTATTCAAGGCACTTAAATGTCTCAATTATCCATGTATGGGAATAGTTTGGGGTGAGTTTTCCATGCATGGGTCTTTAAATAACTCCTTGCACAGGGAATTATATGGAATTTTTATTTGATTTATAGTCTTCAGGTTCCATAAGAACTCAGTAGAGGCAATCCAGATAATGTATGTAGGGATTATAACATATGCAAAACATACTAAAGAAAAATTGCAGGGTTCAACCATCATACATCCCTAAACAAATAATAAGTATGCCTTAAAGTAATACCCTTTACTTGTATAGACCTATGGACATAAAAATGCACACAAAACAACGTATTGAAATTTTTAGAATGGCATCATGATGTAGGGAGCACAAAGCGACAGAGCCAATCATTCTAGGTTGAGAATGATTTCTTAATTTTTACTGCATATAGTGTAAGAACTAGAATTTTTAAAATTTTTCTAAGTTTGCTGGCTATAACCCAACTATAGTGAATGTACTTGTTCACTATAGCGAGAATCCACCTAGCTTTATCACTATAGCGAATGTATCAATTTGCTATAGTGAGAATGCTTTTATCTATAGTGAGTTCAGGCGTCCCATAAAAAAACCAAAGAGTTCCTTGCAATAGCATGTCTTAGTGAGAACAAGGGCCTGGGACTGATACGTGCTTATCATAGTGAGGGTTATTCTTCGCTATACCGAGGGTTGGTCCGAAAAAGCATGAAAAATGATAATTTTGCTTCTTAAAAGGTCCAGACTTTTCTCTCTCCCTTTAACTGACTTATGCTCCATTCAAAAGCAAAAAAAAAAGGCTGGAGAGATAGAGAGAGACCAAGAGAAGCCAAGAAGAAAAGAGAACGTCAAGGAAAAAGGTGAGAAGATTGTAAGAATTCTTAGTTTCTTACTTTAGAAAATCAATTTCTCTCTTTACTCTCTCTTTCCATAGTTTTAGGTACTCATGTGGTTCTATTTTGGGCTTAATTTAGAGGGAGAAGTGTAAGGATTTGAAGAGAATATTTAAGCAAAGGAAGAGCCTCTTGGAAAGAGCTTGATTTAAGGTAACTTCTTTCCATTTTGTTGCATCTTCTCCCCTTGCTTTTTCTTAAGTATGTTGGCTAAGAACAAAACTATGAGAGGAAGGAAGTTCTGACCTAGGATGAGTAAGAAACCCTTGAATTAGAGTGTGGGGAGTTGAGAAATGCAAAAGAACTAGGAGAAGAGCTAGTGAAATTCAAAAGGGAGAAAGTAGGGATTCTTAAATATTTTGTAAAGTTTGCCTTGATGTAAGGATCCTTTAGCCTTTGTGAGTATTTGTTTGAGTTTCAAGAGAGTAATTGCATGCTATTTGTTGTATCTACACCCAAGAGATCAAGCTCAATCTAGTTGTAATTGTGAGACCAAGAAGGGAGAAGAGAAGTTGAAAGGGAAGGCTTGTGTTCGCTCGTAAGGTAGCTCTCCATTCTTTCTTGATGCATTTTTAGATGTGTGATGGTCATTGTATGCTTGTGTGTGCACACGTATTATGAGATATGCCATTTGATATTACCTTGATGTATTGGTACCAATATGTTTGTATTTTAGGTTGTGAAAATCACCCTTAAAGGGTAAAGTAGTGTCAAAAGTCCTTTGTGATGGGTGAGGTAGAGCCAAAAGTCCCTAAAAATGGGTGAGACAAGGCTAAAAGTCTCATAGATGAGTGATGTCAAGTTAAAAGTCCCTAGACTAAGGGTGAGGCTAATCCCAAAAGTAGGGTAAAGCTAAACCAAAAGTCCCTAGAGCTTATTTTTGGCGTTGATATGATTTTCATGGCATGTAAATCATGTATTGTATGAGTTTGAATGGTTGGATGCCTACTTGTATGGTTTGACAGATTTATATGCCTTGATTGCTTCCTTGAATAAGTGCATGAGTTATTGAGATTCCATAAATCTCACCCTCTTCCCTCTCCCATCTCATATGGTCCAGGTGGAGTTCAAGAGCCAAAGAATGGAGGCCATAAGGCATAGATGGCCATTTTTTGACACTTTTACACAATTATGCATAGTTTGATATATAGGAAAGCCAAAGTGCCAATGTATATATATTCTTTTTGAGATGTAAATATGTAAGTAAGTGTATAAATATGTATAAATGATGTGTGAACCATGTATAGAACTCAAGCAATAGAAATATGAGATTTGGCCCCTTGGTGGCTTGTATATAATATTGTATTCTTGTGTATAGCATAGTAAGTTTGAGATGTGTGATGGTTTGAACTACTTGGACATTTCATATATGTTGTATGTATGCTTTAAAACTTGCCGAAGAGGTGCTAGAATATATAGGAGACCATCTACCTCTATTTTGAACCATATATAGGGTCAAATTTGCCAAATTTTTAAGCTCTATCAAGATATAACCAAATGAGCTCTTATTGATATGAAACTTGGCATGCATCTAGAGCTTATTAAGATATTTTTGAAAAGATAAAGTACAAAATATTTGGAGGTCTAGGGAATATTTGGCAAATTTTTTAAGTTGGAGAACTTTTTGATTTTGGTCATTGTCATTGTACCATTGGTTCGAAATGAAATTATGTCATTCATGGATCAAATGGTGTCTGATTACTATGAAATTTTATGGTCATAAACTAGACATCTATAGTGACCTATATCAACTAGAAGCACCTTAATTAAAGGTCTGTAGAGGGAGAAATAATTTTCTAAAGTTCTATGTTAGCATCAGGGATGCCAGCCAACCTTTGTTACTCTTCCATCAGTTTTTGAGGTCCAAAGCTATTGAAATGATCCAAAATTATTTTTTTCCTCTAGTTAACATATGTAGCTTTCCAAATTGGTATAGTTTTCCTAGATTATATTTTCTTGAAATTAGTTATGAAGTTTTGAAGTTCATGACAATAAACTATATCAATACCAAGGACAGCTAGACTTTTGTACCTCTTTCAATGTCAAGCATGGTCCAAACATTGAGATTGTGGTTTGGAATTATTTTTAATATAAATTTAACATTTAGAGCTTTCTAGAAAGCTATGGTTTGCTTAATTCCTATTTTTTAAAAATTAGTTCTGATTTTCCAAAATTAGAGCAAAAAGTCTGACTTTTAGGCTCGTTTTGAGAAATTGCATTTTCTAGTTTTTGGCTTCATATCCATGGTTCATGCATTGTTTTATGCTATGTATGAGTTGTATGAATGAATTTTGAGTAAAGAATGTGATGGAAGGGTTCATGGGACCCATGAGGCAAAGTATGACCATTTAAGCCCTCGACATATAGCATTGAAATGCCATGGTTTTTACTCTTTTCTTTGGAATTTCATGGAATCAAGCCTTAGTGGAGATTAGTTGAGGATAACACATTATGGTGTTACCTATAGTCTTGGGTTATGTTACATGGTCAGGCTATGTGTAGATCCCCTGTTTCATAAAATTATCTTCTCCAAGTTCTAAAATGATACTTTCTACATTTTAAATCATTGTCATATAATTATAGCTATATGAGAGTCTCAAGAACAAGCATAAGGTGAGTTAAAAACACATGAATAGACTCCATAATTTTTCTTAAGTCCCACTTATTCCAAGTATGCAAGGAAGAAAGAGATCAAAGAGATTATGCATGGAGGTATGTAGGCTACCATTATGTGCTTAGAAGGGGTTATGTTTTTACCTATAGGACTTGCACGAATCCTTTTCTTCCTTCCTTTCTTTTCTCTTCTTTTTTTCCTCTATTTTCCAAGTTTCTCTTTCTCTTTCTCTTTTTTGCACACTTTTCCTTCCTTTCTATTTTCTCTTATTTTTCTTTTCACACTCTTGTTTGCTCTTTTAGACTCTTCAATTCCCTTTTAATATTAAAGTAAGGTAAGGGGTATAGGCATGTTTGAGTGAGGACACAGATAGCTGAGAGTCCTATTTAGATAGAAGTGAAGGCTGTGTATTAGCCTTTGAAGTCTATCTCTCTCTCAATTAATCTCTCTCATATCTTCTTTCCTTTTGAGTCTCATTTAGCTTCCTAAAGAAGCCTGTTAAGTGGGGTCCACAATCAAAACTCCTATGGATTGCAAATCTCTTAAGACCTTTTTCTTTCTTTGTTTTTCTAAAGATGTTTTTGACTTCATCTAAAATTTGACTTAACATATCTTGTTTTGGGCTTGATTCGTTGAAAGTTCCAATTATGACAGTTATTCTAATCATTGACGTAGTCATTTTCGTATAAAAATCTCTTTCTAGTTCCACTATTTTAATTTTGGGAAAAATCATATTATGTAATATTATCTTTTAGTTCCAATTATTTTGAACTTTAAACCTTTAATAATTATATTTTGACATTTAAATTTCACCTAAATATTTTTATTTCCTAAATAATTTTCTCATATTTTTGCAAGTCTAAAAGTCTATTAGATTCAATGAACTTCTTTTCCTAAATGTTTATTATTTAATTACCTATTATTTGATAATTTATAAATCATTCCTATCAGGTTTCCAATTGATCCCATAAAATTTTATTATATTCGAAATAAATTCCTAAACTTTTCCTCACACTTAAAATTCAAAGAAGTCCTATACTATCTCATGTAATTATGCACTAAATATTTTATATTCTTTACTTCACCAAATATTATTGTGATTAAAAGCCTAATTTTGGAAATGTTATAATTCTCCCTTCCTATTTTAAAATTTCCTTATTTAAACACTCCTAAATAATTTTTGGGTGTTCTTAGGTTCTTCTATTTCTTATTTAGGAAATCTCTCAGGGTTACTAAAATTTTGAAATCCTAATTTTATTCGCCAAAACTGTTTAACCTTAATGTATCAACCTCTTTGTTAACCTAATTTAAATCCGTCAATCATATTTAATCTTTAGTTTACTCAAGTATATACTATGAGTAAGGAGATGAAGAACTCTTAAACTTCCAAAAAAAAATTCTCAATTTCCTTAATCTAAGTTGTAGTTAACTATATTTACTTATGGATTTGGTTACCTATCAAGTTTACTGGCCACATTTTCAGATCAAGTTGGTCCTATAATATTACTATTATTTTAAAAGGGTTGACTATATCTTCTATCCTTCATCTAATAAAAACCATAGGTGATTCAAGTATTTTAGATTTAAACCAAACTTTAATTTCTTTAATTAATTATTAAATACTAAAGAGCAAGTTATTCTAAAGCCAAACACTAATATTCACATACCTGGTTCCATATTATTGAATTGATTTACTTCTTTGCCATTCATGAATTTTTCCTTTGTTGCTAATTTCTAGTCTGATGTCTTTCCTTGGTTCTGTAGGCATTCCTTAACAACATGTCCTAGCTCTCCACAATTATAACATATGTTTTGGCCATAATAACATGGCCTATGGCCATGCAATTTCACTTACTACAAACATTCTTCACACTTTCCCTTAGAATTTGTTTCCCTTTACCAATTTGGGACTTGGGTTTAAAGTTCTTCTCTAGGTTATTACTAACCCTCTTTATTTTCCATTATACTCTTCTTTAATTTTCTCTCTTTATGCCTACCAGGTGCTTTTTTATTAGTTTACACTTGTCTACAAGCGTGGCAAAAATCCTCGATTCATAAAGTAGTTACAGTATTTTTAATTTTAAGCCTTAACCTACTCTTAAAATTTCTAATTTTCCAGTTCTCATTAGGGTTAAATTCAAAGTAGAAGGGAAATTTGGACACTTATTCAAACTTGGCTATATACTAGTCTATTACTATAGGTCCTTGTTTTAATTGCAACAGCTCATTCTCTTAGATGTATTGAAACATCCTGGTTATAAGGAAAGCCTAGTTTCTTATTGTGGTAGCCATACTTTCAATAGCATTTTATTATGTCATTGTAATTGTTGTTAACAAAGTTTGCTTTCCTAATGGATACCATGCTTTTGTTACACAAATAGAATAATTCGTTATTGAGGTGATTAGGCACAATAATTTAAATATACTAGTGAAGCAAAAATCATAGCGCCAATCTTAATATATAGGTATATAAGTGCTTCCACCATAGTCACTTAGTAAGACCTGTATATGAAATAAACTTAAACTACCATAATCTTTTATCCTATTCTAAACTCTAGACAAGACTTCTTGAAATGAATTACTCTGATATCAAAATGTGACACCTTAGCTTTTAGGGTGCTATGTTCCCTATTTCTTTATCAAAGTAGCAGAATTATGACAAAATTTCAACCAATGTTTTATTCACTAATTTGTTAGGTAATTTTCTATCTCATAAGTCTATGAATAAAGAAATTTTCTAATGTCCAATCGATGGCTTTAAACCCCAAATCAACCTTCACAAAATATTTATGTAATCACCATATTAAATATAATATCCTTCGAGGATGATAGTAGCATCCCAATATAATACGTATAAAGTTGCAAATATTTCTTACTAGAGTTAAGTCATATCTTGATCTCTTGATAATGCTAGAGTAGGTACTATGATTCTTTTGTACTTCACTCACTAAGATATTTATATGACATCTATGATCACTTGACTTTGGCCTATTTTAAGTGTTTCAATCTCTTATCAGTATAACATTATCAAAGCTGAAGTCCCTATTTGAGCAAATTACCAAATGTTGTATGCATATACATTCTTAGTAAGAACACATGTGGTTTTGGAAAAGTAGTAATAATCCACTTATCGCATGTGTAGAACTTTTTCTTTTATTCCCCCACCTACCTATGACATATAAGGATAGTAGACAAATCATAGCACACAAAAAGATTATACATATATATGATCATCAAATGTTAGAAGAACACATAAATATATATACATATTTATTTCAGAGCATATTCATGCCCTTTTATAAATTCACTTATGCATATAAAAAAAACATATTAAAGATGTTGTATTCAAACATCATGATTTATGGCATGATTAATATAACTATGTTCGTGGTAATCAATATATCTCATATAATTGCATTACACGTAATCTCATTCAAATATCATAATGCACATATTTATTACAATACCATTTGTCTTGTCCAAAGTCACACTTTCAAGTAATATGCAATAGGCTTAATTTATTACTTTTAAGTACCACATAAATAGTATATATCTAACATGCTTCATTATTACATTCATAAGGCCTTACCATTGTTCATATAAAATAATATTACAATGAGTACATTATCGTATTGTACCACTGTACATGCCCTTTTAAAGAAACACAAATGATCTTGCCTTGCAAACACTAGTGATAGAGAAAACTATTTCCTAAGTATTGTACCAAGCATCTTATACAACTTGATATAGACTTAGGATTTTGAAATCATAGGTAACCTAACAAGCATCCCATACTACTTGACATGAAATTTAGGCTTTTAGTGCTAGTAAGGTAAAAAAAAAAAAACTATTCTCCTTAAACATTACTTTTAATGGACAAGAGTAAACATTACTAAGGTGTCCCATGAAATGGATCCACAAACTTTAACCTGAAACCTAAAGTCACATAAAAGGCCTCAAAACCCTCTTATGACCTCTCTGTCATAATCTTGTCCCTAGGAGAAGGGGACTAAACTTATGAGGGACTCTAGCCCTCTAAATTCTATATGATCATATTCTTTCTTTCATATAGAGAGAAATTTTATCTCTACTGATAAAGACCATCTCTTGGAATATCATCCCTTAAGAATTCTATCTTCTAAAGACCTATCAGAAAATTAAGAATTTATAAAATCCCATTTTTGAAAACCATTTTTTGCCGGGAGTCCACTCCTTGAGAACCTTGTTTTCACCCTAAAGTTCCTTTTTACCTATAAAAAACTTGTCTCAAGTGTAGTGTATAAACAAAAAGATATCATGTAATCAACATCTAAATACCTGTGACATAGCCACAAGTATTTATTATATTACTTAACTTTCATATTTCAGATTATCTAGGTCATATTTCATGACTAATGCCTAATTATTTCTTTAAATATAATTAAATAATTATATAGCAATCACAAGTAAGTCTCAAATATCTACTATTAACATAATCATTTAGTAAGATACTAGATATACCAGTTATACACAACATGTATGCTTATAATTTAATTTGTGGAATCATTAGTTGATTAAACCAATTCTAATGAAACCTTTATCCTTTTTATTGTATCTTTTATTGTCTTAATTAAGTCCATAAAAGGTACTCTATAGCTAAGGTCATCTGTGCATGGGAAAAATCCAAAGTTTAGTCATCCATATATAATAATTTATTTAAGTCACTCCAATGTGTCAATCGTCCATGTATGACAATAGTCTAAGGTGAGCCTTCCATACATAGGTCTTTAAATACCTCCTTGCATAGGGATATGGAATTTTTATTTGATTTGTAGCCTTTAGGTTCCATAAAATTCAGTAGTGCAATCCAAATTATGTATGCAAGGATTATAACACATTCAAAACATACCAAAGAAAAATTACATAGTTCAACTATCATACATCCCTAAACAAATAACAATTACCCCTTAAAGTAATCGTATTGGAGCTATAACACAAAACAATGTATTGAAAATTCTAGAGTGGCATTACAATATGATATTTGGGCACCATGATGCCCTTTTTTTATTTCCTTAAACTTCCTTGTTTTGCTTGATTGGCACTACAATGCCATTCATTCTAAGATGAGATTTATTTCATAATTTCTACTACACATGGCTCCATGTCAAAATACATGGTCAAGCCATGTGTAGACCCTTTGTTTCATAAAATTACCGTTTTCATGTTCCCTAATGCTACCCTATGCATTATGAATCACTCTAATATGATTACAGCTACATGAGAGCCTTAAGAACAAGCTTAAGGTAAGTTAAAAACACATGAATAGACTTCACAATTTTTTGTAAGTCCCACCTATTCCAATTATGCAAGGAAGAAAAAGATGAAATAGATTATGCATAGAGGTATGTAGGCTACCATTATATGCTTAAAAAGGGTTATGTTCTACCTAGAGGACCTATGTAAATCCTTTTCTTCCTTCCTTTCCTTTCTTTTCTTTTTCTTCCTTTGTTTTCCTAGTTTTTGTCCTTCTCTTTCTCTTTCTTGCACACTTTCTCTTCCTTTCTATTTTCTCTTCTTCTTCTCACACTTTCTCTTTCATGCTCTCCTTCTCTTGCTTACTCTCTTAGACTCTTCCTTTCTTTCTCAATGTTGAAGTTGAATGAGGGTATAAGTATTTTTTAGCAAAGAAAACAAATAAAGGAGTGAGGGTGATGTATTAGCCTTTAAACTCTCTCTCTCTCTCTCACTCTCACTCTCATAGAGGTAATCTCTCTAATGTTTTCTTTCTTTCTAAGTCTCATTTAGCTTCTTAAAGAAGCTTGTTAAGTGGAGTCCACAATAAAAACTCCTCCCCATTGAGAATCTCTCAATACTTTTTTCTTTTTCTATTTTCTGAAGGCATTTTTTACTTCATCTAAAATCTGTGATTCAACATATCTTGTTCTGGGCTTTAATTCATTGGAATTTCCAATTATAAAGGCTACTCTAATCATTGACATGATTATTTTCATATAAAAATATCTTTGTAATTCCATTTTTTTCATTTTAGAGAAAATAGTATTTTATCCAAGAGAATATTATATTTTAATCTCAATTAAAATTGTTACTTCAAACCCTAACCTTTTAATAATTATATTTTGACCCTTAAATTTAATCTAAATATTTTCATTTTTAAAATATTTTCTTATATTTTTAGGGCTCTAAAAGTCCACAAGGTTGACTAAACTTCTTTTCCTACATATTTATTATTTAATTAACTATTATGTAATAATTTATAAATAATTATTATCAAATTTCCAATTAGTACCAAAAATTTATATTATACTCCTAATAAATTTCTCAAATTGTCCTTGTAATTAAAACTCAGAGATATCTCATACTATCTCATGTAATTATTAATTGAATACTTTCTTTTATTTATTTGACCTAATATTAATTTAATTGAAGGCTTAATTTTAAGGATGTTACAATAACATCATAACACTAACATGAAATTGAATGCAGTTTATGATGATATTCCTACTCACTATAATGTAGTTTGGTAGCGAGTGTAACAAGTCAAATGATATTTGTACTTTCTTTCACTTATATGGTGTTCATGATAAAATTATGTAAATGTACATGTCCATGGTTTTATTAGCTGCTTGCTCTTAACATGTTTAGGCACAATTGTTTAAAATGTTCATTTGACTAAATGACCATGTTGGATAACTAAGATTATAAAATACAATTTCAAAAGTTAAAAAATTTTGTAGGGTTGACTTTAGTGCCACTAAAATTTTTTAAGTACAAAAACCTTAACGGCGATTATTATTGCCACTAAAAATTTCTTTTATTGGTAATCTTTTGTAAAAACCAAATTAATAAAGTTTTAGTATTGACAATTGTTGCCATTATATAGTTTTAATGATGACTTACGTTGCCACTAAATACCATTTTTTGTTGCCATAAAGAACCTTTTGATACGAAGGTTCCTATGATGACTTAGCGATGACAAAAGTCATTGCTAAAAGTTTTTATTGACAATTTTTCAATTTGTAATGAATTGATTAGACCTTCTTCTAATGACTTATTAAGTTGTTATTATTATTTATCTAGTTATATTTCAAATTTCAATTGTACAAATTATAAAAATATAAGAGAAAAGCTCTGAGCTTGTAAGCCTATAATCCACAATTGCATAAGCCTTTTCTAGGCCTTAGCCTCTTAGCTATGTTTAAAACTTATCCAAGTGGACTTAAAACTTCGCATTCATCCAACAAATGCTCCTTACTGGAGAAATAATCCAGTATATGATATGCTTGGTGTACTAAAGTGCACTAAGGGATGGAAATTATTTGAGAAAATTATATTCTCCTTTAAAGATATTTAAATTATACAATCATTTCTTTTATTTTGAAAATATATACTTCTTTCTCTTGAAAACAAAAAATCAAAAGATATGCTACTAGTTTCCTTTATAGCAAAAGATATGCTACAATTACATCTATTTTAACTAATATGTATTTGACTGATATAAAAATAGTTAATTTTTTAAATTAAAATAAATTATAGTTATAATTTTTAACATAAAATAAATACCATTAAAGTAAAAGTTTAAAAAATATTTGTTAATAACTTACATTTTTCTCTAGCTCCTTCTCTTTGTTAGTTGCACTTGTCATCGTTAATGGGAGATAAAAAGAGGTGAGATTCTTGAGAGACTCTCAGTAGCCACACTCAATCCAATTCAATGCACACAATGGATGATTCAAAGATTAAATGCAAGTATATATGGTTATATGCACATAAAACATCTCAAACATATAATTGGCATGAAAACACACTTATTAGACTCAACTCTAGATTAGGGAAGAACTGTTGTGCTTAATTCTTAACTCATATATGCATAAAAACTCATGCTAATGAGTCAATTCAAACCATAACTCATGCAATCATCAAACAACCAATACACACAAAGCATTTCTGTAACACCTTAATTTTTAGTTCATCTCATACCTTTAAATAGCTCAATATCATGAATCATGTAAGCTTTCAATGAAAAAAACAATAAAATCATGAATACTTGCGTGTTGCATCACATATAAAAATTTCATTCAACATCATGTGGACCATGTGAACTTATACAATACATTCTCATATTTAATTGCATGGATACAACTCATTTATATCATGAAAAGTGGCCTACAACTTATGGAATTTAAAGGGAAGCTCAAAATACTTATATATATTTTTTGCTAGAATTTGCACATTTTCTGACCCAATTTTCGAAAATCATAACTAATTCTAGAAAAATTGAAATCATGAATTCTTGGCCATTCTGGAAAGCTCAACATGTCTACTTTAGACTAAAAATATGTTTAGGCCATAACATATAACAAAGAGGACTTTTGACATGTGAAATGCTCTAGAGGTCAAATTGTCATCTGATGCTATCACATAATTTTGCAGCAAATTTCAAAAATGTCCAATTAATTTCAAAAAACTATAATTCATGCAAATGATACCAATATCGAAAGCTATGGATGTTAGATAGAGGAAATAAATAACTCCAAACCAGCTCAGCATGCCCAGACCTCGAAAACTAATGGAATAGTAACAGAGGTCGGCTGGAATTCCTGATACTGGATAGAATCTTTAAAAATTTATATTTCCTCTCTAGACATCCAAATGAGGTGTTTCTAGTCGGCTTGAGTCACTGTGAATGCCTAATTTCTTTGCATAAAATTTCATGGCAATTCGACATCATTTGAGCCCTGTATGATAGATTTCATTTTTGGACCAAATGAATAGTGCAGCAAACCCGAATCAGAAAAATTGCCAACTTTAGAAATTCATCAAATATTTTGTAGACCTCCAAAAATTATGATTTTTAACTTTCCAAAAATCTCTCAACAAGCTCTAATTTTATGCCAAATCTCATATCAAGAAGAGCTCATTTGGCTAAAAAGTGATATAGAGTTCCATTATGGTCAATTTTGGCTCCATATAGGGTACCAAAATGTCCAAATGGCTTTCCTTTAGTCTTGGTGCCTTTTGGACAAGTTTAGAAGCATATTTAAGACTTTGTGAGCTGCCTAAATGGTCTCAACCTCATACATCTCATTTTAGCCATTTCATCCACACACATACAAAATTCTACAATGTCATTCATAAAGCTACATTGACCATACATACTCATTTTACATTCTATTATTCACATAACACATTCTTTCATCTCTACATCATATATTATCATAATTACACATGTCTAAGAAGTCATAGATCATATACATCAATGGATTATATCATTTAACATAAATATGGCCTTAAAGAACCAAAAACTTGGCATTTTGTTGTCATTCTCTCTTTTTCAAGGTGGTTGGCTTCCATTACCTTGTCCACTTAGTCCATCGAGCATATTAGATCATTGGAGAGGAGGAGATGAGATTAAAAAAATCTCAATAGCTCATCTCCCATTCAATCATACATAATATATGCAAAGCAAGTCTTGAAAATGCATGCATGGATACAATACCAATCATGAACATTCAAGAAGCAAACTTGGCATGTGAATAAGTCATACAAGACATTCAAAAGCTTGCCAAGTGGATAGATTGGCCTCACCCTTTTTCTCATGGATTTTGAACTTGTCTCACCCATTCTTTAAGAGATTCTTGGACTCAACCATTCTCTTAAGAGCCCACTTTGCTTTTGGGAGACTCTTTGCTTTGTCTCAACTAATCTCAAGGGTTTTTGGCTCATCTTCACCATGGTTAAGAGTTCTTGGCCTCTCCACACTCAAGCAAACTTAAATAAACATCATAACATTATTTTGAAATATAATATGTTATCATGAAATCATGGCATATATAAATTATGCTAGCATACTTTTCATGGCTTGAAAATACACATACATACATTCTAAGACAAGTTAAAAACACATCCATGCATGAAAGAAGGTGGAGAGAGCTACCTTGCACTTATCATACATTTTTTCCTTTGAATTTTCCTCCCTTGCTTCAACCATACACACACAAAAGTGTGGGAAAGATTTCTCTTAGTCTAGACACAATTTATAGAAACCAATTAGGTTCATGAACTCAATTCTAAGGCCATGCAATTCGCTTAAACACTAGATTGGCTTATAACCTCATTATGGTCCATAATTACACCTAATGAAGCAACACCCCTTAAATAATTTCTAGGCTCTATTTTTTCCTTTCAAATATGGTTCTTGACTCCTTTTAAGTCTCTTGGAGTCATCACATAATTAAAACAAGGAGCCAAACAACATGTTGCTTCTTTAGGTCATAATATGGAACCTAATGTACTAACTCACTTTCTATGTGTTTTAAATTTTTCCCAAGGCCTCCCCTCATTTTTATTCATCATATATGACTCAAGAATGGCCTTAAAAAAATTTAAAACTCTCCCTCGTTATCCCATCCATGCTTGGCCGAGACATAAAGCAATTTTGGCCTTCATGGATTTTGCTTAGTTTCTTGAAAGAGGAAGCATGTGGGGAACTTCTAAGGGATCTTAGGAGCTCATTTAAACTCTTATTTATGCCTAAGAATCATCACACAAAATTAGATTTTACAAGGTGCACTTGAAACTCTAGATTTTGCATCTTGAAATCTAATGGTTGTTTGTTAATTTTCTTTGCATATATTCTTAGTCTTCACACCCTTTTTTCTTAGATTTATCCTTAGTTTGGCCTAAAAATTAGATCCTCCTATGGTTCCTAGGGTTAGGCAAAATGGAGAAGAAGGAAGGATTAATATATCAACTATAGGAAGAGAAATTACCTAGTTTTCTTACTTGAATCTTACTTTCTCAAAGCTCCTCTCTTCAAATCCAAAAATTCCCTTGAGTTTCTCCCTTAAATAAAATTTATAAACTTCATTTTAATCAAAGGAAACAAAGGAGAATGAAGAAGAGGAGGTGTAGATGGAAGAAAGCATTAAAAACTACCATAAAAACATACCTTGAAGCTTGAATTCTTCCTTCTTCTCCTTCCTTTCTTATGCGCCCAAAACCCTAGCTCTCTCCTATGAAATTAGGTAGAAAATTTTGAGTCCAAATGAGGAAGAAAATGGGGTGCCACCTATATATAGGGGTAGGAAAATGACTTTTTCAAAAATTCTAATTTTTCTTTTTATTCTTTGTATTTTCGTTTCTCCTTCGTTTTAGCTCCTTTTTTATAACCATCTTTTCAATTATAAAATTCAGTTCCTAATTTAGTAAAATGCCTTTGGAATCACTCAAATTGGAGTTAAAACCTTCTCGAACAAATTTTTTAAAATTTGGGTGCACTGACATTAGAAAACATCCAACGAAGGAGATTTAACTGTCTTGGGATTTCCCATGGTTTTCAAGGCCTTTGAGAATCCTGAAGAATTCAAAATTTTCATTTAAAAAGCCTTCCTATGTGAATTCCAAAATTTACTCAAAATTATGAAAATGCCATTACATTTCGTAAGATTTCTGTCAAATTTTGTTTCTTTATTCTAGCTCCATTTTTCCTTCCATCTGAGGTTAGGATTCTTATTTTTAGGAGTCTAGATTGTTACTCAAATTTTTTAGAACTTTAACTAATTCATCTTTAGGGACTTGCTTTGAAAATGCACCCGTTTTCGTCATTTAACGACAACCAAATGTTACAATTTCAACTCAAACACATTCAAATGTATACAAGAAAGGAAGAGTAAGCAATCTTTTTGAAGCAGGGAACTTTGATCAACCACTAACCCACTGGCTCTTTTCCTCTCCCTTGGTCCTTCTCAAGTTGGTATACACATAAAAGTGTGATTGCACTAGTTTGGTCGAAATGCATCAATTTAGATACAAAGAAATTAATTAGAACTTATTCCATCTCTTTTGATTACTACATATGTCTATTAGAACATAAAATATAAATTTAAGTTACTTTAGCCACTTTAAATGGTAACTTTTGTGACAACCTTAACTTCTAATTATTGTAATTAAGGTAAAATACATTATTAATAATTATAAATTAGAATTACAAGACATTAAGACTAATTACATTTGAAAAATGTGAGGAAATTTGAACCTTAATGTTATTAGAGTCATCAATCAAATAATTACAAGCATTCATATACACAAGGGAGACAAACACTCATTTTATAAGCCTCTGATTTTATTACCCATTAATTCCAACTCATAAGAATCTTCCATCAATATTTCTAAATCAACCCTTGAGGTTACCATATGAAAAACCAAGATTTCTAGAATTAGAATGAGAATTTGGGACTGTTAGCCGTGGCTAAATGCCTTTGCGTCGTAGCCAATTACTCTCAGGTTTACTCTTTCTCTTTACAGATTTCGCCATGGCTAACCTACATGGCGCTGTGGAGAGGAAACCTCTTGGAACCTAACTCGCTCGCCTCTCACTATTGGCTACAGCCAATTCCCTCTTTCACTATGGCTAATTCCTCTCTGGAATGCCCGATAAATTCTCACAAAAGTTTGCCGCAGCCAATTTCCATTTAGCCATGACAAATTACCCTCTGGACGACACCCAGTTTTGCCTCTCACATTTCACCGTGGCTAATTCTACTTTTAGCTACAGCGAATTGTTCTCTGGTACTCTCCCTGGACAACTTTGCCTCTATAATTTTTTATCCTATAACTCCTAAAATCTTGTCTTATACTTTCCATTCTTTATTTAGAGGGCTCTCTAAGGCTACTCTCTCACTTTTTATGAGATTCTAATAGCATCTATCTAGCTGATTTGCCCTAGCTATTATATCATTACCCATCCCACATTTAAAGGTGGATTCTCCTACTCATTCATTAGTCTTATATCAGCAAATTTATAAATTTCTCACAATGTTCATTCAATCATGTTTTCATCGGATAATTTATGCATTGCTAGATTAAATCCACAATCCATATATCACATGCTTTCATAACTTAAATAGTCTATTATAACATAGGTTTACAAACCATAATAAGTATCATAAACTTATATATCCATCAACAACTAATATGAAACCTATTTCTCATTGGTTACATTCTATGTTATCAAAATACAAACTTCTACACTTGGTAATACAGATACATGATGATGCTATACAGAGGTTAGCAAAATTAGCATCTACTCTATTCCACTTAGATTAAGTGTAGCTCCCTATATTAGGCCTCAGCTCATGGATGTTCATCCACTTGCTTGCCCTTATCCTTACCCGAAGAACCTTCACCTGAAATATTTAGCCCATGAAACGAGGTGAGATGAAAATCTCAATAACCAAGACAAATTCCATTCATATATTCTAGTTTAATCAACATATATGCATGATTTCATATAAACATTAGAAAATATACCAGTCATACCAGAAAATAAAATAATTAGGCTATCATGATTACTATCTCATATTAATAATCATATTTCTACATGTTAAAGGCCAATAACATCGGGCGAGGTCGGTCCATAGCACCTACTCCCCAATGAATACAACTAAGGCTCAGTGCATCTGGGGTTGGATTATAACCTGATATCTAATCGAAGCACATGCAATGGTGGTAGTCGCACCACAACTCCACCATGGACTCACAAGGTCCAATCACAATACAATAGATAGCTAACCAATTCATTCAATATTTCAATCATTCATGTACAACAGATATGAAATTAAAGCAGATATATGCATAGAATTAATATAGTCCTGGTTGCCTCACTTCTAGACAAGTTGGGAAGCTACAATAATACCAAAATCCTCTTAAAATCACAATATCAGAAAATGTTCATTTTTATCAGTCCATTACTATCTCATTCATCATTTGTGGTAATAACCAATGCTTAAAGAATTAAGTTATCAATAGTTACCTAAGGGATACCTATCTAATCACTAAAAGCCTCTAATTTCGGATTTTGCTTTCCATAGATCAAAAACATCAATATATTACTCCAAATCATAAGAAAATTCACACAAAATTAAGTCCCATACTATAAATCTACTATAGAGGTCTTAAATTAGTAGAAAATGTATCAAAATAGAGAGTTTATACTTACCTAATAATACCCTCAGTCCCAACCTACGAAATTTCACCAAGAAAATCCCAAACAACCACATTTCAGATTTTGGGTATGGTAAAAATACTCTAAAAGAAAAACTAATCAGACCAAAATAAAGAGAAAAAAAAAGGGATTAAGTTATACAACTATTACCTTGGCTGAATCTTGCTCTAGAAATGGAAAATAGTGGATTTCTTACCCCAAACCCTAGCCTCCCTTCGAACCTTCGAATTTCTCTTTTGTGTTCTTATGTTCTACAGAATAGGGGGTGGTTAGGTTAGTTTTTAGGGTTTAAGTTGGGTTTTTTATGGGTTATGGGCTGCTCTAAAGGTCCAATTCTAAATGGGCTTTTGACTTAAGCTTTGTTAGACCAGCTTTCATGTGTTGGGCTGCAGAATTTTAATTGAACTAGACCAAGTTTAAAAGACTCAATTAATTTGGGTCTGCTCAAGGGTTATTGGGCCAATTACAAAGGCTTATGTAAGGTGGGTCTTGGGTTTCTAATTCATTAAATTGAATTAGGCCATCACTAGGTGCTATCTTTTGGGCCAAACCTCACAATAAGGGTTGGGTTTGCACCTAAGATCCTTGGGCTCCCAATAGTCTCTAATCATGGCCCATTTGATTTAATTTGAGTCTAGATGGGGTTTCTAACTCAATTAAATCTCAAACTCATATTAATAATTTATCTCTCTAAAATTCTCATTCACCTAACTTGCCTAATTATTCCATATTAATTATTTTTAGTTAACTCAAATCCATGATTAACACCTTAATTAATTTTAGGGTGTTACAACTTTCATAATTCATCTTTAAGGCCTTAAGATCTCACTTTGCATAAGCCATATGACTCCAATAGAACTTACTAGGGCCATCATATGCAAGCTTAAACATGTTTAACATCAAGTTGCTTCATTTAGGCCCTTTTGAACCCTAATTTTTCACTTATAAAAATAGGGCTTCCAAATTCATTCCAATAGTTCCATTAGTGTTCATACTTCATATTTAGACCATTAAAAATCTTAGAATCCATGAAACAACCTCATTTCTACCTTGGTTGAAACATGCACATCAATGCCATATAAGGAGTTTTTGCCATTTACATGGGAATTTGGAGGATATAGGAAATCCTTGGCTCTTTTTTAGTTCAAATATGGCCTTCGAAGGTTAAAACATCTTCTTAAGGTGTTAAAACTTTTATAGTTCATTTAGGACCCTAAGTGACCCTAACTTGATCTCTTTAGCTTCTTTTGTGATTCTCTTTGTATAATTTCTCTTCTTCCTTCTAAACCTTTGTTTCTATCAAGTTTTCATGAAGCTCAAGTCTCTCTCTCTCTCTCTAGGCTGAACCATGGAGGAAAATAAAACTCAAAGAATAGAAATTGTTCTAGCTTAAGACATACCTTATTTGAAAGCCCTTTGAATGGTAATTCTTATGATATATTGGGTTGTTTCAAACATCCCCTTTTCCTTAAAAGGTTAGCCACTTTGTTCACCCTTTCAAGGAACTAAAACTACCATTAGAAAGGGAATAAAGAGTTGAAGATGTTTTCTAATTAGCAAAAGATGAAATTGTGCATGTTTATATACCTATATTGCTTCCTTTTTCCTTTTCTTTCCTCCCTCCTATCATGCTACTTTATTGCTGGTTCAGAGCTAGAGTAAGTTAGTTTGGAGAAGATGATGATGATGGCATGATGATATAAGGAAGGGAAAATATATTTATAATAATTTTAAAAATTTTCATTATGTCCCATCTCTTAATTTCCTCTATTTAAGCTTTTTTTATATTCTTTTTTAAAATCAACTTCTTCATATTGAATTTTGGATTCTCTATTTCATTAAAAATATATGCTCAAAAGATTCTAGGGCTTAAAATGGTTTGGAAAAGTCCAATCTAAAATATCACTACTGAGAAGCTAATTAGTACACCATTAGGGATTTAATCAATCTAATCTCATTAGGTTAATCTACTAATCTTATTTTATCACATTATGATAAAGGATATGTGTTTCTTATGTTAAATCTCACGATATTTAAATTCTTGATTTTTCTTGCTTTTAGTTATACTAGTTCTTTTTCCTTTTGTTTTACATCTTTCGCTCTTTTAGTCCTTTCCTTTCATTTTATTTGAGCCTCTAGTCTCTTATTATCATGTCTATTATTTTGCGTTTTAATGTCTAGAAATTTAAAAAATATTATGTATGATAGGAGTCTTTAACAAGTTGGTGTAAGGTGTCAATACTTCGAACTTCATTTTCATCACATTGAGGTTTAAGAAATTTTTTATTTTTACTTTATATTATCTATATATATTTAATATTTAATATCTTTATATTTATAAAGTTTATAGGAAGTTGTTTACTACTGATCAACTTCAAATAGTAACCAACTTCCTTTCTTGGGTTGTGTGCATTTTTTTCCTCTTTTTCTAATCTATTTTTAAAATTTGAAATTTTTTTATGCAACACGGGCCCCTTTTAGTTATCTATAAATTCAATACTTATTTATATTCATAATATGATTATCAATTTTATATTAGCAAATGTCTTAAAAACTAAATGCTAAACATGATTAGATAGCCCGCAACTACATCACTTTTGATTTTGGTTATTTTATAACCAATAATTTTGTTATCTAAATGAATAGTGCCTAAAAAATTGTGTCATATTTTGATAAATTAATTATTATAGAATTTTTTTTTTACTAAAGCCCTAAAAGTTAATATTTTATGGACTTTGTGCCATTGAAAAGCTTTGAAAGCTCTCCAAATTTAACATGTTTATGAGCAAGTTAATGACCATTTATGACCCATGTGTAAATTAGACATTAAAGGTCAATAGCAACTAACCATGATATTGAAATAAAATTTTGAGTACTAACTATAATATGGTTAGAAGTTATATAACAAAAAAAGGCTATTAATAATTTTGAAGTGGAAAAGGTCAAAAGAGACTATGAAACTTAGAAGGTTCTAAGATCATTTGAAAAAAAATACTTTTAGCAATGACTTTTAGAGGCAACTAAAAAAATCATCACTAAAAGTGCACTTTTAGTATAACTTGATTAGATTGCCACTTAAAGTTGTTGCTAAAATACTATTCCTTATTTTGGCAAAACCTTTAGTGACAACAAAGAAAAAGTCGCCAATAAAACTAACTTTTAGTGGCAGTAATAAGTCATCGCTCAAGCTCTTAAATTTTTGTTTTAGTAAGAATAAAAAAAAAATTAAAGCCAAAACTTGTAGTGGCAACCAATTCTTAACACTAAAAGTGGCTTTATGACAAACTTTAAAAGTCTCAACTAAAAGTTACTATTGTTGTTGTTAAAGCTTAGAAATTTGTTTAATATTAATTTAATTTAATTTAAGTAATCTTAACAAATATATTTATCAAGTAAACTAACTTTATGTTCATCTAATAATTGTTGGCAATTTCTTTTTAATTATTATTTATCTATTTTTCTGAGTTGTCTAATTATTAATAAAAAATAAAAATAAGCCAACTAGATAATTGTATGTAATTATTTAATTTTTAATTAAAAATATAATTACAAATTTATGGAATAAATTTGTACACTATTTATTAAAATTTTGATAACTATCTTATAAAAATTGATATTAATTTAGTTTAAGTAATCTCAAAAAATACATTTTATCACATATATTATTTTTTTATTTATTTAACAATTGTTTGTGATTTCTTTTTAATTATCTTTTTTCCAGTTTTGTGAGTTATCTAATCTTTAATCAAAAATAAAAATAAACTAAATAGACAACTTTATTATAATTATTTGATTTCTAATTAAAAAGATAATTATAAATTTATGGAATAAAATTGTACAATATTTATTAAACATATAAAGATATAATATCAAAGACACCTTAACCAATTAAATTGTTACACATTTTCTTAATTTATTTTTATTGGATTTATATTGTAATAAAAAAGAAATAAAATAAATATAATAACAGTAATATAATAATTTAAAAAGAGATAAGGACTAATTTAATTTTTAGGATTTGAAAAAAAATTAATAGGATAATGTTTTTATTCTTTTTTTCAATTTAAAAATATCATTTTAGCTTTCTTTTTATGCAAAGAGAGAAAACATATCTTAAATTTTAAAGCCCATTATCTCTTTCATTTTCCCTCTTATGCACCTTCTTCATCTTTGACCATCATTGTGTGTTTAACCTCTCATGTAGATATAAGACATTTTTTCACTGACAAATCATGATTACCTCTATTTCCCTTTCATGTTTTCACCAAATTTGTTGTGTGTTCTTGGTTGGAAAATGTGCAAATCTAAGGAATCTTCATCATATTTAAGGAATATGGATGTTTACCATGTTTCTAGGAGAAAGAAGATTTGGAAACAAGCTAGATTTCATTCTCGCGACTAGAGCATTGGCAGAGTAGTAAGTGGAAATGGAGAGAACAAAAAAGGTAAAAATCGAAAGGGAAAAACTAAGAGAGAGACACTAAGGCATTTGAAAGAAAAGCCAAGAAATTGAAAGAGGTAGAAATGTGAGAGGGAAGGGGGAGAAAGAGAGAGGGGATGAAACTAAATAAAAAAGCAAAAAGTAATGGGGCCTTAAGTGCACCTTAAATAAAGAAATCAAAATGTGAAGTTTAGTTTTAATCTTTATTAGAGCTCAATCAAAGTTTTGATTTGGCATATGTTTTGAAATCTATCCCTTTCTCTTGTCTTTCAAAAGGGCCTTTATTATGATCTTTGAAAAATGTTAGGCAAGGAAGTTAATTTATTCTAACTTGCTGATGAATACTTACCAATGATTGATGAGGTGGGTATATATGAAAACTCCTATGATGAATCAACTTGTAATCCATTTCACTATTGGAATATAGTACTCTAATAGACTCATCTTTAAGCACATGTTTAGTTCCCTTGTTGAATGTACAAAAGACATTAAAGGATCAAAAGTTAAGAACAATAAATTTTATGTCTCTATACACTATTATAATGTTGATTAGAAGGTATAGGTTTTTATTCTTATCTTAATCTTGTGCTTAAGTACCTATTATTTTTAAAAAAATTAATTGTTCTTACTTAAAATATAGATTTAGGATATAATGGGGCAATGGGTCCATGATATTCTAAAGTACTATCCATGTTTTCCATTAACCTATCAGTGTAAGGTACTATCTTTATATCTAACTTTTTAAGTGATTCTTAAAGAGATAAATATATTATTATGTATGTAAATTACACTATGTAATATCTTGTTATAGAATATGAATTTGATCAATCAAACCATTGAATTATAAGTAATAAAAAATTAGACCACTACAAGTACATAAGAAAATATTTGATATTTTCTTATGTTTGAAAAGTAAATCTATGTTAAAATATAATAGTAGATTACAAAATAGTGAAAAAATAATGTAAAATTCTATGATCATGATATTTGCGATAAAAACTTTTAATGTAGTTGTGGATCTTATAAGCAATATCTTATAAAGATTATTTTGTAAGTTGTATTACACTACTCTTGAGGTTTTAGAGGTTCAACTAGTGATCAATTGAGATAAAGGAAAAGTTGTCACATTTTCACTTAAGTTGCTTGGTGAGTTTATTTCTTATTTATTTACTTCATAATTACTTTATTGAGTATCAAAATTTTTTGTTATGCAGGAAGTCACATTAGAAATATCTTTATAGAACTTAGCAAATTTGATGATGCACGCCATATATATGTTAGAGATGATCAGTCTAATGAAGATGCATTTAAGATGACATTTGATTTGCTGTAATTTTATGGCCCTAAAGTGTTGTTTGTTTTCATCCTTCCTTTTCTCTTTCTCTTTAGAGTTTGCTAATCAAATGAATTATACTTTTATGTTTCAAGATCTTAGGTTTACAAGGAAATATTCTAAGAAGTTCCTGAAGTAGATTTCAACATAAAGGCCTCACATGGAAGCATTGTCTCACCTGGTTGTTTTGCTCAGAGCTCCCATGGTAATTGCAAATTCTTGGCTCATAAGTATTTCATATATCTTAAAGGATTAAAGAGATATATGCTAAGTGTAATTTTCTATCAAAGTATCTTGATGTTTAATTCATCTTTTTCTTTGTCAATTTTGGTCACTATCTCTAATTATTCATTCATGGGTTACATGAGAAACTATTCATTTGTTAATTCATTTATATATAAAATGATATATAAATTATTTTCTTAAATAAGCTTAATACCATTATGTGTATGTTGTCTAAGTGCCCTTCTTTCCTAACTCCTTTCTCTTATTTTTATTCCTCTGTTATGGTAATTCTATAATAAAATTATCATAGTAGTGAATGCTGTAAGAAAGTTTTTATTTTTTAGGTACTTGCAAACCTACTTATAGAATGTTCTATCTAATATAGACTATGTGAACTTATTTCAATTATATGCTTTATCTAACTTTGATAATTTTCAATTGGAATGAGAGATTAGAGATGGTATCACTTGAGATGCTAAACTTTTTTCTCTATGTGGCAATTAAAAATGTTGGTTATAAGATAGCTTTATGCTTACTTGTTTATTTGAGATTAAATAGAAATTATCCTTCTTCTTGACTTGATTAGAGTTTTCATATTTAAATAAAAAAGCCTCTTTAAGTTGACATTCTAACTTGTGAATTTAGATGTGATTACACTATTGAAATAGTTGCTTAAAGATGATAGTCTTTTAAGTCCTATAAGCTATTAGGCTTTCCATTTACATAACTTTGAAATTACTAGTATTGTCTCAACTATTTTATGAGTATTTGGATTGATGAAAACTACAATGTGTTTCGTTGTAAAACAATTAAAGAGGCCATCACAATGTATTCCTTCACTACTCATTGAAGAGGCATGTAATAAATAAAAGAAAATGTCCTGAATATTTTGTCTCATTAATGCAACTTATTCCTTAAGTACCTATCAAGAATGGTGGAAAGAGATGTTCGATAAAAGATTTACAATATATGGCATGCCTGCTACAATAGTAATTTGCATTCTCTTGTTCATGCTCCTGGTATTAATCAGTTTTATAAGTGATATGCAACACCTCATTCCCTAAATGACCTTATAGTAAAGAAAGTTATTGACAAACTAGCAAGTTTTATGGCTAAAGAGTAAAAAATATTATTTTAAAGTGTTATTTTTAATAATTTTATCCAAAAACAAAACAAATTAATATTGGCTTTATGCATATTTTAGTGAATCTATGTTTATAAATAAAGAAGTTTCCTAATTGAATCATATTGTTGATTTTGTGTTATGCTGGAAATTGTGGTTATGGTAGTCAAAAGTTTTGCATAACCTGATGACCTTATTGATTTTTACCACTTGAAGGGCAGGAAGGTATGTTAGCAATATTTATCTACTTGCTTTAAAATGTACATAATTGAATTATTGTTTAATTATATACCTTGATGTATTCATTTCTTATGGTTTCCTCACAAATAATTTTTGAATTTTGATGCATTTATGCTTATGTAAAGTCCTTATGTTTTATGCATTATCTGATGTCACCAATGATAAAATCAATCCTTACATAATCATCTTCCTACTTTTTTTTACATCTATAAAAACCTCCTTTACTTTTGTTTCAATCAAGGGTAATTGTTTTTTGTTTTCAACCCATGTTTCTATTAATTTTGGATCAACATTTTTTATGTGTTTGTTGCTTTATATATGTGTTTCTTTCTTCAAATGAGACTGAGGTAGAGATTTCCATAGTTTCTGGTATAGCTCGAGAATATTAAGATTAAGCAATAGCTAGAGGTAAAATATCAGGTACGAGAGTAGTAAGGTTATAGAGATCCACCTGCTAGGCGTTGACTCTAACCTAGAATGTTATTCTCTATGCTAGTGAATGACGGGCTTTTACCATGAGATCCAGATATACAAAGAGGGTATACCTCAAGGGTGATACCTTAAAATGAAAATGAGATGTAATGAGACAGAGGACCCCCAATTAGTGATCACTAACTCTCCAAGGGCCAAATCCCTGATTTAGTAATTACAGAGATATAAGAAAGCGAGGAACCACTAATAGAGTAATACCTAGCAAGAAGTACCCTCGCTTTAGTAGTAATTAAAGGAGAGTTAATAGAAGGAAGTATAGTAAAGGCAGACAGATAAGAATTTCATACCTTGTCAAATGAGCTTTCCTGGTAGGAAACTGATGTGACATAAAAGCATATGAGTTGCAAAAGCACTGAGTGGAGCATTAAAGTTTTAGTAGTACAGATTCAGGACATCGAGAGTGCATGTCCTAACTTAGGTTAGCAAAACCCTGGATTGAGTAGATTATGCTCCCAAAGATGGAAATAAAAAGTTTAAGTACAAAGAGAGTACTCAGCTCCTGATGAGAATGTAGAAATGAGCCAAGGCAAGCAGATAATGCCTTAGTACTCCTAGGGAAGCTAGAGAAAGTTAGAGGTTACCCAAGAAAGTGAGTCTTTACATTATACAAAAAAGAAATGCAAGCCAAGAGCATTACAGAATGTAAACTCTAGGGTTATTCAGACTAAAAATCTCTTTATAGAAGGATGATCTAGTTAAGAGGCAAGAGTGTAAAAGGAATTAAACCTCCCCCCTCTCCTATAGGGAGTAAGCAAGAAAGGGTGAACCCAAAACAAACATAAATACACTCTTAGGTATAAAGAAGTAGAAAATAGCAGAGGAATAAACTAGTAGCAGAGCATCCCTTTTATATGAGTAAAAGGATAGTGCTAAATAACATAAGTAAAAAGAGAAAGCATGTGAAGACGTCAAAGCGGAGGAGTTATGAATTAAGAATAGAGGCAAAATGACATGGATCAATGCATGAGAAAGCATTATGTTTCTTGGCTTAGATGTCCACCAAGCATGGGTTGATGCCTTAAATAGAGATAACTAGGCAATGCAAGTTGACCTCAGATTGGAGCAGAGAATTTAAAGTTAAAGGAAGAGTCCTCTTTTTTCCCGAGTGTCGTAAGATCGAGAAGTAAGTTAGAGAAAAAGAAATCAAGGGATTCCAGTGATGTCAAAATTGCAAGAATAGTATTTAAAGAGGAATCCCAGTATAGAATGATCAATATACATAAAATGAGTCCCTTATGATGTAATTTCATAAAATGAAAAGAGGGACTGTTATATGATCCCTCTCCTATGAGAAATGTTAAACCTACCTGATGTGTGAGATGCCCTAATGCTAAAAACACTCAAAAGTAAAACATAGGGATAGGCAAAACTTGTAGGATATGAGAGGAAAACAGAATGAATATAGCTAAAGTATAGAAAGTCAACAAGAGTAAAGAAAAAAAGCTTAAGCGAAAAGGCTTGAAGTGGGAAATCGAGGATCGCATAAAAAGTAATAAGTAAATGTCAAAGTATTCCTAAGTATTTGTATAATGGGATCACAAAGAGGTAGATGATGTAAAACCCACTTCACATGAAGAGCAGTGTAGATATCTAAGTCTAGGCTAAAAGGTTATGAGCAGTAGTTGCCAGACTTAGTGAGTATATGTTTTATAGTTAGATATAGTAAGCTTAGGCTTTGATGTCTCCCAAAGATGGATCGTAGTAGATCTTAGTATAGTATAGCGGGTCGCAGTAGACCCTAGTAGGGCTTTGAGAGGTCGCAGTAGACCTAGGGGTCGCAGTAGATCTCACAGAGTTACAGAAAGCCCACAGTTATAGTACAACAGTTCTTTGGAGAGATAAAGGCTTAAGATAGTTTTACAGAATAGATAATCTCAGAGACCAGTACAGTTTCATTCAATTTTTATCTCAGAGACTTGTAAACTATTACCATGGAGATATTTAGGCTACACTCAGACGGTGAAGCCACTAACTAGACTTTCTGGTTAAATATGCGTAACATGTAGGATGAGGAAAGTAAGAGAGAAGCTTTTTAAAGTTAGAAATAGATGAACCACTACCTAACAAATGTTATATCTGATTGAGGGATAAAGAGATCCCTCTATACCATAGCTATGTATTAGCCAGGGGTCAGGTATAATTTTATGATAGGGTAAATGGTAGACCATGTCTCCAGTGGTTGAAACTGTGAAAAAAGTTAGCATCCTATAAGAATTTAGTAGTAGCTAGGTGGTAGTTGCTCTTCAAAGCTAATATAAAAAAGGTTAAGAGTGACACATGTAACAACCGGGAAAAAGAAAAAAGAAAAGAAAGAAGAAAGCTGAAAATTTTTGAAATTCAAAAATTTTTCTAAGTCTTCTCGCAATAGCGAGAAAGAGTCTAGCTATAGCGAGAGTAACTATTCGTTATAGCGAAAGTGCTTCTGGCTCTAGTGAGTGCAGGCATTCCATACAAAAACAAGGGAGCTACTCGTCGTAGCATACGCCATAGCGAAAGTGGGGGTCTGGAACTGATACGTGCTCGCCGTAGCAAAGGTTAAACCTCGCCATAATGAAGGTGACTGATACGAGCTCGCCATAGCGAAGGTTAATTTTCGCTATAGCGAGGGTCAGTCCGAAAAAGCGTAAAAAGGGATAAATTGACTTCTTTAAATGACCCAATTCATTCTTTCTCTCTTATTTGCCCTAGACTTCGACCCAAGGAGAGAAAAGAGGCATGGAGAGTGAGAAAGACCAAGAGAAGGAGGAAGAACAAAGGAAAGGTAAGCAAGCTTCTCTCTTTTCCTCTTAGAATCTTGAACTCCTCTCTTTGCCCTCTCTTTCTATGGCTTTGCTTGTGAAATTAGTGGGGTTTTAGGCATGGGTCAGAAGAGGGAAAGTGGAAAACCACTCATGAACTTCTTTGTTTTCCTTAAATATGATGATTCTACTACCATGAAAGCTTGAGAGAGAGGAAGAGTTGGTGACATTCTAGAGAGAGAGAACCCCTAGGTTCTTATATGTTAGCAAGGTTTGCTCTGAAAAACTCCTAAAAGTTGTTAAGTTATGAGAGAGTAATTTATGCTCTTTGATGTGTCTAGGCTCAAAAGAAGCACCTCCATCAAGGTGTGAGTGTAAAACCAAGAATGGAGAAGAGGAATTGAAAGGAAAAGTTTGTGTTGACTCATAAGGTAGCTCTCTCTTTCCACTCTTTCTTATTGCATTCTTGGATGTAATGGTCATTGTATGCCTGTGTATATGCTTATTGTATGAGATATACCATATGTTATTGCTTTGATGCATTGGTACCAATGTTCTTGTGTGATGGATTATGAGAATTGCTCGGGTGAGGTAGTGCCGAAAGTCCCTTGAAATGGGTGAGATAGAGCCGAAAGTCCCTTGAGATGGGTGAGACAAGGCCAAAAGTCTCATAACCGAGTGAGGCCAAGTCAAAAGTCCCCAAACTCGGGTGAGGCCATCCAAAAGTCCCTAAACTCGGGTGAGGTTAGACCAAAAGTCCCTAGAGCTTACTTGTGGCATTGTTGTGATTTCCATGGCATGTACATCATATATTATGTGATTGAGAATGGTTGGATGCTAAATTACATGCTTTGACTTGTTATATGTCTTGATTGCTTCCTTGAATGAGTGCATGAGCTACTGAGATTCTATGAATCTCACCCCTTCCCCCTCCCATCTTAATATGCTAGGTGGAGTTCAAGGAGAACCAAGTGCACACCAAGGAACCTAGAAGTATGTTTATCTAGATGTTAGCTTATTTTGATTCTTTTGATGTAAAGTGGTGCTAAAATGCATATGTACCTACTATTTTTAAGATGTAAATGTTGTAGCAAGTGTAAATGTATGGAAATATGATGTACAAACTATGTAGAGAGCCAAAGTAATGAAAATGTGGGTTTTGCCCTTTTGTGGATGATATGTGATAGTGTATTTTGACCCGTAGTAGAGTGAGTTTGAAATGTATGATGATTTGGACTACTTAGATACTTCATATATGCTATGTTTATGCTTTCAAACTTGTCCATGAGGTGTGAGAACATGTGGGAGGCCATTTGGACCAACTTTGACTATTTTGGGTGCCAAAACTGTTAATTTGTGAGCTCTGTCAAAGTATGACCAGATGAGCTCTTCTTGCCATGAAATTTGGCATGCCTCTAGAGTTTGTAGAGAGCTTCTTGGGAAGCTAAAGTAGGTAATATTCGGGGGTCTAAGAAATATTTGGCGAATTATTGAAATTGGAAAATTTTGATAGTTTGGTCATGTACTGTTACCATAGGTCCAAAAGGAAATCCGTGGCATTTATGGACCAAATGGAGTCCAAATGTCATGAAATCTTATAAACATAAACTAGACAACTACAATAACTTATACCAACTAGAATAACCCAAATCGAAGGTCTGTAGAGAGAGAATGAACCTTCTGAAGTTCTATATCAGTATCAGGGAGCCCATCCGACCTCCGTTATTGTTCCATCGATTTTCGTGATCTAAGGGCTGCTAAAATGATCTATACTTATTTTTTTCCTCTATTAGACATCTATAGCTTTCCAAATTGGTATAGTATACCTAGATTTTATTTTTTTGGATTTAGTTATGAATTTTTGAAATCCATGATAGTAAGCTGTGCTAGAAACAGGGACAGCCGGACCTCTGTCTCATTTTTTATGTCAAAAATGGTCCAAACGCTGAGATTGTGGTTAGGACGTATTTTTATTGTAAAGATAACACTTAGAACTTTACAGAAAGCTAATGTTTGCTAGATTCCCATTTTTCTCTAATTAGTTATGATTTTCCAAAGTTATAGCCAAAAATCTTACTTTTGGGCCCATGTGAGAAATTGCATTCTTCTTGTTTTTGGCTCCATTCCCGTGGCTTATGGCTTTTTTTATGGCATTTGTGAGTTGTATAAATGGTTTGTGAGTAGAGAATGTAAATGATGGATTCACAGGACTCACGGGGCAGACGATGAGTGCTTGAAACCCCGATTTATAGTATGAAAATGCCACGGTTTGTACTGGTTCTTTGGAAATTATATGGAATCGAATCCAGAGGGAGGCTAGATAGAGTTAGTACATTATGGTGTTATAACACAAGTTAGTTACTCTGTTAAAGAATTAAATAATTCTCACGTTTAAATGACTAAAGGGAGTATAGAAAAGTCCCAGCCTAAAGAAGCAAATATGAAAGTAAACAGAGGAACTAGGACCACTAAGAACAAGATCTCCTCAAAGGAGCCATGATCCTAGTAAGTGATTAAGATGCGAAGCCTATAATAGAAAGAAATATGAATTGTGACTATGGGATGAGTTAGTGAGGAAAGAGTAGGATTAAATAGTGGACAATATGCTGAAGTAAGATAAGTAAGAAGATAGAAATCCTCTAATGGCTATTAATGAAAGATAATGAGATTTTATAAAACCCATTAGGAGATAGTAAGGGAGATTTAATACTAAGTAAGTTATCTTCCAAGACATGTAAAAGAATCCACTGAGTAGAAAGGTTAGCCCCTATGAGCGAGTTACGACTAATCAGATATGAAATGACAAGCCCTCCCAAGAAATAGGCTAGAGTTTTAAGAGTATGATTTAGAGTTAGAAATTCTTTTCCCTTATAAGAAGAGCTAGTATGTGCTCTCTAGAAATGGTATAGAGGAAAATAAGCAGATACAGTAAGCTAGTAATGCAAGTTCCCTAGCAAAAAGAAGCCTAGAAGAGCCTAATCTCTGAAGTAAGTAAATAAAGCTAGAAAGAAAGAAAAAAAAGAGCCAGTTAACAAGAAAATGAGAAAAGTTAGATGAGGTTATACCCCTAAATTTTGAGGACAAAATTTATTTAAGGAGGTAGAAATGTAACAATCGAGTTTTCATAGAAACGTGGACTCAAGGTTTTAGAATTTGTTTAAGTCTTTTTACTATAGCTAAGATGCCTGTAATATCTAGTTCTCTAAAAATGAGAGAAAACATGAGAAACGTAATGTACAGTTTCTCCATAAACAAACGAAATTCACTGGTATAAAAAGAAATCCCCCAAAATGAATTAGTTAAGGTCCTAAAAAATTTAAAAGCATTCTAAACTCCTAAAAATGAGAATTCTGGGCTTAGACGGAAAGAAAAATGAAACTAAAATGAAAAAATGAATTTGAACGAAACGTAATGGCATTTTCATAATTTTGAGCAAATTTTTGAATTCACACAAGAGAGATTTTTAAAGAAAAATTTTGAATTCTCTAGGGTTCTGTAACAACCAAAAAAAAAGAAGAAAAGAAAAAGAAAGAAGAAAGCTGAAAATTTTCAAAATCCTGAAATTTTTTTAAATCTGCTAGCTATAGCAAGAAATGGCCTAGCTATAGCGAGAAATGTTGTAGCTATAGCGAATGTACCTGTTCGCTATAGCGAGAATACTTCTAGCTATAGCGAGTGCGGGCATCCCATACAAAAATCTAGGAGCTACTCGCCGTAGCGCGCCATAGTGAAAACAGGGGTCTAGGACTGATAGGTGCTCGCTGTAGCGAAGGTTAATTTTTGCTATAGCGAGGGTTAGTCTAGAAAAGCGTAAAAAAGGAGAATTTAACTTCTTAAAACGTCTCAATTCATTCTTTCTCTTTTAACTGACCTAAGCTTCGACCAAAGGAAAGAAAAGGGGCGTGGAGAGAGAGAGAGAGACCAAGAGAAGGAAGGAACAAAGAAAAGGTAAGCAAGCTTGAGATTTCCCTCTCTTTTCTTCTTAGAATCTTGTTCTTCTCTCTTTGTCCTCTCTTTCTATAGTTTTAGTTATTAAATTAGTTGGATTTTAGGCATGAGTCAGAAGAGGAAAAGTGGAAAACCACTCTTGAACTTCTTTGCTTTCCCTAAGTAAGTTGGTTCTACTAATTTGAGAACTTGAGAGAGAAGAAGAGTTAGTGAAATTTTAGAGAGAGAGAGAACCCCTAGGTTCTTATATGTTGGAAGGGTTTGCTCTGAAGAACCTCTAATAGTTGTTGAGTTATGAGAGAGTAATTCCATGCTTTTTGTTGTGTCTAGGCTTAAGAAAAGCACCTCCATCAAGGTGTGAGTGTGAAACCAAGAAGGGAGAAGAGGAATTGAAAGGGAAGGCTTGTGTTGGCTTATAAGGTAGCTCTTCACTCTTTCTTGTTGCATTCTTGTATGTAATAGTCATTGTATGCTTGTGTATATGCTTATTGTGTGAGACATGCCATATGTTATTGCCTTGATAATTTGGTACCAATATGCTTATGTGTTGGATTATGAAAATTGTCAGGTGAGGTAGTGTCAAAAGTCCCTTGAGATGGGTGAGGTAGAGCCGAAAGTCCCTGAGGCTGGGTGAGACAAGGCCAAAAGTCTCATAATTAAGTGAGACTAAATCAAAAATCCCTAAACTAAGAGTGAGGTTATCCAAAAGTCCCTAAAATCGGGTAAGGCTAGACCAAAAGTCCCTAGAGCTCATTCTTAGCATTGATATGGTTTTCATGGCATGTAAATTATGTATTGTATGATTGTGAATGGTTAGATGCTTATTTGCATGTTTTGACTTGTTTATATGCCTTGATTGCTTCCTTGAATGAGTACATGAGCTATTGAGATTCCATGAATCTCACCCCCTTCCCTCTCCCATCTTAACATGTTAGGTGAAACTCAAGGAGATTCAAGTGCACTCCAAGGAGCCTAGGAGCATATTTAGATAGATGTTAGTTTATTTTCATTATTTTGATGTAAAGAGGTGCTAAAATGAATATGCACCTACTATTTTTTAGATGTAAATGTTGAAACAAGTGTAAATATATGGAAAAATGATGTATAAACAATGTAAATAGCCAAAGTAATGAAAATGTAGGATTTGCCCCTTTTGTGGATTGTATGCAATAATGCATTTTTGCCCGTAGCATAGTGAGTTTGAAATATATGATGATTTAGACCACTTGGACATTTCATATATACTATGTTCATGCTTTAAAACTTGTCCATGAGGTGCAGGAATATGTGGGAGGCCATTTGGACTCACTTTGAACTGTTTTGGGTGTCAAAACCGCCAAATTGTGAGTTTTGTCAAAGTATGACCAAATGAGCTCTTCTTAATATGAAATTTAGCATGTCTCTAGATTTTTTTAGAGAGCTTCTTGGAAAGCTAAAGTGGGTAATATTTGGAGGTCTAAGGAATATTTGGCTAATTGTTGAAGTTTGGAGAATTTTAATGGTTTGGTCAATGCACTATTACCATAGGTCCAAAAATAAATCTGTATCATTCATAGACCAAATAGTGTTCAATTGTCATGAAATTTTATAGACATAAACTAGACATCCATAGTGACCTATACCAACTAAAAGCACCTCAATTGGAGGTCTGTAGAGAGAGAACTAACATTCTGAAGTTCTATATCAGCATCAGGGAAGCCATCCGACCTTCGTAACTATTCCATCCATTTTTTAGGTTTAAGGGCTGCTGAACTGATCTAAACTTATTTTTCTACTCTAGTTAATATCTGTAGCATTCCAAATTAGTATAGTTTGCCCATATTTGATTTTTTTGAATTTAGTTATGAATTTTTGAAGTTCATGACAGTAAGCTGCACTAGTATCAGGGATAGCCGGACCTCCGTCTTGTTTTCGATGTCAAACATGGTCTAAATGCTAAGACTGTGATTGGGAATTATTTTTCTGTAAATTTAACACCTAGAGCTTTCCAGAAAGTTATGGTTTGCTAGATTCCCATTTTTTTATAATTAGTTATAATTTTCCAAAGTTAAAGCCAAAAATTTGACTTTTTGGCCCATTTAAGAAATTGCACTTTCTTAGTTTTGGCTTCATATCCATGTTTTATAGTTTGTTTTATGATATGTATGAGTCGTATAAATGGTGTGTGAGTAGAGAATGTGATTGATGGATTCACGGGACCCACGGGGCAAAATATGAGCGTTTGAACCTTGTTTTATAGCATGAAAATGCCACGGTTTGTACTTGTTCTTTGAAAATCATATGGAATTGAGCCTAAAGGGAGATTAATTGAGGTTAAGACATTATGGTGTTATAGGTTCTTAGATTACTTAAAAACCATGGGAAGTCCCAAGACAATTAAAACCCCTCTGGTAGATATTTTTCAATGTCTGTTGACCCGAACTTTGACTGATTTGTTCGGGGAATGTTTTAGTTCTGATTTGAATCATTTCAAAGATATTTTACTAAATTGGGAACCTAAATTTCATAATAGAAAATATGATTCAAAAAAATAAGCTAAAATAAGTTAGAAATAAAAATGTCAAAAATGAAGGGCAAAATTAAAATTTTTAAGAAAGTGAAAACTTTTTAAACACTCTTTACGTTTCTTATTTCTTCTCCCCTTCATTTGAATGACTTATTCTACCTAAAAACCAAAGAAAACACCAGCTTTCTTAGGTACACCATGAAGGAGAAGAAAGGAGGAGAAAAAGTAAGGAAAAGGTAAGGAATTTCATGGATTTTCATGCTTTGTCTTCTTTCAAACTTGTCCCTTTCCTCTTAAGCTTTCTTTCTTATGGTTTTATTGAAGTTTTTGGATCTATTTTAAGGGAATAACAAAGCAAAAAATTCGGATTTGAAGAGAAGAGGCCAAGGAAAGTGAGAAATAAGTAAGAAACGCCATGGAAACAAGGTAAAATCGTTATCCTATAGTAGTTTTTCCTCCCTCCTTCTTCTCCCTATTTTGCCCCATATATGTAGCTACAAGAGGACTTGAATTTTGAGTAGAACCAAGGATGAATTCTATAAATTTAAAGGAGGAGAGTAAGAATATGCAAGGAAATCAAAGTAAAAGCCATTAATCTTCAAGATAACAAATCTAGGGTTTCATGGGTTTCCTTGAAAATATGATTTGATGTAATTATTCCTAGGCATAAATAAATATTTAAATGAGTTCTTTAAATCCCTAGAAGACTCCCCATATGCATCTTCTATGTAGAAAACAAAGCAAACTTTCACGGAGGCTAAATAGTGCATAGTCTCAGCCAAAAGGGGTTGAGACACCTAGGGAGAGTTTTAAATTTTTTTTTCAAGCCCATTTTTTGAGTCATATATGATAAATGAAAATAAAGGGAAACCTTGAGAAAATTTAGAAGGCCTAAAGAGTGAATTAGTGTCTTAAATTCCATAATATGACCTAAAGAAGCAACATGTAGTTAGACTCTTTGTTTTAATTGTATGATGACTCCAAAAGGCTTAAAAGGAGTCAAGAATCATATATGAAAGGAAAGAATGGAACCTAGAACTCATTTGATAGGTGTTGCTTCATTAGATGCATTCTTAGAGGCATAAAGGGGTTAATAGACCAAGTTAGTAATTAAGAAAAATGTGTGGCCTTCGAATTAACTCCATAAGCCTAATTAACTTCCATATAATGTGTCTAGGCCAAGAGAAATAATCTCCACCTTCTTGGGTTTGTGAAGTCAAGGGAGAAGACTCAAGACTCAAGGAAAAAGTGTGTAAATGCAAGCAAGGTAGCTCACTCCTCCTTCTCTTATGCATGAATATATGCTTAGCTTGTCTTTGAATGTGTGTATGTGTATTTTAAGCCATGAAAAATGTTATAACATAAGCTCTTATTCCATGGTATCATGATGATGTATTATATTTCTAAATTATAGTTGTTATGTTTACCTTTAGTTTACTTGAGTGTGGAAAAGCCAAGAATCCTTAACCATAGTGAGGATGAGTCAAGAACCTTTAAAGGTTGTTGAGACAAAGTAAAGAGTCTCCTAAGAGTGAGGTTGAGTCAAAAACCTTTTAAAAAAATGGGTAAGGCAAGTTCAAAATCTACAAGTAAATGGGTGAGGCTAATCTACATACTTGGCAAGCCTATGTATGCTATGTATGATTTGCTCAAATATTAAAAATTTCTTTTGAATGATTTCACATATCAATATGCCCACTTGTTTGGGTTTTTGACTTACTTGCTATTTAAATTAAAACATTTGACAAAAAGACTCGACCGCCAAAACTATTTCCTTACATGCTTAAAATTATTATTTTTCCAATATTATGAGGGTCGCGGCAAAGCCTATACCATGACTCACGAAAATTAAAAATATATATATAAAAGTTTGATTTGAGTCACAGCATATCAAATGTTGTGACTTTTTTTTTGTTTTTTTAAATATGCTTATGTTACAGGTTTTTTAAGGAGAAGAAAAAACAAAAAGAAAAGCAAAAGGCCAACTATGTGTGTGGTGTCTGGAGGTGAAGGGATGAAAGCTGTCTACATGTCAACTCATCTCAGTGATACGGCTTCCTTCATGTTTTTATATACTTGTTGCACCTCTTTTTTTGTCCTAAATGCTCCCACCTCTTCTATTATATCAAACTAATAAACTAATTATTAGTAGGTAAATTAAAAAAAACTATAATATATTTTCACATTTAATAGTATCCTAAATATTAATATATTAAATACTATAATATTTAAAATATGCATATTTATTATGATAATTTTAAACATTTTATAAAAAATATTTTATAAAAACTAATAAAATTAAAAGAGGTATAATGTAAGACTAATGTGAATTTTGAATTATATGAGATATTTTTTAAAATAATATCATTTCATATCACCTTAATAACTTACATGATACTTGCATCATTTTCAATAACAAAGTATTAAATACAAAAATTTTAAATATTAAATCATGTTTAAGACAATAGAATCAAAATGATGATATGCCAAATATCTTGTAGTTTTTAAAAAATAAATATACATATATTAAATTTGTTAAAGGTAAGTCTTATTAAAAAAATATGCTTAATACATTTATTTTGTTTTTATAATTAATTTAATCCACTTATTACTTTTTATAAACTAAATTTAACACAATTTTTTTAAATCAAAGCATTAAAATTTTAATTACTTCAATTATCTCAATCAATAAGATGAGCTCTTCATTATTCCATCTACTCTGCGTAACATGTCCAGCCCTTTAGACCATTCAACTTAGAGATATCTAATGATTTAGAAGACCACCAAACAATACCAGTAATAATGCACATGCATGACTTATATTTGATTGGAAAAAAAAAAAAAAAAGAGTCACAGCATTTGATATGCAGTGACTCAAATCAAATTTTTATTTTTATTTTTAATTTTCATGAGTTGCAGTAAAGGCTTTGCTGCCACCCTTATAATATTTCCAAAAAAAAAATTTAAGCATGTAAGGAAATAGTTTTGACAGCCAAAGCTTTTTTGTCAAATGTTTTAATTTAAATAGCGAGTCAAAAAGTCAGACTTGTTTTGCATCTTTATGTGTGATTGAAAGGGAAATGAGCTATTGGGATTCTTTAAATCTCATTCCCTCCTTTCCAATATTCTAACATTCTAGGTGGACCAAAAGAACAAGGAAATAGGAGCCAACCACTTGAAAGATGAAAGTATGACATCAAAGTGTATGGATTTTATTTCTTTAAGGCCATATGAGTGGCAAATATTGTAATCCATTATTGTATATATCCTATGATGTTATAAACATGTATAATTATGCTAATGTATCATATATAAATGAGATTTAAGGTTATATGTATGGAAATGTGCATCTTGCACATGTAATGGCAAAACTAGCATTATGGAAATATATGTAATAATGAAAGTGGCAAGCCAAATTGAGATGCATGATATTTGGAACCATTTAGATAAAGTCATATATATGCTTTTAAACTTATCCAAGAGGTTCCAAACATCAAAGGAGACCATTTGGACACATTTGGTATCTCATATAGAGCAAAATTGACCATATAAGAAAATTATACCACTTTTTATCCAAATGAGCTCTTATTGGCCTAAAATTTGGCATGCATCTAGAGTTTGTTGAAAGATTTTTGTACAGTTAAAGTAAAAAAATTTTGGATGTCCATGGAACATTTGATGAATTTTTAAAATTGAAAATTTTTCTGGTTTTGGTTCAGTGCACTATTCACTCTGGTCCAAAATGAAATTCTATCATTCATGGGGAAAATGGTGTCCAATTGCCACCAAATTTTACAAGGAGAAACTAGACATTTCTAGTAACTTGTGCCAACTAAAAGCACCTCATTTGGATGTCTAGAGAAGGAGATATAAATTTTTAAAATTTTTGTCTGGTATCAAGCATCCAAATAGACCTAGGTTACTGTTTGATTAATTTTTTAGGCCTGGACTTGCCTAGGCTGGTCTAAAATTATCTTTTTCCTCTAGCTAACATCCTTATCTTTTTATATTGATATCATTTTTATGGATTGGATTATTTTGGAATTAATTAGACATTTTTTAGATGCATAGCAAAAATCTGTATCAGTACCAGTTGCCAGTTGAACCTTTGCAATCATTTGAAGCTCAAACGTCCTCTATGTAATGTTTTATGACCTAGACATATTTATAGCATAAAGTAGAAATCTTTAGCTTTCCATATTGGCAAGGAATGTATGATTTTTATTTTTCTATAATTAGGTATGATTTTTCAAAATTTGGGACAGAAAAGGGAAAATTGTGGCCGAGACTGCAATTATGAAATTTATGTATTCCATTGCCTTACGAGTTCTAGGCCACTTTTGATGATGGAAATGAGTTGTATCTTTGTAACTAAATATGAAAATTTGATACATGAACTCATATAGTCCACGTGGCATCGAATAGAATTTTCATTCCCTACGTAACGCAAAGAAATTCATTATTTTATATGTCATTTTCTTGTGATTCTTGAGAAGTGCATGACATGAAGCATAGAAATTGCATGAGAAAGGCTAAAATGTTATGGTGTTACAATGCCAACTCACTATAGCCAATATACCAGTTCACTATAGCGAGGATGCCAATTCGCTATAGCAAGTTCGGGGCCATACAAAATTCAGGAAATTTCTCGCAATAGTGCCAACTGTAGTAAGGTTAGCTGGGAAGCTCTCTCAATAGCGAGAGATGTCTTTTTATTATGGTGAAACCTACTTAAGAAAACACCTAGGAGAGATTTTTAAATGAAAAAATTGAGTTATTTGGAGTTCTCAGAGGCCCTAAAACCCTTAGGAACCCTTGAAATGGTTTAAAACCCTTCCAGTGAATGAACTTTGACCAAACTATTCAAAAAGATTTTAAATCCAAATTGAGTTGTTCTAAAGCTATTTTAGAGGTTAGAGAATTTAAATTTCATGATGGAAAAGAAAATTTCAGAAAAGAAGTTGAAATGAGCCCAATGAAACAAAACTAAGAAATAAGGACTAACGTGCAAAATGAAAAGTTGCAAAAAGTGCTTTGGTGCTTCTTAAAAACATCCAAAACTCTCCCTCACCTCTGGATAGACTTTTGGCTAGCTAAAAATAGAAAGAAATAGTATTGGCGATGGTGCACCATGGGAGGAGAAAAAGGCAAAGAAAGACTCCAAGAAAAGGTATGAAAATAGATGGAATTCCATGGTCTTTCATTTAGTAACTTGAATTTCCTCCTACCTACCTCTCTTTCTAAAGTTTCATTAATGGGTTTGGTTCTATTCTGAGCTTTTTCTAGAAGGGAGAAGTTCAAAATTCAAGGAAAGGACCAAAGCAAAGGAAAGAGCACTTGAGAAAAGCTAGAATTCAAGGTAAGTTTATAGATTTTCATACTTCTTCTTCCTTGCTCCCATATGTGTGAGTTTGGCCACTATATAGACAGCCAAAAGGAAGTTATTTTGAACTAAACTAAGGATAAATCTTAGGAATTAGAGTGTGAAAAACAAGAATATGCAAAAAGAACAAAGAAAGAGTCAATGAAATGTAAGATAGTAAGGCTAGGGATTTAAGAACTTAGGCTAAAATCTAATTTTATTAAAGAGTTCTTATGTCTAAGTGAGCATTTGTATGAGCTCCTGAGACTCCTAGGGAGCTTCTCACATGTATCTCCCATAAAGGAAAACAAAATCACTTCCATTGGTGCCAAGAAGAGCATTGTCTAGGCCTAAGAGGGTTGAAGCACCTAGAGAGTGTTTTAACTTTTTCCAAACTTAAAATTGCACCATATATGATGGAAAAGTATGAGAGGAAGCCTTGTAAAAAGTCTAGAGAGCCTAGAAAGTGTGATGGAAGTATAGGTTTTTATATTATAGCATAATGAAGCAACACAGAGGTAAGCTCCTTAAAATAAATGTGTGATGGCTCCAAGAAGTCAAGTCAAGAGTCATAGATTAAGGGAGAAAATAGAGCCAAGATCATAAATTTCAAAGGTTGCTTTATTAGGTGCCTTATGGAACCATAATTGCACATTATGAGTGCCAAAGCTATTATAGAGTGTGTATAGCTTTAGTAAATGTTCCAAGAGTGTAATTGGATCCCATTTCATGTATTTAGGCTAAAGGAATCAAGCTTCACCTCCTTGTAGGTGTTTGGCCAAAGGAGAGGAAGAAATTATAATAAGAAAAGTGTGCATTGTGCTTTCAAGGTAGCTCTCTCTCCTTTTTCTCATGCATGCTTGGGTGTTTCTTGTCTTTAAATGTGTATGTATATGTTTAAGCCATGAAAAATATTTTTAGCAAGTATGTATATGCCATGATACCATGATTTTTTATTTGTGTACTTGAATGAGATTTTATAAACATGTTTTTGGCTTGTATGAGCTTGGTAAAGCAAAAAATTCCTTAGGTAGAGTGAGGATGAGGCAAAAGTCCTTAAGAATGGGTGAGACAAAACCAAAAGTCTCTAGAAAGAGTAAGGCTTAGTCAAAAGTTCCTTGAAAGTGGGTGAGGCAAGTCCAAAAGTTCCAAAGAGAATGGGTGAGATTAAACCATTATCTTGGTAAGCTGATGTATGATATATGTAGTTTCTTGAATATAAGAAATGTTCCATGTATATTTATGAGTTTCAAGATAGCCATGCATGCATTTTAAGACTTAAATTTGCATCCATTATGTGTGCTTGAAAGGGACCATAGTTATTGAAATTCTTAGAATCTTATTTTTCCCTCCCCATTACCTAACATGCTTAGGCGGATCAAGTGAGCAAGGAAATGGGAGCCACTACACATAGAAGCAAAAAGATTGATAATGGAGTTGTTATTGTTCTTATTGTAACCATAATGATGTCAAACGATGTAATACCATGATGTATATGATGTATAACATTTTGAACATGTGTAATTATATAGATATGTGATGTATATATGATAATGGATAGCATTTGAATGATATCACATGGTCTTGACATTGAAATGCAAGAATAAGATTGTTAGACTCTTATGTATAGTAACAAGTGGGGTAGTGAATTTGTGAGATATGGATTTTTGGACCCCTTAGACATGTTTAAATGTCTTTTTTTATGCTTTCCCACATGATCAAGAAGTCATGGATAGGGTAGGAGAGCATTTGCACACATTTTGATCCATTTCGGTGCTTATAAAGCTCATTTTGGCACCCTATATTACAAACTGACCAAAAAGAGTAATTTTCTGATGAAATTTGGCATGGATCTAAGTTTTATCTAGAGCTTTTTATAGAGCTAAGGACCATATTATTTGAAGCTCTAGAGAATAAATTATGAATTTCTAAATTTGGAAAAATTCTTAGTCTTGGCATTTGTACTATTCATATAGTCAGTTTCTTTTCTTTTCGTCATTCATGGGATAAATGAAGTCCTATTGCCTTGAAACCCTAAACTAAACCTTATAAGCTTTATATAACCATAAAAAGCATCCCATTTGGATTTATGTTGAGGGTGATATAAATTTTTGAAATTGGAACTTACTGTCAATAATGTAGCAAGACCCTCAGTACTATTCCATTGATTTTCATTAGCTTAATGTCATTTTCTATGTCTAGAACTACTTTTTTCCTAAATTAGACATATGTATCTTTCCAAATTGATATATTTTACTCAATTTGAATTTTTATAGATTTAGTTATGAATTTTTGAAATTCATATCAGTAAACTGTATCATAACTCTAAGACAGCTTGACCTGTAATACTTTTTTGTTGTCAATCATGGTCTACATGATGTTTTTATGGCTGAAAGTATTCTTAGCATAAACTTAAATTTTAAGCTTTCCAAAAAGTTATAGTTTATTGGGTTTCAATTTTTTCAAATTTAATTATGAATTTTCAAAATCTATGTCAAAAAATTGAAATTTGGCCCCAAAAGCAAGTATGTATTTTCTAATGTGTAAGGCTCCAAATCTAAATTGCATGAGATGTTTTATAATGTTTATTACTTATATAGATGGATCATGAGTAGAGGATGATGTTTGAGAATTCACAAGATCCACAGAGTATAAAAGAAAAATTTTGAATCCCATGTAACGTGGAATATGGCATGGTCATAATGCTTTTTCCCCGTGAAGTGTCATGCTAAGGATATGGAATTTATATGTGAAAGGCTAAAGTAAGATTAAAAGTATTATGGTGTTAAACAAATAAGGTTAACAACATTCTTTAGCTTATTAGATTTAGTGATTTAGTTTATGTTGAAGCATATGTAAATACAATAATACAACATGAAAGAGAGCTTTTGAACTAAATTATCAAGTCTACCAATATGAAGTGCCTGACTCCACCATATATTCTCAAACTTTTTTCTCAAAATTCTAATGTTGACTCTATTTTTACATTGTGATCCATTCCTAGTTGTAGATTTTTCAAAAAATAAACTAAAATTAATACAATGATGTATGAGGATCCTATAACAAAGTAAATTGAGGATAATTACGAATGGGATGTTAATTAGAATATCTAAACAAGTGATTAAGAAACTGAGAAAAGCCCAAAATCATAGCTAAAATGGCTAAACGAAGTGAATTAAAGCCTAGTAGCAAAATTGTAATTCCAGCAACTTTTTGAAAACTCAAAGAAATGAGTTTTAAATAATAAAATTGAGCTTACTAAGGTTTCCAGAGGCTTAGAAATCATCAGAATAGTTAAAATCCTTCTGATATGCCATTTAGTTTGTCGATTGACTGAACTTTGACTAGATCATTCAGGGTTGTTTTGAATCTTATAAATTTGAAACCAAATGTTTTTAATAAACTAGAGGACCTAAATTTTATGATTGAAAATATGATTTTTAAAAAATAGTTGAAATGAGCTCAAATAGAGAAAGAGGAATGTAAAGGCAAAATAGGAATATTACAAAATCATAAATCCCTAGTCTTCCCTATATAAGTCACACCCACTTCTTCTCCCTCACTTCTGGCCAAAAATCTCCAACTCCAAACCAGACCCAAGGACATCCTAAGAGAGCACCAAAGATCAAGGGAAAGGCATGCCACCTAAGGTAAGTAATTATAAGGATTTTGCCTATGATATTTATATAACCTAATTTCTACACTTTCTTCTCTTCTTCCCCATAGTTTTGACATCTCAAAAGATGGAGTGTTAGGTCTAAACTCATAGAGGAAAAAGCTTTTAATAAAGAACTAAATATACTAAAATAATCACCATTGAAAGCCTTTTCACTTAGTATATAACACATGTTATGAAATGAGCTTCTTCTTGTTTCTCCTTGCCCTTATGAGTTCGGCAAGCCTAGAAGGAATATGAAGGGATTAGTTTTTTATGAAATCATTATGGGAACAAGGGTTTTAGAGTGTAGACATTAATATGGAACAAAAAAAAAACCATTAAAAGGCCATAGGTTGCAAGATTTCATACCTAGAGTTTTGAATGCACCTTAAGGCCTTAAATTGATATTTCAATCTATGTAAGAGTATAACTGAGCTAAGAAAAGGTTAAAGACTTCATTTAGATTCCAATTTCCCAAGAAATGAAATAAAAATTCCATGGAAGCCATATAAGGGGGTTGTCTTGGCCAAGGACTAATTAGAGCACCTAGGGAGAGTTTTCTTGAATTCTAAAGTTAGAAATGGTCTAGATATGAATTATAAATTCCAAAAGAACTATTGGTTTGAATTTAGAAGCTTTATTTTGAAAAGTGAAAATTTAGAGTTCCATTATATATAAAGAAGTTATTTGATATTAGACTCCTTAAATTGAGTTTATAAGGACTCTAATCAGTCTAAATGAAATCATATGACTTATATTAGGTGAAAATTAGAGCTAAGATGTTGAATTATATAGGTTGGTTCATTATGCCACTAAATAGAACCATATGAAAACCTAAAGTTAAAGTTAACTTACGTAAGGCTTATGTGTAATGACTGGTATTTTAGAAACTAAACTGGACCTCATAAATTAATACTGGAACACCTTAAAGCAATGTAAAATGAGACTAATTAAGACTAGGATATTAATTAGAGTATCTTAAGATATGGATTAGAGCATAAGGTTAGCCCAGAACTTGAGCAAAAATGACCAAACGGAAAGGTACAGAGGCCAGTGGCATTTTCATAATTTTAGGTAACTTTTAGAAAACTCAAAGGAGGAATCTTTAAATAGGAAAATTAAGTTTTTGAAGATTCTCAGAGACCTTAAAAATCACAGAAACTGCTAGAATGGTCAAAACCCCTCCGATTTGTATTTTAGAGTATTAGTTGACCAAAACTTTGATTAAATCATTCAATAAGGTTTTAAATCCAATTTGAGTGAAATCAAAGACATTCTGTGAATTAGGGGACCTAAATTCCATGATGAAAAAAAGATAGTTCTCAAAAAGGAGTTAAGAAGAGCCCAAATGAAAAGAACCCAGATGAGAGACTAAATTGGAATTTTGAAAAAGTGCATAAATGAACCCCTAGCTCTCTTAAATCACAAGCCACTTTTGCCCAGTCTCTTAACCAACATTCCTCTTGTCCAAAACAGATTCAAGGGCAACTCAAGGTGGCTCACCAAGTGAGGGAGCAAGGAGAAGAAAATCCAAGCAAAAAAGTATAAGAATTTCTTACTTTTTCATGCCTTCTCCTTCACTAAACTTCTTCTCCTCTTCCTCCTCTCTCTTCTCATAATGTTGATGATTTATTTGGACATGTTTTGTAATTGTTTTAGTAGAGAAGAGGGAGAGTTTGAAGGGAAGCTTTGAAACATAAGAAAGTGCTCTTGAAAAGCTTGTAAACAACATAAAAAAGTATGGTTTAAAGTGCTTCTTCTTGGCTCCTTCTTGTCTTCTTCATTTTGGCTAGATTAAGGATGATATATTAGGGACTTTATGTTGATCCAAAATTTATAGGAGATGGGGTTTTAAAGTATAAGGAGTCATATGAAGCAATTAGGATTCAAAGAGAACCTATAGATAATAAGTTATGGCATTTAGGGTTTTGATTGCACCTAGAGATTTATGGAGCTTTCTAGTAAGGATTAAGATAGTGTAAGACCATGTTTTAGTTTTCAAGACATCAAAGAAGCTTTATGAATGGCAAATTTCCTAGGAAAATCAAGAAAAATCCATGGTCTCCTTAAGTGTGTGCGCATCTCAGCCAAGAAGGGGATTCCATACTGATACAATACCAGTTGGCATGTCCATTGGAGCACTACAAGTTCGAGAAGCCCTCATCCATCAAGAAACTCAAATCATTCAAAAGGGTATGATTCAGGTCCAAATGGCTCATGAAGAGATGGCCCATGCTCAAGAAGCCCAAATTGTACTAGTATATGTCCAAAAACTTCAAAGAGTTCAAAATAATCTCTATGTTGGACGTCGACCCAAGTTTATAGCTCAAGATCCATATTTGATCAAGATCTCCTTAAAGATGCAAAAGTGGAAGTCCAAGTGGAAGCCCAATGTCTTAAGAAGATCCATGGAACAACTAAATTCAATATCCAACATGTTGAAGGCCCAATGAACTATACACATACAAGAGGAGTGCCAAGGCCCAATTGGAGTCCAATTGCAAGAGATTAAGAATCATGTGACAACCATGTGATTTTTAATGAAGCATGAGCATCCCATGTGACAAATTAAAGAAGCTAATTAGTTTTGACTAGCATTCTTTTTGAATTTTATTTTTTATTATTTTATTATTTTTTGAACTTGGTCAAAGAGTTTATCTTGGAGATCAAGTTAAGATTAGTATCCTAATCTAATTAGGATATATATTAGGTATTATTTAAAATATTTCTAATTAGATTTTAGAGTTTTACTTTAATTAGGACTCTAGAAAATTTTGCCTATAAAAGGCTTCCTATTGTACTCTATTTTGAACATGAACACATGAATGAAATTGAGTATTATTCAATTATTTGTGAGGCTTTTGCTTCTTTGTGTTCTCTGAGAGTTCACGTGACTTATCAAAGGATTGGTCTTCCTTTGTGGCGTCTTGAGGCTAGGGTTCTAAGAGACAAGTTCTCTTAGGGTCTTTCCTTTGACCAACATTCTTGTTTTCTAGCCGGTCTCGGGCAAAGTGTCATCTTGTTGAAGGTTCCTAGGACAAGGTTCCTAGAGGGTCTCTCATCATTTGGTATCAGAGCTTTGGTCGCTAGTACAAGGTATATCTTTTTGTTTTCCCTTTCATTGTTCTTCATACTTTCTCTCCTTCCATTAACCTTTTTCATCTTCATCTTTTTCTTCTATCTTCTTCTGTCTTCCATTGTTGTGTTCCTCCATCCTCAAAAAAAAAAATTAAAAAATTAAAAAAAAAATCGAAAAAAAAGGGTAAAAAAAAAAAAAAGAGAGTGAAAAAAAAAATTTCAGATTGCAGAATTCAAAATTGAAAGCAAGTTTGGAGTTAATTTTCTAATTGGAGTTTGTTTCCTAATTGGAGTCAAGTTCCTAGTTAGAGTTAGTTTCCTAATTAGAGTCAATTTCCTAATTGGAGTTAGTTTTCTGATTGGAGTCAATTTTTTAATTGGAGTTAATTTCCTAATTAGAATTTGTTTCTTAATTTGATTGCATTAAGTAGCTACCAAATTATCTACTTTCCTATTTGCATTCAAGAAATAATATTCTTTCCTAATTGTTCTAAACTTGAATTGCAAGTAGTTTCCTATTCTTAAATTTTCTTATTTTTAGAATTTTTTTTCCTTTCCTTCTCCTTCCTTCCAGGCCTCCCCTTCCTCCTTTCTTTTTCCCTTTTTTTGTTACACGCCACTTTTTCTCGTTTGTTTGATTCTTTGAGAATTTACTGTTTGATTCTTTGAGAATTTACATTTTAGGATTCTAGTTTTTTTTATTGCCACTTGTCTGATCTTTTCATTTGATTTGCTTGTGACTTGCTTAGAACACTTATAAGAAGCAAATTATTGAGTGGTAAAAGGCAAGAGTGTAATTAACATTAAAGAAAAAGCCAAAAAGAGAGTTAAACATGAGTGAACTTATCATCTTTTGAGTGTAAACACGTGAGAAGAGTGCGTGAAATCCTATTCCTTTTTTCTTTCTTTGACTAACTTTTCAGGTGATAAGATGTCCAATGAGTACAAATTCCTTGAAGAGGCTAACAAAGAACGATTCAAGCAATCTTGTGCAAGGTTGGATGCATTCCAATTCAATACCAACTCTACAGGATAAGATAAGGAAAAGGCATCCCCTGATTTCCATACTAGATGCCTTATCAAAGAGAAAGTCTGCAGCATGGCTATTGATAATAGTAGCTATGTAAATGTTGCTAGTACCTTACTTGTTGAGAAATTGAACTTGCCTACTATAAAGCATCCTAGGCCCTATACCTTATTGAAGGGTAGTGCTGAATTTAGGATTAATAAGCAAGTTTTGATTTCTTTCTCCATTGGTAAATATCATGATAAAGTGTTATGTGATGTAGCTCCAATGTATGATGGACATATTATGCTTGGTAAACCATGGAAACATGTGAGAAAAGCTAAGTATGTCAAGCATAAGCACAAATATTACTATTGCTATTCATTTGTATTCAATGAAAAAAATCATGTATTGGTACCTCTTGATCCTATGGATGCTTATAAGGATCAAATGAGAATAGTACAAGCATACAAAATGAAAGAAAAGGAGAGAGCAAAAGAAAAAGAGAGAGAACATGAGTTAGAGAGAGAAAAAGAAGAGATTGAAAAAGAAACAAGTGTGAGTGAAAAGAAAGAGCAAGAGAGTTGTGAGAAAAGTGAGAAAAGCATGAGTGTGAGCTTGTTTGATGAAAAAAGAGAGGTTGAAAGTGTGTGTAAGGATATTTGTTTATCTACTAACAACCTTAACCCATCTTTGCCTATTGTTGATTCTAGCTCCTTGCAGATATGTGAAAATTTGTTTTCAAAAAAGCCACCCAATGGGTTCTCATCTTCAACTAGCATTGAAAAGAGTTGTGATTGCCTAATTTTGTTTCCTAAGAATCCACCTAATGGCGAAGATTCGAGGACGAATCTTTTCAAAGAGGGAGGGAATGATACAATACCAGTTAGCATGTCCATTGGAGCACTACAAGTTCGAGAAGCCCTCATCCATCAAGAAACTCAAATCATTCAAAAGGGTATGATTCAGGTCCAAATGGCTCATGAAGAAATGGCCCATGCTCAAGAAGCCCAAATTGTACTAGTATATGTCTAAAAACTTCAAAGAGTTCAAAATAATCTCTATGTTGGACGTCGACCCAAGTTTATAGCCCAAGATCCATATTTGATCAAGATCTCCTTAAAGATGCAAAAGTGGAAGTCCAAGTGGAAGCCCAATGTCTTAAGAAGATCCATGGAACAACTAAATTCAATATCCAACATGTTGAAGGCCCAATGAACTATACACATACAAGAGGAGTGCCAAGGCCCAATTGGAGTCCAATTGCAAGAGATTAAGAATCATGTGACAACCATGTGATTTTTAATGAAGCATGAGCATCCCATGTGACAAATTAAAGAAGCTAATTAGTTTTGACTAACATTCTTTTTGAATTTCGTTTTTTATTATTTTATTATTTTTTGAACTTGGTCAAAGAGTTTATCTTGGAGATCAAGTTAAGATTAGTATCCTAATCTAATTAGGATATATATTAGGTATTATTTAAAATATTTCTAATTAGATTTTAGAGTTTTACTTTAATTAGGACTCTAGAAAATTTTGCCTATAAAAGGCTTCCTATTGTACTCTATTTTGAACATGAACACATGAATGAAATTGAGTATTATTCAATTATTTGTGAGGCTTTTGCTTCTTTGTGTTCTCTGAGAGTTCACGTGACTTATCAAAGGATTGGTCTTCCTTTGTGGCGTCTTGAGGTTAGGGTTCTAAGAGACAAGTTCTCTTAGGGTCTTTCCTTTGACCAACATTCTTGTTTTCTAGCCGGTCTCGGGCAAAGTGTCATCTTGTTGAAGGTTCCTAGGACAAGGTTCCTAGAGGGTCTCTCATCATTATACAATACTAGTTGGCATGTCCATTGGAGCACTACAAGTTCGAGAAGCCCTCATCCATCAAGAAACTCAAATCATTCAAAAGGGTATGATTCAGGTCCAAATGGCTCATGAAGAGATGGCCCATGCTCAAGAAGCCCAAATTGTACTAGTATATGTCCAAAAACTTCAAAGAGTTCAAAATAATCTCTATGTTGGACGTCGACCCAAGTTTATAGCCCAAGATCCATATTTGATCAAGATCTCCTTAAAGATGCAAAAGTGGAAGTCCAAGTGGAAGCCCAATGTCTTAAGAAGATCCATGGAACAACTAAATTCAATATCCAACATGTTGAAGGCCCAATGAACTATACACATACAAGAGGAGTGCCAAGGCCCAATTGGAGTCCAATTGCAAGAGATTAAGAATCATGTGATAACTATGTGATTTTTAATGAAGCATGAGCATCCCATGTGACAAATTAAAGAAGCTAATTAGTTTTGACTAGCATTCTTTTTGAATTTCGTTTTTTATTATTTTATTATTTTTTTTTTTTGGGAGTATCACACTCTCTTCTCTTTTTTTTTTCTTTTTAGAGTATCACACTCTCTTCTTTTTTTTTTTTTTAGGATGGAGGAACACAACAATGGAAGACAGAAGAAGATAGAAGAAAAAGACGAAGATGGAAAAGGTAATACTAATGGAAGGAGAGAAAGTATGAAGAACAATGAAAGGGAAAACAAAAAGATATACCTTGTACTAGCGACCAAAGCTCTGATACCAAATGATGAGAGACCCTCTAGGAACCTTGTCCTAGGAACCTTCAACAAGATGACACTTTGCCCGAGACCGGCTAGAAAACAAGAATGTTGGTCAAAGGAAAGACCCTAAGAGAACTTGTCTCTTAGAACCCTAGCCTCAAGACGCCACAAAGGAAGACCAATCCTTTGATAAGTCACGTGAACTCTCAGAGAACACAAAGAAGCAAAAGCCTCACAAATAATTGAATAATACTCAATTTCATTCATGTGTTCATGTTCAAAATAGAGTACAATAGGAAGCCTTTTATAGGCAAAATTTTCTAGAGTCCTAATTAAAGTAAAACTCTAAAATCTAATTAGAAATATTTTAAATAATACCTAATATATATCCTAATTAGATTAGGATACTAATCTTAACTTGATCTCCAAGATAAACTCTTTGACCAAGTTTAAAAAATAATAAAATAATAAAAAACGAAATTCAAAAAGAATGCTAGTCAAAACTAATTAGCTTCTTTAATTTGTCACATGGGATGCTCATGCTTCATTAAAAATCACATGGTTGTCACATGATTCTTAATCTCTTGCAATTGGACTCCAATTGGGCCTTGGCACTCCTCTTGTATGTGTATAGTTCATTGGGCCTTCAACATGTTGGATATTGAATTTAGTTGTTCCATGGATCTTCTTAAGACATTGGGCTTCCACTTGGACTTCCACTTTTGCATCTTTAAGGAGATCTTGATCAAATATGGATCTTGGGCTATAAACTTGGGTCGACGTCCAACATAGAGATTATTTTGAACTCTTTGAAGTTTTTGGACATATACTAGTACAATTTGGGCTTCTTGAGCATGGGCCATCTCTTCATGAGCCATTTGGACCTGAATCATACCCTTTTGAATGATTTAAGTTTCTTGATGGATGAGGGCTTCTCGAACTTGTAGTGCTCCAATGGACATGCCAACTGGTATTGTATCACAAACCTAAGGAGAGTTTTTATTAGTTCCAAGGATACAAATGGCCTAGAAATGAATAATAGACTCCAAATGAGGCATTGGTTTGAATTTAGAAATCATATTTTGAAACTTGAAAGTTTAAGTTCATTTTAGGCATAAAGAAACAATTTGATGTTTGGCTTCTTGGATTGAGTTTATCATGGCTCTAATGACTTTAAATGGAGTCATGTGACTTAGATTGAGTAAGAAATTAGAGTTAAGATCATGGATTATATGAGTTGCTTCATTATACCCTTACATGGAACCATAACCATGGCATAAACTAGAAATAGCTTGTGTAAAGTTTATGTTAAGCTAGAGATGATTCTATTAATGTGTTTGTGTCTTATTTGATGTATTTAAACCAAGCCTCCTCCAAGTGTGTATGTGAAGTCGAACCAAGGAGATAAGAAATCAAGAAAGATATTGTATTTCTTAAACTAAGATAGCTCTCCATCATTTATTGTATGCATTTCTTGGTTGCTTAATTATCATTGAATATTTGTATATGTGTTTGAATCATGAGATACGCCTATAGCTATTGGTTTGATGCTATGGTACCATTATACTTCTTGAATTGCGAGACTACTCTTTATGGGCAAGGTTGTACCAAAAGTCCCTTGGAATGGGTGAAGTGTAATACCTTAACCTCTTAGTTTCCAAACCATTGTCCCATTAGCTATCTCAACATGTCCCATGAATATTGGATAAGAAAATATAGACTTTCACACATGAAAAGTTGCGTAATTGGGAGGCCACATACATAATTCATAGCTCTAAGGACTATATGCACTCATCAATATCATTTTTCATTCATATCAAATTTATACAAGTCATAAATATCATATTTGGTCTTATAAATTTTGGGTTTGGAACCATATCATAGAAAAACCAGGATTTTGTCTCGAGTTCCACATTCCAGTTTTCTACCATTGATTTTGGAAAATCATAATTAATTCTATAAAAATTAAAATCAAGCATATGATAGCTTTCTAGGAAGCTCTAAATGTCAACTATAAGTTAAAAATTATTCCAGGCCATGAAAACATTAGCTAGACGATGACTAACAATAAAAAAAGTACCAAAGGTCTAGCTACCCAAGTTTGCTATCACTAGTTACTGATATAAATTTCAAAAATGTATAATTAATTTTAGAAAAGTCAAAACCCATCAAACCATAACATTATAGAAATTTGTAAATGTTAAATTGAGGATAAAAATATTTCCAAAACAAAATAGAAACATTTACCCTATAGAATTAGATGGAATAATACCATAGGTCATGTTACGTTATTGGTACTATCTCTAAATTTTAAAAATTCATATCTCTCTCTAAAAAACTTCAAATTGGGTGATCTTACTAGCCATAAAAAGCTTATTATATCTAGTTTATACTTGTAAAATTTCATGAGTATTGGATAAAATTTGTTCCTTAGATGACATAGGAGACAAAATTGACCATATGAATAGTAGAATTGCCATTTCAGTAGCTTTTTATCAACTTTAAAAATTTATAATTAATTCTCTAGAATTCCAAATAACCTATTTTTGGGCTTCCCAAAGAGTTATAGATGAGACCTATATGCAGGCCAAATTCCATAAAAAAATTCATTCATTTGGTCAATTTGTGACATATGGTTCCAAAATGGCCATTTTATGCATCCTAAAGGGTCAAATATGAACCAATTGTACTTCTACCTTGCCCATGGCCACTTGAACACATGAAAAAGCTTAAGAATAGTCTATTAAATTGTCTAAGAGGTCTCAATACTTATACATCACAACATCACTACCCCACTTGTTCATATATACAAGGTTTCATGATTTCATCAAGGCATCTCAATGTCAAGAACTCACATTCTCATTTCTATGCTTTCAAATTCCATATGTACATCATGTATCCATGTAATTACATATGTTCAAGAGGCTATACATCATATACAATATAAGATTACATCATTTGACAATAAGATGTTTACAAAACAACCATTTGGCATTTCCTTTGTCAATCTTTTTATCTTTAAGAGTGGCGGCTTCCATTTCTTGGTTCATTTAGTCCACCTAGACATATATAGGCATTGGAGAAGGAAGAGTGAGATTCCAAGAATCCTAATAACTATTCACCCTTTCAAACATGTATAATGGATACATTTACATGTCTAAGAATGAATGCATGGCAATCTTACAACTTATGAACATACATAAAGCATTTCTCATGTTCAAAAACTCATACACATCATACATAGGCTTGCTAAGGCAATGGTTTAGCCTCACCCATTCTCTTTGCCATTCTCTTTGGGACTTTTGAACTTGCTCACCTACTTTCAAGGGACTTTTGACTAAGCTTCACTCTTCTAGAGACTTTTGACTTCACTAAGTTCATGCAAACCAAAACACATTCACAAACCATAACAAAGGCATTATGGTACCATAGCATGTGAACATTTGCTAAAAATATTTTGCATAGCATAATCATACATACACACATCCAAAGACAAGAAAACATCCAAAAATGCATAAGAGAAAGGTTAGAGAGTGACGTTAAAGCCAATGCCACATACTTTTTCATATTATTAATCCTTACACTTTAGAACCCTTAATTCCACCTTGGTATGGATAGACTTTATCCCCTAGTGATTGGGCTTTATCTTAGCCAAACAAGTACCATAGGAGATAACCAAGAAGATGCAATGAAAGGTTAGGTTTCTTACCTTATTTCAATACTTTTCCAAAGGCTCTTTCCATTGCTTCATGATCCTCCTTAAAATTCTAAGTTCCTCCTCTAACCCAGCCATAAAATAGCATAATATACATCATGAAAACCATAAGAATAAAGAAGAGAAGGAGAGGAATAAGATTAATAAAGGAAGAACTATGAAATTTCACACCTTTTTCTCACCTTTTCTTGGATTTCTCCTTCCTCTTTCTCCTCTTTTCTTTTGCGTTTCTTAGGGGCAGAACCTCCTCTAGCTTGGGCAACAACTAAGTCAGTCTAAATGGAAGAGAAGAATGGGATACTATATAAGGAACCAAATGTCTTAAAATTGTTTATTAAAAATTTCATTTACATCTCGCGTCTTGGCTTTTTCATTTTAGACTTATTTCAACTCCTTTTCAAGAATTATCTTTTCCATCATAACTAACTTATAAAATGCCTTTGGAATTACTCATTTTGTATCTAAAACCTTCCCAAATAAAAAAGTTAAAGTTTGGGTTAACCTATATTGTAAAATGTCAACCGAAGGGGTTTGAACTGTTATGGGGGTTCCTATAGTTTTTAGGGTCTCTGAGAACCCCGAAAAACTTATTTTTCTTATTTAAAAATCCTTCTTTTGAGTTTTCTAAAAGGTGCTCGAAATTGCAAAAATGCTAATGTATCTTCATTGAATTTCATCTGGTTATTTTAAATTTATTTTTAGGGACCTCTGGATTTAGGTCTTCATTATTTAAGGTATTGATTATTACTCTAATTTTAGTGGATCCCAAATCATTCTATTTGGCAGACTTCTTTTATATCCAATACATTTTGTACATTTATGGAGAAACCAGACATTACGTTTCTCACGTTTATAGAGGAACTAGATGTTACATAAGGTGAAGCTAAAAGTTCCTAAGAATGGATGAAACAAGGTTAAAAGTCTCAAGAATGAGAAAGAAATAAAGATGAAAAGAAAGGAGCATGGAAATTTTTCTATCTCAACGAATCACACGTAAAGATATTGATAACACACATAGAGTTAATGGTATTTCAAAAAGAATCAATTCGAAATTGACAAATTGAATTATGAAATTACAAAACATAATTTTTTTCGACTTGGATCAATACTCCTAATTTTTTTAGTATGAGTAAAGGATCCATGGAGAAAGATATAGCATCTAAATAGTAAGCCCACCCTAAGATGAGTGCTCTCCTATTCAGACTTCCCCAGAGCCTCTGGTAGCACAGCCAAAACCGCGATGGATTCTTTGCCCTGCATCGCCTAATCATCTTTTATATATTTTTCTAGTAGTAATTCTAAGTACTATTGCTTGTAATGTAGGCTTAGTAGTTTTAGAACCATTAATGATTAGGGAACCTGCGGATCCATTTGCAACTCCTTTGAAAATATTGCCTGAAAAGTATTGCAAGTCATCAAGCCTATAAATCTATTCTCACATTTTTTTTTTATTTACAATTCGAGACTAAGTCAAAAGTCCCTAAAAAGTGGTTGAAGTTAATCTAAAAGTCTCAAATAATAGGGTGAGACTAGACCAAAAGTCCCTAGAGTTTGATTTTAATCATAACATGCCTATGTAATCTTAAACACATGATTTGAATGGTTTTAAAAAGTGTTTGATGCAAACTTGTATTCTTTGACATGATTATATGTCATGTATATTTACATGAAAGAGTAAAAGAGCTATTGGGATTCTTTGAATCTCACTTTCCATCTAACTTTGTCTAGGTGAAGCCTAAAGAGCAAAAAATAGGAGCCAAGGAGTATAATTTGTAATACTTTGACAATAGTATAGATTTTGATGTAAATTAAAGTCAAAGCATGTATATACAAGTTATATATGAGATGTAAACCTTTGAATATGTAAAAGCATATAAATATGTTGTATGAACCAAATTTGGAGCCACATGTATGATAATGTATAATTTTGACATCCTTGAACCATGATGTCTATGTGTATATATGCAAGTAGGATGGTGAATTTGAGCTCCATGGTGATTTAGACCCATTATGATGCTTCTATATGATGTGTTTAAGCTTTTAGATATGCTTAAATATTCATGGTATGTGTAGAAAGCCATTTGGTACCATTTGATGTCAATTTGATCCCAATTTTTGCTATATTCTTACCCTAAACCAAAACTAGGCCATATGGATGAAATTTTGCATGAAATTTAGCAAACATATAGATCTCATTTAGATCTTTTCAAAAAGTAAAATAGCACTATTTTTAGAGCTCTATAGAATTCATTATCATTTTTTAAACTCGGCCAAATTATGTAGAAACTGTCAATGTTACTGTACATATAGTTGGTTTAGTTTTCGGTATCATTTAGGGGTCACATGAAATCTAATACTCATAAAATTTTATAGACATAGATTAGATATCATAAGATTTTCGTAGCCACTAATAGCATCTAATTTAAAGCTTTATAGAAGAAGATATAAATTTTTGAAATTTTTAGTTTGCTATAGAATGTCCTCCAAACTTAGTTATTGTTCCATTAGATTTTTATGGGACAAATGATATTGTTTTGATTTGAAATTTTTTTGATAGTTATAGGACATCTTAAGCTTTTTAAAAAGTTATGATTTGCATCATTTGAATTTTTCTAGAATTAGTAATGAATTTTGAAAGTTCATATCAGAATATGGAAGCAAGGAAATTGCAAGTATGTTCTTGAATTTGTGATGCTTGGTCCAAACCTGAAATGTAAGCTTCAAAGTGTAATGTTTCTAGTTGAATAAGTATGTTATCAATGGAAGATGACTTTGGTAAACCCACATGGCCCATATAACTAAAAATAAGTTAATTTGGCCTTTGATAACAGTTATTCCACTACTAAAAGTGTTAATTTGGTAAAAATGAATGTTTCATGCCAATTATGATATATATTAAGTGTTGTCTTAATATGATACTACATTATTTGAGTTCAAAAATGGTTCCATTGATATATTTGTACCTTGTTTAATGTGTCTAGACCAAGCAGGTGAAGTTTCTCCCAAGTATGAAAGAAGCAACTAAGGATCCAAAGAGAATTTTGTGCTTCTTTAAGTAAAAGTAACTCTTCATCCATTCTTATATACTTATATTAGTCGATTAAGTATCATTGATTGCTTGTGTATGTATGGATTATGAATTACACTTCTTGCTATTGGCTTGATGATTTTATGCAATTATGTGACATTGAATGCATCTAAATTTTGGAATAGCTCTTAATGGGTGAGGTTTTGCCAAAAGTCCCTTGATTTGGGTGATGTAACAACCCTAACTCTTAAATAGCTTAATCAAGATTAATTGGTCTCTTAACACAAGTACTTAAGGTTAAGCATTATTAATATTTCATTAACGGGTGAGAACCTGGGAGAAATTTGAACCTTTTTAATTATTCCTAAATATCAAGTAGGTAAGCAAAAGTTTCATAACTAAAGGAAAAAAAATTCTCCTACAAGATCTCCATTCTATTCATATTTAATTATAGGAGGCATAAAACTCATTTACATTAGTTTAGAAGTCAATATATGTCATTACCATGGTGAAAACCAAGACTTCTAAGGTAAAATGGGTGTTTAGAGCCTTGGGCCACAACTTGGACGTTCTTAGCCATGGCTAAATTAGCTACTGGAACTTGAAAACTAAAACATGCAATTTTCCCTGTGAATTAAAACTCCCATGAAAAGGCGAAGCTCTCCTCTAAACTCCACTATTCAAATTTTCACGATTCTTATCATGGCAAGCTCCCCTTACGCCACAGTGAGATAAGCCAATAGAACTCAAGGTTCTAATTTTTCCTCGGGTCTCGTCATGGTGTGCCTATATGGCACCGTAATAAGAGAGCTCTTTGGAATTCTCTCAAGCATCTCGCCCGATGCCAGCCATGGTGAGATTTCTCTTGGGTACCTTCTCAAGTGAATTTTTCCTGTGTTACACTATGACTCAAAATTTTGTGCCATGGTGTTCCCAACTTCTATCACCACCCAATACACTTTTGGCTATAGCTTGAAGACTCTAAACCACAACTCAACTCCCTATTGATCCTACTCTCTCACTTACATACTTTCCAGCCATTTACCACTAACTCTGAATGAATTCTAAGACTTCTATAGCTAAAATACATGGTTTTATAGGCCTCCCAACTTCCAAATACCACAACTCACTAATCCTTATTCTTTATAGGTTTAGAGGGATCACAACAATTAATTACCAATATGTATTAGCACCTTATGATAGCAAAGGTATCTTAGCTACTAACAACATCATTCTGATACATATTTCAATAGGAATCTATACAACAATATTCAAATTGATCACTCATGGCAAGGCATAATTATATTTTCAAGTGATAAGTCATAATTCTTGATCAATATTAATCCATATCAAATCATAAATAAGTATATACATCAAAGTTCGAGAGCTACATAATCTAACTCCCTATTAGATACGTCATTGATTACAAAATAGTGAAATAACTATATTTGGCAATATGAGTAGATGATGATGCTATACAAAATAAATTACAAAATTAGCATTTACTCTAAGTCAAACGGTCTAAGTGAAGAAATCCCACACAAGGCCTCAGTTAAGGATGTTCATCCACTAGCTGCCTCTTTTTCTTACCCAAGGAACCTTGACCTAAAATCGCTAGCTTATGAAAGGTAAGATATGAATCTTAATAACTGAAGGATAATTCCATACATATGTACCAATTAATCAACATAAATGCATATTAAACATAGTTATCAAAAGTATCATCATGATCAATAAATGAACTAGTTAAACTACAAGTGACTACTATCCTATACTAGCAAATGACATGTATCATGTTAATAGCTAATAACATATGGAAAGGCTCATCCATGGCACCAACTCCCTATTGAGCACACTTTGGGCTCGATGCATTTATGAGCTTGATCACAACTCGGTACCTAATTGAAACATAATGCATGGGTGGCAACCACACCATAACTTCACCAAGGACTCACTCATATTCCACAATAACAATAAACAAGTAGCCAACCATTCATTTAACACAGCAAAACATATTTATGCAGCAAATATTAGATTAATAAAGCATATATGCAAAGAATTAAAAGTTAACCCTGGTTACCTCATTGGTTGCCCAAAACCCTTGAAAGCTATCAATAATGCTAGAACACCCTAAAGGTCCTAAATTCACCAAAGTATCACCCTTGGTCAATAACCATAGCAGAAACCATAAGCCTAATCACTCTAACCATTATAACTACTAAAAAAGTACTTACCCAAACCTTCAATGGGTTCTGCAAATTTGATTTAAGACTCTTACCCCAGAAACATGGTGGTTCACCTTAATTTCCTAGCACTTTTGTACAATAGCAGAACCTAAATGGAAAATCAATCTTTGGGGCCACTTCTTAACATAAAACACACCAAAATAAAAGGAAGAAACATACCCAATGGTTCTCCTGGTCTCCATATCTAAAAATCATGTAAGAACAACCAAAATAATAAATTTCATATTTGAAAAGAAGATGAAAATCCCCAAAATGACAAACCAATTGGCCAAATTGTAAAGGAAGAAGAGAGGATTAAGTTTCATATAACTTACCTTAACTAAATCTTGCTTTAGAAGTGAGAAATGGTGGCAATACATTGAAGAAACCCTAGCCTATTTTGGATATCCCAAATTCCCTCTTGAGCTTCTTATGTTTTCTGTAAAATGTGAAGGAGACTATGGAGAGTTTAGGGTTTTAATGAGGTCTTGGGCTAACTCAAGGATCCATGCTCCACTTGGGCTTATTTTTTTTTAGTTTTAGGCTTCTAAGAAATAAATTAGGCCATTCCTACAAACTAAAAGTGTGCTTCTATAATTGGTTCTTAGATATATAAATTGATCATAGGGCCCAAAGTTAAATATCCACCTTCACTAATTAATTTCCCTAATAAGGCCAATAATTATAATTAATCCATTTTTACCAAATAATGCCCAAGTATTATCATTTGCCATAAAATGCCCAAAAATTATTTTCCCTAAAATTCTTATTTATGTAATTCCCAGAACTCTCCTTTTATAATTTCATAATTCTTCATAATTACTCTTAATTAATTCTAGGGTGTTACAAGTGAGGTAAAGTCAAAACTCCTTAAATATGAGTGAAACAAGGCCAAAAGTCTCAAATGTAAATAAGGCTAAGTTAAAAGTCCCTAAAAAAGGGTGAGACCAAACCAAAGTTCCAAATAATTGGGTGAGACTAGATCAAAAGTCTCTAGAGCTCGTTTTTACCTTGATAGATCCATATGATTTCATGCATATGGTTATGATTGTTATTTAGATGTCTATTATGCATACTTTCATTCTTTGACATGAAAATATATCTTATAAGTGTGCCTGAAGGGTGAACAAGCTATTAGGATTCATAAAATCTCACTCTCCTCCATATTATTTCTAACCATGTCTAAGAAACTCACAAAGAAGCAAAGATGGAGACCAAAGAGCATAAATAGCTAGACTTTGACAATAGTTTAGAATTTTGTGTATTTTGTTGCACATGAGAGGATGTATGTGATATTTTGTGATGTAAACATTCCTATAAATGTAAAAGTATGAGATTATGATGTAAATGTTATCTTTAAATGTAAATGTGCTAGATTATGCAACGTGACCATATGTGAGCTATGAAATGTGTATGTGTAATGACAAGTGGATGAGTGAATTTGAGTTGTATGAGGTTTGAGACATGATAAATCAATTGTATATGCTGTATTTTATATTTGAAATGTGCTCAAGTGGTCATATGAGTTAAAGGGGTCCATTTTGAACCATTTAGATCCAAATTTGCACATTTTTTAACCATCTTTTATACCTGAACCAAAACCATACCAAATAAATGAAATTTTGCATGAAATTTGGCAGACATTTAGAGCTCATTCAGACCTTTCCATAAAGTTAAAGAATACAATTTTTAAAAATTTGTAGAATTTATTATAATTTTTTGAACTTAGTTAAAAATTACAAAAATTACTGGACACTATTCATATAGTCCAAATCTGATGTTTCATACATTTGAAGGGCCAAATAAACTCTAATGCTCATAAAATTTTATAAGCATATATTTGATATTATAAACTTTCCATAGCCTTTAAGTTTGCATAAATGGAGCTATGTAACCAAAGCTATGCATGTCCAAAGTTCTAGTTCCGAGTTATGTTTGAATACTATAGCAATAACTGTTACATTGGTTTTTAATGGCTTAAATGAATTCATCTTCACTTGAAAATTTTCAACATGTAGCTCATGTCCTGAGCTTTCCATATGCACAAATCGCAATTTTATAGCCCAAGATATGAACTTTTGAAATTGGTGTCTAATATGTTGATTAGTGTAAATGTAATAGTTTAGAGCATAAGGCTTGAGATCTGAAAATTATGCTTCTTTTTATGATGTTCGATGTTGAAAAAACTTGATTGGTATAAATCTTGAGATTTATATGATGAAGTTATGTAATTATGCCTATTTGAAGAAATTAAGTCTTTAATGTCGGTATTTTCCGCGACTAAAAGTATTAAAAATAAAAAATTGATATAATAAGCTTAATATCATATAGAATATGTGCTTATACTTTGCGGGTGTGACATTAGTGACATGCCAAAACATGTAAAAAATTTCTTACAGTTGTTATCTTATGTGTGCTTGAGTGTCTACTACATAAATAGTGGAGCTTGATAAGGAAAGGATTTTAGGTCTTGATTTATTTTTATTTTCAGTCCATGGGACTACCACTTATTTGCCAATCTTTTTGTTTTACATTGTTGAATCCTAACTTTGTAAGACTAGGAAAGCTTGTTTATTCTATTATGTAAAGTGATATTTGTACTCATTATAATACACATGGGTCGGGAGTAGCAAGTTAAGTGATATTTGTACTCTATTTCACTCTTATAAGGTTTATGATGAAATTAAGTAGATATACATGTCCATGATGACACTTCTTTTTATAAAATACTTGCCTCAGATGATGTATGTACCATATCTATGGTTTTACTGACTGCTTCCTACTAATATGATTAGACACATTTGTTTAAGATATTCATTTGATTGATAAGCCATGTTGGCCAGCCAAGATTATGAAATATTTTTTTAAAAAAATAAAAAAAAAATCACTAAAATTTTTTCAAATAAAAAACTTTTAATAACAACTATTATCACTATTGAAAGTATGTTTTAGTGGCAACATTGAGGGTTGTGCCTATATAGGTACTTTTAGCAATGACATTTATTATTGCTAAAAGTCTTGCTAACTTTTTATAAAAGCCTAATTAATAAGGATTTAATGGTAATTATAATTGCCACAAAAAATTTACTTTTAGCATCAACTCATATCATCGATAAAAATACACATTTAATGGCAATCTCTTACAAAAATAAAATTAATGGGGTTTTGTTGCTATTAAAAAGTTTTAATGGCAACATTGTCCCTACCAAATCGCTACTAAAACTTTTTAGTGACAACTTTTGAACGTTCAGCAATGATAAAGTTTTTTCTTTTTTTTTTTTTTGGTAGTGAATGTTGAACGATCATGTTATTATACTAATGTAATTTATTGTGACAATTTTATATGCAAATTTTTAGGATCTTCAGTTGAAAGCCAATGTTGAGCATCCTTTATCAAGAAGGAAACTCAAAGAAAAAAAGGAAAAAAAAATCATATTCATACTTTGAATTCTTATTCTCTACTTGCTATAAATTAAATTTTTTGTATATGACAATTGAGAAAAAGAAAAAGATCTCTTATATACATGTGACACCTAAATTAGGAAAATTTATATATTTTCATCATTTAAAATTTTGTTATTTATGTTTTAATTAAATTATTTTGTTTCTTATATTGATTGTATAATATTAAGAGTTACAAAGTTTGAATTCATTTTGATTAGCTTTTAGGACAAATATTTATTACAAGTATTTGATATTGAGTTCATTTTATTGATATTAAAAATATATTAAAGGAAGCAAATCAAGCATTCTTGCAAATTGTATAAAGTGTTTATTCTTATTTTTAACTACTTTTATGAATAATTTGACAAAGAATATTCTATAGATAGACCCGCAATCCGTGCAATAATTTGAAGGGAGAATATATGCACCAACAGTGATAATTTTCTAAAGAAGAAATATTATAAAAACATGCATAGAGAAATTAAATTACTCTATGTTTTATACTTTGAATGTGTTTTTGCAGCAACAATATCGAAGTAGTCAACACTATATTGTAAATGAGAAGTAAAAATATATAGTGATAATATATATATATATATATATATGAAGATATAATGTGTGCTAGTTCTTGAAAAACTACACATAATAAAACATGATTTTTATTCATAAAGAATTAATATAGATATTTTCTACTCTATGGTTAGACACAAAATTCATAGCCAAGACCTATGTCTCACAAATAGTACTTAATTAAGATGAAAAATATTCTTTTATTTGATAATAGGTAATGTCAATATTGTAACACCATAATACATGAACTCTATCTAGCCTCCCTCTGGGCTCAGTTCCATATGAATTCCAAATAATCAATACTATCCGTGGCATTTTCATGCTATAAAATGGGGTTTCAAACACTCATTTTCTGCCCCGTGGGTCCTGTGAACCCATCAGTCACATTCTCTACTCACACTCCATTTATACAACTCATACATAGCATAAAAAAAATCATAAGCCACAAGAATGGAGACAAAAACCAGAAAAATGCATTTTCTTAAATAGACCCAAAAGTCAGATTTTGACTCTAACTTTGGGAAATCATAACTAATTAGAAAAAAATGAGAATCTAGCACACCATAGCTTTATGGAAAGCTCTAAGTTTCAAATTTACATTAAAAATAATTCCCAACCACAATCTCAGCGTTTGGACCATGTTTGACATCAAAATCCAGGTAAAGGTCTGACTGTCTCTGTTTCTGGCCTAGTTTACTGTCATGAACTTTGAAAATCCATAATTAAATCCAAAAAAATCCAATCTGAGCACACTATACCAATTTAAAAAGCTACAGATGTCTACTAGAGGAAAAAAATAAGTTCAAATAAGTTCAGTAGCCCCTAAACCCCGAAAATCGATGGAACAGTGACGGAGGTCAGGTGGGCTCCCTGATGCTGATATCGAACTTCAGAAGGTTCATTATCTCTCTACAGACCTCCGATTTAGGTGATTCTAATTCCTATAGGTCACTGTGGTTGTCTAATTTATGTGTATAAAATTTCACCACATTTGGACTCCATTTGGTCCATGAATGCTACAGATTTCATTTCTGGCCTATGGTAACAGTACATGACCAAACCTTTAAATTCTCCCCAATTTCAACAATTCGCTAAATATTCTCTAGACCTCCAAATATTACCCACTTTAGCTTCCCAAGAATCTCTCTACAAACTCTAGAGGCATGCAAAATTTTATGGTAAGAAGAGCTCATCCGGTCATACTTAGATGCAGCTCACAAAATTACCGGTTTTGCACCCAAAATGGTGCAAATGGGTTCAAATGGCCTCTCACACATTCTCACTCCACATTGACAAGTTTAAAAGCATGAAACTAATATATATAATAAGTCCAAGTGGTCCAAATCATCATACATTCCAATTTCACTATGCTACGGCCAAAAATACACTATCACATACATTCAACAAAAGGGGCAAAACCCACATTTCTATTGATTTGGCTCTATGCATAGTTTGTACAACATATTACCATCCATTTACACTTGTTACAACATTTACATCTCAAAAATAGTGGGTGCATATTCATTTGGCACCATTTTACAACAAAATAACTAAAATAAAGCTAAAGTCTAGCTAACATGTTCCTAGGCTCCTTGGTGTGCACTTGCTTCTCCTTGAGCTCCACCTAGCATGTTAAGTTGGAAGAGGAAGGGGTGAGATTCATGGAATCTCAGTAGCTCATGCACTCATTCAAGTAAGAAATCAAGGCATATAATAAGTCAAAACATGTAATTTGGCATCCAACCATTCTCAATCACATAATTCATGTTGTACATGTTATGGAAATCACCACAATTAAGCTCTAGGGACTTTTGGTCTAGCCTCACCTGAGTTTAGGGACTTTTGGATGGCCTCACCCAAGTTTAGGAACTTTTGACTTGGCCTCACTCGGTTATGAGACTTTTGGCCTTGTCTCATCCATCTCAAGGGACTTTCGGCTCTACCTCACCCATCTCAAGAGACTTTCAGCACTACCTCACCCGAGCAATTCTCACAATCCAACACACAAGCACATTGGTAACAATGCATCATGGCAATGACATATGGCATATCTCACACAACAAGCATATATATAAACATACAATGACTATTACATCCAAGAATGCAACAAGAAAGAGTGTAAAGAGAGCTACCTTATAAGCCAACACAAGCTTGTCCTTTCAATTCCTCTTCTCCCTTCTTGGTTTCACACTCACACCTTGATGGAGGTGCTTCACTTGAGCCTAGAAATAATCAAGAACATGGAATTACTCTCTTAGATTGTAATCTTCAGAGTAACCCTCCTAACATACAAGAACCTAGGGTTCTCTCTCTCTCTCTAGAATGCCACTAATTCTTCCTCTCTCTCAAGCTCTTATGGTAGTGGAAACAACATTTTCAAAGAAAACAAAAAGATTCAAGGGTGTTTTCCACTTTCTCTCTTCTGACCCATGCCCAAAATCCAACTAATCTCACAAATAAAACCATAGGAAAAGAGAGCAAAGAGAGGAGATCAGAACTCTAAGAAGAAATGAGAGGAACTTGCTTACCTTTCCTTTGCTCTTCCTCCTTCTCTTGATCTTTCTTACTCTCCACGCCTCTTTTCTCTCCTTGGGTCGAAGTCTAGGGCAAATATGAGAGAAAGAATGAGTTGAGGTGTGTTATGAAGTCATTTTCTCGCCTTTTACTCTTTTCCGGACTGACCTTCGCTATGGCGAAAATTAACCTTCGCTACGGCGAGCTCGTGTTAATCACCTTCGCTATGGCGAGGTTTAACGTTCGCTACGGCGAGCACGTATAAATTCCCTTTGCTATGGCGAGGTTTAACCTTCACTATGGCAAACTCGTATCAGTTCCACACCTCCACTCTCGCTATAGCGCACGTTATAGCGAGCAGCCTCCTAGTTTTTGTATGGAATGCTCGCACTCGCTATAGCTAGAATCACCTTTGCTATTGCGAACAGGCACTCTCGCTGTAGCGAGACCATTTCTCGCTATTGCGAGAAAACTTGAAGAAATTTCTGGATTTCGAAAATTTTCAGCTTTCTTCTTTCTTTTCCTTTTCCCTTTTCCCGGTTGTTACATTTCTACCCTTCTTAAAAGAAATTTCGTCCTCGAAATTTAAAGACTTACCTCAAGGGAATAACTCTGGATATTTTTGCCTCATTTCATCCACCAATTTCCAGGTTGCTTCCTCAGATGTCAGACCTCTCCAGATCACTTTCACCAGAGGAATGTTCTTGCTCCTCAGCTGTTTCAGCTTAGCATCCATAATTCTCTCTAGTCTCACTACATAGGAAAGATCTTCCTGCAATTGCACATGCTCATATTCTAAGACATGTGAGGAGTCTGGTAAATACTTTTTCAACTGGGAGACATGAAAAACACTGTGGATTTGGGCTAGGTTAGGAGGTAAGGCTATTCGGTAAGCCACGGGTCCAATTTTCTCAAAGATTTCAAATTGACCAATATATCTAGGACTGAGCTTCCTTACATTCATTGACCGACCTACTCCCGTCACTGGAGATACTCGAATGAATACATGGTCTCCAATCTCAAACTCTAACGGCCTCCTTCGCTTATCAGCATAGCTTTTCTGCCTACTCTGGGCCGTGAGGAATCTCTTTCTAATCAACTCTATCTGTTAGGTGGTCTGGTCCACAATCTCAGGTCCTATCATACTCCTCTCATCTAGCTTAACCCAATACAAAGGGGATCTGCACTTTCTCCCATACAAAGCTTCATAAGAGGCCATATGAATACTGGAATGGTAGCTGTTATTGTACGCAAACTCTGCTAACAGTAAATACGCATCCCAGTTACCCCTCATTTCTAGCCCACATGCCCTCAACATGTCTTCCAATGTTTAGATGGTCCTTTCAATCTGACCATCTGTCTGGGGATGATATGCAGTACTAAACCGCAATCTGGTCCCTAAGGCATGCTGCAATGACCTCCAAAAGTTTGATGTAAACCTGGGGTCTCTATCCGAAACTATGCTATTAGGTACTCCATGAAGTCGCACTATCTCTCTGATGTACAACTGGGCTAATCTATCCAGTGTATGAGTAGCCCTGATAGCTAAAAAGTGTGTAGATTTCATCAGTCTATCCACAACTACCCAAATAGCATTGTGTCCAGAGGATGTCCTAGGTAACCCCATAACAAAGTCCATGGCTATACTATCCCACTTCCACTCAGGAATATCTAGAGGTTGCAATAACCCAACCGATTTTTTATGTTCTATCTTTACCCTCTGACACACTAAGCATCTAGCCACATATTCTGTCACATCATTCTTCATCCCTGGCCACCAGAAAATTCTTTTCAAATCCTGATATATCTAGGTGGCATCTGGGTGGATAGTATACTTACTCTTATGTGCCTCTTCTAAAATGTTTTCTCTCAACTCATTCTGACTAGGCACATAGATTCTATCTCGATATACTATCATACCATCCTCAGACACCTTGAAATCTGAGGTCTTACCTTGGGTAATCTCATTCCTGATCCGTTTCAGGAACTCATCCTCTCTCTGGGCATCTAAGATCTGGGTTCTCAATACATTCTCAACTCGGGTTTCACTCAGATACATTTTACCCGATACCACCTGACAAGAGAGGTTCAAGTTTCTGAACTTCTCTAGGAGCTCCTGCTCCCTAATCATCATATGGGCTACATGGATAGTTTTTCTACTCAGGGTATTCGCCACCACATTGGCCTTGCCTAGATGATATTTCAACACATAATCATAGTCTTTCAAAAATTCCATCCATCTCCTCTGTCTCATATTAAGTTCTTTCTGGTCAAACAGGTATTTCAGACTCTTGTGGTCACTATAGATCTCTATGGTAGCACCATACAGATAGTGTCTCCAAATTTTAAGAATAAACACTACGGTAGCTAACTCCAGGTCATGGGTAGGGTAATTCTCCTCATGAGGCCTCAACTGCCTCGAGGCATATGCCACTACTCGACCCTGCTGCATCAACACACATCCTAACCCTTTGCCCGAAGCATCACAATAAACCACAAATGGTTCACTAGGGTCAAGGATTATTAGTATAGGGGCAGTGGTCAGACAAAGTTTCAACTCTTGGAAACTCTTCTCACATCTCTCATCCCACACAAAAGGTGTCTCTTACCTGGTTAGTCTCGTCAGTGGTAAGGCCATTCGAGAAAAGTCCTGTATAAACCGTCTATAATACCCTGCCAAACCTAGGAAACTCCTAACCTCGGTGATCGTTCTAAGTCTATCCCACTGTAACACAGCCTCAACCTTATGGGGATCAACCGCGACCCCGTCTCGTGAGATCACATGACCTAAGAATCACACCTCGGTCAGCCAAAACTCACATTTACGAAGTTTGGCATACAACTTTTTCTCTCTCAAGGTGTCTAGGACTAATCTCAAATGCCTCTCATGCTTCTCAAAAGATCGAGAGTACACTAAAGTATCATCAATAAAGACTACCACAAACTGATCTAGATACAGTCTGAATACCCTGTTCATGTAATTCATGAACACAGCGGGCGTATTCGTCAACCCGAATGGCATCACAAGGAACTCATAGTGCCTATATCTCATTCTGAAGGCCGTCTTGGAGACGTCTTCAGTTCTCACTCTCAACTGGTGGTATCCAGATCTAAGATCTATCTTGGAAGACACAGATGCCCCAGCCAACTGATCTAACAAATTATCAGTTCTAAGGAGAGGATATTTATTCTTGATGGTAACTTTATTTAACTCTCTGTAATCTATACACAAACGCAAGCTACCATCCTTCTTTTTCACAAATAACACCGGAGCTCCCCAAGGTGAAACACTAGGGCGTATAAACCCTTTCTCTAACAATTCCTCTATCTACTCTTTCAACTCAGCAAGCTCGGTGGGAGCCATCCTGTAAAGAGCTTTGGACACCGGTCCAGCCCCAGGTATTATGTCTATAGGGAACTCTAATTCTCTCTCAGGAGGTAGGCCACTAAAGTCAAACTCTTTAGGGAAAACCTCCGAGAATTCCCTAACAACTGGGATCTCCTCTATCCCTTCTTCTACCTCTGCCTGAATAGAGAAAAAGACTAGAAACCCTTGACATCCACACTCTAAATATCTCTCAGCCTGGGCAGTAGTCATAAAGGATAACTGGGCAGTAGTCATAAAGGATAACTCAGCTCCTACCATAGGTATGGTCCTACAAGCAGGTAGGGAAATAGTTCGGTGTTCACAATCAAGTATGGCATTATTTGTAGCCAACCAGTTCATACCAATAATCAAATCAATATCATGGAAGGGCATACAAACCAAATCAATAGTGGTATGACAATGGTTAAATTGAACAGTGACATTTAAGCAAATATGGGAAGTAACCATGTGGCCTCCAGTGGGTGTAGTGACAGACAAGTCAAATGATAAGACACTAATGACCAGACCCAATTATCTCACACAATCATAGGATATAAACGAGTGACTAGCACCCGAATCAAACATAGCAACTACAGGAAAGCCATTCACTATCAGCATACCTCGGATCAAACTGGAAGATGCGCTGGCTTCCTGCTGAGTAAGGGCGAACACTCGGCCCTGGGTCTGTGGCCTAGGAGGAGGCGTTGTATCCATTTGAGGACAGTGTCTAGCAATGTGCCCCGACTTCCCACACTTGAAACATGTCACCGGAGACTGCTGGAAGGATGACTAGCCCCGAGGAGGTGGCACACCTCGCTAGGGCCTTCTATTCCATGGCCCCTTACCTCTCCTTTTGGTACTAGGTGTCAAACTAGAACCCTCTTCTGGTTTCGGCCTTTTCAATCCCGAAACCCCCTTTTGACTAGTTGTAGTCGCAACAGGCATGATAGCTTGCAGGTTAGTCTCAATCACCCTGCTGACCTCCACAAGGGTATTGAACTTCCTGATCCGCTGTAGGGTGACTCTGTCGCTAATCAGGGGCTTCAACCCAGTCTCAAATTGCTCACATCTCCAGGGTTCATCATCATACCTCTGGAGGTAAGAGGAATACCGAGACAACTCAATGAACTTGACCACATACTGATCCACAGTCATCTCATCCGTCTGTCTCAAGCCCATAAACTCTATCTCTTTCTTCTTCCTTACTGAACTAGGGACATATTTCTCATAAAACTCGACCAAGAAGCTTTCCCAAGTTATTTGTATAGGGTTTCGTGCTACACCACCATCTATCAGCTTCCTTTTCTAACATGAAAATGGCTAGTTGGGCTTTCTGCTCGGTGGTACAATCCATCACCGAGAATATCTTCTTTAGCTGCATGACCCAAGCCTCCGCCTTATCCACGTCCAACTTCCCGTCAAATGAGGGTGGATTGTTCTGCCTAAACTGCTTTAATACTTTTTGGATAGGCGTCTGGGTCTGTGGAGCAGCAGGTTCCTTGGGAGGTGCAGGTGGAATACTAAATGTGGATGGCTGAGGTATAGGGGCATCCCTTCTGGCTTCTTCTTACCTAGCCAGGATATTTTGTAAATATATGATCATATTATATTGCTGCTGGGCAATATACCTCTGTTGTTCTAGCATCTCTTGGTGCTGGCCTATCATGGCCTCATACCGGTCTAGTCTCTCCATGATGGCCCACAGAGGATCCTCAGTCCCAACAGGAACCTCTGGCTCAGCTATCTGAGCTCTGGGCGGTCTGCCTCTACCCCTGCCCCGTCTAGTCTCAACCATGTCTGAAAGAAGTAGCAATCCTCAGTTCACAATATTATCACAAGCACAAATGCATAAGGATACTACCACTTCCATGACCATTCACACCAAACACAAGCAATTCTCATCATTCAAGAGCCTAAAATTGAGTAAAAGTGCCTGAACCATTGCTCTGATACCAAAAATGTAACACCATAATACATGAACTCTATCTAGCCTCCCTCTGGGCTCAGTTCCATATGAATTCCAAATAATCAATACTATCCGTGGCATTTTCATGCTATAAAACGGAGTTTCAAACACTCATTTTCTACCCCGTGGGTCCTGTGAACCCATCAGTCACATTTTCTACTCACACTCCATTTATACAACTCATACATAGCATAAAACAAACCATAAGCCATGGGAATGGAGTCAAAAACCAGGAAAATGCATTTTCTTAAATAAACCCAAAAGTCAGATTTTGGCTCTAACTTTGGGAAATCATAACTAATTAGAGAAAAATGGGAATCTAGTAAAACATAGCTTTCTGGAAATCTCTAAGTGTTAAATTTACACTAAAAATAATTCCTAACAACAATCTCAGCGTTTGGACCATGTTTGACATCAAAATCCAAGTAAAGGTCCGACTGTCTCTGTTTCTGGCCCAGTTTACTGTCATGAACTTCGAAAATCCATAATTAAATCCACAAAACTCCAATCTAGGCACACTATACCAATTTGAAAAGCTACAGATGTCTACTAGAGGAAAAAAAATAAGTTCAAATCAGTTCAATAGCCCCTACACCCCGAAAATCAATGGAACAGTGACGGAGATCAGGTGGGCTCCCTGATGCTGATATAGAACTTCAGAAGGTTCATTATCTCTCTACAGACCTCTGATTTAGGTGATTCTAGTTCCTATAGGTCGCTGTGGCTGTCTAATTTATTTGTATAAAATTTCACCACATTTGGACTCCATTTGGTCCATGAATGCCACAGATTTTATTTCTGGCCTATGGTAACAGTACATGACCAAACCTTTAAATTTCTCCCAATTTCAACAATTCACTAAATATTCTCTAGACCTCCAAATATTACCCACTTTAGCTTCCCAAGAATATCTCTACAAACTCTAGAGGCATGCAAAATTTCATGGTAAGAAGAGCTTATTCAGTCATACTTAGACGAAGCTCACAAAATTACCGGTTTTGGCACCTAAAATGGTGCAAATGGGTCCAAATGGCCTCTCACACATTCTCACTCCACATGGACAAGTTTAAAAGCATGAAACTAATATATATAACAAGTCCAAGTGGTCCAAATCATCATACATTCTAATTTCACTATGCTACGGCCAAAAATACACTATCACATACATTCAACAAAAGGGGCAAAACCCACATTTCTATTGATTTGACTCTATGCATAGTTTGTACAACATATTACCATCCATTTACACTTGTTACAACATTTACATCTCAAAAATAGTGGGTGCATATTCATTTGGCACCACTTTACAATAAAATAACCAAAATAAAGCTAAAGTCTAGCTAACATGTTCCTAGGCTTCTTGGTGTGCACTTACTTCTTCTTGAGCTCCACCTAGCATGTTAAGTTGGGAGGGGAAGGGGTGAGATTCATGGAATCTCAGTAGCTCATGCACTCATTCAAGTAAGCAATCAAGGCATATAACAAGTCAAAGCATGTAATTTGGCATCCAACCATTCTCAATCATATAATTCATGTTGTACATGCTATGAAAATCACAACAATACCACAATTAAGCTCTAGGGACTTTTGGTCTAGCCTCACCCGAGTTTAGGGACTTTTGGATGGCCTCACTCGAGTTTAGGGACTTTTGACTTGGCCTCACTCGGTTATGAGACTTTTGGCCTTGTCTCACCCATCTCAAGGGACTTTCGACTCTACCTCACCCATCTCAAGGGACTTTCGACTCTACCTCACCCGAGTAATTCTCACAATCCAACACACAAGCACATTGGTAACAATGCATCATGGCAATGACATATGGCATATCTCATACAACAAGCATATATATAAACATACAATGACTATTACATCCAAGAATGCAACAAGAAAGAGTGGAAAGAGAGCTACCTTATAAGCCAACACAAGCTTTTCCTTTCAATTCCTCTTCTCCCTTCTTGGTTTCACACTCACACCTTGATGGATGTGCTTCACTTGAGCCTAGACACAATCAAGAACATGGAATTACTCTCTTAGATTGTAATCTTCAGAGTAACCCTCCTAACATACAAGAACCTAGGGTTCTCTCTCTCTCTCTAGAATGCCATCAATTCTTCCTCTCTCTTAAGCTCTTATGGTAGTGGAAACAACATTTTCAAAGAAAACAAAGAGATTCAAGGGTGTTTTCCACTTTCTCTCTTCTGACCCATGCCCAAAATCTAACTAATCTCACAAATAAAACCATAGGAAAAGAGAGCAATCAGAACTCTAAGAAGAAATGAGAGGAACTTGCTTACCTTTCCTTTGCTCTTCCTCCTTCTCTTGATCTTTCTCACTCTCCACACCTCTTTTCTCTCCTTGGGTCGAAGTCTAGGGCAAATATGAGAGAAAGAATGAGTTGGGGCGTGTTATGAAGTCATTTTCTCGCCCTTTACTCTTTTTCGGACTGACCTTCGCTATGGCAAAAATTAACCTTCGCTACAGCGAGCTCGTGTTAATCACCTTCGCTATGGCGAGGTTTAACTTTCGCTACGGCGAGCACGTATAAATTCCCTTTGCTATGGCGAGGTTTAACCTTCGCTATGGCAAACTCGTATCAGTTCCAGACCTCCACTCTCGCTATGGCGCACGCTACCGCGAGCAGCCCCTTGATTTTTGTATGGAATGCTCGCACTCGCTATAACTAGAATCACTTTTGCTATTGCGAACAGGCACTCTCGCTGTAGTAAGACCATTTCTCGCTATTGCGAGAAGACTTGGAGAAATTTCTGGATTTCAAAAATTTCCAACTTTCTTCTTTCTTTTCCTTTTCCCTTGTCCCGGTTGTTACAAATATCAATACTACACTATGTAGTACAAAACTATTGGAAGTTATGGAAGAGCTATTACATTATTACCTACGGAGACAAAGTTTATTATTGATGATGTATTATTCTTTGTTGAGTTTCAAAGAAATTTATTAAGTTTCATAGATATCTACCATATAGATACCATATTGAGACTACAAATAAAAAATAATTATTATTTATTTGTCACAATTATTTTATTAAGAAAAAAATGAGTATTGAAAAATTTATGTGGCTTGTCTTCTCTAGTTTGTACTAAACTATTATTTGTACAATTGAAATATATGTTATAATAAACTAGAAGCTCATTAATTTGAATACATTTATTATTTAGCATAATTGGTTAGGCTATTTTGGATCAATTGTTATGCAAAAAAATTAATTAAGAATTCACATAAGTTCCATTAAAGAACTAAAAGATTCTTCAATTCAAAGAATTTTCATATACTGTTTATTCTTATAGTAAAAAAAATTACTAAATTATTACTAACTAAAGTTAGAATTGGATCTCCTACATTTCTAAAATGTATCAAAGGTGATATTTGAGGGCCTATTCATCCAACTTGTGAACCATTCAAATATTATATTATTTTAATAAATACATATACAAAGATAGTCATATAGGTGTTTATTATTAACTCACAACTTAACATTTGCAAGATTGCTCACTTGCTCAAATGATTTGATTAAAAAAATAATTTCTAAATTATGCAATCAAGGAAATTAATGTTGATAATGTTAACAAGTTTATGTCTTAAGATTTTAATGACTATTATATGTTTATTGGAATAACAATTAAAAAGTTGATTACTCATGTTCACACAAAATGATTTGGCAAAATTATTCATTAAACACCTCTAAATAATAGCTAGATCAATATTTATGAGAACAAAACCTTCCATCTTAACATATAAGGATATGTGATTTTATATATAGCAACACTTATACACGCTAAGCTAATAAGTTATTATAAAATTCTCTCCATTATAATTGACTTAGGTGAAGAGCCAAATATTTCCCCTCTTAGAATTTTAGATATGTGATATATGTTATAATTGGTCCACCACAATAGCATAATTCATCAATTGGTATTTTGACCAAAAAAAAAAAATTCAATATTAGAAAGAGATAATAAGTAGTTGAAAAAAGAAATTATATAAAATGCATTTTTATCATCTCATCTAAATCCTTATATAAAGTAATATGAACTAAAAGATCAAAAAATAATATACTTAGAAAATATTACAAATCAACTACTAAATATATTTACTGAGCTAAAAAGATTTATCAAATCTCATATACTAGCTAAAAATGCTCTACTCCAAATTGATCTCCCAGTACAACAATTGGTTAGTGCAAATGAAAGCAAGCCACAACTAAAGCATGGTAGAGCAATTGATTTCAAAGATAAAAGAAAAAAAAATGGAGAAAATAACTAAGATGGTCATATTGAGGAGATAGAAAAGATCTAAAATATAACTAATCATAAAACTCCCAAAAGAGGTCAAGGTACCTAAAATAATGAAGAAATCTTGAAAACTTTTATCACTATGAGAAAAAGATGAAATCGAAACGATATAGTTATCGACACCTTTTTTTACATACAATGTTATTATTGAAATAATACAACAAAAGGAGAATCTCAAACCTAAATCTATCAAGAAATTTAGACAGAGATGCTTAACCAAAAATGAAAAAACGGAATTCAAACATAACTAAATTTAAAAAATGGAATTCAAACATAACTAAATTTACTTTTAAAAAATGAAAATTTTGAACCGTTAGTCTAAACATTTGAAGCGTATGGCCAGTATGATATAAATGGCTATTTGTAGAAAAATAAAATGCAAAAAATAAAGTCATAAAATACAAAGTATGACTTATAGTATGAGGATTTTCATAAAGACCTGTCATTGATTATAAAGAGACATATTCTCTTATGATGGATGCATAACTTTTAGATATCTAATTAGTCTTTTAATACATGAAAAACTTGATATCTACCTAAATGTTGTTACAGCCTATTTTTATGGTTCATCATATAATGAAATTTACATAAAAATCATTGAAAGATTTAAAATGGTAAAAGCATGTAAAGATTGATGGGAAATTTGTTTAATACATTTACATAGATCTTTATATAGATTAAAATAGTCCAAACATATGTGGTATAATCATCTCAGCAAATATTTGTTAAAGGAATAATATAAAAATAATCCAATTTGCCCCTGTATTTTGATAAAAGATCTGGATTAGAATTTGTCATAATTGCTATATATATTAATGATTTAAATATGATTGAAATTCTTGAAAAGCCTTAAAAAATAATTGATTATATAAAGAAATAATTTGAAATACAAAATCTAGGAAAAACAAAGTTTTATCTCAACTTATAGTTCAAACACTTAACAAATAGAATTCTTCTTCATCAATCAGCTTATATTAGAAAAATCTTAAAATAATTTTATCTACTAAGTCTTACAATGGTTGTAAGATTGCTAAATATGAATGAAGACCCTTTTTTGTCTTCCAAAGAGAGGTGAAGAACTTTTTGGTCTCGAAATACATATCTTAATGTTATATGAGTATTAACGTATCTTGCTGATAGTATACGACCTAGTATTATATTTGCTATAAGATTGTTAGCAAAATGAAGTTGTTTAACAAAAAGACATTAAAATGGAGCTAAGTATTCATTGTGATATATCTAAAGGCCCATTGATATAGGGTTATTTTATTCAATTGATTATAGATAATAATTAATTAGTTATATAGATACAGGATATTCATCTAATCCATATAAAGCTCAATCTCAAACCTATTATTTCTTTACATGTGGGAACATAGCCATAACATGATACTTTACAAAATAAACTTTAGTTATTATTTCATCAAATCATACAGACATAATTGTGGCGCATGAGGTAAGTTAAGGGTGTGTTTGGTTAGGGTTAATAACCTAACATATCCAAAAGATGTGATTTGCCCTTAGAGAAAAAGATTCTAACGATATTATATAAAAATAATGCAACATATTAAAAGAAATAAAACGAAGTATATTTCACCAAAATTTCTTTTCATTCATGATCTTTAAAAAAATAGTGATATAAATGTTTAATATACTTGTTTATGTGATAATTTGATAGATTTGTTTACTAAAACATTACTAATTGCCACATTTGAGAAGTTGGTGTACAATATTGGGATACATTGACTTAAGAACATATGTTGTCAGTAGGAGGTGTAAAATACATGCTTTACTCTTTTTTCTTTAACTAAAGTTTTATCCTACTAGGTTTTCTTAATAAAATTTTTAATGAGGCACCTTATGTTATAAATAGTGTATACTTTTTTTCCTTTACTAAGTTTTTATCCTATTGAGTTTTCTTTATAAGGTTTTAACAAAGTATATTGTTTGTTAATGGACATCTAAATAAAAATGATGTAAATGATATAAAATGTCTATAACCCAGAAAAATGACTTTCTAGGATCCTTTTTTATATTTAATGGCATACATCCTATAGCTCCCAAATGAATTATATAATTATGTAAATTAATTTTTTTATTTATATTATTGTAATTTATAGATCTATCTTTATCAAATAGAAACAATATATTAAGCATGAAGTATCCAAAAATAAATGAAAATTATCTTTTTATTTCTTCTCTCAATTTTCTCTGTTGCTCTTGTTATATTTTTATTAGTTTTACAATAGTTAGTAATTTTTGTTTTATTAAGCCTTAGTGCCCATTTTCTCTTAAAAAAAACTTTTTTTGTCCTTTTTTTATAGTCAATAATGGACAATAGATGTCACTATAGAGGTTGCCAAGTGTAACGAAACCATTTTAATGCTTTTTAAAACATTTAAGTGATAAAATTTAATATTCATCAAGCTTTCATTATCTTTAACCATGTCGATTTCAAATTCAATTAAAGTATTTTTTTTTTTAAGGAGCCTGTAAATAATAATGAAATCATAATTAGCACGACAACATAAAAATAATTAATTTATTAATGCAGCCAAAAGTACATAAAAAATAAAACTAATTTACCTATATATTAATTAATTATAAAGTAAATTACTCTCTCTTTTCTTAAAAAATATTTAAATTACATAATCCTCCTCTTAATTATAAAAATATATGCAAATTTTTTTGAAACTAAATATGACTAAAACACTCTTGAGAATAATATTAATTTTTTATTAAAAACATAACTCACTAAAAAATATTTTTTAAAACTTTTATTTCAATGTTATATATTTTGCATTGAAAACTATATATTTAATTTGTTGTAAATATAAAAAATTGAATATTTTTATATTAGTCAAATCTATCATTAATACTTGTTTTATTATATAAATAATAAATATAAGACTATTTGGGTTAAAATAAATATTATTTTAGCTCATATTTTGCTACAAAAAGTCAGTATAAATTATCTTTTTATTTTAGAAGAAAAAGTGTAAATTTTTTAAATACAAAGGAGAGCCTTATAATTAAGAGATATGTTAGAAAAGAGTGTAATTTACTCTTAATTATAAGACTACAAGGGAGCTCTAAATGATAATGTTATCAAAGTATAGCTATAGGTCTCCTTTGGTACACAAAATACGGAGAAATAGAATTGAAGAGGAGTAGGTGATTTGAATGAAACAAAATAAATAATGTTTGGTATGGTTTAGAAAAAGAATAAGAATGTATTTTTATTTATATATTTAGTTGGTTAAAAATAATAAAAGAATGAAAAAAATGAGGAGCTAACGTCAAAAATGTCCCCAAGTAAAAAATAATAAAATAATAAATTTTGTTTTTTCCATGATGCGAGTCATTCAATAATCTTGGGGGTCACATGATAGGAGTTACAATATGACGTGAACAAGACGTGGAAATTCTATAGTAAAGTGAAGAAAAAGAAAAAAAAAAAAAAAAAGTAACTTCAAGATTCTAGCAATGTACTGAAGTAATGATAAAAAGGTCAAAATAGAAAAAAGTGAATGTATTGAAGCAACGATAGAAGGCTCGTGAATGTTTTTCTTATCTGAGCGAAAAATTTTGTTACCAAGCATGTGTCAGAATCCTTAACCTTTTCCACTTCTCCCCATAAACTAAACAGGCCCAAGTAACTTGAAAAATGGAATTTACGCTCTCTTACTAGCTGGTAAAAGAATATCAAGAGCTGAAGCGACTTAATGTTGATTTGAAAGAATGACAGAAGTCCAATAACCCTAACGGGGTACATTATAAACACAATCACAAAAACTCGAGATTTCTTCCCTCGGGGTGTAACTTATGTGATTCACCCTTGGTAGAGAATTGGGTCGTCCTACTTACTCTACTACACATGGTTATGTCCAAATCCTTGAAGTTGCATCCAAGCCCAATAATTCAATTTCATTGTTGTCGTTTTCATTCTTCTCTCTACGTGGCTACTCCTCCCTTCTTCTCTTTGTCTTTATCAGATTGAGTTTGATTTTGATATGACATAATGTCTTACGTGGGCCTAGATGTCAACCGAAATATCCAGACCTGTGGACACAGTATTCTCTCTCCATTATCATTTTCCCTCTCCGTTTTAAAATGAAATGAACTTTAGGGACCAACAGCTTAGCCATTGCCCCCCATTAATTATACCTGAACAACTATATAAGATGTGGTGCCAACAATTTCCAGCCATATTATAAGGCAAAGTTACAGCACAACTAGAAGAAAACATGGAAGGAAAGAGAACACCAGATGTGATACTAAACTCAGGCCACAAAATGCCGGTTCTAGGCTTTGGAACTTCAGTGGATCCTCTTCCACCAAATGACAACCTTGTGTCCATCTTCGTTGATGCCATTAAAGTGGGTTATCGCCATTTTGACACTGCTTCTGTCTATGGAACAGAGGAAGCCATAGGCCAAGCTGTGGCCAAAGCTTTGGAGCAAGGTCTTATAAAGAGCCGTGATGAAGTTTTCATTACTTCAAAGCCATGGAATACAGATGCGCATCCTGATCTTATTCTCCCAGCTCTCAAGACCACACTAAAGTAACTACAATCTTTTTTCTTCGGCTTGCTTAGATGATCCTAGTAATAGTGGGTTTGGGGTCTTGTTTCTTTGTTTTCTCACTAATTATTGGGAATTGATCAGAAAACTGGGGATGGATTATGTGGATCTTTATCTGATTCACTGGCCAGTGAGACTCAGACATGATTTGCAAAATCCTGTTAAATTTTCAAAGGAAGATTTACTTCCCTTTGATATGGAAGGGACATGGAAAGCTATGGAGGAGTGTTCCAGATTGGGGTTAGCAAAGTCCATTGGAATTTGCAATTATGGAAGCAAGAAACTCACCCAACTCCTGGAAATTGCTACCATCCGTCCTGCAGTCATTCAGGTATCCATAATTCTGTGACATTGCCTGTTGATCTGTTTGTGTATTGGCATTGTGATCATAATGTTCATGAAGAACATGATGCTAAATTGGTTTCAGATAGAGATGAATCCATCGTGGCAGCAAGGCAAACTCAGAGAGTTCTGCAAGCAGAAAGGTATTCATGTGAGTGCTTGGTCACCACTTGGAGCTTATAAGATATTTTGGGGTTCAGGTGCAGTCATGGAGAATCCAATCCTACAAGACATTGCTACGGTAAAAAAGAAGACCATAGCTCAGGTAACTGAAAATTATGAGCAAGACGAAGACCGTAGCTCAGGGAGAACATATAAACTGCCACTTCCTCTTAATTTGCATATGCTAATAAAAAGGAATGAACAAACAGTTTTCAGAATTAGAAGCAAATGCTTTCTGCGAGTCATTTTATCAAACACTCATAATGCATTAAGAAAAGTACACAGAAGGATTTAGATTAACTGTAGCACCTAAGTGGCAGTTGTAAAGCAGAATATTTCACACAGCTACTAGTCTCTATCAAAAATAAAAAACCCTTTAAAGTTTCCATATCAAGGCTACAACAAAGTAATAGTAGAGCAATTAACTAACAAACAGAGAGAGACGTTAATATTTCAGGTTGCACTTAGATGGGTATACCAACAAGGATCGAGTGCGATGGTGAAAAGCTTCAACAAGGAGAGGATGAAACAGAACCTTGAAATATTTGATTTTGAGCTGAGCGAGGAAGAAATAGAGAGGATGAAGCAGATTCCACAGCGCAGGCAATACGCAGGCGATATGTGGCTATCTGAAACTGGGTCATGCAAGACCTTGGAAGAACTTTGGGATGGCGATCCTTAATTTTATTTTGTTGCGTGATAAAGGTACAAATAAACTTCAAATTGCGATTTCATATAATTAGTTTGTCTTGAATCATGAATCAGTATGCCCCGCCCAGTTATGTTAGCTCTATCTTTTTAGATAGACCTAACCTGCGTAGAATAATAAGTGCTTTAAAGCCACCAGATCTGGTGTAGTAATGAGGAGCGTGTTCTCATCTTCAGTGTTTTATTCCATCAATGTATTGCTATATTCCATTTTAGTGTTCCCATCTTCAGTGTTTTATTCCATTTTGTCCAACCTAATCTTCTCCAATCGAATGGGGACAGGAAAGGACCAGTAAAGATTGGAATGGCTTTTTTCTTTTTTTCAATTTTTTTGGTTGCAAATTTTAATTATAGAAGTACAAATTATAACTGTAAAGTTATTGTGAGAACAAATTACAATTTAAAATTCTCACAATTGAAAAATTTTTATCTAGTTATAATTTTTATTTTCATATTTAAAATTTGTAATTTAAAATTATAAAAATAAATTAAATAAAAGGTCATTTTAACTGAATTCCTTCTAGCCACTATATAATTGGAGAGGATTCATTTTGTATTTTATCCTCACAAGGACTCTAGCCTTCTATTGAAATTAGCTCTAATTATTAATTTTACCATTTAATATTTAGTCTAGAAAACAAAAGCTCTAATTATTAGTTAGAAGTTGTTTCATAATTGATTTTATCCAATTATATATAACTAATCTTATCAAACTTAACTTTTTAATTCTTGCCCAAAAAAAGTAACGTTTTAATTGAATTAAATTTTTATAAAATTGATCTAATGAACTTAGCTATTAAGTTTATACTTTATAAATTTAGATATAATCGAAAAAAATTGATTATTTATTTATAATTGAAGTACTTTAAACTATATAGTAATTTATACTTTTTTCTTTTGACGGCTCATTCAATTAGATAATTGTTAACCCCTCTATCTACTTTTGTGATTGATTTTTGTTTTCATGTACTATTTGAAATTTTTTATGTAAGATATAATAGTTGTAACATTTTAAAATTTAAAATATATTACAATTTCTTTTTCAGAAAATTGACCATCTAATCTAATTCAAATCAATTAAACTGTGATTATTTTAATTGAAGTAATTGATTAAATTTTGTTACTCGACCGACTTAACTGATTCAATTAGGTAAAATATGCAAACAAATTTACACCTCTAGAACTAGTTGATGCCATCCCTATATACGACATCTATACTCCAAAAAATTTATAAAATTTGAAAATTTTGAAAAAAATAATTTAAAATTCAATAAAAATTAGAATAAATAGACAGAAAGAATTGAAAAAAAAAAGTCACCTGAATTAATTTGCTATATATAGTTCAAGTGATTGGGCTCGAGAGAGTTTGAGCAAAGGTATTGAAAGAAGTAGTGAATTATTATTATGAAAATATTGGTCAATAACAATTTTTTTATAAATAAAAAGAGATCTCATATAAAAGTGAACACCGAGCCCACAAGCTTTGTGTGTCTGGTTCTGCCAGGCCAAATTGGATAAGTTGGGTCAACCAAAAAAAAATCGAGTTAGACTGGCCACCAAGCTGGTCTTATGAGCCACATTGGCCCAATTGACCTAAAGTTTAAATCAAAAAAATTTTAAAAAAATTTTATAAAGGTTTATATAAAATTTTTAATTTTTTTAAAAATAAAATTTAATTTTATAAAAAAAAAATTTAAATTATTTTATAATTTTTTACTATAAATATAAAAAAAGATGGCCCTTTTTAAATCAAATTAAGTCCAAATAATGAGTTCTAATTTTAAAATCCATTTAAATTGAGCCAAACTTTAGCATACTAGAGTGCGACTCAGCTTGACTTATGCCCCTAATCTCATGTCGTATTTTATCTTCAGATTGGGTCTCCTTCTCTTTATTTTATTTTATTTATTTATTTTGGGAAAAACTGTGAGACCCACCTAATTTTAATATAAATTTTACAATAATCTATGGTTGAGAAGTGAGAGCTAAAAGTAACCCACTTTGTACGTTGATACATGGATATGATGATTACACCCGATCTCACAGACCTAATCGCCTGGATATGATGACAATGAAAGACTTTGAATTTTCTTTATTTTTATTATTTTTTATCTATTTTAAAAAAGTGTGAGGCTTCGGTTAAGTTTTATTTCGCTTGAACTCCACATGTCTACTGAGAAAAGAGATGGAGATATCCAAACTCGCAGGATGCAAATGCGTGGACGCAACAGAGCCACGAGAAACTCTCGGCGCTATTAGGCTACCCTCAATATCTAATCACAGTGGTTTCAAACGGGTGCTCCAGACCACAACGAGAAAACTATGGAAGCAAAGCAAGTCCCAGACGTGGTACTGAATTCTGGGCAAAAGATGCCAGTGATAGGGTTGGGAACAGTGACAGTTCCTCGTCCACCAAACGACGCCCTCACCTCCGTCTTCATTGACGCCATTCGCATTGGCTACAGGCATTTCGACACTGCTGCTATCTATGGAACCGAAGAACCTCTCGGCCATGCTGTGGCCAAAGCTTTAGAGCAGGGCCTCCTCAAAAGCCGTGACGAAATCTTCATCACTTCAAAGCTCTGGAACACCGACGCCCATCCCCATCTTGTTCTCCCAGCTCTCAAAACCACCCTCCGGTTAGTCTACTTCTCTCCCCCAATTTATTGCATATTTTCTCACGCAGTACTGGTATCGTACTGTGTCTTGTACTGCCCAACGGTTCTTTCTCCTTGTGGAATAGGGGAGAGAAACAGAGAGGGCCAACTAACTGGACAGCATGTGCTGACTGCAAAGGATTTGAGTTTTTTGTATACACATTAATATTTCTTACAATTTATAATTTCTTAAGTGGTTTGAGTCAAATTAATTTATCCGTCGTATAGTTTAAAGTGGGTTATTTAACTCTTCATTTATGATTTGTTTACCGACTACTTAATTATCTTGTAATATTTTTGGTTTTAGAATTAAAAAAAATAATCATATAAATGTTAAATTAATGATTAATTGTATATAGGAAATATTGTTTTACTTACGCATCAATAAATTTCATAGGCTTTTAAAATTGTTGCTAGAATGAAGAAAATATTTGAGAATTGAAATTGTAATCTAAACAAACTTCTAACAATAAAATAGTTTATTATTTTATTTCAATATTTATGTAATTATTATTGTTAAATTTGAATTAAAATATTATAAAGTGTTTAAATAATAACATAAACAACTCTAAGGAGTTTAACACTTTCAACTACAGAGTGATTTTGAGCAACAAGGTAAATTGTAAGAAGTGTTTTCTCCCACTCTAATGACTTGTTTGACTTTTTGGTTTGGAATTGTACAGAAAGCTGGGACTGGAGTATGTGGATCTGTATCTGATTCATTGGCCAGTGAGGTTGAGACAAGGAGTTGAAGGCTTCAATTTCACTGGGGAGGATGTGATTCCCTTTGACATGAAAGGAACATGGGAAGCCATGGAAGAATGTCATAGATTGGGCTTAGCCAAGTCTATTGGTGTCAGCAACTTTAGCATCAAAAAGCTCACCCACCTTTTAGATAATGCTGCAATCCCTCCTGCAGTCAATCAGGTTTGTGTGTGTGTGTGTGTGTGTGTGTGTAGATAATGCTGCAATCCCTCCAACAGTCAATCCCTCCTCCAAGCCGCATTGTAATGGCTCATTCATTTTGACTTAGTGACGGAGAGTACTGAATGGTGGTTCTAGGTGGAAATGAGCACATCATGGCAGCAGGGAAAACTCAGAGAGTTTTGCAAGCAGAAAGGGGTCCATGTGAGTGCATGGTCACCACTAGGAGCATACAAAGCCCTTTGGGGTAACAATGCCGTGATGGAGAATCCAATCCTTCAAGACATTGCTGACGCTAGAAACAAGAGTGTAGCTCAGGTGCAGCACTGCAGCTTATCACATTTCAAACTAAGTACTTTCAAATGGAGCTTTCTTTGGGCCGATAAGTTCTGTGCCAAAATCCTATTTTGGTCTAAAATGTTGTCATTATTAATTTGATTCTTTATAAATTTCGTTTTTGGTATATGGTAGAGCAAAGGTTTGAACTCTTAACTATCTACACTTTTTACCACTAGACCACCACCTCGTAGCTAATAATGACACCACATTTTCAAGGACTAAAATAGAGCTTTCGTCAATAAAAGTAACTATGATATAATTTCTATTGCCTTTCGCATATGCCCGAAGCATGTCTTCCCCTTGTTCCTGGGAGTGATTTTCACAGCCTTGAATTATAAATCATATGGTTATAGGAAATCCCAATTCTAAGGCCACAGAACTTTTCCTTCTTTAGTCTTTACAAGTGCTGAGCAATATTTTGTCAGAAAGTAGTCTAACAAGTATAATGAAGTTGAATAATTTTTGTTCTAATACCATGTACTATATTGAGATGACAGAGAGTGGCACGGATAATCCATATCTAGAGTCTAGAATGAAGGTTGATAAATAGAATCAGAGTATTCATGAATCAGAACCTTTCTTTTTTCTTTTTTTTTATATGCAGATAGCACTAAGATGGATATACGAGCAAGGGGCAAGTGCCATTGTGAAAAGCTATGAAACAAAACCTCGAGATATTTGATTTGGAGCTAAGCATGGAGGAATTAGACAAAATCAGCCAGATTCCACAACGCAGGATGTGCGAGGGAAAAGGGTTCGTGTCTGAAAATGGGCCTTACAAGTCCTCGGAAGAACTCTGGGACGGTGATATCTGAATAATACTCCTATGCTTCCCTTTTCTTAAAACCAACTATAAAGCCGATCATACTTTCCATGGATTCATTCACCCTTGAATTATTTGCTTTTCTCTTATCGAATGCTCAGACACAGATCTTCTGTTTCATCTACATTTTTTCTTTTTTGTCCTTATTTGTGAAATTTACGAAGGTACAATGCAAAAAGAGATAGCAATATCTGAGAATGGAGGGATATAATCGCGTGCTCTAATACTCTTGAGCTCCACTAAAAGGTTACATTATCTAGGAGAATAGACCCATATAGTGTTTTCCATCAATTTGGGTTATATTTTTCTGAACAACTTAAGAACTCAATATACTATACTTTTGAAACAGTGCTCTTGTATTTGTTAGAAGAAAAGACTTTATTCAAACTAGAACTAGAATCCTCCGGTCCGGAAGAAGATCATGTGAAAGAGAGAGATGAGAGTGGGATCCAATACGATCCAGTCATGTGAACCTCGACCCCTTGTCTCTTTTACCCTCAACATACTAAGCTCAATCACGCTTACCGTAATACCCCAAAAAATAAATAAAGCAGACCCATATATTCCAGTGATAAGATGTAATGAATGATTGTAACAAATTTTTTATAATACAAAATTTTACGTTTATCGTTTACCAGAATTTGGAATTTGATAGTACTTTTTTTTTTTTGGGAGAGATGTGAAGGTAAAGCGTTTTGAGACTAGAGAGAAAGCTTTGATGAAGGAAGTTTATTAAAGAAAAAGAAATAGTATTGCACAGTTTGGTTAAAGAGATGGCAGTACAAAAGTTCTCCCAAGAAGGACCCATCTTGATTGTGATCTAACATGCCGCCCCGGAAGCTGGGTCCCACTAAACCCAGCTTTCCCATACAGTACAGAAAAGAACTACAAAATTAATGTAATTCTCTACACAATGCCTATGAAATGAAAACAATAGTAGCTCTAGACGACTCTTGTGAGGACAAAATGTCTGGTTACTCACACTTGATGGATCGATATATGTGACGAACAAAGAGCAAAGCTGCACGGTAACCGACAGTTCCAAGCATCAAGAAGAAACCATAGCATACACAGGCCATGTATCCGAAGAAAAATGAGGTCTGCATGAACCCTGACATATCAGAGCGAGCATAGTAGTAATATAAACAGTAGGCATAGATGAACAAGCCTGTTGATCCACCGCATAGGAATGATCTGCAAGGAATCCATGAGCATAGGTCAAGTCCAGTGAGCATATAACAAGTTTCTCTTGAACACCAGTTTTCATGGACTTTAGGGCATGTTTGGATTGAGAAGAATGGAGAGAAAGGGAAGAGAAATTCTAATTTAGACATTTTTCTTTTATATAGATTTAAATCTAATAATTTTTCCTCTTAACAAATGTTTGGATTGAAGAGAATGAATGGGAAGAAAAGAAAAATGTTTATTTAAATTTAAATCAATGAAAATGTTTAAGTTAAAATTTCTCTTCCTTCCCTTCCCCTCCATTCATTTTGAATAATGAGTTTTAAATTTAAACTAAATGCATGTGATAAATAAACGCAGATGATCTCACCATTCAAACAACATGATTTCAAAAACTGAAACAACAATTCAAAAGGTAAATGGAAATGCAAGAAAGCTCGCACTCTTGAAGACTCCTATTTCCACTGGAGGATGGTGGCAACGAGGTCCACCTATTCAGAAATATGAATACTGGCACACAGCACTGACCATAAGGAAGATTTTACCAAGCTTGATGGGTAAAACAACCGCAAGAAAAGCAATTGATTTTTGACAGACAGACCTAAGAATCAGTCGACACATTTCTAAGCAAATTTTCAAGAACTTTATGACTAGTAATTGTTACGTTCAAAATTTTGGCATTTTGAAATTTAAGTTATCATAGATGTATATTTTTCATTTTAAAAAATATTCATATAAAAATAATAACTTAAATAAAATAAAAAAAAATCGAGATCACAATTTACATATTTATCCCTTAATACAATTACTGTTAGACAAGATTCAGCTGCTTGATCATCCAAGAGGCAGGTAATTGAGAACGCAGCACAAGTCCAATATATTATATACGCATGCCACTAGCTGCTCACTAGGAATAGAACAACCAATACAAACAGTGGGGCAAGACATAGAAGACAACCACTTCTGTTAATGACCAAATGGATCAGCCTAGAGAAAGATCAATGTTTATATAACAAACCATTTTATAGACCCATCCCCAAAGGAAATCATGTATCAAAGTAATGTTTGCCTAAGAGCTAAAGTTACTAACAAATAAATATCCATCAGTCAATTAGCCGTCAAATCAGATGGTATGCATAACTGCAAACCAATAAGGAAAGAATTGTGGCAAGTAGTAAATTCATACCTCCACCACCACTCATGGTCCTCAGCAGCAAGCTGGAAATATGTCAATGCCACAGTAATGAAAGCAGTAACAATTAACAGAATGATGAAGACAATGAAGAGGATGCTATATATGGTGTAAATCCTGTGGCCCCAGACACTCGCAAATATATAGTATAGTTCAATGTATATTGCACTGAAAGGCAAAAACCCTGCCATTGCCATCTGAGGGATTGTTCCGCGATACCATGGCAAAGGTGGAATCTCCCTGGGATATTTAGTTGTCCGGCAAGGAGCTTGGAATTCTGACTTGCTATTCTTTCCAGCAATCCCACCCAACACAAGTAAAGGCGATGTTACAAGGGTCCATATAAGAACTATCACCACAATTGTGCCAAATGGAAGAGCAGCAGTGGCATTGTAAGCAATTGCTACAGTATTCAGAAAGCAAAATGTGAGGAACAGAGGTCCACAGAAAAGGCATCCCGTCAAAAGTAGGTTTCTAACCTGTCATGATATAAGGACAGGCGTATAATTATTAACAAAAATAACATTCAACTTTATTCAGTACAGGACCAAATTGCAAAGAAAATTCTTAAGCACACACCCAATTTGTTCCTTCTAGCTGACAATAGAAGGAGATGGCGGTGTAGCCAGCAATCCCCGAAGTGAGTGCATATATGACAACAAGTGCAGTAAATAGTGCCCCACGATTGTATGGATAAAATACACCAACAAGTGCCAGAATGAATATGAATACCGTGCTGCATAGCATGCATAAATACAATTTATTGTCACAAAATTATAAAGACAATATCACAGGATAACTTTCCAGAAATGTGCCTTTGGGGTTGAGACATTGCATTGGAAAGAGCTAAAAGATGCTTACAGAGTAAACAGCTGGGTACCAGAGCCAAGAGCAGCTGCAAATAGAGACTTGTACTTGGGAAACCTAAATACATCTCCATGGATGTATTTCCAACCAGTCTCCTCCTGATCCTCAGCAGATTCTTCATCATGGGCATATCTTTTGGAAAGACAAGATTCATCCGTCAGCAAAGAGGAAAAAGATTCCCTTTCACAGTCAAAGTAAATAGGCACCCCCAAAAAAAAAAGGATGAATAGTTCTTACTTGACAAAATCATTCTTAAGGACTCGCATGAGAATGGTTGCAAGAAACCCAGTTAAAAGAAGTACTGTCACACATGAATTTATGATTGAAAACCAATGGATCTCCAAATGATGAGGCAGTGAGGAAGACTGAGAGTACTTGTCCATCCGCTTCTCAAAAGGAGTGTTAGTCTCCTTCCATTTTACAGTATAAAGAAATTCCACATCAACTTCTCTATCCTCTGTAAGGTCCACAAGTGCATTTGGATCTGTGCGAACATTGATTTCAATGACATGGTCCTTGTTATAAAAAATGTCAAAGTGAATCTGCTTGTACAAGTAGTACTTATAATCACTAGGGTCTTTTCCTTCCTTATCAATTTTTCCTATGAACCCCCAAATAGGTAAGTCATCATAATACATCTGAAAGTAGTAGTCCTTTCGTACAGCAGACCGAAACCTGGCCACTTCTTCCTTCTTGAGTGTCTTTTTGCAAACTACTTCAGAATCTTTGTCCAGCCGGTATTCAAGTTTATAAGGGGCACTCACTAAACGATCACCATTCAATACTTCTCCAAGAGCTTCCTTTTTCTCTTTCATGTGATCTGCAATCAGAATCAAACAAATAAAATGACTACTCACAAAACGAAGGAAAGTCAATGGAAAAGGATGAGTATTGAAAGACTAAAACCAACCTGGTGGACAGAATGCAAGATCGAAATAACGATAGGTTTCACTGAAAAGAAAAAGAGCATGATTTTTATATCTCAATACCTCATTCATAAAGCACATCAAATTCAAACACCAATTTAACTGTTCAAAACGAATATAAATCCTGCCAGCACGAGACACACAGACAAACTAGTGACAATTGTTTTAATAAAGTGAATCAACCATTAAGCGCTTACCAGTAATTCATAATCCATTTCCATCATAGCGACTAAAATACATTTCCATACTCCGGGCAATAGCAATAGATCCAGCATTCGGAGACCACATACATGTTCAACAACAAGATCCCACATCCACATGTATATGTCCCATGATTCAAATCTCAGGCATTGTAGCAAGGTTCAAATGAAAAAAAATAAAAAATAAATCATAGAAGGTATCAGCACCTGACACTCGAGAATATGATAATCACATTTCCCAGCTAAGTATAACAGAAGCATAACTCTATCCGGGATCAAGCAAGGTGCGATAGTTTGCATTATATACTCGCCCCAGTACTTATCACTCTGAAACAGTAGATTAAAAACTTTGGGCAATTCAAATTTCCTGGCAGTTTTGTTGAGCAGAATGCGGGATCATGTAAGTGAATTTCTCATTCAAACACTAACGCTCAGAATGAGCTTAGATCCAGTTGACGATAAAGATACTACTCCACCCAGCCCCAATCCAGCAAAAAAATTCGTGTTAAAGAAGCACAGAAATTAAATCCGAAACTTTCAGAAGGAGGTGGTAGATCGAGCAAACGTTTACCTGGGATTATGAAAAGGGCCAACCTTGTTAGCATACAGGGGGACCGGATCTCCTTCCTTGTAACGATGATCTGATGAATCCGATCTCACTTGGGTCACATCCCGGAGAGCAAACACAAAAGCGATGAACAATAGCGCCACCGCCCTCCCCATCGTTCCCCTTTCCCTTCAAACCAAGCGACCTCGAGCAAACCCAGCAACCTCAGAAGGGTCAAAGAAAACCAGAGAGAGAGCGCTCTAAGAAAGGCCACAAAACCTAAGGGGGCTTATAAATGAAGGAAGCGTTAGGAGGAGAAGGAGGAGGTGGGATTTGGTGGTCTAACAGTGACAGAGACTCGTTGCCTCACTGAAATACTTGATGTTTCACCTTACAACGCGAAGACGTTCCTTTTTGGCTCAGCCACCGACGCACCGGTGCGAACCTTGGGCTGCTCTTGCTCCCTCGTTTTGGGGGGGTTTGGTTCCTTTATAGCATGATCCATTTTTCATTTGAGTAAATAAATTACACAATTTTTTTAATTTGTTGAAATTATATATAATTTTTTTTTATTTTTTAAATATATTTTTTGTTTAATTTTAAATTTGTTTTATTAAAGTAATCTCCATTAAATATTATTTTTTTGACTTGTAAGAATTAGTTTTAAATGTAATTTTAGTTTTGAGTAATAAATTTCTTTATTATTAAATCTACTATCTTTATCAGTTAGATTCAAAGGAAAAAAATATTTTAACTTTAAAAAAATATATATTTATGTTAATAAAAAGTATAGTATAATTTTTGGTCAGATAAAAATATATATTTTTTAAAAATAAAATAGAGATTGTAATTTTAATAAAATTCAACAAAAGTTTATGTAATTTTTTCTTTTATTTTTTCTTTTACTTTTAATGTGGACGTCGATGTGTAACGACGTGATTGGTTTGAGTTGTGAGAGTGTAGGATCGGGTGCGACTGTAGTTAACTCTTGGATGATCATAAACTGTCCTTCAAATCCAGTCTAGATCAGATTTTGTATAGGACGTCTGATTCAAACACGTGTAAGCTTGGATCAATATATGGCAAAGTAGGATAAAAGAGGTGTCGATGACAATTAATGAAAGATGAAAAGGCCAGTAGATGCATAAATTTCTATATACTGTCCAATATTAGCAATGGAAACAATATTTTTTGTTATGAGAAAGAAATAAAATAATCAGAATTTCTCTTTTAAGATAGAAAGTAAAACACAAAATTAATTTTTAAAATAAAGATACATATCTTAAAATCACCATATTACCTCTTATTATTTTTTATCTATAGTCTCTCCAATGTTCATTCTCATTTTTTCTCTTGCCCTTACATATATATTTTAATTGTATATATTATATATATTTATTGTGACTTCATTTTTTATATTTTAATTAAATGCAAAATTATAATTTAATTAAAATTAACCAAAATAAATATTTAAAATCGTTTATCCATTCAAATATATTAATAGCAAAGTCATACATATATATATATATATATATATAGGTATATACACACACACATATATAATGTGTGTGTGAGAGAGAGATATTAATTGCAAAGTTGTGCGTGGGTGTGTAATTTTTCTTTTGGGAGGGGGAGTGAAATTTACTTTTTTAAAAAAATTAACTAAACACAATATATTAATAAAAGCATTAAACAAGTATTTTACTAAACACTAACATGTGGTGTGTGTGAAAGTAAAAATTACTTTTAAAAAAATTGATCAAATACAATACATTAATAAAAACATTAAACAAATATTTTACTAAACACTGATTGCTTTTACCATAGCATAATCTTTATGAAACTTATGAATGGTGATGGCCTAAAACAAACCAAGGGCGAGGCAGACAACACAAGGGCATCTGCTCGAGAAGGTATAAAATTATTATGGATTTTGTTACTTTTTTTGTTAGTTATGATTTTTTTTATGTTAGTAACATCAAATTGCTTAATTCTAATGCATAAAATCAAAACTAAACTCAATTTAACCCATTAAAAGATCCAAATAATATGAATTAATGAGAGTTAACAAGTAGCTACTTCAATATCTGAATAATAATATGCTCATCCAAATTTTGAATAACAATACAGGAGCATAAATGAAACAAGGAAACAAGTGAGACTTTACTACGTGAGTTCTACTCTTATTAGGTTAAAGATCCCTCCTATATAAGAGAAGATGTGAACTAATTAATTGCACATAATTTTGTGCATTTTAATCTTTTTTTTTAATATTCACTATAACGCTATCAATCTTAGCGTATAAAAAAATTGATTTTGGCAAAATTATCTTGACAATTAAAGTCATAAGACAAACGTTCTTTCAATTATGTATTAAAAAAGTTTTAAAATAGAAAGTATTGTCAATTTTTAAAATGGTGCGATCAATCAAAATTATCTTCTTTGAAAATGTTTAAATCACTGTTGAAGTTCCCAATTTCTATATATTTTATTGATGGTTTTGAAGTACGAATGCATTTAATATATTCATATGATATATGATATGCGATATGTATGATTTACAAATTTGTTGACAAAATATTAGTGCCATAATTTTGACTCTAAATGTACATATATTATTTTTTTGATAAATTAAATACAGTCTTGTTTTGATTATAATGGTTAGATTGCTTAATTTCTATCAATTTTTTAACGATAGGTAGATTTTTATTACCTTTTATTGTTAATTTTTTGGTTCAATTTTTTATTAATATTGATTGTTAAGTCTTAATTTGTCACCATCTTTATTAACAATTTTTTTTTGAAAACCTAAAGAAAGAAAACTATGAATCTTGTTTTTGAAAATAATAATTTAGTGCCCAAGTATGCATCCAAGCAGCATCTACCCCTAATTAAGGAGTCACACTGGATGGTAGAATCGAAGAATCGATTCGAATGAACCCTTAAAAATCAATCCAAAGATAGACAAAATGGTCAAACTCAGAAAAAGGTCAAATAAACCGAACTGGTTTGAACAAAATTTTTCATTGATTTTTTTTTTAATTTTGTTATTGAAATTTTTTTTTTGGACCAACTTTTATTATTGAAATTTCATCATCATGATTTATGCTTATACAGAATTTAGGTTAAAACAATATAATTTTGTCTATTTTTTTAATATAAATTAGAACTACGTATGTATTTTATCTTTTCTGTTTCAAAATATTAAGTAATAATTATTAATCATTATTGCATATTCTTATGTAAGAGTATAAACTTATTTTATATACAATAAAATTATTAATGATGTTTCAAATAAATTATTTGATCATTTTATTTTGAATTTTTTATTAATTTAGTGCTATATATGATATTTAAAATATTATTATGTTATACGGTATATATATATATATATATATATAACATATTTATGAATTTTATTATAGGTTCAATAGCTGTTGAATTATGTCCATGCTTGTTGCCCAAACTTATTTGTGAGAAAAAATGACATATTATTCAATAAAGTATTTAGTTTGATTTTTTGAGGTTTTGGCCTTGCTTCTAAGAAAAAATATGTTCTTTTTTTTTAATAGTAAAAGTAGTTTTTCTGTCATGAGAAGGAAGTGAAAAAATAAAAATTTCCTTGTGAAGCATAAGTATAAGCAATCTTTTTCGCCAAAAATACCTTAGTCAAAATTATTAATGATCATATTGCCACTTATATATGTATAATATTTTCTTTTTCTATTTCATTTATTCTCTTTCCCTTATATATTAATTTTGATGTAACTTTTATATTTTATTTATATTAATATAGCTCTAAGCTCTTTGTCTTTTTGGTCTCAAACTAACCTAAGAAATGAAATAATATTTTAAAAAATAATCAAAAGAGAAAAATTAAAATGCATATGGGAGAGAGAAGTTATCTAACTTCCATTTACTTCTTTTTGTTATTTTCAAATTTTAAAATATATTATAATTTAGTTTAATATTGACATGCATGTTAAGCAACTAATTTGTATTTATCTTGATTAAGAAGTTTTATAATCCAAAAGGCTTTGTCCAATGTCTGGAGGAGGTATCACTTAAGTTAAAAGTTTTAGGGCAAAAAAAATATGTTATATATTTATTGTAGTTTTATTTTCTATATTTTAACTAAATTAAAAGTCAGAAATTTGATTAAGGTTAACCATAATGAATATTTAAAGTCAATTATTGATTCAAATAGCATTAATTACAAAGTCAAATTTATAAAGATAAAGTATATTTTTCTTCCTAAAGACAAAATGCTTCTTTTTCACCATGCTTTATGTGAAAGAAAAATTATATAATTACTCTGTTAAGTTATAATCTGATTGTAGTTTTGATATCCATATTTTAAAACGTAACATTTTCCTTCCTAAATTACTACTACGAATAATAATAATAAAATGTTATATATTAATTAAAATTAATATTAAGAAACCACGTGGTTTGTCATATGATATCTTTGTTTCCAACATTTTCTCCAGTTTTTCCACTGCACAATATCTTATAAGTGTTTTTCTCAAAATCACGTTATTTTTTAAAGTTAATTTTTGCTAATATGTAATATTCTTATTTTTTGTAATAATTTGACAAATAAAGTATTATGTTTAAAAGCTTAAATATTAAAATTGTAATTTAATTATAATTCAAGATTATATATAATTTTTCTTTCTATGAATTTTTATTAGAAGAAAATGATTTTAAAACAAATAAAAATTCATGGCAATTTCAAAACTAGCCCTTAGAACAATCAGCTCGCTGCCGGTCTAATTTTTAAAATTATGCTTAACCTTCCAAATGGTGCAAGAGATTGCGGTTAACGACTTAAAATAATGGAATTGGCGAATATCTGTTAGCATTTTATAAGCTTTTAGGTCCACCACCTCCAATTCTCAGTAGAGCAGCAGGGGAAAGGGACCCTTAAAGCCTTTACAGCTAAAAAGGAAAATACAAGAAGCAGCGACACACCACCACCAACCGCCCACTACCACCACCAGGTGCTTCCCCTCCTCCTCCGCCTGTTTGTGTGTTTCACTTTTTCTTTTTCATTTTGAATTTCAATTTTTTATTTATTCGCCATTCTGGGACCCATTTTTCTCTTCTTCGCCTCTTACACCAAAACCCAGGTAATCATTTTCTGGGTAAATGCCAGATCTTGATTTTCCTCCGATTTCTATGGAAATTGGGTTCCACCTTTTGTGAACAACAAGATTATGGTGGGAAATAAATCCCGCTTTGGAAAGCTTGCAATTTCCTTAATGTTGGGGTTTAGTGGAGGGGTGGAGGAGAAGGAAATCTGTGCAAGATGGATTCCCATTCCGTGGATTTGAGGGAAAATATTTATGTAGTGGTGCCGGATCGGCGCTGAGAATAGTTTATTTTCACTCTTAGAGCTTGGCCGGCACCTCGTAATGACGGATTTTGAAACCTAGGTTTCGACATTCTCAAGAAAGAAATTTGGACAAGTTTGCTGTTGTTGATTGCTGGAAATCTGTTCGAATAGAAACAAGAATATAAACATCTGAATGTTTTGATTTTCCGTTTAATCAGGGTACAAGGAGACAAAATGCCGCCACTTGGTTGTGCTTGATTCGAGGTAAGCTTTTCCACTTTCTCGAGTCAAAACGGCTCGATGGGCTCCCACCATTTTTCAAAATTTCGTCTTTTTTATCCATTCAAATTCATCAGGAAAGATTGGTGCTATGATAGTGTGTATAATTCTTTTTTCCATCTTTATTTTGAATGAGCTCTTAGTTTTGGGTATTCTGAAGTCTTATTATGTTTCTCTCTGGTTTGAGTATAGGTTCGTAGAGCTTGATAATGGCGGACACAAACTCTGTTGAAGTGATATTGGACTTTCTGAGGAAGAATCAATTTACGAGAGCTGAAGCAGCATTGCGTGGTGAGCTTAATAGTCGTCCTGACATAAATGGCTATCTCGAGAAGCTTACCTTGGAAGAAAAGACCTTACATAATATGTCAGAAAATGATAAGGGGAAGCCAATTCTAGAAATGCAAGGGGTGGGTTCTCATAATAGTGTTGAAGTTTCAAAAGAACTAATTGTGAAGGAAATAGAGTGTGGGACTGGTAGGAATGCAATTGAAAGCAAATGGAAAAATGTACCTTCTATCGGAGAACGGAATAAATTAAATGAGGTGGTTGGGACAAGTGGCAAAAGCTTTGCTTTCTCTAAAAGTTCAGAGGATGGTGTGCTTGATTTATACTCATGGAAGTTCAATCCTGACAATGGTCCTGTGGAGCCTTTCCAAAATGACGTTGGTACCAGTTCCAATAAAAGTTTGAAGGCCCCATTATCTCAGCAATCACAATATCAAACAAGTGAAGCTCTTGATGCGGCCAACACCATTGCAAATTCTGGAGAGGAAAATACTGTTCCCACAGATAAGAAAGCCTCATGGATTGGAAGTAGTATTGGTAGAGCCTCTGTGGAACAAAAATATGAAAGTTTGCAAGCCAAAGAACCTAGGGAACTCTATCGGCAGCCTAAATATCACAATTCATCTTTTAAAGAGAACTTTGCGGATAATCCCTGGTCAACAACTGATGAGAATGTGAATTCATCTTCAGACATTTGGAGAGATTGTTCTGTTAAGACTGTTTTCCCCTTCTCCAAGGGTGACATATCTGCAAGCTATGATAAAGCAACTTATACAGACAAAAAAGAGGGGAAAAGAAGGGCAGAAATAAGTGATATTTGTGCATCAATAAAAGAACAAGTGGATGAAGTGGGTAGAGCTATTTACTTAGGCAAGTCACAAGGCAGTTCGGAACACAAGACCATTGGCAGCTTAAGTTTTCCTCTTGCGCCTGGGAATCAGAAGGAAGAATTACCTAGGCTTCCCCCTGTTAAGCTCAAGTCAGAGGACAAGCCTTTGGCTATTAACTGGGAGGAAAAGTTTGAACGTGATGGACCTGCTTCAAGAATTGCTGGTGCTGATGGCTCCTTAATCATAGGGTCATATCTGGATGTGCCTGTTGGACAAGAACTTAATCCTGCAGGTTGGCTTAAATATAACACTATTATCAAACACTATCATGTGTTCGCTAGTGATATCTGCATTTCAATTGGCATATTCCTTTTTGGGCCTAAATTAGCAGTTGCATTTGTTGATTGGTAATGATTGTAGTTTATGTTGTGGGCTCAGTGGAAGCTTTGCCTCTTGCTGGACTTGGGATCTAAAGTTCTTACTAGCCCTTTTGTTCCTTTATATCCTTCACATTTCAAGTTTTGATTTCTTAATATATTATAAGGCTTGTGCGATTTGAAGCCTTATTCCATTGATGTATTGTGTGTAAATTTGATTAATTGCCTTAATGGTTTTTAATATTGTAGTGGATCAAATTGATTTGGATCTTTGGTGCTTCTCTCGATTTCTTATCTGTTTCAAATAGGAAGAGTTTCAATGAGAATTGACTATAACATTGAGGTTCCCTATGGGGTCAATGATTTATGTTTAGTCTGTAGTTCACAGTAGGATTTACAATAATGAATTGTGTGAATTTGAAGACTGTAAGCTGATATCTCCTGCTGACAAGCTTTGGGCGTTTTGAAATAGTAATTACTTATTTAGTATTGCATGGCTACTTGAACTGTGTAGAATACTTGTTTTGGTTATTTTTTTAAGAAATAAAAGCTTCAAGTCATACGTTCAGGAGAAAAAACCAGGGTGGGGGGGGGGGGAAGAGAAGATTAGTGCTACTAGAGATGTAAAATGTAGCTATGCTGTTAAAATAGATGCTTAGTTTATGCTTCTGCACTATTTATGAGTATTGAGTAGCAGTACCTCTTTAGGCATCCTTAGGATGCTCTGTGGCTGAGCTTTCTGAGGGGCTTTCTTGTATTATATTTTTGGTCCATGAAAACATCTTAGATTAGGGAAAAGTTGCTGAAAATGTGAAGTGACTGCAATCCTCATGCTTGCAGCTAGGAGGCTATTTGTAGTTAACTGTGTAAAGGATGAAATTATTTGACAATGTTATGTTCTGATGAGAACAGTGTCCATTTTGTGAATTTCTCCGGGAATGAATTACTTGAGAAAGAAATTTATTGATAGTTTTCTCATTAAAAAAAAAAAAGGCAAAACTCTCGTTCTTTTTCAATCAATGTTTTTAAAATTGGACCCAACATTGAACTAGTGGAGAGACTAGTTTATAGTTCACTAGACATACTGTGATTCAATCAGTAGTAATTAAATAAAAATAAATATTATATATATTAAAATTTTAATGTAATAAATAATAACAAATATCAACGAATATATGTTTTTCAATTTGTTTGTTTGTTCCTCATTTAATAACCCATTAATTGTTGTTGATAAAAGCAACTATTAATTAAGTAGAAAACTGGAAACTCATAGGTTGGTTCTCTCTTCTCTAGATCTATGCAAATTCATCCTTTCCTATTTGCTTTGCTTTTGGATGGCTATACTAGTCAAAGTGCTGTGGTGCCAACCCCTCTCTTGGCAAGATTCAGGCTCTCTTATTAAATTAATGCTTTGCACCCAAAGTAAAAGAGTCTTTTTGCTTTATTTTGGAGCATTTGTGCCCTTTGCAAAACGGTATTGGAAGAAGCTATGAAGCACAAGTGCGGGACAGTGAGATCCATAAACTTCATACACTTCAAGCTGCAGAAACCATGGGTCATGGATTGAAATGATGAAAAAAAGAAGAAGAAGAAGGCGGAAGTGATGAAGTAGAAGCAGAGGTAGAAGGTAAAGTTAAATTGAAGCTGAGCAATGCCATGGATGTGGTTGAGTGGCTCTACTTCTGCATCTTCTTCAGGAGACCATGGGCCTCTCATAACATGTGCTGTGACAGCACGGGCTCTTCCCATGGCCTCTCTCACTCAGATCCAAAACCAGAACAAGGAAGAAAGGAAATATCATATGCACGCAGGGCCTCCCTCATGTACAAATAGAAAAAGCTGTTAGAAAGAAGAACCTTAAGTCCCATATCGAATAAAGTTAGGAGAGGAGCTTAAGTCTCTCACTATAAATAGTGGGCCAATACCAGCAGTCTAATATGCCTTATTGAACTGGCCAACCCATTGGTTTGGTCAGTTTTTGACTGGTTTGTCTGGTTGATGACTGGTTTTTTTAGTTGGCCGGTTTTTAGGGTTAATTAGACTGGGACTCTGGTCAATTCACCTGTTTTCTGGTCTGATTTTGTATACTCTCTTTTCAATACATATCTATGTGATATGAAGATTGTGGAAAAAGAATTCATTTGAATTTAAAGAAAAATGCTTTCCACTAGACTCAATGCAGGCTTTCAAAGTTCTTTTTATTGTCTCTACCAATCTTTTCTTATTCTACACGTTCTCTACGGTGACACAAGAATAAAAAGGTATATATAGGTTCTTTATTATGTCCCTACAGATTGGCATGTCGATTAAAAGGAAGGTATGACATGTAATGTATAAGAAGATTTCAATTAGTATGCTAGCTACCCCCCCCCCTTTTTTTCTCTTCTTCTTCTCCTCCTAGGAAAAAGAAACTCATAAAGTAGGCAACTTATTTTTCCATAGGATGTGCTGTTCATATAGAATTGATTCTAACTCTGGTCTAAGATCTTGGTACATCAGCCTACACTTGATTGATGATTAATTTGCAAAGAGCTAATCTTAGTATGTTATATTTTTTCTGATTTTTATATCTGATTGTGCATACTGCATACACTTCTTCTGAAGACTAGGTTTGACCTTTGCATATGTGCTTCAGGTATGAGGAGGGCTGCAGGGGGCAGTTGGCTCTCTGTAAGTCAAGGGATAGCAGAGGATACATCTGATCTAGTGTCTGGTTTTGCTACTGTTGGTGACGGGTTGAGTGAATCTGTTGACTATCCAAATGAGTATTGGGACTCTGATGAATATGATGATGATGATGATGTTGGGTACATGCGGCAACCTATTGAGGATGAGTCCTGGTTTTTGGCGCATGAAATCGATTACCCAAGTGATAATGAAAAGGGGAATGGCCATGGAAGTGTTCCAGATCCTCAGGATAGAGGTCCAGCCAAAGATGACGATGATGATCAATCTTTTGCTGAGGAGGATTCTTATTTCTCTGGAGAGCAATATCTTCAAGCAAAGAATGTTGAACCAGTTACAGTTTCTGATGATCCTATTGGTCTAACAGTAACTGAAGTGTATGACAGGACTGATGAGGATGATCTAATGGCTCAATATGATGGGCAATTGATGGATGAAGAAGAACTGAATCTGATGCGTGCAGAACCTGTCTGGCAGGGCTTTGTCACTCAGACAGATGAACTAATCATGTTAGGAGATGGGAAGGTTCTGAGTGATAGTGGAAGATTACGACTTGAGGATATTTGTATGGATGATGATCAGCATGGTTCAGTTAGGTCAATTGGGGTGGGGATCAACAGTGATGCTGCAGATATTGGCAGTGAAGTGCGTGAAAGTTTGGTTGGTGGTAGTAGTGAAGGCGATTTAGAATATTTCTGTGACCGTGATGTTGGACTTGGTGGCTCCAGACAATCTCATCATGATTTGGATAAGAAATCTACTGATAAATTGAGCAAATATAAGAAGAAAAATGATAAGAGTGAATCAAATAAACATGTTATTGAGGATTATAAGGGTGCATGCTTGCCAATGAAAACTCATACTGATGGGAGCTTCTCATTTCCCCTATCACTGAAAGATGGTCAGATGATTCAGGCTGGCACTAGTAAGCCCCTGTCGTCAAATTGCAATGCTGATGAGAATGATGACTGTCTTAATGCATTTGTGGGACCTGATGATATGCTTGCTTTATGGAGGCGGAAGAGCAGTGATTCTTCACCCATGAAAAGTTCTAGGGATGAAAATAACGCCAATGTGGTAAGGTCCGCTAACTCTTCTCCAACAGTCTCAAATTATGGATATACTGAAAAAGAGCATATCAAGCTAGAAGAGGATGAAAAGGCTGGTGTTGCAAGGGAAGAAGATCTAGGGGCATCGCTAGAGGACGAAGAGGCTGCTGCTGTTCAAGAGCAAGTAAGACAAATAAAGGCACAGGAGGAGGAATTTGAAACCTTCAATCTAAAGATCGTGCACAGGAAAAACAGGCATGTCTTATTCAATATGCTGATCTTAGCTGTAGGTTTCTAGTCATGTTTGTTTGCAGGTATATACACCTTCGATAAACATGCTTAGCATTTTCAACAATTTTCAAGTTTCTTAATGAAGTTATTGATTGCTTTTTTTTTTTTTTTGGTTAAATATTTTTTGAGACCGTTATGAACTTCGCGCATCCTATTCTTAACTTACAAGAATATTTTCATTCTATCTCCCTCTTCCCCTCACTTCTAAGTATTGGACTATAAAATTATAAATATGTGGGTTTTATGTATATTGGCTTATCATAATGGTCATTTTAATGGATAATAAGATAAAGCTGGGGCGATAGCAAACCTGCTATACCCTTCCTGATTTGTAGAATATCATACATCTTAAAGGCGTATTCAAAACCAAGCTCTTATATTTATGATTTGTGATGAATAAAATGTATTATTTGATGTTTATCATTAGCATGATCGTAGAAATATATTTGTGCTGACATATACTAGTAATGAAACTTCCCTATGAATCCTGTGTTTGGACTAGTTGGTGGTTGTTGTAATTTCCTAAACTTGTTTCAAAACTCTCAAATAGTTTTTATCTTTATATCATTTCAAGAAATGAAGAAGTGACTGTACTTGAGACAATATAACATACACATCTGTCTTGACAATTAAAAATATTGTTGAAATGGTGAACTTCCTTTCCCTTGATGGGAAGGTTATATTTTTCATTAATTTATTTTTGTCCAATGTAAGAAAGACCTCAATGAGCTTGTGATGATCTCTTGCTATGTTAATTAGCTAATGATTCCTTGGCATTGTTTTATGAACTCCCGTCTTTTATCCTTGATAATCTATCTGAACCCATGTTCTGTTGCTCAGAACTGGCTTTGAGGAAGACAAGAATTTCCATGTTGTTTTAAATTCTGTAATAGCTGGGCGCTATCATGTCACGGAGTATCTTGGATCTGCTGCATTCAGCAAAGCTATACAGGCTCATGACCTGCATACTGGCATGGATGTTTGTGTTAAAATTATAAAGAACAACAAAGACTTTTTTGACCAAAGCCTTGATGAGATCAAGCTTCTCAAGTATGTCAATAAGCATGATCCTGCAGACAAGTATCACATTCTTCGGTTGTATGATTATTTCTATTATCGAGTAAGTGACTGTTAGATATGCTATTGATCTTGTTAACTGTTTCTTTCAATTTACTGATATAGGCATATCTACGTATTACCAACTGCTTATTTTACTTTTCTCTTTCTCTACTTTCTATGTCATCTATCCTCTGGAAATTTTTATGCACTTTTTTGGCTGACTGTTGCCTTGCATTATCTTATATTTAAAGTTACGTGCTCTTCATTGTTGCAAATGCATATCATAAAATTAGCATAATTTTGTAAGGTGCTTCTCTAGTCCAAGGCTTGTATGGTGTATGGGATATCTTGTATTAAGCGTTAGATATTACAAGACGATCCTGCTTCCCTTTCAGGAGTAAGTATTTTTTTAAAAAAATATTGAAATGGCATTTCAGCCATATTTATTTGTATTTACTGGACCTTTATATACTATTTCATCTCTAAAATAGACATATTTCTGCTAGAACAATAGTTATTTTGATTACTATCCCTATTTATTTATAGTTTCTGCTATAATTATGTGTGCTACATGAATTCGAACATATGGTATAATGTAACTATGGTGATATACAATGAATTCTAACATATGGTAAGTTATCAACCCTTGCAACACTTTGAAAACAATTAATTAAATTAACCGTCCAGGTCATACTCAGAGTCAAAGTGACGAGATGAAATATATGTTAACAAGTTGTCATCTGACTTCTTAGTCTGTCTTGTATTTGTATGTAGACTTTATTCATTTGCTAATGCCCAGTATTATAAAGGCATCACTTTGGTCTGCTGACTTTACTAGTCCTCATTCTTTCTCCCTGTTGTATTGCAGGAACATTTGCTAATAGTATGTGAACTACTTAAAGCAAACTTATATGAGTTCCATAAATTTAATAGAGAATCAGGGGGGGAAGTGTACTTCACAATGCCAAGATTGCAGGTCTGTGGTGTGCCATTTACTTCATGATGTCTTATTTTTATCATTTTTACTGTTATTGTGAACTCTTCTAATTCTATGAATGCAGTCAATTACCATTCAGTGTTTGGAAGCACTTCAGTTTCTGCACAGCCTTGGACTAATACATTGTGACTTGAAGCCAGAGAACATTTTGGTAAAAAGCTATAGTAGATGTGAGGTGAAGGTCATTGATCTTGGGAGTAGTTGTTTTGAGACAGATCACCTTTGTTCGTATGTTCAGTCAAGGTCTTATCGTGCTCCCGAGGTTATTTTGGGACTTCCATATGACAAGAAGATTGATATCTGGTCACTTGGCTGCATCTTGGCAGAACTTTGTACTGGCAATGTAAGATTCATAGATGTTTGATGAATTTATGGTGTGAAGTTTATTATACAGTTTTTCTTAGTACCAAAGATGTCCCTCATAGGCCTTCAAATGTCCCATGGGAAATACTTCACATTCATCTATTTAACTGCCCTAGCTCTAGTGTTCAAGTTTGCTTGAAGTTAAGGTGACTTCTTGATCAATTTTGAGCAAGGCTATCCGTGCCTTCCTGATGATGATTTCTTATAGCATGATGAAGTCTTTGAATTAGCGATGAAGTGATGCTAAACTGCTTGGCCGAGGGCTACATTTTAGCTCTGGAATATATTAGATCTTTGGGTAATAATCTTTAAGAATGCCCAAGGATCATGAAGGATATGATTGTGATTATTTTTAGCATTGCATTGTGTTATAATAGTTAGTTGGTTGTTTTTTTGTTTCTGCATGGTTCGTGTGACATTTTTTTCCTTTTGGGGGGCTGTTGGTGTTTCCTTTGAGGGTTAATTCCCCTTTTGAACGATGATACATCAATGGACTTTTTATTTTTTCTGCAGTTGAGATTTTATGTTTTTTGGGTAAAAGAGATTATGAGATTTATCTGGTGTTTTGCCAGGGGTGCTTCCTTCTCTAGTTTGTTGAATGTGTGCATGCTTTACTCTTTATCCCTCTGACACTACTAAACATGGCACAGGTCCTCTTCCAAAATGATTCACCTGCAACATTACTTGCCCGGGTGATTGGCATCATTGGTCCAATTGATCAAAGTATGCTTGCAAAAGGACGGGATACATACAAGTATTTCACCAAAAATCATATGCTTTATGAAAGGAATCAGGTAAGAATTGTAATTTCCTTTTACTTTGTATGCAAAATGGACTGGCCTGCAACTATACGTAGCATAGTTAAGTCATTTGTTTGGCATGTAGCCCAGACTAGAAGTCTCGTTTCTATTAACTTGCTTATTCATGATGCATTATGAAGAAATCAAAGAGAGAACAGCTAAACATTTAAGACTCTAGGTTTGAGGCCCTATGTAGAAACAATAGAAGTAAGCATACAATCAAACTAAGTGATGATGAGACGGTCTTTTATTACATAAGCATAAATATGTTGTTCTGGTCATTCATCTATTGCCCTCTTTCTCATCTATGGATCATGCCGGCTCCCAAGTCCCAACCACTAGAAAGCCTTGGTCTTGATATAATCTCGGAGAATTCGAAAGTCCATGACTTTCTACTAACACAACACTGTATAAAGAGCTGGTTGGCAAATTTTCTGTTATGCTTATGCAAAACGAATTGACTGAAATTTAAAAAAAAATCCCTTTTGAGGTCAACCCAGTGATGTAGCACCAACTGAGCACACAACAGTGTCATTTGTCCTGTCAAACTTCTGTAATTATATGGTTTGTACCAGCCATTGTCCCCCTGTCTACCTCAGAATGTGTCAAGTGGCCAACCTCTGCAAGGGAAGAAAGGAACTAAGATGATGGTCAAATAAGGTTTTACCAAAATAGGTCATGAGAGAATGGAAAACAGGTGGTCAACACATTCAGTGCCCTGCTTGAGTGTCAACCAGTGCACTGATAGAGGTGCATTCTTGACAGTCATACCATTGGCTTGCATGAATTGATGAGTGGCAATCCATGCGAAATAGAAGTCTCCTTAGTAGAAGCTCCTAAAAATACCTGCAAAGTGATTGATAGTTAAATATTTGGTATATTAGATTTTGTAGTAAATAAATTTTACCTTGATAAAGAGAAGTAATTCCTCCTATGACTAAATAAGCAGCCACCATTGGGACGGTGTTGTTATCACGGTTTAATCAGGATTGGAGAAACTTCCATGGGATTGCAAATATAAGAGGCCGGATGACACAACAATATTATTTCTGTAGATCTGAGCCCGTGGTAGCAAAAGTGGAGAATATTTCATTTTCCCTTTCCATTGAATAATGAAATGAAAAAGAGAACTTCCTATTAATTTTTTAAATTGACTACTTTATTCTCATTTATTTATGTTTTCATCATTTTAATTTTTTAAGGAAGAATCACTGATCGATGGATTGCTTAAATATATTGGCTGCTCAATGCTCAATATTTCAGTTCCTGCTATGTCATAATGAAATTGATGTTGTTGCCTTGCCATCTTGCTTGAAATTATTCAACCATAAAGCAACTCCTGTTCTGTAATCTGCAGGAAACCAACAGGTTAGAGTACCTTATTTCGAAGAAGACATCCTTGAGGCATAGATTGCCAATGGGAGATCAAGGCTTCATTGACTTTGTTGCGCATTTGCTTGAGATTAATCCGAAGAAGCGACCTTCTGCATCTGAGGCCCTGAAGCACCCATGGTTATCATACCCTTACGAACCAATATCATCGTGAAGAATTTGGGGTACTTTTGGAGATAACATCTTTGGCCCATAAGTTGGGTTAGGGGTCTCAATCAGGGAAGGCGCCACCTATTCATCTTAACTGTCTTCATTGTCTATTGGAAAGGTGATCTTGAAGTAGTTCTGCCTGCCTGTTCTCGTTTCTGCACCATGCATTGAAAGGATGTAATTTTGCACGTACAATGTATTGTTAGGGTTTTGCTTTCTTTACTTTGTTTCGTCTGTTGGAAAGGGAAATCCTAAAATCTTGCTGTACATGATGTGAGATAATTCTTTTAGGCTATGTAGTAATATTTTGTGAATTAGATGCTTATCCAATTTTCTGTGGCCTGTGACTCAATTGTTGGGGCACAAATCAAGATTAAAGCAAAGATGGTGAAATGGTTATCTAACCGGGGGATTTTGTGGAACTTGGAGTCTTTCCTTTCAGTTGGCAGCAACCTAATTGTATCGTGTGTAAAGAAGGACTTTCTTGTTTTGGTTCTACATATAATACTAGGGTTTTGGTAGCAAAAGGGTTCAACTTTTGGCACCGGCTTATGACTATTAATTACTTTGGAAGGCCTTTTGAGCAACAGGAATTTCTGGATTTGCCTTTCGTCTGTTTCTCCCGGCCAGTTTTTGCACCTACGAAATTATTGTTGTTAACGCCATGTTTCATGTAAATATCTTTTTATTTCCCAGCTCATTTATCTTGTCTGATTGTTCTGTGTAATAAGCACGCATGGGTCGGGTGTTTTTGAGTGTTTTGGAACTTGAAACCATGATTGTTCTAGTAAACATAATGTGTGTTTGGTTGCACTGTAAGAAAAAAGAAAACGTAGTTTGCAAAGACGCGACAAATCATTGTTTTTGCGTAAATGGGTTCTGCAAACGTGGTTGTCTTGTTCAACGCTTCACCAAACATACTAATAAATTGCTTGAAGAACTAGTGAGCTAACTGTTCATATGGTACCAGTATTTTTTTTATAAAATTAAAATGAATGCAATGGTATGGGTTAAATTCTTATTCATATTTATTATTCCAGTTTTGTAAATTCCCATCATGAGTTTGAAATGAAATAATATTATTTTTACTCATCAGTGAATATTACTATAGATGTGATTTAAGGGCAAAACAAAACCTTTTGAACGCACCTATGTGACTCTTAATATAAAATGGATTAAAATAGTATTTTGGTTATTTAATTCTATTTATCGTTTTAAATTAGCTTTTCCAATTTAAAATGTTTTAAAATGATTCTATAAATTTTAAATTCATCTTAAATTTGTCCCTCAAGCACTATGTGGCAGTAAGGAATTAGAATTTAGAAATTTAAGATATTATTTTAAAATATTTTAAACTTAAGGTATTAATTTATAATAATAAATAATGTTAAGATGATAAAATATTATTTTAACCTAAAATAAAATATAATTAGTACGTGCCATTATACATATATTTCTATGAAAATTAAATTCAAATAAACTTTAAAATATCTACGTTGTTAAATTACAGAACAAATAATAATAATTTATTATTTTGCCTCACCCAGTTGGATTCCAGGCTTTTTTTCTTTCCATGACAACGTCAGAAAGTAACAAAATAGCTTTTCGTTAACTGATTTAGTTAAATATTTCTTTTACCTGGTTGGGTTGCCTTTTGCAGTCTTTGAAAAAACAAAAAGGACTTTGTTATTTAAAATTTTTCCCATAAATTTATTTCCATAATTCTATTTCAAAAGCCAATAAAAGGTCCAACCAGTTGAGCTTATGTAAGCAATCCTTTTTTTTTTTTGGAATGAAACGAGAATAGTATTAACAAACAAAGCAAAGAATATAAGAGAGAGAGGAGAACATAGCCAACTACAAGGGACCATTGACGATGTTTTGAAAGACACCTCTGGCTTCTAGGTTATGCGTGGCAAAACTCCTAACACACTGAGCAAGTTCAATGGGGTTACAATAAATTTCATTAAAAATGGAGTTGTTTCGATTATGTTAAAGCTTCCAACACATTGTACCACAGAGAACACTACACGTTTAGTTGTCATTGCAAGGTTGGAGATTCCACATCATCCAATCGATGAAATTACCATAGAAGAAGCTTTTTCTAAGGTAATCAAGGATGATTAGATGCTAGGAGGAATGAGTTGTCGGGCACTATCTTAGGACGTGATTTATATCCTTCTGATCGTAAGAGCAACAGGTGCAAGTAGCGTCGAGGGTCATATGCTTGCGACTTCTCTCAGAATTGATGAGGATCCTATTTTTAATTGCAAGCCAAAGGAAGGGACGAATTCTTTGTGGGCCAAACTAGTTCCAAATGACATTCCATTTTGAGTCCTTCTCTCCCCAGTGAACCTTTTAGTTGACTTTATAGGCTAAGGCAATAGAGAAAAGGCCGTTACTATTAGGGGACCAAGAACCGATGGTTTTGCCATTGTAGTTTCTTCCCCATTTTATACTCTACAAGGTATCATCCCAGACAATGGCAATACTCTTCCAAAGATGAGAGAGGTTATGTTTCCTAAAAACACCCTAGCAGTCGCAGTTCCAGCCATATTTAGCTTTCAACACTTTAACCGAAAGAAGATTAGGCCTGGTGGCGAGGTTGTAAGCTGGCTTAAATAAGAAGGCTTGATTTTGCCAATCCATGTCTTTCATGCCATAACCTCTATTCTTAAGGAGCTTGCATATGTCACTCCAGTTGACTAGAGGGATGCCTCTTTTAGAGTTGGTGTTACCTCATACAAAGTTGCAAATAATCCTATTGATATCATTATAGCAAGAGGCAGGAAGCTTCGAGGTTTGCATTGGGTAGTATGAGATAGAAGAGAGGACACTTTTAGCAAGCGTAAGGCAGCCACCAAGGGACAAGGTGTTGGCTTTCCAGCCGGAGAGCTTGTGTTGCATTCTTTCTATGATGTAGGTGTATATGTCTTTAGTAACTCATTGATGAAGCAAGGGAAGCCCGAGGTACTTTCCCAAATAGTCAGTTTGCACGAAGCTTAGCTGGTCGCAGATATCCAAAGTCACCCTTTGATCCACATTCTTGGGGAAGAAGATTCTTGTTTTTGTTCCACTCATATTGTGACCAGAGGAGATGCAAAAGTCATCAATCAGCTTCCTGACAAGATGAACTTGATTAGGGGAGGTATCATTGAATAGGATAAGGTTGTCTGCAAAAAAAAGGTGGGAGAGAGAGGCCCCTGCTTGCCTAGCTTGATGGCTTTCCAACCTCTTTTACTAACCTTTTCGTTGATAGCCTGGGAAGGTCTTTTCATACAGAGAACTAAGATGTAGAGGCCTAGAGGGTCTCCTTGTCGAACACCTTGAGAGGAGGAAAAGGATTCAGAAGGTCTTCCATTCCAGAGGACTTGCATCGAAGAGGTGGAGATATATTTCATAATTAAGCTGGTAAGCCTGCTTGGGATTCTAGCATCCTGGAGAGTCTCTTCAATGAAGTCCATCTAAGCTTATCAAAACCCTTTTCTAAGTCAACCTTGATTGCCATCTAGCGCATCTTCCCCTCCTTACACCTCATGGAGTGGATCACTTCTTAGGCAATGATGATGTTGTTTGTGATACTCTATCTTTTGATGAAGCTGGTTTGGTGGGGAAGGATGAGGCTGGGCATGATTGAGTTCAATCTGTTGGTAATAATTCTAGTTACAATTTTGTAGGCGACAGTGCACAAACTTATGTGTTTGAACTCTTTGAGGCATTGGGGGTTTTCTATTCTAAGAATCAAAGTGATTAGCCTTTTGTTGATTTTAAGAGCCATGGACCCACCATCGAAGAGGCTCTTCACAAAGCTGTAAATGGTGGTGCCAACAATATCCCATTGACTTTGGTAAAACAAGGCATGAAGTCCATTGACGCCAGGGGATTTGAGAGGGTTCATATCAAAGATTGCTCTTCAGGTTTCTTCAATGGTGACATCACGATCTAGGGTGTCGAGCAGAAGGGGTGTAATTGCAGGGAACTTACCTTTGGCAAAGCAAGGCTTGGGCTCCGTATTCTAAACCAAAAAGAGTTCCCTGAAGTACTTAATCTCAAATATGTGCTTCATCATAGTAACAGTTCCCAGTATCGTCTCGAATGGAGTTAATACGACTTTTCCTACATTTGATCAAAGCCTTAGAGTGATAGTAAGATGTGTTATGATTGCTCAAGTAGATCCACTTGTTGTAGGACTTTTGAAGCCAGAGGAGCTCCTTTTGAAGATAAGAGTCTTCGTACTCCTTCCTAAGTGACTCCTCAAGCTGCAGCAGCCATGTAGAATAAGGTCATTGCTCCAACAAATTGTGGATGCCCTACAATCTAGCGTGCAGGTGCCTCTTCTGTTTGCCAATAGCATCGAAGACAACATTATTCCACCAGTGGGCTTTAAAAATAAAGTTCTAGATATTGACGAACAGGTTCTGGTCAAGGGCTCAATTGTCTTTCACTAAGTCATTAAATCCAAGATGGGATAACCAAGCCACTAGGAATTTGAAGGGGAATCCATCGTCTTGTCTAGCTGTGTTATGACCTAAATTAAGCAAGATAAGTCTATGGTCAGACTAGATCTTTAGGAGGTGGATCACTGAAGAGTTAGGGAAGGCGTTAGTCCAATGATTGTGAGCTAAAGCTAGGTCTAATCTCACTAACAGAGTACCTTTGTCCAAATGTATTTTAGTCTAAAGAAGCCAAGGTTGATGAGTCCATTATTATGGACAAAGCTAACAAAGGAGTTACACACAGCAATTCTGTGGTGGTCCCCTCCTCTTCTATTATCAATGTTAAGGGTAGCATTGAAGTCTCTACAGAGAATCCATGGCTCTCTTTGGTTGCTCATGAAAGATTCTTTCTCGTCATCAGATGGGAACTTCCATAAATGGCAAAGAAGGTAAAAGAGGTGCTACGGTTTGTCCAAGTGATGGAAGTATGGATAAATTGATGATGGTTTTCAAGAATTTGGATGTTGACATTGTTTGACCAAAGTATCCAAATTCCACCAAAGAAACCATTAGCCTCAACTCTATGAGATCTAGAGAGGCCAATTTTCTTGATGACTTTGTCGGCTTTGCTTCCAGATATTCATGGTTCTAAGAGAACAAGAATCTCAGGCCTATAACCTTGAAGGAAGGACTTTAGGACCGTGTGGAACTTGTGAGCTACCGTTCCTTAGCAATTCTAAACCATAATGGACATGGGAGAGGGGAGAGGGATTACTTAAGGAAAAGGGAGTCTCAAGGACCCTTTCGACGTTGTTTAATGTTTCTAATAAGCTATCATTATCCTCGTCTTCAGAGGAAGCATGAGCAAGTTCCTCTAAGATGGCTTGAAGCAGTTTATTTGAAGGCCCCTCATTAGGACTCTTGGGCCTAAAAGACAGACCTTTAACTTTAAGGCCTGCTAGAATCTTGACTGCAAATTGTGAGGGCTTATCGGGTGGCTTAGGTTTTAGGTCAGTCTTGGTCATTTGTCTCTACTGGGAGTTAGGCTTGGAAGCATCCAAACTATGGGAACTTGCCCTCTTCATTTGGTTAGCCGTTGTATCTATAATGATTATTGCACTATGCTTTATGTAGTCCAAAGTGATATCAGATCGAATGGCCTGATAGGCTTTTGATGAGAAAATTGTTTCATTATTTACTGTGCGTGTGGTGCTGGTGTTTTGTCTTATAAGGCTCCTCGTAGCAGCGACAAGGGTCGCTCTAACTCGTTTGACTTGTGCTACTTTCAAATCATCTGATTTTTTTCTTTTCTTATTTGTCTCACTGTTTTCTTATTTAGTGTTTTTTATGCCTCTTTTGTAGAATTACTGACAATATCAGTGGCGAGATGGGTATCCTCCTCTACATTATTAGGAATGTCATTCAAGGAAGCCAATAGGTCAAACCTAGTATCTTTTTTTATGTTTGTCTGGTCTCTAATCCCTGGCGTAGTTTTGTTTTGCATGTCTTTTTTCTTGCCTCTTCTTTGGACTTGCATCCATAGCCCAAAGGCATTTTCCTCACGCACTACCATATGGACGATAGTCTCAAACTCCATGGTAGCAGTGGAGTGACGCTCTTTTGGATCCATTTTCAATGGTAGCCATTCTTTAGGTGTTCGTAATGTCCACAATGGTAGCAAATTGTAGGCAGATCTTCATATTCCACAAATAACAGCTCACCTTCAACTCTAATCTTGGAGGCCAACAGTTTTGAGAGGTCAATGGAGATGACCATTCATGTGAACTTCCCTCTATCCTTAGATTTCATATTATAATCCACACGTACCACCTCTCTGAGCATCTTTCCAATGGCTCGAACTATACTCTTATGGTAGTACCGAGCTGGGAGCATGGAAAGCCTAATCCATCCTATTACTTGGTGAATGGTATGCTACAGGGGGTTAAACAAGGGAGTCCAAGGATGCATTGTAAGATAGTGCCCAAACATAGTCTAGGGGCTATCAAGTAAGGCATTTTGATAGTTGAGGTCTTCTTTGAATTTAACTATAAAGCAACCCCCTTCCAAGTCCACGAGTTAGGAGGAACCCATAGGCTTCCATAAGGTGGTTAGTCAATCCTTCAGAGTTTTGTATCTAATGGATCACCCTAGAAGTTTAACAATAACTGCTAGTTTCATGTTCTCATCCAGACGTTTCTCAACGAGTTTAGAGAAAGATATTAAGGGTATTAGCTCATCTATATTGATGGTTACATCTTCAAGTTGGACAGTGAGCTTCTTGATGTTCTCTTTTGAGTTAAGAAGCTTATCCTTGAAGGATGGGGCTATAAGCTTGAATGACTCATAGAGAGGCACTTGTGAGCCGTCAATGTTCTCCCCTCTTAGAGTTTCCTTGCACAGTTAGTATGAGATGGGGTTCTCTTCCAAGTCTATGCCTTCATGGGTTTTAACTCTTTTTGACATTTCATCTCCATCTGGGTGGGGAGGAAATGTGTCTTTTCCCTTTTAAGAAGGTTAACACAGGGAGATGTGATGCCTTCTTCAACTTCTTTTGGAGGCAGAGGTCGTTCCTGGGATTAATGAAAGGAACATAGATATTCTAGGAGAAGAGATCTATCAGGTGAATGATCTCGTTCTCTAAGTAACGTCTCTACAGAGGGACTTTCTTTAGGGGACCTTCTTCTGGTAACATGTCTAGATCATTTCCTTAACTTCTTAAGCTTATGTTTTAAGTAATCCTTATTGTATGAAGAGAAGTGAAGAACCAAACAAAAACAAAGCAGGTAGCATCAACCATGAATTGGAAAAAGGAGGTTAGTGGAGAAAGTGCAGTGAAGGTTGTTTATTTGGCTTCATCTAGTCCTAATACAAGTTGAGTGTGTCCCCGTTGATGTGCTTGTCACTGTTAATTTTAGGGTTGTCCACTCGCCATTTTCTTTTGGCATTTTCTCTGATGGCTCCCCTCGTACGAAAAAATTCAGAGACAGGAAAGAGATTGAGTGTCACAAAAAGTGTTTGAAGAAAAGATATGAGTTATGATCACCTAATTCTCCCTTCTTTATTTATTTAACATTACCACCAAGACTCCTTTTTGTGTTATTCAACTCAGTTAGTTCATAATTATTGTTAGAATTCCCAAAGTGATACATTCTTGAAAAGCCGTATATTCTTCTTACTGATCTACGATTATTACAATATCGGTAACCCTGTCATATTGTTTCTTGTTATCCTTCCTCTGTTATTTGTATTACAGTTGCAAAATTTTAGGATGTGACAATAATCAATTCTGGTTTCTTGGTTAGTTTCAACAGAATCTTTTTCCAGATATGTTTGGACTAACAGTCTCTCTTCTTCTGGGCTTTCTTTTTGTCCTGACCTTTTAGGATCAATGATTCTTTTGATTTTACTAGTAAACCTTTTGATTAAAGAACTCATAGACAAGGGAATGATTTCTACTAGATTATTTCTTCTTTAATACTTTTTAGTGCACAGGATCTTCATACAAGGCAAGTGCAGAGCATAATTGTATTGGACAGGATAATCGTAGGATATTTACTAATAAAAGATTTCAGAAGACAAAGATATTTAGAAAGTAGTCATAAGAGACTAGAAGGATTTTATTGCACATACTTGTTTATAAGACTCCTCTTGAGCACAAATGAGGAGAGGCGCTCTTCTTATAGTTGAGGGCTAAAGTTTATAGACAAATGACATTTTTTATAGTACAAACATACCTGTAATAATTTTACAATAAAGCAACTTTAACAAACTGGAAAGTAGCTTACATGCAAAAGTAAACAAACACATGGACAATAATTCTGATAATAGGACAAAGGACAGGTTGGCAAAGATAAGCTCAAGGATAAGCCTTATCCTTTCTTGATTGGCTTGTGAGATGGCGACAGATTAGGATTATTAGAGTCGTCTGTTGCATCAGGGCCATCTGTTATTTTTCCAAAACGAGTAAATAGGCACTCTTCAAGTTTATCAAAATTACTAAGATTATTAGGATTTTGTGAGTCTTGCATGTGGATATCTTGAGATGATTCTGAAAATGTCTCTGATGAAGATGCTCTTAGGGTCGTGGAACTGGTTCTTTTAAGAAAGTTGACCATTTGTTCTGGAGTCCATATTTCAATGTTAGAAATGTTTACTTTTGGGAATTTAGGTTTACTAGGGATGAATTTACCAGGATAAGATCCTAATGAAGTGCAAAGTTAAACTTATTTTCCTAATAATTATTAATTTCATATAAAAATAATTTAAAACTTTTAAAGTATCGCAGGACTATTTTGGCCAATTAAGGAATGTATTCCATTCATATGTATAATTTCTTGAAAGGAGCATGTTTTGTCCGTTCATCCAGTATGGACGGTGGATGATAAAAATGCTGGAGACTTTTTGGTTTACATCAATGTTATGCTATAAGTCATGTTGCATGATTATTCTATTAAGTTCATTGCACTACTAAAATAATGGAGAAAACCATTCAATGAAGGTCTAAATATTGGAATCCTTGTTATTAGCATCTATAAGGTGTTGGAAAACAAGAAGAGGCAAGAACTCAATAGCTCCCAAATAGAGAACAGTGAGTGCCCAAAGATACCAAAAGGCATCATCTGTAACATGAATGTGAAGCCTAAGAAGTATTAAGAAAGAAGTTTGTATCAAGTTGAAAGAAGGAAGGATGGCATTAAAAAGGGCATATATGAGATACCTATGCAGATAATAAAATAGAGATTTCTTAGTAAGTTGTTAGACTTCAACAGGACTAGTTGGTTACTTTTCACATGGAGGAAAGTCTTTTTTGAGTTGAAGAGAAGGATAGTGGATAGTACATTCGAGTATGAAATGAGCAATGTGGATGAGAGGAATTAGTTTTGTTGGAGTGAACAAGTTCATAGTTTTAGGTTGAGAGAGGAAGTCTACAAGGATGTTGCTGTGACCTTTAATGTGTTTTACTTTAAATTTATAGCGGGAAAACTAGTCTTTCTAATGAAGAAATTGTTTATCTAGTAGAACCTTTTTCTTATACTATAAAATTTTAAGGAAAGAGGAATTGTCCATTTGCACCACAAATTCATGTAGACATAAACAAAAGTTAAATTTCTTGATTCCTTTTTTTACTACAAGAATCTATTTGTAGATCGCATAGTAGTATTTTTCAGAGTCTTTGAATTATCAACTAGTATGGCCACAGTAATATTTCTTTCCATCAATCTCTTCAAGTAGCACAACTCTCCAAAAGCCTTTACTAGCATCGATTTGGAGGATCTGTTTGCCCTTATCAGGAATCTTTAAAGGCAAAGAATCTAAGAGACTTTTTTAAGGTGTTAGACTACAGTTATTTGTACTGGTCTCCAAGGAGAGAGGTCTTTTTTAAGTAGCTTTGACAGCTTGCTGGTGTAATTAGATACATGAAGAATAAAGTTTATGATGAAATTCACTACTCTAAAAAATTGTTGGATTTCTTTTACTATAAGGTCTTCATTAGGGAAAGTGAGTAATTGTTGTGTAATATGAAGGCCTAGGAGGTAATGTTTATTAGAAATATGCATCCCAAGAAATTCTATTTGGGCTTAACCCAATTGACTCTTCTAAGCTGATAGCATTATTCTATATTAATTTGCGAGATCTAGGAACTGTTGGGGGGTTACTTATGATTTGCTTCATTTTTTAAGTAGAGTAGATGTCATCAATATAAATGAGAGTATTATGGAGGACGAGTTTAAAGATCTTAGTCATGGCCTTTTGAAACAAGGATGGTGCCACCTTTTGATCGAATGACATAATAGTCCATTGGTATTGAGCATTAGGTATGCAAAAGGTGGTTTTGTATGTCTTTGCTGGATCAGTCTTGAGTTGCCAAAAACCTATTTTAAGATCAAACTTAGAAATTACTTTTGCTTTTTTTAATAGATTAAGTTGTGAACTAATCTTTGGCAATAGAAATTTATTATCTTGTAAGAACATATTAAGAGACTTGTAATCAATAACTAATATTTTCTTTTCTCATTTTTTACTTTGAGCATTTTTTCACATAAAAGGCTTGTCAAGCCCAATTAAATTTTGTTGGTTCAATTAAGCCTCGTTTAAGAAGGGGTTGCACATTCTTCTCTTGTTAGGATTAAATCATCAAGGTTCATGCTAGGGTAAGTAGCCTTTGTAAGGTTGATATCTTCATTTCTTTTAAAAGGTAACTAGATGAAGAATTCTCTATTTTTCTAGAGAGGAGATGAATGGGAAAATTGATTATGTGACTCTAGACAATATTGAATAAATTGGTCGCGAATATTTTCATAACCAATAAGAACTTGAGAAAGCTCAAACGCCCTAGGGATGGTAGTGTAAGCTTTAAATTGCTATTTAAATTGAATTCCTTCAGGGAGAATTTTAAATTTTTTTGCTTGACAATATACATCCATTCCAATGAGAATGTTTTTATCTGGGAGACTACTGCCAAGTATTTTGATCAAAATATTACAATTTGGAAAGATCCTAATACCAATCTTTTTCTTAATAATAAGATCAACTTTGAATATCTTACCATCAGCAGCACTAAAATATTTTGAGTGCTTAGTCCAGGCTTTAGGAGGAAGTACTGCAGAATTCATCAAACTTTTAGAAGTATCAATATCCGTATAAGTAATTATGGAAATTGGCTTATGGTATTTGCTTTGTAGAATCTACATTTGAACATAAGGCATTAGAGGCTCCTTACGTTATGCCTAGTAACAAGGTTAAACAGAGTAACTATGATGAATATAATCGTCAGAATGATCTGACACATCAAAATGGTTTGAGTCTGAGTCTAAGTCTGATTTTGAGGATTATAAGTCTGGCAAGGCAAAGACTTAGCATCATTAGCATCCTCTTGCTCTAAAATGAGTTTTTCAATTTCTTAATCATAAAAAAAAAGAATGCTTGCTTAGAGTTGATGAAGAAGTTTAATTTCTTTCTTTGTTCTTTCAGGACACTGTCTGGCAAAATGGCTTTCCTTACCACAGTTATAACAACAATCTCGTTTTCTGAATTGAGTTATTCTCCTTCTGAAAAACTGAATTGGTTTTTTATCTCTTCTTTTGCAGTGATTGTGGTATGAAGTTTTTTTGAAATGATATTTCTTTTTGGATAGGCAAGAGCACCTAGATTTGTTTTTACATTTGATCTGCAAGTAGGGCTTTTTGCACACCTTATAGAGTGCTAGTTTTCCTTCCATCATTGAATAAAATATCTTGTGTTGCTCACATAGCTTTTCAAGAGTAGTAATTGCAAGTTAATAAATTCTCCTCGAGAGATGTTTATCATATCTCTTTTAAAGGATTGAATGGCTCTCAAGAGTTCTACTTAGAGTTCTTCTGACAAGGAGACGATAAATGTATGACGAAAATTAACATCATTGAAACCATGGACTAAATAATATTTTTCTATCATCTTTTGATAATGAAAATCAATATCTTTTTTTTTCAAAGAACAACAACACATTTGGAAGTATTATTACCACTTTTGTTTATCAACTAGATAGAAGTCTCTAAGGAATTCCTTATGAATGAATCCAAAAAGATTATTTGCACTAGTAACTATGGTATAGAAACGTTGTTTGTACTCCCCTAGGCTTTAAAACCATTCTTGGAAGGTGCCGATGAATCTGGTAGTGAACTCAGTAAGTTCTACTTCAAGATTAGCAGCTAGACGAGTCATTTGAAAATCAATCCATGCTAAAAACTCATGCAATTTATCTCTCCACTTTTCAGGATGGATATCATCAAAAGTAAACCATAAGCCAATAATTATACAAGCTTTAGCCTGTACATGATTAGGAGAGATTGCAGTATAAGGTTAGTAATCAGTATGATCATCTTGTTCTAAGTTGGACTCTTCTACTTCTTTAAAAGGTACGGGATTGACCATGTAGGAAGTTGAGATCTGGGCCTGATTAAGAGATTTATCAAAATTGACTGGTTTTAGACCAATTATACTAAAATGATCAGTATCCAAATCAGAACTATAAGGAATCGCTGATGTTGTAAGAGTTATTGTTCCAGAAAACTTGGGAGGTTCAAGTTAGGTTGTCTGAGGTTAAACTTCTTGTTTATTTTTCTAGGTATGGTCTATAAGAGGAGATTGGGTTTTTTTAGGTGAGGAAAGAGGTGTCATTATGTGTAAGGATTTTAATGGAGGAGGTTGTTCAGGAGGTTTGGTCTATGAGGGTGAAGGTTCATATTAAGAAGAGAAATGAGAGGGTCTTTGTCCGTTAAGGTTCTTTATGAAGAGGTCATAATTGTCTGGGCTGAAACTATTTAAGCTGAAATGGACTAAAATAGTTTTCTTTCTTTCTAAAGACTTCATAGTACATTTTAAAACATTTTTGAATAATCAACTTCCTGAGGATAAGGTGAGTATGGAGGAGAAGTGTAAGGATTATATGATGGTGTATACAACGGAGGAAAAGGTTCATAAATGCTTATGGAATAGTCTCTTGTCATATCTTTTTCAATTTGGTCAATTTGATATTTTGCTCTTTTGAGTTCTTGTTTTTTTTTTTTTGGGTGAAAGCAAGACCCATGTAACAATGAGTGATAAAATCCTTTAATTCTACATCCAAAGATGTTACCTATTATTGAGGCTATCATATAATTGTTAGACATAAGTAGAAAGCTCATCAAGGTGAGAATTTGTATAAGCTGTCTAACTTGAGAGGTTCTATAAGTAAGAGTTAATCCTATGAAGAACTTTATTTTGTGCCATTGCATTATAAGTGCGCTAGTTTAAGACTTCTTTAGCTTAGGATACTAACCTCATTGCGCCATTAGGAACAACTTCTATTGGAATAGAAAACGACTTATAAGTCCCATTTATCTCAAGATTAGTTCTTCTTTCCATTGGAGGAAATTCTGAGTCACAGGCTTTAGACGCAGAGGAAACATCATACAAAGGATTGGTTATGGCATCCCTTGTGATTGGATGACTGATTCTGGTTTAGGTAAAGGAGGATAAGGGAGAAGGTCTTCATGACCAAGTTCTCAGAATAACTCATGAATGGTTTTAGGCCATGGCTTAGGCTCTCTAATGCCTATCCATTTGAGCTTGGGTGGCTAGTCATCATCATCATCAATGCTTGAGTCATGTTTTTTATGAGAGCAATGGCCATATTTCCATGTAGGTTTCTTCCCTTTATCTTGTTTCTAGGTAGCAACTGCAATGGAATCTCTGGGTCTCCATTCATTGTCTCCTGAGCCTTTCTAATTTTCAAGGTCATAATAGCCATGATTAGGGTCACACATAGAAGGATCACAATCCTAAAAGAAGTGACCATTAATCTTTACTACATAAGAGTAAGACTTACCTGGGTGAAATGAGTGAATAGGGATAATACTTTTTTTTTGCTTTTAGGTGACAACAAGAGTGAGCATCATGGAGTGCTTAAGAAGCCTGCGAAGAGGGGAAGTTGACGTGCCTTCATCAGATGCAAGTCTGTTGAAAGTTAATTTGACAATTCCATCTAGAAGCTTTTCAAGACCTAGAGGAGCAGAGGTGTGGAAAGCCTTCTGTCAATCATGAAACTCCTGTTCATAATTAGTTATCCATTCAAGAAGTATAAACTGCAGCAGATCTTCCTTAAGAATTTACTTTAGGATTTAAATAATAGTGGTGTTGTCTAGTCTGTCAAAAATTATATAAAGAACAACATCAATGGTGTTTTGGAACTAAAGGTCAACAGAATAGTTCTAAAGATGGTAGATCATCTTGTGATGAAGATTTGTTAGGACATTATTATGGACTTGCTTAGCACCAATGATCTATACTTGAACTTTTAATCTTGTGTCGAGAATGGGATCTATCAACTTGATGTTGAAGTTGGGAACTATAGTGAGACTTCCACCATTCAAAGTAAAAAAAGTGGCTCTAATTAGTGTATTCTAAAATAAGGTGTATGAAGTATCAAAGAGGGAAACATAAGTTGTAGCTGCAATCTCTTTTCTTCCATGAAAGGTGAAGACTAATCTTATGGCTCTAAGATGGTGAGTGTATCCTTGGCAAATCCAGTAGGAGATGAAGCTTATAGGGATTTCCAAAGTAACATGCTACTTAGCTTGGGTAGATTGTAACTCACACTAATCTAGTTTAGTATCTTGGATTATTTCTTTAATGGGAGTGTTTTAAGAGAAAGAAGTCTATGGATAAATCTAGTAAGGGAATAATTTTGGTGATAGAGTTCATAAGAATTAAGGAGAGGAGCGATGGACTCTTTAGGGTAAGACTCATTTGGAATATGGGCCATTTCTACAAGATTATTTATTTTATTAGAGGCATGAGATATATAAGAGGAAGGAATAGATCTAGGTAAAGAAAGTGATGAAGAAAGCCAAACATGTTCATAGGAATCTTTTGTAAAAGACATAGGGACTAAAAAGCTTCTTACTCTCTTTTATAGTAAATCTACTTTCAATTATCTTGGCAATGTCTATAGGCTCTGATACCAATCAAAGTACCTATCTAGCCTTGTTGTTAGCTGACAATGCCCTAATCTAAGATCGGCCAACATTCTCTTCCATCTCTCATTATGGAGATCATCTAGTCTAAAGAGATCTTTCTTAAAGAGATATCTTTTAGGAAATATCATGAGTTTTAGATGTTTCTAAACATACTCTAAAAGAAAAGGAGGAGCAATTTAATCCACTTCCTTTCTCTCTTCAGGAATAATAGAATAATAATTTGGACTGATATCATAAATGTTACTTATGTGAAAAAATATAAAATCTAAACAATATATAGAAAACATCGTTTTCTTTTATTGACATACTATTTGTGATGTGGGAAGTGATAAGACCTGAGACTATATAAGGAAGCTCTTTATGAGGGGTGTATGTTTTCTACTAAACTAATCAATTTAGTGATATAGTTGTCACTATATGCTTTGGGCCAATTCACCCCTGACTGTAATATCTAGGATTTTGTTGCCCTTTATTAATTTGCTAAGGTGTTACCATATTTTGCTCTATTATGCTATTTTTTCAATGTTGTGGAGTTTGTTTCTGTTAAGGGCCTGTTTTCAATTGAAGACAGGCCAAGCCATGATCATTTTGGGAGTAACTTCACGAGTGTAATAAAATGGCCTACTAATACTTTTATTTTGGGACACAGATCTTGGTGGTCCATTTCCTCCCTACAACAACATCCCGTAAAGGTTGGTTATAACACTAAGAAGATGAGGGAGAGATAAGGTGACTATTTTAAGGACGATTTTCCACATCTTTTAAGTATTGATGATTTGATCCTTGGGAAGGCAATTCTTTCTCTCAAAGTCATCTCTTTTTTCCCATCCTCAACAAGTGTTGTAATTCAAAAAATTAGATTGGTTGAGAATTTAGAAGGCTATCATTTAAGTAATAAAGTGTTGCAATAGTTTTTCAAAGTCTTATATCAATGAAAAAGATGAAGAGAGGAGCATCATGCTCTTGTAAATAAGCCTTTTTAGTTCTTGTTTAGATATCACAACAAGCCAACCTTAGGATTAACACTAACCGAAAAAAAAAAAGATGTGATTTTAGCTATAATTTTTTAGTGGCTTTATCTTAAGGGTTTAGCAATTGTTTCAAATTTTATAGTCCAATTATCAATTGTGAAAGGTTTAATTATGATTTATACTAATTGTTTATAAAACCGTGATAAAGCCAAGGTTAGACCATGGTCTAACCACAATTTTTGCAAACCATAGTTAAAAATTTGTTGATTTAAGGTAGCAATTTTAATTGTTGCTAAATTTTGTTCCATCTTTTAATATATTTTTTGTCCTTTTTTATTTATAAATAAACTTGTAGCTAAATAATTTTCAACCAACATCTAGCAACAATAACTAATTTCTAGTAACAACAACCAATATGCCATTGAAATTGCAAATAGATAATCTTATATCGTTACTTTACAAATAAGTTAAAGTATAAATGTAATTTAAAATATATTCAAACTAATCATTCATATCACTAGAATGTGGGGAACGACTATTATTAATGGGCGTGTGTCCACTATCTTGATCATTTAGTATCTAAAATTTAAAACAAAATGTTATTAGCAATAAATTAAAAGCCAAAATATAAAAACATTTGTTCTTATAATTCAACTAAAATAAAAAGTTTAGAAAATTGCCCATTGAGCTTATGTAATGATAAGCTTTGGTGGTAACTGATGATCGTGTCGAGCAATCTCAAATAAAACTAGGTAGCAAAATAAGTTTTGTAGATAATGGTGCAACCTAGGTCATCTTTCCAAGGAGTTTGTGCCTTAAATTGTTTATGGAAGAGAGTTCTAAGTATTACTAATTAAGATTTAACTTGGGGGTTTGATATGCTAGAATTTAATCGAACTAAAATTAATTGACCAAAATTAGAAATCTAAAACTAAGTTCAAGTGATTAATCGAATAAATGTGGTAACTAGCTTTCAATTGGATTCCCTAGAGTTCAATTATCCTTGCTCTTTAGTGCATTCATCATAGGGTTCTTGAATAACCATCCAAGATTCAATTCATCAATTGTTCAAAGAATTTTGCAACCACAAGAAACCTTAAACAACTAATTAATTGGATTAAGAATAAGAACACACTACACTAAATTTGATTAATTTATGAAAGCTACTGTACAATTTACTCAAGATGCTAATTTACCAATTAGATTAATTAACTCCTCAAGCAATTAATTTGCACAAAAGTTCCAGCTAACTAACCCAATAACCATTGCATCAATTAGCCCAAATTCAAGAGGAAATTAGAGTTCAATTGCATAGTACTAATTCTGGAATTTTCACAAACAGATGATGATCATAAATAATTCCAAAATTCAAATCAAGTTCAATCCAAGAATTAATTCAATCCAGTAATTCTAGCAATTAAATTCCTAAACCAAAAAGCTAAACCTAGTCAAATTAACAAAGGAAATAATGCTAAAATCAAGAGATTGAGCAAGAGAGTTTTATCCAAATTTAATAGGAGATGTAGAGCTCAAATCTTCATCTAGGAGAATTCAATCTTCAGCTAGCCACCACAAGGAATTCAAGCTGCCATGGAAGGATCAAATGAAGGAGAATCAATCAAAGAAGCAACCATCGAGAAAGAAAGAAAAAAATTCTTCTTCTTCAGTGCTGGAAATTCTCTTCCTCTTGATGTCTCCAGCCTTTATTTTTCTACGTTCCCCCGTTCTCTTTTCCCAGCGTCCCCTTCAGGTTTTTATTTTCTCCTTCCCTCCTTGTTCACGTCTCTCTTTTTCATTCACGTCTCTCTTCCCCTTTCATGTCTCTCTTCTTCATTCACGTCTCTCTTCCCCTTTCACGTCTCTCTTCCCCTTTCACGTCTCTCTTCCCCTTTCACGTGCTATTCATTAATCAATTCACGTGCTGGCTTCGGCTCTTCTTTCTGCATGCTGAAACCAAGTTTAGTTTTCTTTTATTATGCATGGGTGTGGGCCCCATTGTGGATATAATAATCCACGTTTTTGCTCCAACGTTTCTGTTCGTGTTTCCCACATTATTCTCCCCAGCTCTTTGCTTCTTCTTTTCAGATCAACGTTTGTTCCTTGCTTCAGCTTGCTTTTCTCCCATGCAGCTTCTTCGTTCTGCCTCGTGTTGCTTCCTTGTTTTGCTCGAGCTATATGCTGCTGCCCAGACTTCAACTTGTGGCTTCTCTTCATTGTTTTGCTGCTGTTCTGCATGTGTTTGCCCTTAGCTTCAGCGTTTTAAACTCATGCATTCTCACTTGGCTCTAAGCTCCTTTGAACTCGATGCTCTTCCTTGTGAACTTTCTTGCTTTGCTTCATCCTTCCATCAAACTCATGGCTTTGTGGATGGTTCTCTTCAACTCTCCAACTCGTGGCTTTCTTCTCCCCTCATCTTCAAAACAAATTCTCCTTCAAAGCTTCAATTGCCCAACAAAATCTGCATAAAAGAATGAAAGAGATGGAATAGAAAATTCACAAAATTCATTTAAAATGATTTATGCATTAAAATTCAAGAATTTTGTCAATTGTTTTCTAAAGTGCAAAACTAGCTATTAAAATCAATTTCCATTTAATTGCATTTATTAGGCTAAATTTAATTATTAAAAAGGTTAAGTTAGGAGAAATAAAGTGTATAAAAATTATGCTTATCAAATTCCCCCACACTTAAACCTTTGCACTCCTGGGCAAAACTTAAAATCCAAGATAGAATGATTTGAAACACCCGGCTAGTAGAATGATAAGTGGAAAATGAAAATGAAAAAGGAGTGTAAGAATCACAAGCTAGAGATTAATCACAACTCTTCAACACATAACAATCCAAGTTAACTTCACTTGCATCAAGAATTAAGCTTCATGGCAATTTCATTTGAAAAGAATGAACTGAAATGCATAGCCCTCTCACATGGTTAGTGTTTACTCTCATCTCTCAAGTATTTATGGGAAATGTGTTTCACTCAAATTCCACCTATCCAAGCTCACTACCATAAGCTTGTCAAGTTTCTAAGTCTCCACCACTCATGCCAAATGCAATGCACAAATCAAAGGACTTTATTAAGGGTTGTAATGGGGCTAAGGGAGATGAAATGAATGGATACAAAAAGAAGGGGAAAAACTAAACAAATGGATACCTTAGAACCTCAAGAGCACTCAATGACAATATAGGATAAGGAAGAGTGTGCTTTCAAGGCCTTATTTCCAACAAGTATAAGCAACTAAAAACTCAATCTAAATTACTTCTTTCTTTTGATTTTCAATAACTTTTCTCTTTTTTTTTTTTTTTTTTTTTCATTGCTTTTTCTTTCTTTTTTTTTTTTTTTTTTTTTTTTTTTTTTTACAAATTCTTTGGCTAACAATGGCCTTAATGGATGCAAAGCACACATTCACCTATCCTATTTAGATGTAATGCTCCTTAAATTCCTTAAGGCATCTTAAAACAAGGTGGAAAAACATATTTAATGGCTGTAGGCTAACAAGAAAATAAAATCAGGTTCAAAGTGGCGAAACAATGGATAAAATGAATGTATGGTTAGCTTTTTGGCTCTCTAGCTATAAAAGAAATGAATGCCTTATCATTTTTATGCATGCAAGTGCAAATGTGGCCTCAACAAAGAATCAAGACAAGTTCTAGAGTGAAATAAAGATAGGTGAATACACACTGGAATTGAATAATTAAGGCTCAAATCCTCACCAGCTAATCGCTATCAAATAATTCATTAAAATCAAATTCATTGCCACTTTACTTGAATCAAAATACAAGATTCATTACTTGTCATGTCTAGGTGAATCCAAATTATAATCATCTCAACTTGCAACTTTCACAGGAAAACTGAAAAGCATCATACTATTTTTCAAAAATTTTTCAAACATTTGTCATCATTTTTTTTTTATTTTTTTGGAAAATAACATAAAACTAACTAAAAACCTAGAAACTATAAAATAAACTAACCAAAATAAAACAAAACTAAAAATTTATTTGTATCCCCCCCACACTTAAACATTGCATTGTCCTCAATGCCAGCACACAATGTAATAAACAGATAAAGACAACACAATATAAAAGGGGAAAGGGAAAGAGTACAACCGGGGTTTAGGGTGGGTTATGAAGTTGGAGCTCCTCCTTGTTATCCCTTGGAACTCCTTCATAAAAGTGTTTGAGTCGATGTCCATTAACTTTGAAATTAGCTCCCGTTTGCTCATCCAAAAGCTCAACTGCACCAAAAGGGAAAACATTAGAAACTATATAAGGACCTTCCCATTTAGAACGAAGTTTACCTGGCATAAGCTTCAGACGGGATTTGTAGAGTAGGACTTTTTGGCCGACAACAAATTCTTTCCTTGCAATCATCTTGTCATGGAATGCTTTTGTCTTCTCTTTATAGATTCTTGCATTGTCATAGGCTTCCAATCTGATCTCTTCAAGCTCTTGGAGTTGGAATTTTCTGTGAGATCCTGCTTCATTCAAATCCAAATTACATTTTTTTACGGCCCAGTAAGCTTTGTGCTCCACTTCCACCGGTAAGTGACATGCTTTTCCAAATACCAGCCGATAGGGTGACATGCCAATAGGAGTCTTGTAGGCAGTCCTGTAAGCCCAAAGTGCATCATCTAGCCTCTTGCTCCAATCTTTCCTATTCGGCTGCACTGTTTTCTCTAAAATTTGCTTCACCTCCCGATTAGAAATTTCTGCTTGGCCATTTGTTTGAGGGTGGTATGGAGTAGCTACTTTATGCACAACACCATACTTGCTAAGCAAGCTATGCATACTCCGGTTACAAAAATGAGTGCCCTGGTCACTGATAATGGCTCTGGGAATACCAAACCTACAGAAAATGTGAGAGCGAACGAATTCTACAACCACAGAAGAATCATCAGTCCTGGTAGGTTTGGCTTCCACCCACTTTGAAACATAATCAACGGCTAATAAAATGTATGAAAAGCCAAAAGAAGTGGGAAAAGGTCCCATAAAATCAATGCCCCACACATCAAAGACTTCACAAAATAAGATAGGGTGTTGTGGCATTTCATTTCTCCTAGATATGCTACCTGTTTGTTGACACCGAACACATCTTTTACAAAAATTAAAGGCATCACGAAACAGGGTAGGCCAATACAATCCACTATCTAGAACCTTCCTAGCTGTGCGTTTTGAACTAAAGTGACCTCCACATGCTAGTGCGTGACAAAATTTTAAAACAGAATCGAATTCTATATCAGGCACACAACGTCTAATCACTTGGTCACTACATAATCTCCATACATATGGATCATCCCAAATATAATACCTAGCTTCACTCCTAAATTTATTCAACTGATGTTTAGTCAAATCAACAGGTAGTTCAGAAGCAGCTAGATAATTCACTAAGTCTGCATACCATGGAGAAAAACTATGCACAGCACATAAATGCTCATCAGGGAAATCATCATCAATAGGTAAGGAATTTACTTTTGAAGCTTCAATTCTGCTCAAGTGGTCTGCCACCAAGTTTTCAGCTCCACTTTTATCCCGGATGTCAATGTCAAATTCTTGAAGTAGAAGCATCCATCTGATCAATCTTGGCTTTGCATCGGGCTTCTTCAGCAAGTACTTCAAGGCTGCATGATCAGTAAAAACAATAACTTTAGTATCAAGTAAGTATGATCTAAATTTATCTAAAGCAAAAACAATAGCAAGAAGCTCTTTTTCTGTGGTTGTATAGTTTGCTTGGGCCCCATCCAAAGTCTTGGATGCATAAGCAATCACATGGGACCTCTTATTCATTCTCTGGCTCAAGACTGCACCTACAGCAAAATTAGATGCATCACATAAAAGCTCAAATGGGAGGGTTCAATCAGGGGGTTGAATAATGGGTGGGGAAGTCAAGCATTTCTTAAGTTCATCAAAAGCTGTTTTACATGCATCATCAAATTGGAAATCAACATCTTTTTGTAACAACTTAGACAATGGCAAAGCAATTTTACTAAAGTTCTGAATGAATCTTCTATAAAAACCTGCATGACCTAGAAAAGATCGGATCTCCCGAACACATGTTGGGTATGGTAGAGAGGTTATAACATCTATCTTAGCTTTATCTACCTCTATGCCCTGTTCAGATATAATATGACCCAATACAATGCCTTTTCGAACCATAAAATGACATTTTTCATAATTAAGTACAAGGTTCTTCTCTATGCATCTAGCTAGGACTCTATCCAGACTACATAAGCAATCATCAAAAGAGTTCCCATATACAGTGAAATCATCCATAAAAATTTCTGTACAATTTTCAAGGAAATCACTAAAAATGGAAACCATGCACCGCTGGAAGGTCCCAGGGGCATTGCAAAGACCAAAAGGCATTCGTCTATAGGCATATGTTCCAAATGGGCATGTGAATGTCGTCTTTTCTTGATCCTCCGGGGCTATGCATATCTGAAAATACCCTGAAAATCCATCCAGAAAACAGTAGTGAGATTTACCAGCTAAACGCTCAAGCATCTGATCAATAAATGGGAGGGGGTAATGATCTTTTCTAGTGACTAAATTAAGCCTCCTATAGTCAATGCAAACCCTCCAACTATTCTGTACACGGGTGGGCACCAATTCATTATTTTCATTCCGGATTACTGTGATCCCTGATTTCTTTGGAACTACCTGCACAGGACTAACCCACTGACTGTCAGAAATAGGATATATTATACCAGCAGATAAAAGTTTAGAAACTTCCTTTTTAACCACATCCAGAATAAGTGGGTTCAGTCGCCTTTGAGGTTGCCTTACTGGTTTTGCCCCATCTTCCAACAAAATTCTGTGCATGCATGTATCAGGGCTAATGCCAGGTATGTCAGCTAAGGTCCACCCTATTGCTTGTTTTCTCCTCCTTAAGACCTCTAGAAGTTTCTCTTCTTCCTCTGGAATAATGTCACTAGCCACAATTACTGGAAGTTTCTCATCTTCCCCCAAGTAGGTGTACTTGAGATTATCTGGCAGTGGTTTGAGCTCCAAGGTGGGAGCTTGCTCAACCGAAGGTATGAGTTGTTTGATTTCAATCTCTTCCATGCCAAATACCTGTTTAGATATCTCACAGACAGAGGAAACAACTTTCCCATCTTTGGGAATATCAGCAGAAGGAGTACCAACAAGAGAACTAACAGCAATATAGACATCAGTATCACTATCAGATGAACTAGTTACACAGCATCTATTACCATTATCAATAGGCAATGCAAGAGTGGAAATAGATGAACTAGCATAATCAGCATATCCAGAAGTGATATCAATATGCAACATATTCTGAGAATCAGTAAGTCCAGCAACATTAGAACATTCAGGGAAAGCATCAGCATGCACATCATCTTTAGAACAAGAAGATTGACCTAAATTAGTATAATCCTCCAAATCAGTAAAAGGCTGACCATCGGTGAAATTAGCACAAAAGGAGGAGGTCTCAGAACCATGATAGTCAATACATGGAAGAGACTCACCATTCTCAATGAAAGCACTAATCTGGGAGCAATTATCACATATAGTACTTCCAACACATGTACAGTCAAGAGAATCATCCAAGTCAGCAATATCACAGGAATCAGTCAATAAACTATCCCAAAATTCAGTGCTAGCATTATCAACTAACATATCAATCAGGCTGATATTAAAAACAGAGTTATCATCACAAGGATATTTCATGGCATCAAATATATTAAATTGTATCATATTGCCAGCAAACTCCATTTGAAGAGTACCTTCATGCACATTTATAATTGTTTTAGCAGTTTTCAGGAAGGGTCTACCTAAAATGAGTGGGGCATGTCCACTAGATCTATATCTATCATCTTCCATATTAAGGACATAAAAATCAGCTGGAAAAATTAAATCCTTTACCTTAACCAGAACATCCTCCAACACTCCTGAAGGATAAGCAATACTCCTATTTGCCAGCTGCACAACCACTCCGGTAGGCTTCAGCTCTCCCACCTGCAAAGATGAATAAACAGATTTAGGCATAACATTTATAGCAGCACCAAGATCAATTAAAGCATCAGAAAACTCAAAATTTCCAATGGTGCATGGAATTGTAAAAGTGCCCGGATCTTGACACTTAGTGGGCATTGTTGGTTGTATGAGTGCTGAAACGTTTTTGCCAAAATTGACTTTTTCATTCCCTTTCAGACGCCTCTTGTTAGTGCATATCTCCTTGAGAAACTTAGCATATTTAGGAATGGTCTTGATTGCTTCCAACAGGGGTATATTGACTTCAACCTTTTTAAAAGTCTCAAGAATCTCTTTTTCTGCATCTGCTTCAGTTTGCCTCTTTCCCAAGGTAGGTCTATGTGGGAAAGGTAAACTTTTCTTTGGCTCCTTCTCATTATTAGGCTCATTTGGTGCGGCGTGTGTTTTTGGTGACGCCGACCTATCCATGGTGGTGGTATCTGAGGATTCTTGAACTTCTTTTCCACTCCTAAGAGTGATGGCGCTGACATTGCTACTATTCCTCGGATTAACAACTGTCTGTGAGGGTAATTGGCTTGATCCTTGGCTTTTTATCTCATTGAGAGAATTAGCTAATTGGCTAACCATATTTTCCAAATGCTTGTTCTGATTTTTCATGTTAGCCAATTCTTGTTTGTTTCTAGTCTCATTTTGATCCATCTTTTCCAAGAGTTGCTTCATCATAAACTCCATGCTGTTATTTTTTATGGGTTCCTCTTGGATAGGAACTAATTGCTTAAGAGGTTTGGAATACTGTGCATTTGGTCCTACAGCATTGTATCTATTTTGCTGTTGTCCTCCCCCATATCTCAGGTTAGGGTGATCCCTCCATCCTGGATTGTATGTATTAGAATAGGGATCATATTTTTGTTGCCCTTGTTGCATTGGCCTAACTGGAAACATCCCAGCACAAGCCTCTACCCTATCTTCTAACATAGGGCACTGATCAGTATTATGTGTGGCCAAAGAGCATATATCACACAGGGGTCCTACCAAGGTAGTAGAGGAAGATGTCTGTCCAGATGCATAACACTGTGGATAAGAATATATCTGAGTAGGGTAGGATTGTGGTGCACAAGTCTGAGAAGGGATGGAGGATGATTGCTGCCGATCTAAAGCAAGCTTTTGGAGCACAGTAGACATTACTTCAAGTTTGCTCTCAATTCTCTGACCATAATCTGGAGTACACAATTCATTGACTCCTCTTGCTGTTTGTATTGATCTGGACCCAAATTGCTGAGCATTCTGAGCCATCTTATCAATAAGCTCCCAAGCTCCTGTAGGTGTCAGATCACCTAAGGCTCCCCCAGAGGCAGCATCAATCATATTTCTATCCATGATCAACAGCCCCTCATAGAAGTACTGGATAAGCAACTGATCAGAGATTTGATGGTGAGGACAACTAGCCAACAATCTTTTGAATCTTTCCCAGTACTCATATAAAGTCTCTCCACTATTCTGTCTGATCCCACATATCTCCTTCCTTATTGATGCAGTGCGAGATGCAGGAAAGAATTTCTCCAAAAATAACCTCTTCAGTTGGTCCCAAGAAGCAATGGCACCGGGAGGTAGATAGTACAACCAATCCTTGGCTAAACCATCCAAGGAAAAAGGGAATGCTCTGAGCTTGATTTGTTCCTCTGAGACACCTTGTGGCTTCATTGTAGAGCATACAACATGGAATTCTTTTAGATGTTTGTGAGGGTCATCTCCTGCAAGTCCCTGAAACTTAGGAAGTAAGTGAATCAATCCGGATTTAAGCTCAAAATTTGCATCTAATTCTGGATATTGTATGCAAAGATTTTGATAATGCACATTAGGAGCCGTCAATTCTCTAATAGTTCTAGCATGCATGTTATTATTCAAATTTGCATTCACATTCAAGTTAGCCTGAACATGCATATTCCTGTTAGCATTTATTTGATCTTGTTCAGCCATATTGCCACTAGCAAATTGAAGTGCACAATCAATTCCTTGCACAGAATCAAAAGCAGATGAATTAGAGCTATTAATTCCTACACTATCTTTGTTTTTCCTAATCCTTACTTGTCTTTTAAGGGTTTTTTCAATTTCTGGATCCAAATCAATTAATTTTTCACTAGAACTTCTTGTCATACACCAATTAGACAAGCAAAAACTAAGAAGGAACACAAAAATTAACAAAGAAAAATTAAAACAAAAATTCCAGAAAAATTAGAAAAATCCTAGAAAATTCGAAAAAATACTAAAAAATTCGAAAAAGTGCTCTAAACGTTGGAATTTGGCCAAAAAATGGTGCACCTAATAGCTATGCTATTACTTTTGCTCAAAACACCCAAAAACTTTGAAATACAGAATTTGAGAATTTTCTGGGCACTTTAAACGAAAATTCCAGCAAGTAGGCAAATTAATATGCAACACCGAAATTATCAAATTCCAAGCTCGAAACAAAGCAAAAATTCAACTAAAATAGAATCAAAACAGAGATAAAACAAAATAAAAATACCTAGAAAACTTTCTCAAACAATTAAGAAACTAAACTCCCCGGCAACGGCGCCAAATTTGATGATCGTGTCGAGCAATCTCAAATAAAACTAGGTAGCAAAATAAGTTTTGTAGATAATGGTGCAACCTAGGTCATCTTTCCAAGGAGTTTGTGCCTTAAATTGTTTATGGAAGAGAGTTCTAAGTATTACTAATTAAGATTTAACTTGGGGGTTTGATATGCTAGAATTTAATCGAACTAAAATTAATTGACCAAAATTAGAAATCTAAAACTAAGTTCAAGTGATTAATCGAATAAATGTGGTAACTAGCTTTCAATTGGATTCCCTAGAGTTCAATTATCCTTGCTCTTTAGTGCATTCATCATAGGGTTCTTGAATAACCATCCAAGATTCAATTCATCAATTGTTCAAAGAATTTTGCAACCACAAGAAACCTTAAACAACTAATTAATTGGATTAAGAATAAGAACACACTACACTAAATTTGATTAATTTATGAAAGCTACTGTACAATTTACTCAAGATGCTAATTTACCAATTAGATTAATTAACTCCTCAAGCAATTAATTTGCACAAAAGTTCCAGCTAACTAACCCAATAACCATTGCATCAATTAGCCCAAATTCAAGAGGAAATTAGAGTTCAATTGCATAGTACTAATTCTGGAATTTTCACAAACAGATGATGATCATAAATAATTCCAAAATTCAAATCAAGTTCAATCCAAGAATTAATTCAATCCAGTAATTCTAGCAATTAAATTCCTAAACCAAAAAGCTAAACCTAGTCAAATTAACAAAGGAAATAATGCTAAAATCAAGAGATTGAGCAAGAGAGTTTTATCCAAATTTAATAGGAGATGTAGAGCTCAAATCTTCATCTAGGAGAATTCAATCTTCAGCTAGCCACCACAAGGAATTCAAGCTGCCATGGAAGGATCAAATGAAGGAGAATCAATCAAAGAAGCAACCATCGAGAAAGAAAGAAAAAAATTCTTCTTCTTCAGTGCTGGAAATTCTCTTCCTCTTGATGTCTCCAGCCTTTATTTTTCTACGTTCCCCCGTTCTCTTTTCCCAGCGTCCCCTTCAGGTTTTTATTTTCTCCTTCCCTCCTTGTTCACGTCTCTCTTTTTCATTCACGTCTCTCTTCCCCTTTCATGTCTCTCTTCTTCATTCACGTCTCTCTTCCCCTTTCACGTCTCTCTTCCCCTTTCACGTCTCTCTTCCCCTTTCACGTGCTATTCATTAATCAATTCACGTGCTGGCTTCGGCTCTTCTTTCTGCATGCTGAAACCAAGTTTAGTTTTCTTTTATTATGCATGGGTGTGGGCCCCATTGTGGATATAATAATCCACGTTTTTGCTCCAACGTTTCTGTTCGTGTTTCCCACATTATTCTCCCCAGCTCTTTGCTTCTTCTTTTCAGATCAACGTTTGTTCCTTGCTTCAGCTTGCTTTTCTCCCATGCAGCTTCTTCGTTCTGCCTCGTGTTGCTTCCTTGTTTTGCTCGAGCTATATGCTGCTGCCCAGACTTCAACTTGTGGCTTCTCTTCATTGTTTTGCTGCTGTTCTGCATGTGTTTGCCCTTAGCTTCAGCGTTTTAAACTCATGCATTCTCACTTGGCTCTAAGCTCCTTTGAACTCGATGCTCTTCCTTGTGAACTTTCTTGCTTTGCTTCATCCTTCCATCAAACTCATGGCTTTGTGGATGGTTCTCTTCAACTCTCCAACTCGTGGCTTTCTTCTCCCCTCATCTTCAAAACAAATTCTCCTTCAAAGCTTCAATTGCCCAACAAAATCTGCATAAAAGAATGAAAGAGATGGAATAGAAAATTCACAAAATTCATTTAAAATGATTTATGCATTAAAATTCAAGAATTTTGTCAATTGTTTTCTAAAGTGCAAAACTAGCTATTAAAATCAATTTCCATTTAATTGCATTTATTAGGCTACATTTAATTATTAAAAAGGTTAAGTTAGGAGAAATAAAGTGTATAAAAATTATGCTTATCAGTAACTGAATTTGAAAACTTTAGAGGAATGACATAGATGCTTCCATTTGTTGGGATTGCTTGTCTCTTTTAGTATTTTTGGCTTCTGCTTGTCATTGTCTCTCATCTATTTTTGCCATTTTTGCTTTAAGTTGTACAACCTTGTTTTTCAACTTCATGTAAGAAGGCTCAGAAGATGAACTTCCATTAGCCCAATATCCAAACACTTGGGATAGATATGTACCCAATCCTATTCCTTAGACTCAACTGCAGTGCTCTTGGGTTCCTAAAGCCCTGACAATGAATCGTTACTTGAAATTTCTTGTGATGAGGGGTCCTTAACTTGATACATAACAATCTTTTCTTGCAAATTCAAACAAAAAGCAATAAATCATTTGGAGAATAAATCATTTCAACAAAATTAGAAGTTAGCACCTTATTCCCACAAAGTTCAAACACTTATATAGGTAACTCTAGTTTAGTCATTGATGTATGATCCATCTATATTCATGGACTACAGTCTACACATCTCCCTAAATAATTGAACTCCACACTAATCAGTATTATGTTAACAATAAAAATTTCTTAAAAAAACATTTTAAGCAAACCTAAAACAACACCAAATTAGATATGGGTACTCAAATAGATTTGAAAAGTAACACGAGAAAGGATATAAGTTAACCAAATTTAACAACTTGAGTTTCGAGTCCCATAAATTATTTAACAAAAACTAGAATAGAAGTCATGAACCAATAAAGTAAATGAGAGGAAAAGCATTGCCTATTAGATAAATGATGGAGACAAAATTCATGATTTCTACTACAAAAATTCTCTTTTGGAGGGGTGCGTAAGTCATAATGATAAAGAAAGGGTGTTGAGGTAACCATCGCTAGTTTCAATAAGGTTAGATTGATGGATCTTTACTTGCTAGTAGGCCTGCTTGAAAAGAAGGGAGTTATGTGAACTTAAAAAAATGACTATGCATGAAGATTGGGGGAGGGGTTATACACCAATTTAAGGAATTAATAGGTTTAACCATGGTTTTCTATAGGGTTATGCACTAATTTAAGGAATTAATAGGCTTTAGATTAACGATGATTAATATAATTATTGTTAAACTATAACATTGCTATAGTTAAATTAATTGCTATTAAACTATTGTTGTAATGTCCTTTTTTTTGTAATGTAACTACAAGGGTGTAATTAGGGTTTTGGGAGGCTATAAGTGAGAGAAGGTTTGATATTTTGTCCATTTAAAAATTGTAAAAGTGTTATTTTAGTGGAAATATCCCTTTTAGGATTATGGGAGTATGTTTATTTAAGGGATTGAACCATTATGCTTTTGTTATTGATCCCAACAAGTGGTATGAGAGCTAGTTTCAGCCTAGTAAAGAGAGAGAAAGAAGAAATATGTGCCACTTTAGCAATCTAGATGGGAGATTAATTAGTTAGTCCTAATGCCAAGTTAGCAAGTCCTAGCACCATGTCAGTAATTTTTGGGAAAATGTTGATTCTAGCTAATTTTAATGTCGTGGTTCCATTTTTTAGTTGATTTTCTCAAATTTTGGTTATTTTTTGGAATTTATTGCTAGTTATTTAAGTATAGGTATTTAATAAGGAATTTATTAAATACTATGACTACATTGAAGTTTAAGATCCCATGGTTTAATGGAAAGATCTATTTTATTATATGGCAATGCATAACTCAAGATTATTTGGTCTACTGAAGTCTTGATTTTGCATTGCAAGATGAAAAGCAAATGAGATGAAAGACGAAAAACTTAGAGTGGAGTATAATACAAAAGAAGGCAGTTAGTACATTTTGGTTAGTACATGCCCTACAAATAAAAATAATGATATTAACAAAAACATCATTAAAGAAATGATGAGAAATGTTATAGAGTAAGTATGCCTTAAATATGTTAACTAATTGTTTAATAATGAAGATGGATTTAAATTCACTACAAATGAAGGAAGGAGGTAATATTATTGACCATTTGAACAAAATTTAATGAGTTAGTATCTCAATTATCAAATGTAGGGGAGACAACTAAGGAAAAAGAGCAAACATTACTTTTGTTGGCTTTACTTCGTAGATCATACATTAGTGCAATCAATGCTAGTAAGGAAAAGCATTTGAATAAGGTGATAAGGGCTTTGAAAAAGAATCGTTGAATGATGTAACATGAAAATTACCCTAGAGAGAGTTAGCTACTAGTTGTAAAGAGTTTTGAGAAAGGGAGAAAGAATAGAGGTGAGTAACAAGATGGACAATCAAGATCTTGTTTGAGAGACTTCAATAATGTTGAGTGTCATTATTATAGAGTTGCGTCATATCCATGTTTACTGTCTAACGTTTAGGGAAGATATAAGAGGTGTGAAAGAGTTGAAACGTAAATCAAATGTTGATTCTTCTTTCAACATGGTCAATTGTGATGATGAATTTTATCTCTCAAATACAACTACTATTAAGAGTAATTTTAGCTAAGTAATTGATTTTGCTACTAATATCTATATATGCACTAACCTAGACTTGTTTGGCACTTTGCTCATTGACAGTGACTTTAGTTATGTCAATATGGGGAATAATCTAAAGTGACAAAAAAATCAAGGCATTAAAAGAGTTTGCCTAAGGCTTATGCCTTCTAATGAAACTTATATTATTTTGTTTGGTAATTTTGCTTCACATGGGTATAAGTATGTTAGCATTGGGAATCAATATAGAGAGTACAAGAGTGGAAACTTAGTTATACTAGGAAGGAAGAGAGGGAAGAACATTTACTACTTAGATGGATATGCCTTATTAGCAAAGATGGAAAGCAACAAAAGGAAAGATGTAATGACTAGTAAATCTTATGATGGATTAACCTTAAGATAAAGATAAGAAGAAGGATAACAAAGAGCAGAAACCCAATTAAAATAAAGAAAAAGGTTAAAAAGCCTACTTTAGGCCATTAAAAGGTGTCTAGGTAAATTATGCAAAGAATAGGGACAAAATGATAATTATATAAAAATATTAGTATAATAAGAGAATAAATTATTTTCCTTTAATATAAGATTATATAAAGTTATTAGAGGTTCTATAATAGTAAAATAGGTTAGAGTCTTAATTTCATGCATATCATGAAACTTAGTGGCACAGGAATAAATTTAACAATTTTAAGCCAATGAGGGCCAAGATTTATTTTTCTGAATATGAGAGCTAATAAAATAAATAAATTAGTAGAATAAAATAAAAAACATAGGATTCATGGGCTAGGTTAGAGGAAAATTCAAATTAAGGACAAAATGGTCCAATAATGTGCCACTTTCAAGTATTGGGAAATGTGCACCTACCCTTTTATCTTTTGTCTCTCTTCCTTGGCTGACCAATGCCTTTTTCTGACAGAGAAGAGAGAGAAAGTGCAGTAAAATTTAGCCAAAAATGGATTAAAAAATTGGTAAAAGAGAGAAGTTTGGTTTTCATGGTTTTTAGGTAAGTTTTTGACCTTTTTAACTTTCCTTATATTTGAAGCTTTTCTTCCTCTCCTCAAAGGCTTTCAATTGATCTAATTTTTATGTCTTGAGAAGATGAAGTTGAGTGGTTAGTTGTGCTCCATCAAGTTTTCATCTTGGGAAAAATAATTAAGCAAAGGAATTGAGATAACATCCTAAGTCATCTTTATGCAATTTGATATCTTGAAAATTTGGTTTTAATTGAACCTTAGAGAGTGAAATTTTGGCCAACATGATGAAATTATGATACGTTATACTTTGTGGATGTAAATGTTGATTAGTAGCAAAAACACATAAATTGGATGAGGTTTTAATGGGTTTTGATGAAATTTTTGCATGATAAGTCTATTGGTGTGTGAGTTTTGACCAAGGCTGGAATTTTAGGTCATTAGGATGCTTTGAACAAATTGAGATAATGGAGACTTAATTAAGTGAATGTGAAGTAGCCTTGATTCAATATGATGCTAAATTTGGCTAAGTTGTACATTTTTGAAATTTTGCCTTTATTTGATGCAAGAGTTTAGGACTTTTGATGCTTGAACTGAATTATAGGTTTTATGGCTAATCATATGTGATTTATTTAATTTAAGAATGTTATTTGAATTGTGAAAATGAAATTTAAACTAAGAAAATGGAATGGCTTTAAGTTTAATGCAACATTGTGTTTTGTGGCCAAAGAGAGTCAATTTGAGTGATGTATGTATATGGTAGCAATGGACTAAATGGACAGTTAAAATGTTCTCTTAAGCTAATATAAGAAATTTAGAAAGTTTAAAATGTATGAAAAATCCTACTAATTGTAAGTATTAATTTTTGGCCTAAGATGACGAAATGGCAAAAGTACACTATCAATGAAACTTTATGAGTCGTAGCCTAATTTCAATATTAGAATGGCATGTTTTATGTGTGGTATGATTAATGGTGGAGTATAAAAAGTTAAAGCATGCTTTGGAACCAAATATGTGGTATAGAAGCTTTGTTTTTACATGCTAAGCCTAGGTTGAGTATGGAGTCTTGCACAGTCAAATGCTTTGCTGCTTATTATATTGTCCAATATGTTTTTTTAGGCTTTTTAAGTTGATTGGTAGAGCTTAGGAGACCTTTGGCTGAGGAGGAGGACCTTTTAGGTTAAAGTTGGAAAAGTTTGCTTGGCTTTAGGTGGTGAATATCTAACGTGGCAATTTTATATTTCTTTATGTGCATATATGTTTCTTAGTAATTGGAATACTTGTATGTGATGATATGTTTGCAATTGTGAATGTTTTATGGCATGAGTTGGTGATGTATCTATATTTCATGAGCCTTTGTGGCTAGAGGTATCTTATGGAATCAACTATGATCAAGCAAGGAATTGAATGTAGTAACTCTTCCCAAGCCAAGAAAAAAATATGCAAATTCATGAGTTAATATCCATTAGCTAGCTTATGTGATTGCCAATCTAAGTACCTTTATGATGATGCCTATGCATGCTTGTGTTCCTTTTCTTGAGTGATATTATGTATGCTTTGATTGGTGGAATTTGCCATTAAGATTATATATCTCACTCTTTATATATGATTTAACCCATGTTAGGTAATTATAGTACAAAGGATAAGGGCAAACAAGTGGGCCCTTGAAAGCCATGAACTTAAAAGAGCTTTGTATATATCTAATTTTCTTTTGGGATGTTCATTTGTAATGGAATTGATTTTGGGGTTGTTTACTTTGGATTATGATATTTTTTTTGTAATGTAATGTAATAAGGATATTAAATCTCATTAAAATGTTGCTATTGTATCACTAGAGCTTTTAATTTAATATAAGCATGTCTTGAGAAAAAGAAAGTGATGGATATGCTAAACTAGGGTGTCTTGACACTTGAATTATGGAATGAAATAAGTATTCGTTCAATGATTGATTTATACCAATTTCTCTCAATTTCTTCTTCTTCTAACCAAGATTATGCATGGTTGTGAGTATGGAATAGAGTTTCGCATTGCTTTCCTTCTTTCTCTTCCTTAAGGCCGAGATGTACATGTACTAAAGGTTAGGACTATTTTTTTTCGTATGATTTGGCTGAGACTAGGCTTGCAAATGATAGATAAATGTTGTTATGGCTTTATATTGTTAGAATTGCCACCTTGCAATTGTCATTTATTTTGGATTATTGGAAATTAAAGCACATATAAGGCTAGTTGCTAATTAAGCCCTTAAAGTGCATTGAATTGTTATGTTTAATTTTTCGAATGGTCCTTGATGCTACTTGATGGGAGATTTTAAGCAAATGAAAAAGGCTAGGTGTAAGGTCCTTTCGGTCCAAAACTTTAGACCAATTTGTGTGGTCCTTATGGCTGGATTTTTAATATGTTAGTTATGGAATTTTATGGTCTTGGAATTGTTGCTATCATGAAAATTAGATATTCATGTCTTAAGTATATTTGAAAAAGGCTTAAGGCCAAATATGATCTATCTTATATGTGTGACCAAAAGAAGTATGAAAGTTTCATTTGAAGCCTATGCATTATCTAGTGTGGTCATTTATTTGGAGTCTTGATGTGAAGCTTATGGTGCCACCTATGTGTCATGTTGTGGAAAAATTATAAGTCCTAAATGATGGATCATATGTGAAGCATCTTAAGTGTATAAATTTTAAGATGAGAAAAGGATGCATGTGCTATAGCTATATCATTGAAAAGAAAAAGTTTCAATCTTTTTTTTTACTACTTTTTATGACTTGGTTAAGCATTTCTTAGTATCATGGTGATAAATTACTTAAGATAATTACTATATGTAATAAGATGTGTTAAAAGACATTCAAAAGACTAAGAAAAGAGTTCAATTGCAAAATAGAGTTATTTGGGACACTAAAAAAATAAAGAATTTGTTGCAATAGTTTTTTAAGGTATTAGATTGATGGGAAAGAAGAAGGAGGGAGCGTGATACTCCTATAAATAAGCCTTGTTACTTCTTGTTTAAGTATACTACACCAAGTCAAGCCTTGAGATTAATTACAAAGGTGTAATTAGGGTTTTAGGAAGTTGTGAATGAGAGAAGATTTGCAATTTTGTGAATTCAAAAATTATATGAGTATTATTTTAGTGGAAATAATCCTTTTAGGATTATGAGAATATGTCTATTTGATGTAGTATAAATGAAATTTCACATCCTCATTTACTTATGACTTGGATTTATCTAGGTTCCCAAAATAATGTTTATGCAAATTTCCCCTATCCCAAAATGGCATTGTTTTAATAAGTACTTGATTTTGTATAGATTGCCTAAATAAATCCACTTTTAAGAAAATACCATTTGGACAATTTTAAATTATGAGTTAATAATCATGTCAACTTATGTTTATACCACATAAGCATGTTTCTCAATTGACCATAAGTTTGCTAAAGGAATATTTTGATTTGGAAGTAAAATCTATCAAGGATTATATTAAAGATGTTATTAAACTGATGAAATATATAAGAAATATAATAAGATCAAAATAGAAATTTAAAAGAAGAAAAAGCAGATAATTGTCATTTACTTAGAGTATCACATGCTTAATACATAACTTCTATTTATAAGTTTTCAATCACAAAAATCAACATATAAGAGTTGCAATAACATATATAGAGGAAAATTAATTTACATAATTGTTTAATATAACTTCTTTGAGGGTTATAGAGTATATGTTGTTAAGAGGATCCTAGAAGGTTATTCTTAAAGGTGATAGACATCAACATAATTACATCATTTGTAATAATCTTCCTTGGATATCCATTAATAAATAATATATCTCGTTAAAACTTCATTAGAAAAAATCCAGTGAGATAAAAACCTAGTGAAAGGAAAAAAAAAAGTACATAATTTTTACAATATAAGTTGTCTGGTTAAAATCCTTGCTTGAAAAATTTAGTTGAACAAAACTTTGGTTAAGAAAAAAAAAATACATGTCTTTTACTCCTCCTAATAATAACGTCACTTTATGTTCTTAAGTTACCACATCCCAATTATGTACACTAACATTTTAAATGTGGTAATTAATAATGCCTTAATGAATAAATTTGTCGATTACCACATGAAAAAATATATTAAACATTTATATCTCTATTCTTTTGAAAATCATGAGTGAAAAAGAATTTTGGTGAAATATATTTCATTCTATCTCCTTTAATGTACATTCTTCTTATTTGAATTATACATATTATATTATCTTCATATAATGTTGTTGGAATCTTTATATCTAAGACAAACCACATATCTTTTGGATATGCTGAGTTATTAACCATAGTCGAACATACTTTCAACTTGCTTCATGCATTGTAATTATTTTTGCATGATTTGATGAAATAGTAGGTGAAGTTTGTTTCACAAAACACTATGATATAGTTGTATCCTTATATGCAAAGAAATAACATGTTTGAAATAAAGCTTTATATAGATTGAATAAGTATCTTACATATATATAACTAATTAATTATGATCTAGATTTAATTAAATAAATTAACCTAAAGATATGGTAGGGAATGCTTAACTCTATTCCAGTTTTTATTTTTGGTTGGAAAAGAACTCAATCTTGTTAACAAACTAATAGCAAAGAACTATCAAGTTATGTATTATTAGTAAGATACATCAATGCTCCTATAGCACAAAGATATGATATTTTAGGGTGAAGAAATTATTCATCATTTTCTTGAGGATAAAAGGTGTCTTTATTCACATATATTAATCTTACAATCATTAGGGTAATTACCAAATATGCTTTGTCCATATAAACTTGCTTTAAGACTTTTTTAGTATATATTGATTGATAAAAAAGAATTTTTTTTTTTAAGTGTTTGATCTATAAGTCAAGATAAAACTTTATTTTTTTGAGATCTTTCATATCTTTTAAATAATCAATTTATTTGAACTCTTCAAAAATTTTAATAATATTTAAATCATCAACATATATAGCAATTATGATAAATTCTAATTTAGTTCATTTTCTAAAAACAAATGGAAAAATTAGCTCATTCTTACAACATTCCTTCAATAAATATTTGCTAAAATAATTATATCATATATATCCAAACTATTTTAGTCCATATAATGTTTCATGTAAATGTATTGAATAATTTTCTTAGAAATTTTTATATGCTTCTAACATTTTAAAGCTGTCAATGATTTTTATGTAAATTTCACTATATAGTAAGTCATATAAACAGAATGTAACAATATTTATAAGACACATTTTGAGTTTTTCATGTACTATCAAATTAATAAGATATCTAAAAATAATTGTATCTACTACAAGAGAATATGTTTTTCATAATTAATACTAGGCTTTTGTGAAAACTTTTATATAAGAAGTCGTACTTTGTACTTGAGGACTTTATTATTCTAAATTTATTTTTGTATAAACATTCATTTATACCATATTGGCTTTACACTTCAAATGTTTGGACTATATGTCCAAAAACTTCACATTTTGAAAGTGAATTTCATTCTACTTGAATTGTGTTTTTTCATTTTGATTAATCATCTCTCTATCTAAATTTCTTGACAATTTTAGGCTTAAGATCCTCATTTTATTATATTATTTCAATAGCAACGTTTTATTTAAAAAAAAGTTATTGACAATTCTATCTTTTTAGTTTCATCTTTTTTTTTGTAGTGAAATAATTTGTTGAGATCTCTTTGAGCTTTTATGATCAATTATGTCTTGAGTCTCTTCTAAAATACCTACCTCCTTAGTATAATTATCTTGATTATTTGCTCATTTTTGTTTTCAAGAATTTTTATCTTTTGAATCGATTGATCTGAAACATTTATGTGTGACTTACTTTCATTTGCACTAATCAATTATTATACTAAGACATCAATTTGAATTGGAATATTTTCAATTTGTATATGAGATTTGGTAACTCTTTTTTGGTAAATAAATGTATTTAGTAGTAGATTTGCAATATTTTGTAAATGCATATTTTTTTTTTCTAAACTTTTAATTCACATTATTTTGTACAAGGATCTAAATAAGATAATAATAATGTATTCTAAATAATTTCTTTTTTTAACTACCTATTATCTCTTCTTGATATTGGGAAAACTATTTTATCAAAATAACAATCGATAAATTGTGTAATTGAGGGATTTATACATGACATATATTCTTAATCTTCTTTGAGGACTCATTTTTGTGTATTGTGGTGAAATAAGTAGAATATATATTGCACATCCAAAATTTTTAATATGGGATATATTTGGCTTCTAACCTAAACCCAATTATAGTAGGAAGAATTTATAATAACCTGTTGGTTTGATGCATATAGGTGTTGCTACATGTAAAATTGCATATTCCCATGTTGAAATGGGGAATTTGTTCTTATAAGTAGTGATCTAGCTATTAATTGGAGGCAATTAATGAATGATTTTGCTAATTCATTTTGTGAGAATATAAGCAACAAGCTTTTTAATTATTATTCCAATAAATATATAATAGTCATTAAAAGCTTGAGATATAAGCTAACTAACATTATTAAGACAAAGTGTCTTGATTGTATAATTTGAAAATTATACTTTTAATCAAATCATTTAGGAAAGTAATCTTGCAAATAGTGAGTTGATAATAAATATACATGTAATTATCTATTTAGATGCATCTATTAAAATTATATGATATTTGAATGGTCTACATGGGAGATGAATGGACCCATATATATCACCTTGGATATATGTTCTAAAAATGTAGGAAATCAAATCTTAACTTTAGCTAGTGATAGTCTAGTAATTAATTTACCTTAAAAACAAATAGTATATGAGAATTCTTTGAATTGAAGAATCTTCTAATTCTTTAATGGATTCCATATAAATTCTTAATTTTTTGAGATGGCATAATAGATCATGCCAAACAATTAATGCATTTGAATCAATAAACTTTCAGTTCATTGTAACATATGTTTTCAATTGTATTAATAATAATATTATAGTAAAAAACAAAAATAGTGTAGATAATTTTTTCAATACATATTTTTTTTCTTGATACAATAACTTGATAAGTAGATTTTAATATTTTTCTCATTTATAGTTTTAATATAATATTCATCACAGTGGATATCTTTGAAGCATAATAATTTTTTTTTAAATTTAGTAAAAATGATGTGTTATGAATAATAAACTTTGTCATCTCGAGTAATAATATAGGCACTTTTTTAGAGCTTTTATTAATTATGTATTACTTGATATAATATTGATATTGACATAATTTATTATCAAATGAGAAAAGTATTATTCATCTTTTAAGTATTATTTGTGAGAAATATGTTTTTATCATATATCTTATATTTAATTATAGAATGAAAAATATCTATATTAGTCTTTTAAAAACTAAATCACATTCTATTATGTGTAGTTCTTCAAGAACTAATACTATTTCAATATTACTATTACAGGAATGCATTCAAAGTATAAAATATAAAGTAATTAAGTTTTTTTTGCACATAATTTTATAATATCTTTCATTTGGAATAATCAGCACTTCTAGTGCATGTATTCTTCTTTCAAATTGTTATAAAGATTGTGAGTCTAGTTATACAATATTTTATATTTAATTATTCATAAAATTGGTTAGAAATAAAGGTAAATGCTTTATGCATTTTTCAAGAATATTTAATTTTCTTTCTTTAAAATATTTTCAAGATTAATAACAATAAACACTTTGTACATCAAATATTTATAATAAATAATTTTTTCATAATAAAAAATTAAGTACAATAAATTCATGAAATTAATTCAAGTGTCACATATATATAAAATATTTTTTTAAATGATACATATAAATAATTTAATCATAGGTAGAGAATAGAAATTAAAGTATAAAATAAATATATTTTATTTTTGTAGTATATTATAATGAATGTTAAGCCATATATAGAAAGAAATTGCAATTGATATTCTCTCTTAGAATTTTAAAAATTTATAAATAAATTGCCACAATAAAGTATATAACCATTTAACATCTTATAACCTTTTAAGTTTTATGGCCACTTTTGGTACTTTTAAGTTAAAAAAATCTATAATTATTTGTTTTTATAGCCTTTTAGCCATATTGTTACCATTGCTTATAATTTTACTTCAATATGCATGGCAGATTATTATTGGCCTTTAACTATTAATTTGTGCAAAGGTTATACAAAATCGTTAACTTGTTCATAAACATATTTAATTTGAAAAGTTTTCAAAATTTTTTGATGGCATATAAATTATTAGCCTTCAGACTTATAGTAAAAAAATCTTTTATACTTGTCAACTCATCAAAGTATATCACGAATTATATATGTACACTATTCATTGAAGACAATGGAGTCATCAGTTATAAAATAATCAAAACTAAAATGATACATTTGTTAGCCATATAATTATATTTAACTTTTTGATTTTTAAGATATTTGCTAATATCAAATTTATGATCATATTATGAATATAAATATGTTTTAAATTTATAGATAATAAAAAATATTGAAATGATAAATGATATGAGGTAAGAAGAAAAAGTTTCTTATAACTAACTCTAATGAATAAAAAGCTCAAAAAATGGGCATTTTACACTAATTTATTAGATACTCATGTTAACAATATATTATAAAACTAATAAAAATATATAAAATATAATAAGACCAAGAGAAAAATTTAAGAAAACAATAAGTGGACAATTTTCATTTACTTAAGATATCACATGCACAATAAATTTCTTTTATTTATATGCTATTAATTATAAAAATCAATTTATAAGAGTTATAATAATATAAATAAAAAATTAATTCACATAATTACACACTATAATTTTTGTGAGGATTATAAAATATGTCATTAAAATGAATTCTAAATTATTTTTTAAAAATTATAAATATTTATACACATATAATTATATTATTTACAAAAATATTATATCTTTGCAAGCACGGCTTTAGAGACGAGCAGTGTTTTAAGGACTAAATCATTAATTTGCCAATAAAAAGTAATAATAAAAACTGGAATGCAGTGCGCACTGGGTCAGGGACTCGGGGTCTACATTGGACGTTACATTTACGCCTGTTCGTCGAGGGGTGGAACTCAATGGAGGAAAAAGCGCCGTCGCCGGTGGAAGAAGTGGAAGCGACAGCTGATGAAGCAGAAACTTCTCTCTTTCCTCTCTTTCCACTCGCAGACTCCTCTCAGCACACCAGCACTTCAGTTCCCCAATGGCTCTGCAACTCCAGCTTCACCACCGACATTTCTGTCATAAACGACGCCGTTGCATCCCAACTCAAGCACGAAACCACCCATTCACCGCGGGAACAACACGACCTTGAAGATGAAGAAGGTGCCACTGATAATCAGGCTCAACCGAAGCCCTTTTCTTCCTATGAGATTCTGGAATCTTCTGAATCTGACAGAGAGGAAGACCGTGGAAGGGAGAAAAGGAATAAGAAAAGGAAGAAGAAGAAACGTAAGCGTGATGAGTCCTCAGAGAAGGGGGGATTGGATTATTACGGTTCGAGAAAGTCCCGTGTTCGAACTTGGGCTGATTCTGAGACCAACACTGCTAAAGATTATTTCTTTGATTCTCATGGTGATCGCGATAATTTGGCATTCGGGTGTATCTATAGGTATTCTCTGTTGTCATGCCTTGGGATTTGTGTGTCCGTGTTTGCGATTATTTACTGGGCTTACTTTTTGTTTGTAATGGAGATTTTCTTCCTTCTTGCTTCTTGGATGGGAACGAAGAGCCCACGGGAGAGAATAACAAAAGTTTGAATTAATAATCTAATACTCAACTATTTATTTCATGCGATTTTATCAACTTTCTGAAAGATTTAGTTTTTGTTGCTGAGGGTTTTTGATAATAAAGTCTATATGGTTCTAAGGCTGGTACTCCTTCAATGAAATGGATGTCCCGGGAGCCCAAATGAAGTATTGTGTATGCATTTTATGTTCAGAAACACAGGAATATGATGCTTCCTTTATAAGTTGGTAATTATGGTCTCCTGGGCGTTTGCGTTGAGATTTTGATCTCATTTCCTTTATACCCTTCATGCAACTATTTTCTCTCTGTAGGAATTAGGAAAGTACAGGGATAGATTGGTTGATAGATTCATATGTTATATGAATGCTTCTCCTAAATCAGGAAAGGAAACGTTGACTACTAATGACTGATGGGTATAAATTTATAAATTTTGTAAAAAATGACTTTTTTTAAAAATTATTGTTGACCACGTGGGCATCTCTCTGATGGTTGGGTGGGTGGGAGTGAGTTTGGGAAGAGTTGCTGGTTTAATTCCTAATATACCCACAATAAATGGATCCAGTTGTTCTCGAACTAAACCAAAGAAACTGGCGAGAAAATTAAAATTCCATTTTTATTATTTTAGATTTCAGAGTTTTATTGACATCAATGAGTAGGCTCTGTTGGTTTTTTATTGATATGTTATGTTCAAGATATGAAGGCAGGGATTATCTTTATTTCTCAAACAATTCTGTTTTCTTGGGTGTTTTGCTTTGTTTTCTATCTAGTAATGAATTATCTTAAGTCTAATAAATACCATGCAGAATGGATATTGCTCAGTACAAACCTTACAATCCTTTGAAACTATCTGGGCTACATCTACGAGGTTTGTATTGGTGGAATCAAAGGGATTCACTCTTGGAAAGAGATGGTGATGTTGATGCATTGGATGCTAGACTGAAAACTGCTGGTCGCTACTGGTCTGCAAAACATATGGCTTTAGAACGCCATAAGAACTTTAAGCGTATTCGTCTTGTTGCACCAAAAATGTCCACAGTTTTGACTGAAGAAGACTTCATACCTTTATCAGACATTGAGACATCCCATAGAGCTGTTGATGGTGAATCTGTTTCCATAGCTTCAACACTTGAAGAATCTTGGGAAGATGAAATGTTGCGCAAAACTCGAGAGTTCAACAAACTGACAAGGGAGAGTCCACATGATGAAAAGGTTTGGTTAGCTTTTGCCGAGTTCCAAGATAAGGTTGCAGGAATGCAACGACAGAAAGGTGCCCGCTTGCAAACTCTTGAAAAGAAGATTAGCATATTGGAGAAGGCAGTTGATCTTAACCCAGATAATGAAGAGCTATTGCTTTGTCTTTTGAAAGCTTATCAAATGAGAGACAGCTCAGATATGCTAATTGGGAGATGGGAAAAGATACTTCTGCAGCACTCTGGAAGTTACAAGTTATGGAGAGAATTCTTGCATGTTGTTCAGAGAGACTTCTCCAGATTTAAGGTTTCAGAGATTAGAAAAATGTATGCACATGCAATTGAAGCTCTATCTGCTTCTCGCAGCAAGAACTTTAGGCAGGTTCTCAATTTTTTTCTGCTTTATCTCCCTTTTCGTTTTGTTTGTTTGATAGTAAATACTGTCCTTCTATTTTGATTTTATTCATCTTGAGTCCACACAAGTTTCTGTTTTCTTTAAACTAAATCATCTGATCCCTTATATGGATGTGTGGTGTGCTAATAAAGGGGGAAACAGGAAAATATCTTTATTTTTTTTTTCTTCCAATAAGGTAAACTATTCATGAACAAGTTATCTTCATTTCCCTTTCCCTTGTATACTGTTGCATAATGATTATTACATTTTTTTCCTTCCCTTTTGATTTTGAAATATCTGCCCAATCAAACTGGGAAGCTCCACTTATGGTGTTGCTACTGCATGTTTCAAGTATTGAGCCTATATAAATTATATAATAGTAGGACCCAAGGAAATGTAGGGAATTTATCCTTAAAAGCACATTGTTAAGGGAGAAGAATCATTCTCCTTAAATACTACACCAAGGATCTGTGGGATTTAAGGATTTCATACTACCCTGGTCCTATCATAGCATTGCCTCTGAAGAGTTGATCTCAGTGGCTACACTTTGCAACACTTCACTCGACTTTTTGGCTGGTCAGAACCCTCCCAAATAGCCCTCTCTATGCCATCAGCCAACTGGATATGATACCAAATGATAGGACCTAAGGAGGTGTAAGGAACCCATCCTTAAAAGTGCACTGTCAAAAGGGAAAAACCATTCTCCTTAAGTACCACACCAAGCATTTGTGGGATTTAGGCATCCCCTACTATCTAGTCCCTATGATATGCCTTTTGTTATGATTTTTGCTATACATTTTGTAGGTGTATGAATTGGTTACTTAATATACAGGAGTTCGTAAATTTGATATCTTAAGTATATAACAACTTTACATCCCTTTGTGTGACTGGTTCTCCAATTTACTTCCATATTTCCTGTTAATAGTCTTGTCCTAGAAGTTTCTGCAATGGTGTTTAAAAGGAAAAATCAGTTGTTTTGATTTTGAATTTTTGCAGGTTCACCAAGCTGCTGATCCTTCCTCACTAGATCCTGGAATTGTTCAGCTAGAACTTGGTCTTGTGGATATATTTGTCAGTCTCTGCAGATTTGAATGGCAGGCTGGTTATAGGGAATTGGCTACTGCTTTATTTCAGGCTGAAATTGAGTTTTGTTTGTTTTGCCCACCTTTGGTTCTCACAGAGCAGAGTAAGCGAAGACTTTTTGAACATTTTTGGAGTAGTGAAGGTGAAAGAGTTGGAGAAGAAGGTGCCCTTGGTTGGTCCACATGGTTGGAGAAAGAGGAGGAAACTAGGCAAAGGACTATCAAAGAGGAGGACTCACACAAAGATGAAGTAGCTGGTTGGACTGGTTGGTCAGAACCATTATCCAAAGTTAAGGAGGGTACTGACAAAGTTGAAAATGAAGCCAACAATAATTTGATTCCTGAGGATTGCCAAGATGAAGATGAAGAAGAAGATGTGAAGCAGGAAGATGATACTGAAAATTTGCTAAAAATGCTTGGTATTGATGTCAAAGCCGGGGATGGTAGTGAAGTTAATGAAACTGCAACCTGGATCAAATGGTCAGAAGAAGAGTCTTCTAGAGATTGTGAGCAGTGGATGCCTGTTCATAGGAAATGTGGTAGACTCTCTGTCTGCATTAAAAGTTATACAGTTATACTTCTCTCATTAATTTTTTTTTTGGGGGGTGAAATATCCTTTTCCAAAGTTGTGTTTTGCTTAGATTTTTTTTTTTTTTTTTTTTTTTTTTTTTCTGATTGCAATGTAATTTCATTCTAAACAAATTGCTTATACTAGTATATTGATCAACATGAACAGATAAGACCTCTCTTAATTCTGCAACGCATGAGACAGAGGAGGATGAGCAACTCTTGCGAATCATATTGTATGAAGATGTGAATGAATACCTGTTTTCCTTAAGCACAACAGAGGCACGACTATCGTTGTTGTTCCAATTCATTGACTTCTTTGGTGGGAAGATATCTCAATTGTAAGTTTTCTGGAGTAAATAGCTACTTCATTGGTAATATCACAACTGGTAGTGGGAAACATTCAAATTAATTTAGTAGTTACGATTAGGATGTCCTCAGTACAACTTTTGGGTAGGTGTCCCTTCTGCCATTGCAAGAAGGTTAAGGTCTCATATATGCATAAATAGAGATACAAAAACTATAAAGGGGCTCCTTTCTTAGGTGTTTAGATATTTTATTGTGTGGTTCTTCAACATCTCTTAGTGCTTGGTTGACCAAGTTTAGAGTTTGTCCCTGTTGCTTCCTGTCTCATAATTATAATAGTCAATAAAAGTTTCAATTTTAGCATAATGTGGTAGTGAGCCTGTTTGTAATCTTCAAGATGAGCTTTCACAAGTTGATGCTGTATTAGAGATACAAAAACCATTATTTAGCCCTTAATTCTTTAACAATATTGTAATTCTTTCCTAAATATCTCATAGGTAATACATAATTTTCTATTTGGAACAGATGTGATAACAATAGGTACTCTTCTATTAGGAAAGGATATGAAACGTAGTTAAAAAATCCATCATGAACTTGAACATGTTACTGTCATTTATAACTTATCATCTTTTGTTGCGTCCTAGATTACTTCATCATCTTTTTTCCTTTTTTGGGACCTTATGGCATAATAAAATGTATTTAACAGGTTGATGACTTTTTTCTATCTCATCTTTCCTTGGTAGGATTTGTTCAAACAGTCCAAGTTGGACAGAGACTATCCTTAGCTTGGAGGATCTGCCAGATTCTGTACTAGAAAAGTTGAAATGTATCCATAATGTTTTAACAAAAGCACAAAGCAGTTCTACTAGTTTCAGTTTTGAATTTCTATCAGGCTGTTTGTCTAGGAGTGCTGATATGACGAAATTTCTTCGGAATGCTCTCTTGCTTTGTTTGACTGTTTTTCCACGTAATTACATCTTGGAAGAAGCTGTTCTTATTGCTGAAGAGCTATATAATATGAAATCAAATCCTTCTAGCTGCATGGTTACCCCTTGTCGAGCTTTAGCAAAGTCTCTCTTAAAAAGTGATCGACAGGTACTCATTTTCCTACCAAAGACATTAAGATCACAGCATGTATCCGTTTGTTTTTTTCCCCATCTGTGAAGAAAAAGGGAGATAGAAGGGTTTTGCTAAATGAGGTTTATATGCAAGTTCCCTTTTATCTTCTTATTTGTAGCCTTTTTATTATCTGTCTCAGGGTACCTCTGACCATGCCTTTTTTTGTGTGTGTATGGTGGCTGTAGGATGTATTGCTATGTGGGGTATATGCACGAAGAGAGGCTAATTATGGTAATATTGATCATGCAAGAAAAGTGTTTGACATGGCGTTGTTATCCTTAGAAGGGCTTCCAGTGGTATGATCTGACTATTCTGCTGCAATTTTTTTTTTTTGGGCTAAAGATAATTTTTCTTTGCTGTCTCTTTAATGGGATCTAGAGGTGCCTTTGGTTTCTTTATTGTGCTCAACTATGGTTTTAATGTTGAACTTGCATAGAGTCTCAAGCTTTTGAAATAAGTTTAGGAAATTAACATTTATATTTATAGATTGTAGCTTCTTATAGGATACTAACAAAAATTCATGGTAATTTCCGATAATGTTTTGTAGATGAATAATGCATCAAGCATGCATGCATTATTAAACTTTTCTTTAATATTGTAAAAATTCAGGGTTTAATTTCCTTTGCACTTATTTCATTAGATGAAAGTAATTTTATATTTATAGATGATAAAAGACAGAGTAGACTCTTACTCCGATTAAAAGAAGTAACATTACAAAAAAAAAGATAGTTTTATCCTAATCAAAATAGGATAACTCCATCCTAATTCTAATTAAAATTAAAAAAAAAACTTAAACCAATTTTATCTTAATAAAAACAAAACACTTAAGCTAATCCTAAATACATAGAAAGCGTTATCCAAAACTAATTAAAAATAAATAAGCCTTAATTAAAATAGAACAAATAGAATGACTTAATTAAAGTTAATAGTAATTTCCAATGTTTCCCTCAAGTTGGATATTCTGGCTTGGAGCTAATCTTCTAGCATCTTCTAGCATTGCCAATCTTCTTCTTCCTCAGCTTTGGTGGTTGTCCAAAAAATTTCTTTATTCTTGTCATTTTTTATTTTGGTTTTTGACTATTTGTTTTTCTTTTTTTCCCCTTTCTCTCATTTTGTAACAAGGGTCTTGATTATGTGCATTCTATCCTTAGCCTTTTTGTGAGGTAGAGATCTTGGTTTTTGTGAACCATCAATGTATGGTTCTCTCATACTAACTGTCAACATATAGTTTTTTATGCTGACCACCAACGTATAATTTTTTTAAATGGTGCAGAAAGGGCGGTTGGTTGTTGGATTTTGGGATTTGGTCGACTGGGGCCTTTTGATGATAGTGATGGGGCATGTGGTGTTTCCCATGATAGCAGAATGGTGATTCCAAATTTTGGATGTTTCTATTGAAAAAAAGGATAAAGGAAGAGGTCCAAAGTAGTGTGTTTTTGTGCCTCTTGTTGGCTAAACTTGGCCATTCAATATAAGTTAGGCCTCTTGGGGCTTTGACACCATGTAGAAATTCAGGGTTTAATTTCTTTTGAACTTATTTTATTAGATGGAAGCAACATTACATTTATAGATGATGAAAGAGAGAGTAAATTTCTATCTTAACTAAGATGTAATTCTAAAATAATAAGATAACTTTATCCTAATCAAAATAGGATAACTCTATTATAATTAAAATAGAAAATTTAAACTAATCTTATACATACTTGTGCTAATCCTAAACACATAAAAGATGTTATCCAAAACTAATTAAAGACAAATAAGCCTTCATTAAAATAAAACAAATAAAATAACTCAATTAAAATTAATGGTAATTTCCAATAAATATAAAGGGCTATTCATGTCTTTGAAGTTAAAGTAACTTTTCAGAAGTTTTGCCTTTATTAAAATAGTCAATAAAACTGAGCCTCCTCGTTACAGCTTAAACTTTTTGGAGGAGTTGATTTTTTGACATGGTATGAACTTTCAGAACCAAGCAGTTAGGACTCCGATTCTTGAACTCTTATTCTTATAATTTTATTAAATTTTAGCATGATGCATGTTGGGCATGTGCTTTGTCTATGCTTCAAGTCCAAAGGCTTTCACATGATGGGATGTTGGAAATTTATATTGAAACCATTCCTAGGTCTTCTCCAGACAACTGAAGCTCTTGGGATAGATTGATTTCTTTTATGCTCGTTGTTTCTGCACAAATAGAAAGTGGCCAATGTCAGTGGCTTTTGGCTGGGCACATGAATCCTTATATGAAATCAATCTTTGATCTTTATATTTCTAGCACAAGCACATGCCTTGTGTACAAAGTGTTTGAATTCATTGATACTGATGTAAAACAAAATCATTCTAATACCACTTATTAAAATTTTGTAGGATAAATTTTTGCATGATTCACAGTTGGATTAAAAGTTCCCTTCACATATATCATCCCTATATAATTTCACTTTAATCTGAAATATTGCAATATCTTAAAATTAGCATATAATATACTTTTCATACATAAGATAATATTGACATATAATAAAAAAACACTTTAAGAAGTCTAATATTTCTGAAATTGGATATGCAAGATTACCATGATGGAACATGTAATGAAATGGTTGTTCTAATGAAGATATAAATCCTATAAAATGTTATTAAGTGTCTACATTTACCCTAATGTCAATATATCATCTCTATAGATAATGCACTTTCTGTGCAAAAGAAAATTAGCCCTAATCTTAGTGGTTTCGGGCTGACCACATGGATTGTTATATGAAACTAATATCCAATCTTTATATTCCATATATATGTGTGTGTAGTGTCTGAGCTTTTAAAAAAAAAAAAAGATTTGACGTGGCTATATATATATCTGAAATTTGAATCACTCCTTAGCATTTTTGTGTAATTTGATAACATCTAGCTTCTTAATGTCAGTATTTTCTCCTGACTTTCTATTCCCTTTCAATATTGCTCTGGTAAACTGCATGGAGTAGGAACTGCAGTCAAGTGCTCCTCTTCTATATTTCTGGTATGCTGAGGCAGAGCTTGCTAATAACTCTGATGATGATCGTGAACCTTCATATCGTGCAATGCATATATTATCATGCTTAGGAAGTGGTACAAAATATAGCCCTTTCAAAGGTCAACCATCAAGTTTGCAACTGCTCAGAGCACGTCAAGGGTTTAAAGAAAAAACTAGAACAGTACGGTCATCTTGGGTTCGTGGTCTAATAAATGACCAATCTGTAGCTCTGATATGTTCAGCTGCACTGCTTGAGGAGCTTACCTCCGGATGGGATGCAGTTGTTGAAGTTTTTGATCAGGCATTTGCAATGGTGCTTCCAGGTTATGATTTTTCAGAAATTGGCTTTCTATTTAGGAAATGTAACACCTGCAGAACTAGTATAAGGAGACATTTTTAGTTTGAATTTTCTGATATTTCCTTCACTAAATTTGCCCCATAAAGAGTCATCTTTGTTACCAGTCTTAACTGGACATCACCCCCCTTTTACTTGTTATGATAAAATAGACTCCAAGAAATTTAAGCCTTCATGGTTCGTCTGCTGTTATGTGTAAAGATTAAGAGAGAAAATTTTATGCACACTGTCTCATTTTTGGTTTTTCGGTTGAGTGTCCATGACAGCATTTCATTGGCATTTGTTGTGTCCTGATGCTGTAATGCATGTCAGTTCCTTCTAATGTTATATGAATTTCAGTCCATCTAATTTTTTTTTTTTTTTGGGTGGACAGTCCGTCTCATCTTCTGACCTGTGGACCAAAAGATAAGAAATTGGAATTAAAAGATTTGATTTATAACAACGGCAGCATGAATCTTTAATGGGCATGATTATAGTTAAAAAATGGTATATAATTACTAAAATATGATTAGCTTGGAAGGACCCAGGCAGTTTACCATGTGCTACAAACACTCAATTTTGGCATATTATGTGGAGACAGTTTGTCATGTGACCTAGTTCAATTGTTCCTATGGAGCTGATAATGATATTTATAGCATCATAAGCGTTGTTGCTGAATTTCTCGCCAATATGTTGCTTATTGTGTCTTTCTGGATATTTGCAACCTGCAGAAAGGAGAAGCCATAGTTATCAACTTGAATATTTGTTCAGTTATTACATAAGGATGCTTCAAAGACATCAGAGGCAACCGAGTCTGTCCAAAGTTTGGGAGTCCATTTCTCAGGGCCTTCAGATATATCCTTTCAGTCCAGAACTTCTTAAAGGTGTACTGGAGGTTGGCCATTTTTACACAACTTCTAATAAGGTGCGGTGGACGCTAGATGACTACTGTAACAAGTAAGACCCTTGTTATCCTTATATTTTTGTTGGAAATTATGTCTATTTTAATTAATTTGTTTTTAGTTATTTTATTTGTGTTGTTTTAATTAGGCTTATTTATTTTTTTAGTTATTTTTTTCTATTCCTTTAGGGCTAGTTTAAGTGTTCTGTTTTGTTTAAGATAAGATTAGCCTAAGTGTTCTATATTGATTAGGATAAGATTAGTTTAAATATTCTATTTTGATTAGGATCAATGTTTTTAAAACTGGACCGGTCATTGAACTGGTTGAGGCACTGGTTCACGATTCATTGGTCGAACCATGGTCGAACCGGTAATAATTAAATATATATATTTTTAATCTTTATATATTAAAATTTTAATGTAAGAAATAAATATTAGTAAATTTTAAATATTTGATTACTAATTCAATATTTTTCAAGATATTATAAAAATTATTTTAAAGTTTTAAATTATATTAAGATTTTACTTATCATTAAAAAAATAAAAAAACAAAAAATAAATAGTAATTTTGGCTAAATATCTTGATATTTGATAGAAATGTTATTAAGAAATCGAACATAAACATAATAGAAAGCAAGTATAAAAAATAGCTAATTATGCACATTTTACTTTTTTTATTTTCTCTCCTTTAAAAAAAATTTATATTTCAACTCCCTCCTTTTTTTTATTATCTTCTATTTTTAATTTGTAAAATTTATTTGGGATGAATTATTTTATTATATAAGAAAAAATCTAAAAAAAATTTGTTGCTAACCGGTTCAAACCGGTTTTTACTGGTTTAGTTTTAGCCTGTTTTGGCCGGTTCTTGACTGGTTTGACCAGTTCTTGATCGATTTTTTAATCCTTTGATTTTTTGGGCTAACCGAACCGGACTGAGGACCGGTTCCTAGTCGAACTAGGTGGTCCAGTCCAGTTCTTATAACATTGATTAGGATAGAAATATCTTATTTTTGAGAGTTATGTCTTTTAGTTGGTTTTGTCCTCCCTTTTATTGTCTATATATGTACACAGTTTCTAGTCAATAAAGTTAAGTTGAGAAGTTATTAAACGCTGAATTTCTGTATGGCATTAGAGCCTCATCAGCTTGAACCAAACCTATGCCTAAATACAGCTACCAAATCCTTCTAAATAATGAAACCCTTGGATCATCCACGAAGATGACTACTCAAAATTGCCCAATCACCCCTGACACCACACCAGTCCTGATTACAAGTCATAGACATAATGGAAACAACTATCTTGAGTGGAGTCAATCCGTCCTTGAAGAAAAGAGAGAAGAATAACACTGAATAATACTTTTTCTTATTATTATTTGCAAGAGAGAGGTTACAGAATAAATAGGTCCAGGGCAAGTAAGTTTCTGCCTGTTACAAGCAGCACCAGAAATGGAAAAAGACAATTAAATACAATAGAACATTAAGGTAAAAATCAGCAATGAAATAGGAAATAAAGGGGAAATAAATGGTTGACGTTAATCCCTTAAATCAATGAATTAAAGGCAGTCCAAGAAGGAAATAAAAATCACCGACAGGATGGGGAGCAATGGTCAAAATAATTAAGCCAAATAATCACCCATTAAGGTAATAATAATGACCTATTTACCTGCACTCCCCCCTCAAGTTGGGGAGTAGATGTTCATCATCCCAAGCTTGTTTCCAAGTTCCTCAAATCTGGCCCTATAAGGGTTTTAGCAAGAATATTAGCAACTTGAAAGCCTGTGGGAATATAAGATAGAGAGAATGGATCATTATCCAATTTTTCTTTGATGAAGTGACAATCTATTTCAACATGTTTACTCCTATCATATTGAATAAGGCTCTTTGCTATACTAATGACAGCAACATTGTCGCAAAGAATCTTCATTGGTCCATCACAATTAATCTTTAATTTTCCAAGAATCCTTTGAATCCATAATCCTTCACATATATCTTGAGCTGAGGCCCTATACTTAACCTCAGCATTGCTTCTTGCAACCACAAATTGTTGGTTACTCTTTGAAGATACTAAATTTTCTCAGACAAAGGTGCAGTGCCCGATAATTGACCTTCAATTAGTAATAGATCTGGCCCGATTCTCATCACAACTTATTTCCACATCCCTCTTAGTACTTTTCTTGAAGAAGATATCTTTGCCAGGAGTCATCTTTAAATATTTGAAAATTCTATAAGCAGCCTCAAGGTGCACTTTAGTTGGTTTACTCATAAACTGGTTGATGACACTAACAGGGAAGCTTATGTTAGGTCTAGTGTAGGTTAGGTTAATGAGTTTGCCTACCAATTTTTAGTATCTTTCAGTGTCAGCAGGATAACTATCTTGTATGAACTTTGACTTGTAGCCTGCTTCCATAAGGGTTTTAGTTGGTTTGCACCCCAAGATTCTAGTCTCATTAAGAAGATCAAGAGTGTACTTCCTTTAGGTGATGACAATGCCTTCCTTAGATCTGGCAACTTCCATTCTTAGAAAGTATTTCAGTGGTTCAAGGTCTTTGACTTCAAATTGTTCAGCAAGGGCCTTCTTTAGGTTACATATCTCGGCTGCAAAGTCATCTGTGACAGTGATATCATCTACATATACAATAAGAACATAAATTTTTCCATTAGTTGAAAACTTAGTGAATATAGTAGATCAGCTTGACCTTAAGTGTATCCTTGAGTTTTTAACAGTTATGCTGAATTTCTCAAACTGTGTTCTAAGAGATTGTTTGAGGCTATAGAAGGATTTTTTAAGTTTACTATTCTTTTCGGTGTTAAAACCAGGAGGTATAGTCATGTAGACATCTTCTTCCAGGTCACCATTTAGGAAGGCATTTTGAACATCAAGTTGGTACAAAGGCCAATCAAGGTTAGTAGCAAGAGATAATAATATCTTTATGGAATTAAATTTGGCCACAGGAGCAAAAGTTTTTTGGTAATCAATCTCATAAGTTTGGGTGAACCTTCTACTGTCAATCTGGCCTTATACCTGTTTATACTACTGTCAACATTGTACTTGATGTTAAAAATCTGTTTGCATCCTACCACTTTCTTATCCTTTGGGAGGTCCGTGATGTCCCAAGTGTCATTCTTTTGAAGGGCATTCATTTCCTTATTGACAGGTAGTCTCCAGTCCTTTTGCTTGAGAGCTTCATAGATAGTTTGTGGTAGCTTTTCAGTAGAAATCTTAGCAATAACAGCTTGGTAAGATGATGAGAGGTTATTATATGCAATAAAATTTCCAATGGGGTGCTTAGTTTAGGTCTTACCCCCATTCTTCTGGCAATAGGAATATCTAACTCATAATCCAAATCATTAGGTTGAGAAATTATACCTGTAACTTGACTTGTGTCTGTGTTCTTATTTGGACCAGCATTAAAGGAAGTGCTTTGCTGAAGGTTTGGAATAGTCTCAATCTCATGGGCCTTCTTCCTTCTAGTGGAGTTGATAAATATTCTTTTAATTTTCCTCATTTTGACCGAGAACAGTTTTGGGTTCCTCAAGAATGGTATTGGGACTATTAGGACAGTCATTTCTGTCACAGTTGCTTCTGTCCTCCTCTGTACCAGTAACAGTGGTAGGGACAGTATGAATGGCAGAAATAGCAACAGAATCTTGAGTTTGAATGTGAGAGTCAATAGAGAGGCTCCATTCCTCGTGACAATTCATGTTCTCCCCTTGAATGGAGGCATTAGGAAAATAGGGTTGATTCCCCCTCCCCTACAAAGAAAAGAAAAGGAAAAAAAAAACCAAAAAAGGAAAAAAAAAGTGACATTTTTAGAGACCAACATTTTCCTTAGGGTAGGAGAAAAACACTTGTACCCTTTATGCCTTGGGGAATAACCCACCAAAACACATTTGACAGCTCTTGGGTCAAGTTTGTTAGTGTTGTGCAAATGAATAAAAGTATTGCATCCAACCACTTTGATGGGTAAGGAATTGATAATTTGTGTGTGTGGAAACACTTTGAGAAGGGTAGTGCAAGGTACTTGGTGGTTTAAAGCTTTGGTGGGCATCCCTATTAATAAAGTAGGCTGAAGTTAAAATAGGCCCCCCCCCCTTCTTTTCTCTCCACCAAAAAAAGAAAAAAAGGAATTTCAGAAACATGGGTTGTGAACATGAGAGAACTAGCCACCTCAAGGAGGTGCATATTTTTACTCTCAGCAAGGCCATTTTGCTGAGGGGTATGAATGCAATAACTCTAATGTTGAATACCATTTTCAGCCACATAGGAGCCAAGATAGTTATTAAAATATTCCTTGCTATTATCCTAGTGAAGGATTTTAATAGGAGTTTGAAATTGAGTTTGGATAAGATGGTGGAAATTTTTAAAAACTTTTGGTACTTAAGATTTTTCTTTCATTAAGTATACCCACATTACCCTTGTGTGACCATCCACAAAGGTAATAAACCATTTGACCCTTGAATGTCCTTGGACCTTTGAGGGACCCCAAACCTCACTATGAATGAGTTGGAAGAGGTAAGTAGGTTTTGTAGCTTTGTGACTGATAATTAGGTTTGGTATGCTTATCAAATTGACAGATTTCACACTCAAAATCAGTGGATTCTCTATTGATAAGTTCGGTATACAAACGTTTCATATATTGCACATTAGGATGTCCTAGGTGATAATGCCTTGGGAGTAAATCAGTACACTTATTAACTCTGTACCTAGTTTTATTATGAGGTGTCATGCCCATAAGATAGAGACCATCAACTTCTCTAGCATTGCCGGTCGTCCTCTTGAATGCTAAGTCCTGAAAAGTGCATTCACCATCCACAAAATTAGTAACACAATTGTTTTCTTTTAGAGCTTTACTAATGGACAGTAAACTGCATTGAAGACTTGGAACTAAAAGCACATTTTGGAGCCGTAATTGCTCTGATATCCTAACAGTACCAACACCTGAGACATGTGCGTGTGTTTCATCAGCTATTTTTACTTCTAACGGTGTAGTGCATGGGTAAATATGATCAAATAAAGATGAGTCATTAGTCATATGATCTGATGCTCTTGAATCTACTAGGCAAGTATGATTGTTTAGCATGTAAGTGTTCAAGTCAAAGAGTTTACCTAACTGGGCAATATTCCTAGAGTAGTGACTTGTTTTTGGAGGTTCACTAGATATGGTGTTTTGGCCAACACAAAATATTTGAAGCAGATCAAGCTGCTCTCAGCTGAAGAGAGAGATCTCTCAATGGGGCAGTTTCAACAGTAGTGTTGTACTCTTTAGCTTCACCTTTAGGCTGGGATTTCATATTTGAAGGCTTACCATGAAGCTTCCAGCACTTTTCTCTAGTATGCCCAGATTTTTGACAGTGTTCACACCATGGCCTGTTGTCCCCTTTTTGTTTTTAGTTAAAATTTTCTCTTGGAGCACCACGGATAGCTAAGCTAGTGTATGCAACACTGTTATGCGCATTGTGAGTCCCATGAAGCAATTTCTTATGACTTTCCTCCCTCATAACCTCTAAAATTGCTCCATGAAGGGTAGGAAAAGGCTTGGTTCCCATGAGCCTACCCTGCACCTCTTCATATTTGTCATTAAGGCCAAATAAGAACTTGAAATTCCTTTTCTTCTCAACAATTTGTCTATAATTAGTAGCATCTTCATTACAATTCTGGGTAGTTGTGTCAAAAACATCAAGTTATTGCCAATATTTGTTGAGAAGAGAGGCATATTTTATCACAGTTAACTCCCCTTGCCTCAAGTCATGAAGCACTCCTTCAATTTCAAACAACTTCATAGTGTTTTCACTACTGGAGTAGGTCTCATGAGTTGCTTCCCAGATGTCTTTGGCAGTTTTGAGGAGAATAAGATTTTCACCAATATAGTGTCATGAAATTGACTAGCCATGTATCATATTGTTTTCTGCATCCCAAACCTAGAATTTTGAGTCAACGGGACTTGGTTGAGGTGTGGCTCTAGTAAGATAGCCATATTTTCCTTTACCTTTTACATACATGAGGATACTTGAAGGCCATTGTTTGTAATTATTTCCATTGAGTCTTTGTCCAGTAATTATCACTGGTGACTTGCTAGAATTGGGATTAGAAGGTAACACACTATTGGCGGAATCCCTAGAAACATTAGAGTTGCCAATGGTGGTGCTAGAAGCAGATGTGTTTTGCCGTTCGCTAGTTTCAGCATTAAAGGCCCTCATATGGCCAAAAGTGATAGGGGGTAGATTAGACATGACTCTGATACCATGAAGAACAGAGAGAAGAATAACACTGAATAATACTTTTTCTTATTGTTATTTGCGAGAGAGAGGCTACAGAATAAATAGGTCCAGGGCATGTAAGCTTCTACCCATTTAGCACCAGAAAAGGAAAAGATGCAATTAAATACAATATAACATTAAGGGAAAGACCGGAAATAAATGGGTGACCTTAATTCCTCAAATCAAGGAATTAAAGGCAGCCTAAGAAGGAAATAAAAATCACATATGGGAAGGGGAGCAATAGTTAGAATAATTTAGGCAAATAATAACCCATTAAGGCAATAATAATCACCCCTTTACCAACAGTCCTCATGTTTATCTGTGGGAAGGGGAGAGTCCTGTATGGCCAAGCTTGCCAACCTGAGATAAGTGATGCCAAATACAAGATTTGGTATGTCAAGAATCACATGGTGATCACTTGGCTGGTTAATTGAGTGATGCTTGAGATGGGGGAAGATTTTCTTCTATATAAAACAGCTCATGAGATTTGGGAAGCTGCTTGAGAATCATATTCAACCCAAGAGAATGTTGCACAACTGTTTGATATGGAAAGCCAGATACATGAGCTAAAACAAGGTAGAAGCCTGTAAACCAATACTTCAACACACTTATACGTGGCAATTGGACATGTTGGAGACCCACACAGGGGAATGCATTAGAGATGTGGCAAACTACAAAGAGATTATTGAGAAGAGGCGAATTTATAAATTTCTTATGGTCCTGACTAACACATTTGATGAGGTATGTGCAAAGATACTTGCTATAATACCTTTTACCTCAATTAAAGTTGTGTTTTCAGAAGTAAGGCGCGAGGAGAGTTGAAGGAAGTTGTTGAAAAGTTCCAACACTTCCAAATCAAGATGAAGCCATTGCATTGGCAGCATATGTCCCAGTAGCTTACAACAATGATAATTGGTCGAAAAGCCTGGGAAAAATATGCTGTGACCATTGCTTAAAAAATGGTCACACCAAGGAAGTTCGCTGGAAAATTCAAGGAAAGCCACCAAATTGGAAGCCAAAAACAAGAGATTAGAATCATGAGTTATTGGTGAATAATGAAGGAATGACCCAGACTAAGACCAATTTTTTTACAAAAACTACTCGGAAACAAGAACTAGAACGCTATAGAAAAAGTTTTGGGTTCTAGTACTCTTGCTCAAGTAATAGACCCCTCGCAATGTTAAAAGAATAGCTCCAAACTAGGAATAACTAGTTTTTCTTTTTCCTTTTTTTTTTTTGGGGGGGTCATTGGAAATTACATTTATTTTAATTAAGTTGTTTTTGGTTATTTCATTTGTTTTGTTTTAGTTATTTTTTGGATAACACTTCTATACGTTTAGGATTAGTTTAAGTGTTCTGTTTTGTTTAGGATAGAAATATTCTTTTAGTCAGAGTAGGAGTTTGCTCTTTCTTTTATTGTTTATATATGTACATGGTTTCTATTCAATAAAACCAAGTTTAGAGGATTATTACACACTGAACTTTTACAATTTTCTTGATTTTGTTAAAACATGTGTCTTGATGTTTTCTTGATAAGAGTGAAATTTCAAGGAAAAATACAAGAGGGGCTGTTGAAATGTAGGTTAAACTCCTTTGTACCAGAGCCAATGAAAAGACAGATAAATTGTCTTCTTTGCCCATTGAAGATGAAGTCAATTAACAAGAAGTCATAAGTTTTGTCCTATATGTGAAATGGGCCTGTAAATGTGTCTTATAAAAGCCCATCTAAATTATTGTATAACATTGGTCACGAATATCTGGTTAAAAATTGTTGAGCGCTAGAATTTGATGGTCAATGGAAAAAGACGTTTTGACCAGGCAAAAGGAAGTGCAGTCCCCATTTAGGCAGTTTCCTTTCCTTTCATACCAAGAGCATTTGATGAGAATGAGATTACTTTTTAAACAATTTTGATCTTGTGTAATCAAGAATTGTTTTTATTTTATAAATAATTGGTGAATATGCTTCTTGCACTGTCTCTGATTATTTATTTATTTATTTACTGTTGATTCTAAATATATCTCCTGTACATGAATAATATCTACTTTGTTCTCTAGATATATAAATCTTCACTAAAATAACCATTCATTTCTTCTGACTGCACTTTTTCAGGAAACCATCAGTTATTCTCTGGCTTTTTGTGTTGTCATTTGAGATGTGTAGAGATGGCTCACAACACAGAATCCGTGGGCTTTTTGAAAGGGCATTGGGTAATAATATGCTTTGCAGCTCAGTTGTACTCTGGCGTTGCTACATTGAGTATGAGATGAACATTGCAAATGATCCTTCTGCAGCTCGACGTGTTTTCTTCCGAGCTATTCATGCCTGCCCCTGGTGAGAGCTTGTTACCAAGTGTGATATAAACAGCTAAAGAAATAAAAAAAAGATTAATATGCCTCCTGGCAACAAACTGAAGATAATTCTGACTCTCAAGCCACCCTAGAATATGTTGGATTACCCTTTTTTGATAGTGCATATTTAGTTACTCCTAATCGTTGTTACCTTTTTTGTTTATGTGCATACCAGGTCGAAAAAGCTATGGTTGGATGGCTTTCTCAAAGTGAACCCTGTACTAACTGCAAAGGAGCTATCAGATCTCCAGGAAGTTATGCGAGATAAGGAACTGAATCTGAGAACAGACATTTATGAGATCCTTCTGCAAGAGTCATGACAGTTGCTCTTTTCTGTTGCCAGAATCTGGCCGTACTATGCTGTGTTAATGGGAGCTCATGTAAGATTTTATGGAGTTGGTCAAATTGTGCAATTCTCCACCAAAGAGTCGCATACAATTTTATCATTTGAATGGCACAAGCTAACATGCATGCTCATAGCTTGTGAAGTCGATGCAATTGTAAAGATAGCTGACTGGCAAAGCAAAATTTGAGGGGACGATCTTTGGGTGGAGCAGAATCTGATGCTGGTACCTGTAAATACATGCTGCAATAAAAAAGAGTAAAAATCAGCTAGTTGCGGTTGCATTAGCCACCATCTTGACAAGGCAATTGCATTATTTCAGAAAATTGTTGAACTAAATTCAGCCTGACGTGTATCTACTTTGCTTGTTGATGCATTGTGCAAATGTTGGATGCTTAAAACTGCACTGGAGATTTTCAGCGCCTTTTAATGAGAGGCTTTCGTCTAGATGCCTTCAAAGGTAGCGCTGCATTGCAAAGAAAATGGATGAAGAAAATGGTTGCTTCCCCGACGGTGTTATTTTTGAAACAACTATTTGTGCCTTAAAAAACAATTTGTGCTCTACTGAAGAAAAATAAGAATGATAAGGCAGAAAAGCTTCTTAATAAAAGGATGAAATGAAACAAGGTAAGAGACTCTAGTTCCAGTGCAAGTTATACTTGTATATCTGTTAAAAGGATTAGTAGATGCTTGTTTCTTTTGGGTCAAAGAAGTTGAACTATCAATCGGCCTGTCCTTTGTTGAAGGTCGTCTAGCTATACTTGTTTTCACTGTGTTAATGTTATGACACTGTAATCTCCAAAATGATCTAGCAGAGTTTCTTAGCTTGTCTCTGTCATTTTAAGTAACACTGTACATTTTCCGTCTATGAACCTTCCATTTCACAGAGAGAGAGAGAGAGAGAGAGAGAGAGAGATAAAAACGAAAACTAAAGAAAATTAACCACTCTCAAATGAACATAAAGTTTTAAATTATTAAAGAAGGACTAGTACTATATATCACTCCAGAACCATATTGAGCAAAACAAGTCAACTTCAAACACGTGTTTTTAACAAAATCACTCTCACCCTGCAGCTAAATTGTCATGAGTTTCAAGTTCCAACATGACGATACGCTTCTGCTGCAGCTCTTTCCTCCATTGCAAGAGCTAGAACCTAGAAGTTGCTCATGAGCATCAAAAGCAAACAGACGGGGGATATAATTGTCATTGTCAATGGTAGTGTCCTACGCTCTGTGCCATTGCCACCTGCTTGATCCTCTGAAGCAGGAGCTGCACCTTGGGGCTGCCCATCTGTTGGAGGGGCAGTTCCATCTGGGGGCGTTCCTGCTGAAGGTGTTTTGCCAGAAGGGCTTGAAGATGAAGATGGTGATGGAGATGGACATGACATGCCAGAAAGGCAATTACCTGTCACACTGATACATAAAAGATATATATCATATTACAATTACAACTACGCAAAAACTATCAAAGTCCTGAAAAAAAAGTGAAAAGCACCAGATAAGTTGTGCAGGGGACACTAGATATTTGGTATATTCATTTTGATCATGATATCTTAGATGTTATACATTAATATCTAAGATGACAGGTGTTATAGGATGACATTATTTTAGATGGTGTCACATGCTACTTAAAAACTATGATGATGTTATATTACACTTCTTTTAGCTTTGTTAATTTATCAAACACCACTTTCGCTTGTATTTCTTTTATGAAAATTTTTAATTGTCATACGAATCACGAGCTTCCTAAATATCATGATATTTTATACCTTGATGTATTACGCTATAATATCTAAGATATCATTGAATGTGAAATAATGATGTACCCAAGCCCTTGTTAATATCTAATACAAATGAAAGCATTGCCACATCCTTACATCAGTTTCAAGTTTTTATTTTGAGATAAAGAGCTGGGTATGGTTCCGCTGAATCTATTATCTGCTAAGTTCCTGGTAAAACATGAAAAATTAGTTAAAAAGTTGAAAAAGTAATATCAAGTTTATTCTAAGTTGGAAGTGTATTATTTGCTTGCTATAATGGTACTTACAGTGACTTCAGTTTAGGCAATAAACCGAGAAAGCCGGGAATTGCTCCAGACGAGCTGTTATTATGCAAATCACTGCGAGTTTTATATAGAATCAAAATGTTAAGAGACAGAGATCACATCATCCATAGGATCGTGTACTGGTGTTTCAAATTTGTAAATTTCAGTTCAACTCACATTGTTTCCAGTTCCGTCATGGAAATAAAGTCTGGTTGTTTTCCTGATAAACCAAAGCTTCCAAGGTTCCTGTTTCAGGCCAAATACCAAAATGCAATAAAATTTAAACTTCCAGCAATAATATGTGTAACTTTGCAACTGAATGCATAGTTTAATGAAAATTGTTAGGTAGACAAAGTCAATTATAATAAAATAGATGTGTTAGGATATTAGTTACACGTTTCAGTATTTGGCATGCTTAAATTTCTACTTATGATTAATTTCATCTATAGTAAGTAAAAGCATGAGGGTTACAATGCTGTCACACGGGGGGAGGCATTAGTGTTGCAATCTAGCCATTCCCATGAAAATGAAGATGGAAGACATGGGTCCCCACTCCATTTCTGTAGCACAACAAGATTCTTCTGTAGTGCTGCTAATCCTTTCACTACATTACCAAAAACAAGCAAATAATTTCAGAATGACAGATGACACAAAAATATAGTAATTACTGAGTTTGGAGTAAACAAAAATCAAACCATCATCACTGTTGGTTCCATCTGTTAGTGCATCACTAACAGTGTAGACTTCGTAGGCATTGAGGAGAGGAGGAAGTGTGGAACTTTCAGCTGCAAATACAGTTATATTTGTGTTGGAATTTGCTGTCCTGTTTGTAATGTACAACTCTGATACACCTCCAAATGGTGGGATAACTGGTTTTGAAAAGGGATCCTCGTTTATCTTTACTTGAATGGATCTTGTGGACTAAGCTGACTCACTTCAGAGAAATAGGCTGTGATATAAACAGATTCACTTGTGGCAGGAAGTTCCGTGTCTAGAACAATACCCCAAGCAGTTCCTATGGTGATTATTGCATCTCGAAGGACGGCTATAGGTGGTTTATCTTCTGCTTTGCTCACATCAATGGATGGGGCTTCATTTGACACATCCTGCGCTAACCCAAAGCCACCTCGTGCTATCCAAATCCGATCATAAGCATCATCTGGATACCTATTGGTTTCATTCAATGAACATTTATCGCCATATAACATAGTAAATTACATGTGTTTTAGTCGAGACCATTGTGTGGTATGAAGTGAGTTATTTAACATTTTTTCAATTATTTTTTATCCAAACTTTAACACAATTAATTAGATAAATAATGTTAAAATGAAGTACAATTCCTTATATTGTGAGATGTCTAAATTATAGAGGACATTTTAAAAATTTACACTATTTTCTTGAAATTAAAAGATGTATTATACTTACTTCTCTTGTGTAAAAGATAAGTTACATTTATATTTATTTTGATCAAAATATCCTTATATATATATATGTTATAATGAAAACTAAATATGTACTTAATAATACAAAAATAGTCAATTTTTTAGATTTACAATAAATTAAATTTATAATATTTAACACAAATTAAACAAGATTTAAATAAAAGTTCTAAAATATTTCTTAATAAGTTCCATTTTTAATAAAAAATCAATATTATTTCTAAGAGTATTTTGGTTAAATTTTAGTTTCAAAAGTTTTGTATATATTTTTATAATAAATGAAAGGTTTATATAATTTGAACATCTCTTAAAAAAATATTTTATGCTTAAATTTATTATTATGATTAAAATGATCTTTGAAAATTATAATTCAGTTTAATGTCAATTGTACCCTCAAAACACCATGGAAGTGTTCAAGAATAAGTGAAAGAAGCCTTTAACATTGAAGATATTCATTGTTTCATCAATTTTAGGGCCGGTTTGTTTGGAAGTGGGAAAATGCAAGGGAATGTTGGGCTTCATTGAAAATTTTCTCTTACTTGAGAGTTTGTTAAAAACAGGGGAGAAGAATGGAAGATTAGTTAATCCTCCCTTCTTTATAACTCAAGTTCTCTTAATTTGAAGAGTTAAGAGGGAGAAAGTTTTCTCCAACAAAAGAAAGAAAAATTGAAATTTAACTATCTCTTCCTCTTATTTTCAATTTTTTTTTTCTTTTCTTCCCTTCCAAAGGCACACCACCCACATTGGCCTGCTGTACTCAAGAGAATAAATTTTTGGAAGAATTACAAATAAGAACCTAAATTTAAAAAAATTATTATTCTAAAAAACCCTGTTAGCAACAGATTCTCTAGAATAATTATTTTTATATATGAGTCATTGTTTATAATCTTCTCTAAATTTTTTGAGTTGATGTCATCAAGGTTTGAATCTGGGTAAAGGTAAGAAGCACATCTTTTTAATTGCTACATCAACCCTGGATGTTTACATAAGGTGGGTTATAGGAATAAGAAAACACAACAAAATTGAATAGCATACGTTAAATTATAGAACCAACTGTTTTTGGGTCCAACCGATAAAATGTAATTTACCTATTTTCAACTAACATGTACACAAATAAATAACAATATGAGTGATCATAAGAAAGGAAAGGGTATACCTAGTTGTGTAATTTGCACCAGCATTAGCTCTGTAAGACAAAAACAGAGCACGCCCTGGATCAACATGACTGTACATGCTCAAATCCAAGCTGCGAATCTCAAGGGCAGAAATGAAAGGAATTTGGGCAGCAAGTGTTTGAGCAACACAAATGCTAGTTGTGTTTGCCTTTGTGACATAAATGGCCTCATGATACACACCTTCGAGACTGGAAGTGTTGACTGTAGCCCAGAAATTGCCATCAAAGTGGAGATCAAAGGTAGGGGGAGAGTCTTTACCATCAAAGTTTCCATAAAAAAAGCTTGCTCGAACAAGAACCTTCTCCCCTTTACCAACATTGATGGTGTAGCAGTTCTTCTTTAGAGTTGGGAATACTCTGAGACTGCTCATCACTGTTTCACTCATATAGATAGGCACTGTGCTGCTATATTGTACAACTTGTGAGTCTCCATTGTCAACGTAAGCATCATCACCGGACCATTGGAAGATGTCGTCGGAATAAGAAGAGTTTGATCCGCAGTCAATGTTAATGAAGACTGCAAGACAGGGGTCAAGGATTGTAATAATTAGAATGATCCCAACTAAGACACTGAACAGGTTATGGGTTGCCATTGTTGCTTTGGGTGTTTAGGGCAGATAGCAATTTTGCTTAGCATGCATGTTTGTGGTGCGAATATTTATGGAAGCTTTGGCAGTTTGACTTCCAAGGGAGTGCTTACAATTCTTAGATGGATTTCTTCAAGAGCGGCAGGGCGTGATGCTCATCCAAGAAAGAAAGAAAAAAGGACAGTTTTTCTGTTTGGGGGCTTAGATGGTTTAGATGCTATTTTTTAAGAGTATAAGAGAATTCGGATACTTACAATTATGAAATTGCTTTCTTGTGAAGTGTATGATAACTTGTACCTTTTTTTTTCCTTATGTTTTGTGAGAGGGAGAGAGATGTATAAAATCTATGTGAAGCTCACATTTCTTGTGTCTTTTTCTCTCTACTACAAGAATAAAATAAAAGAGGATCTTTGGACATGCATGAGACCACTCTACCATCAAGCATAAGCTAAATGCATAATTAAAGTATTATGAGGTAAAGGAAAAACTCTTTGTCAACTAGAAAAATTGGTTGATTAATTGTCTCTCTTTTGAATTGTGTTGCAATATTAGAAGATCAAATCATTGAATAGAAGAAAAAAAGGTAAAAAATGAAACTAAATGAAGAGAAATGGCATGGGAATTCGGTTGTCAAATTCCTTTCGTTTTGTGTTGGTCTTTGACAGTGTTATGATAGTTGAAGAGTTTTTGTAAGATGGATACGTGTTTTTTTTTTGGGTAAGCGTAATACAGATGTTGAGAATCTATTGCTTGGTAATTTTGTGATATAAAATGTTTACACATCTTCCCAATTTTGAAGCAATTGCAAATAGCCATCACTAATTTCAAACATTTACCAATTAATTTCTTATATAATGGGAAAAGTTTTATGTACATTAATTTCTTCTTTCTATAATCGTTACTTCATCATGCAACAGTATATTCTTCTTGAGATTTATACATTGTATTAATGTTCAAACCTTGAAACCAATAAGTAAAAAAATTTATTTTTCTAAATATATTAGGTCAATGTAGAAGTGCACTTTATAAAATTGTCTAAAAAATTTTTAATTTTGATTAAACTACAAACTAGTCTAAAAATACTCTTATACCATATAACCCAAAAAATAAAATAAAATTCATTAATGTAGTTTTTTGAAGATTGCATTTTAAAATGCATCTTGAAAAATATTTTATTAAACCTAATATGATAGCTTTTGTTATCAACAAGTACTTAAATGTTATCTCACCCAAAAATAAAGAACTTAAATGTTACAACATTAATAAAATAAAATCATCAATATTCTATTGGATTAACCCCCCCCCCCCCCCCCAAAAAAAAGCAGTCAATTGAGTGATATGATATATTAATTATTATTAATCAGTGGCGCTAGTTATGCTAATCATGATTAAATCCAACTACTACAACGTGCAACCTCAAAATCGTTACATTTAATAAACTATATGTGAAATCAAATACTAAAATTTCAGGTCGGCTGTTTTATAAGGTAGAGAGAAGTTATATGGAACACTTGGAGCACTTACTTTAGCTGAACAATACTAATGCCAGGTAGGAAAAGGGGGAGTTTAATCTGGTCACATAGTTTTATTGAGAATATTAATATATTATTGTTATTTATATATAGTTACGTACTTTTTTTCTTTTTCAAAGTCATACAATTTAATTTTAAATTATAGTTAAATGAAATCTTAACTTTTAAACTAAAATTATTCGTTTGTCAAAATATAAATTACATTTTTTTTCCCAAAGAATATAAATTACATTAATTATATTCAATTTTTCAATAAATTATAATTAATGTTTTCAAAGCAGGAAGTCAAGGAAATTGGATCCCTTCTTATTGTGGCAACAACGGGAAGGTGCTATCCCTTTGAGAATGAAAAACTGTGCATAAAAAAGAAAAGAAAAGAACGAAACATGAAATCTATAAAGGACACGACCGTCCTGTTCCCGCAACAATGGGAGAACTCAAGGGTGTCGTAAAGTCAACCTTAGCATACATACCTGAAGAGACGGCTCAGGTTTTTAGTTTTTTATTCTTTCTTGGGGCCAGAAAGGAGACAGCCTGGTTCGAACGATGGCCATTTAGGAAGCGTATGTTGACATTATAGAACACTGTTTTAAAATTGGAAAAATGCATGATATTTTAACGCTAGGTCAGAATTATGGTCATTCCCTCCTAGGAATTCTTGAAAAATGAATCCTCTGAATTATATTATAGCATATAATTGAAAAGAGAAAGAAGAAGAGAGATAAGATATAAATAAAACTAGGACTTATCCTTTGCATCGCAGATGACTTTTTTCTTGTCCTCTCTCTATCTTCTTGTGTAGTCTTTACAACTTGTTTATTTTTTTTGTTTTACTTTTTAAATAGAAAAAACGTGCAAAGAAACTTTGGTTTTTGAGATAGAACGGACATGAGACAACTTAGACGGTAGAGAAACTAAACCCTTTGCATCTTGTCGGGAAACTCAGGAAAAAAAATTGTGAGATAAAAAAGAAAAAAATGCAGCTCTGAGGTAAAAGAAAAAATAGGGATAAACATTGTCACGATGTGATATTATTAAACAGTGAAATTAAACAAAAATTCTCAAAATTATATATATATATAATTAGAGTTGTCAAAATATGTCATTTTGTATAAATTATGAGTTATGGGTTCAACGTGTTAATTTATTTAATCCACTTATTTTAAATGAATCAAAGATTTTAACTTGACCTATTAAGTGAGTAACATTTATTATAATAATAATTTTTTTAAATCCAAACAATTATTTTAAACAAATCTTTAAGTTATATATGTTAATTAGCTCAAGTTTCATCTAATAATTAAAAATAACTGTTTGGCTAACTCAAATTTCATCTAACTAAAACAAAATAAAATAATTAATAAATTTTTAATTTTTTTTCATAAAAAATATTTAAATTTTGTATTAAAGAATCACTGTATCAAGAGTTAAAATATTATCTTAATTTTTAAAATCATTAAGATTAATGAAAAAAAGGGGATCAAGTTATGTGAGTTGATTTACTAACCTTGGGTTGACCTGTCTACTTAACCTGCAAATTAAGCAAGTTGAACTAATATGATTCTAAAATTACACGAGTTAATAAAATTTAAATTTAATGATAAATTAAACGAATAGGTTTAATAAGTTCAATCTCTTTCTCCTAATCTGTATGTATATCTCTATAACTTCATATATATTTATATATATTATAAATTTCTTTTTAAATTTGTCCACTATTCTATGGTTCTAAATGATACGAATGCTCGATATTGAAAATGTCACGCCATACCCATAATGACATAATAGTAACTTATTATTATTATTATTATTATTATCTCAAATTTTGTTTAGGTTGGTAAATTATATTTTAATTAATTTTTAAAATTTACTCTACCATACAATAACGTTTTATTATGAAAGCATGCCTTTTCTATTTCCTTCCATAGCTAGTCAAGAACAAGCTTCATTTTGCTGAAAAATCATGCAATCAAAAAGGTAAGAAAGAAAGCTTGATAGAAATTCTTCAAAGCTAGCGAAGATCCAAGAACAAGTGGACTAACCCAGGTACTGTGCCATAAAAAATAGGAGAAGTTATAATTGTTTCCTAGGTATGATCAAATTATGGAGTTTTTATTTTATTTATTTATTTATTTTCAATCTAAAACTTGGTTCTTGTATTAAAGTAAATTAAAGATCTAGTTATTGAAACTAAGATCAAATTATGAAGTTTTTATTTTATTTATTTTCAATCTAAAACTTGGTTCCTGTATCAAAGTAAATTAAAGATTTAGTCATTGAAACTAAGATAATTTTTTTTTTCTTAATTTGATTTTTTAAAGATAAATTTTCTCAATTTAATCTTTGAATGATTATTCTTATCTCAATTTGATTCTTAAAAAATAAAGTCTATTAATTTAGTCCCTTAAATATTTTTCTTCATCAAAATTATTTTTCCAAAAAAATATTTATGGTTCTCCTTTAGGGACTAGATTAAAGCAAAAAAAAAAAAAAAGAAGAAGAAGTGATTTTTCAAGAACTAAATTATTTTACTCTAATGTTTATTGTTATAAGTTAAACTGCATAAATACTCTTCAAGTTAGGGGTTTATGCAATTTACCCTATTAACTTTAAAACTTGGTTACCGACTCCCTAGATTTAATATTTATGCAACGTGGTCCTTCTGTTGATGAATCCTTCCAAAAACCTAATGGATACTCATATTGGATATTTATATTCTTTACATATCCAAAGTGATTCAAGCTTAGAGCGCCTATTTGTTTGCCTTCTATTTTCGTGTACAATTAAAAGAGGAAAATGGAGGGATATAGGGTTTTTTTTTTTTTTTTTGTCTCTTCCAAAGAATGAGTATTTTTGTTTTGGACAATTTCTAGATACTATGTTAGATTTCAGAAATAGTATGGCATGATGTAATTTCACGTGGAGGGGATTTTTTTTTTTAAGGTTTTTGCAATGAAAGGGTTTGAGATATCAATAGTCAAGTTTTAAAATTGACGGAATAAATCACACAAACTTTTAAATTAGAAGAGGTTCAATACATTTAGAGTTTGTTTAATCTTACTTTACCCCCATTTTCATTAATAATAAACTCACTGTAACACTGAAAACTAAAAACCCCAATCATAATAACAGTCTTAAAAGGTTTGTACTGTAAGCTTAAATATCATGCAGCCAAACTACTAGGATGAACTGCAGGATTTGCACTTTTAAAGAAACATTCATTAATCTTACAGATTTAGGACTTTCTGTATGATAGGATTAGAAGGAAAATGAACTAACAACAAACTCCCTTAATATCTAGTTATTAAGATTTCCAACTGAATGCAAAATGGGGCCATTGCTTCAGTTCCTTTAAATGTTGCAGAACAATTGGCTAGAAGTTCCTTAGCTCCAAAAATAACAAAAGCAAAGAAACAGAATATGGTTGTTAATGTCAATGTTAGCTTCCTACCCTCTGGGCCACCTGATTAATCATCTGAACCAGCAACAGGACCTTCAAAATGCCCATCTGGGGGCGTTCCTGCCGGTGACCTTTTGCCAGAAGGGATTGAAGATGGAGGTGTACATGACATGCCAGATAGACAATTACTTGTCACTCTGATATATGGAAGGATCATATTAGAATAACAACCAACACACTGACCAAAGAAGCAATAGAAAGTTGTGCAAGGGACACTAGTATAGATACACTCACATTGGTTTCAAGTTTTTATTTTGAGATAGAGATACACTCACATTGGTTCCGCTGAATCTATTATTTGCTAAATTCTTAGTAAAATATAAAGAATCAGTTAAGAATTTGAAAAAATAATATCAAGTTTATTATAAGTTGGAAGTCTGCATACTGTATTTGCTTATTTTTAGGCAATAAACCAAGAAAGCTGGAAATTGGTCCAGACAAGTTGTTATTAAGCGAATCGCTGTATGTTTTATGGACAATCAAAGCATGAGGAGACAGAAACCATGTTAACCAGAGGATGTTCTGGTGTTTCAGATTTTGAAATTTCAGCTCAACTCACATTGTTTCCAGTTCAATCATGGAACTCAAGTTTGGTAGTGTTCCTAATAAGCCAAAGCTTCCAAGATTCCTGTTTCAGGCAAAATACAAAAGGCAACAAAATTTTGTCATTCAGTAATAATAAGTAACTGCATCCTTAGTTTAACAAAAGTTCCTTTAGGTGGACCGGATATATAAAAGACATGTAAAAAATCAATCACAAATGGACATATAAGCATGTTAGAACACCTTCCAATATAACATATCTTTAACATGCTTACATGCTTATTTATTATTAAGATAGTCTACCTAACTTCAGCAGCCAAATCTACCTAAAAAACTTTCTAATTTAGTGGGAAAAGGGAAAGCATGAGGGTTACAATACTGTCACACGTGGGGAGCCATCAGTTTTGCATTCCAGCCACTCCCATGAAAATGAAAATGGAAGACATGGATCCCCACTCCATTTCTGTAGTACATCAAGATTCTTCTGTAGTGCTGCTAATCCTTTCGCTACATTACCAAAAATAGAAGCGAAAAGTTTCAGAATAACTGATAACATATAAACAAGAGTAATTATGGAAGGCCCAGTAACTAAGCCGAATCATCGTCCCTGTTGGTTCCATCTGTTAGTGCATCACTAACAGTGTAGACTTCATAGGCATTGAGGAGAGGAGGAAGTCTGGAACTTTCAGCTGCAAATACAGTTTATTTGTGTTGGAATTTGCTGTTCTGCTCGTAATGTACAACTCTGATACACCTCCAAATGGTGGGATAACTGGTTTTGAAAAGGGATCCTCGTTTATCTTTACTTGAATGGATCTTGTGTCCTTTGGACTAAGCTGACTCACTTCAGAGAAATATGCTGTAATATAAACAGATTCACTTGTGGCAGGAAGGTCTGTGTTTAGAAACAATCCCCCAAGCAGTTCCTATGGTTGTCGTTGCATCTCGAAGGACGGCTATAGGTGGTTTATCTTCTGCTTTGCTCATATCAATGGATGGGGCTTCATTTAACACATCCTTCACTGTCAAAAAGCCAGCTCCAGCCCTCCAAATCCGATCATAAGCATCATCTGGATACCAATAGGTTTTCATTCATCGAGCATTTATTAGCATATCACGAAGTAAATTACATGCGATTTGATCGATACCCTTGTGTAGATTAAAGTGTGTTATTTAACTGTTATTCTTCATCCTAACTTTAACAAAAATAGTCAGATGAATAATACTAAAACAATGTACAATTTAAACTGTAGAACAAACTAATTTTGGGCCAAAACCACAGAGGGATAGATTGTAATTTACCTATTTTTAACTAACATGTATACAAATAAATAATACTACAGATGAAAAAGGAATGGGTATATCTAGTTGTGAAATTTGCGCCCGCATTAGCTCTGTAAGACAAAAATAGAGCACGGTCAGCATCAACATGACTGTACATGCTCAAATGCAAGCTTCGAATCTCAAGGGCAGAAATGAAAGGAATTTGGGCAGCAAGTGTTTAAGCAACACAGATATTAGTAGTGTTTGCCTTTGTGACATAAATGACCTCATAGATATACACCTTCCAGACTTGAAGTGTTAACAGTAGCCCAGAAATTGCCATCAAAGTGGAGGTCAAAGGTATGAGCAGTCTTTACCATCATAGTTCCCGTAGAAAAAGCTTGCTCGAACAAGAAACTTCTCCCGCTTACCAACAGTAACGGTATAGCAATTCTTCTTCAGAGTTGGGAAAACTCTGAGAGTGCTCATCACGGTTTCACTCAAATCGATAGGCACTGTGCTGCTATATTCTTGAAGGTTATTTTTCTGGTTTTTCACTAGCGACAAAAAGAACAGAGCATATAAAAGGCGTAGGGAAAAATGGAAGGAGACTACGTTTTCTATTGACTGGTAATATACTTAAATACAAAACCTTGTAACAGAAAAATAGGAATAAGAGTAATAAATCTTCTTAAAATCCAGCCACTAAGTGTAACAGTTAGTAAATAACAGAAATAAAATAAATCTCCTAAAAACTTGGCCAAAAACTGATCTGCAGATTTTTAGGAATTGACAGTTGCTGATGCACACACGTTCAACACTCCTCCTTGCATCAGTAGGTGCAAATTCCAAGTTTCTCTCTTAGGAATTCAAACTTGTTTCATGGAAGAGCCTTAGTGAAAATATCTGCAAGCTGATTTTCAGTTTTGCAATACTCAAGGCATACTGCACCATCTTTTTGAACATCTCTGATAATCAGCAACTTTACACTAAAATGTTTCATTTTTCTCTGAAAAACTGGATTGTTAGAGATGGCAATAGCTGCCTGGTTATCTATCATTATTTCTGTACCCATCTCTTGTTCCAAGTGCAAATCACTTAAAATTTTTCTCAGCCACAGGGCACGATTTATAGCCGTTGTTGCCGCTATAAATTCCGCTTCAGCTGTTGATTGTGCAACAATCTCTTGTTTCTTCGAAGACCATGTAAATATCCTTGATCCAAAGCTGAAACAATAGCCTGAAGTACTTTTCATGTCATCTAAAGATCCAGTCTAATCACTATTAGAATATCCTTGTCGCAAAAACTTTTGAGATGAACAGAACTTCATGCCAGAACTTCAATCACGGAGAGTTCCTCTTGCATTGCAGCCTTTCATTTTGGACCTTTTTTAGCTTCCCAATAACTTGCTGGTTCAAGAATAGCAACATTACATTTTTGATAAATATCTGTGAGCAATCTAGTGCCTCTTATAGGTGGATCATCAACTAACTCATCCTACAGAGGATCAATTTGCCTTTTTTCTACACTATTCCAACTTCATTTCTCATTCTCCATGAAGTGCACATCTCTACTTATAAGAATTTTCCTTGTGTGGGGTTGGAAAACTCTATAAGCCTTAGACATTGAGCTATATCCGACAAAAATACTAGGTTCAGCTTTCTTGTCTAGCTTGTCTCTCTTAATTTGTAGCACATACGTAAAACACAAGCATCCAAACACTTTAAAATTTTTTAATAAGGGCTTATAACCATACTAAGCTTCAAAAAGAGTCTTTCCCTCTACTACTTTGGTGGGTAGTCTGTTGACCAAAAATACTACAATGTTTGCAACTTCAGCCCAATATTCTTTAGGTAGCCCTTTTTTGTGAAGCATGTATCTGACCATCTCCATTATTGTCCTATTTTTTCTTTCACATACTCCATTTTGTTGAGGAGTATATGGAGCTATAAGTTGATGCTCAATGCCTGTCTCTTCACAAAATATATTGAATTGTTCTGAGGTGTATTCCTTGCCATTATCTGACCTCAAAACTTAGATCTTGCAGCCACTTTGGTTTTCAATCCACCACTTAAATCTCCAAAACACACCTACAACTTTTGACTTGAACTTGAGAAAATAAATCCAACACATTCTAGTGAAATCATCTATAAAAGCAATGTAATATTTACTCCCGTTAAGTGAAGGAATACTCTAAGGTCTAGCCAAATCTATGTGAATCAGTTGCAACCTCTCAGTTGCCCTCCAAGATGCTTGTTTAAATGGTAGTCTTGCTTGCTTCCCATACTGACATGCCTTGCAACTTGGTAGTTCAAACTCCAAGTGAGGTAAGCCTTGAACCAACTCTTTTCTTTGCATATTCAATACTGCTGCATGATGAAAATGGTCTAGCATCTTATGCCAAATCTCTATATCGCTTATAGTCACGGGATAAGCTACTTGCTCCTCCTTCAATGGATCAAGATAAAAACTTCTTTCTCTCATTTTGATTTTGTAAATTTCCTTGCCATTTGGATCCTTGATCAAACATTACTTATTTTTAAAGTTAACTTCAAATCCATCATTTATTAACTGTCCCACACTAAGCAAATTTTGATCAATGTTAGGTATAAGCATAACATCTGAAATTAATTTTGTACCTCTACAAGTCTCAATGGCTTCAGTTCCCTTTCCTTTGGCAGTACGATGTTCACCATCACCAATTTTAATTGTTGACTCCTTTGATCCGTCCAACTCTTTGAAAAGCTCTTTATCAAAGGTCATGTGATTTGTACAACTACTATGTACTAGCCAACATTCACTGGAGCTACTGCTTGCACAACGGGTTGCTACAAATAGCTGCTCTTCCTCTTGTTGATATGTAACTTAAGCCTCATTCTTTTGCTGAAAATTACTTTTGCATATTTTTTCACGATGCCCAAGCTTGTTGGACTTATCACATTTGACATCAAGTCTCTTCCAACATTTAAAAGGAGGATGACCTTTTTTGCCACAATGCTTGCAAGGAGGAAAATCTTTATTTTTTTCTTCATTGCTGCTATTGGTATTATCGGCAACTTGTTGTTTGTTGAGATTCTGCTTCTTCCCTTTTATTTGGCCTTTTTCTCCTAGGTTAATTTGCAATTTAGCTTGCAATGCTCCTTCAATAGAACCTTCAATTCTCATCATCCTTCTTTATTCTTAGGCCTGCAAAGCAATTAGAAGTTCTGCTAAAGACATTCTTGACAGATCTTTAGTATTCTCCAAAGAGGAAATAGTAGCTTCAAATCTTTCAAGGACAGTCACAAGTATTTTCTGTACTATTCTAGAATCAGAAAATTCAGAATCAAGTAATCTTCTTTTGTTGACAATACTAAGAAGTTTACCAGCATATTCTTTGATTGTCTTTGACTCCTTCATTCTCTGCATCTCAAATTCTCTGACAAGATTCAGCACTCGCATTCCCTTAAGTCTTTCATTTCCTTCATATTCATCCTTGAGGAACTTCCAAACTTCAAATGCTAATTTCAAAGTCATGATTTTGGTGAAAATTCCTTGTGAGACTGCAGCAAACAAAGAAGCTCTTGCCTTTAACTTTCTTGCTTTCTTTTCTTTATGATTTTTCATTCGAGCCATTGTTGGATTATCTAGCAGAGGAGGAACTTCCTAGTCTTCCTCAACAGCTTCCCAAAAATCATTTGCCTCTAGGTGTGCCTGCATTCTAGCTGCCTAGATGTGATAATTCTCACCATTAAACACAGGTGGTGCTAGTGCTATGAATGGTGTTTCTAAATCCATTTTGTTGGTGAACTTAAGCAAGGTGTTCAGGCTTTTTATGGTGGGGTTTCACTCAGTTCACTCATTGGTCCCTTTAAGAAGAGAGCTCTGATACCAATTTGAAGGTTATTTTTCTGGTTTTTCACTAGCAACAAAAAGAACAAAGCATATAAAAGGTGTAGGGAAAAATGGAAGAAGGAGACTACTTTTTTTATTGACTGATAATCTACTTAAATACAAAAACTTGTAATAGAAAAATAGGAATAATAGCAATAAATCTTCCTAAAATCCAACCACTAACCATAACAGCTAGTAAATAACAAAAATAAAATAAATCTCCTAAAAACTTGGTCAAAAACTAATATGCAGATTTTTAGGAATTGACAATTGCTTATGCACACACGTTCAACAATTTTACAACTCGTGACTCTATTTTAAAAGTAAGCATCATCACCGACCCATTGGAAGATGTCATTGCACTACAAGAAAATGAAGGATTTATCATGAAAATTTCTCGTGGAAAATAATTCATGAGAACTTTTCACAGAAATACTCGCTAAAATATTCACAGAAGGTGATTTCTCACGGAATTTTCTCACAGAACCATTGGAAGATGTCATTGCACTACAAGAAAATGAAGGATTTATCTTGAAAATTTCTCGCGAAAACTAATTAATGAGAACTTTTCATGGAAATACTCACTAAAATATTCACGGTAGGTGATTTCTCACGGAATTTTCTCACAGAAACAATTATGCGAGAAAAAAACGTGAGAATAATAAGAGAAATACCACGAGAATAATGGCACGTAAATATGAGAAGATTTTCTCACGGTAATTTTCCGTGAGAAAATAAGATAGAAATATAAAAATCTAGATTTTTTCCATGAAAAAAGTTCTCACGGAAGAAGTTCGTGAGTATTTCTCACGAAAAATTTTTGTGTGAATTTCTCATGGATTTTTTTTGTGAGAATTTCTCACAGAAAATTTTTGTGAGAATTTCTCACGGAATTTTTCTGCTAGAAATTTGAATTTCTGACAAAAAATTTTTGTGAAAAGCTATAATGTATCAGCTGGACTACCACTTATGTCTCACAGTAATTTTCGTGAGAAATTACCGCAAGAAAAGATGTTTATATCCCCTTCTTTCCTTCATTCTGTAGAATAACGCGAAGCCTCCCCCTTCATTCCATAGAACGACGCAAAGCAGCACAAGTGAAGGTGAAGCGGCACTACAGCTTGAGTTTTCCACGGATCTGGGCTGCAATCATGTGTGAAGACATTGGAGGAAGGTTGAAGTCTGTCTCCCACACCTGAAGGCTTAACAAAGGTGCATATTGATGCTTTTTTATTTTGTTTGCTTTCTATTTTTGTTAAATCTAAAGAAAATAACCACTTATATGTATATTTGAGGTGATGATTGAGAATGGTGAGGATGAAAATATACTAGATGGGGGTGGGGATGGAAACATATGTATGTAATTTTTTTTTTGGGAATATAATGTTAGATGATTTAAATTTTAATTAAGTTTTTAGTTTTATTTTTTATTTTAAAAAATAAAGTCAGAATGAGAAAAGACATATGTATATAATTTTAGTTTTTTTTTGGGGGACATAAAATTAGATGATTTAAACTTTAATTCATTTTTTAGTTTTATTTCTTATTTTAAAAAATAAAGTAGGAATAAGGAAAAATATACATGTGCAATTTTTTTTGATGATATAAAGTTAGATGATTTAAGCTTTAATTAATTTTTTAATTTAATTTTTTATTTTAAAAAATAAGATAAAGAATGCTTCTTAATTTTTATTAGAGAATTTTATTTTATAGGAGTTAAAATGTTTTTCATTTTATATTTTGCCTTTTAAATAAAAATAAATAATCAATTACAATGAACAAAAAATAATATTTAAATTATCTAAATCTATGTATGAGTTATTCAAATATGATATAAGTATAAGCATACTTTCAATATAAACACACACCACATGTGAATCTTCTTTTTGTGTCCCCATTATCTCTATCTTCAAACTAATACCACTCAACTATCTATTTACAATAAACAACAAAAATCACTTTGAAATTTCAACTTATATTACACCTATATATATATAAGCGTATATATAATGGTTGGATTTTTTTAGAATTGTAAAGAAAAAAATATGTTTTATTCAAATATGAAAACTTTGATATTTTTTTATTAATAGAAAACATTGTGCATATTAAGATTTACTTTATATGTATTCTTAGAAAAGAAATTTTGACACAAGAGTTAACTAATTAAGTTATTGAAAATTTATTTTATCACTTTATAATACTTCTACACAAGATGATAATGATAAAAATAATAATAATAATTTAATTGTAAATATTTTTTAAACGTTAATAATATGATTATGCTTAATACAACATTAAGTCTTATTAGCAGACTCATGGTTAGATTGTGTTTCTAATTACTTAAAAAAATAAATTAAATAATGATAATGTATGTACTTTATTCTAATTACTCCTGGATCAGTATCTGTATCATCTTCTTTTTTGTCTCCACACATTCAAACACCACTTGACTTATTAACTTTCATTGGTTCAGAGATGCCTTCCACACATATTCTGAGTATAGATGTGGTTGGCTCATCTTCTCATCCTATTAGACATGAGCTAGGGACAAGGCTGAGTGATGGACAACTAGTTATTAGACCTCATGGGATTGATGAGTAAGAATTCTTTAAATACAATTTTTTTTTTATTTTGTGGTTGTTCCATTATTTTTACTTTTCCTGCATCACTTTATATATTTTGCAGGTTTTATCCACATATTCCACTAGTCACTATAATCCATATTGTCTCAAATCATCCATATGAAAGTTTTCATGAAACAAATTATGACCCACATAAGTATAGGAACTGAAAGAGGTGACACTTCCCATGATGAACCCACCTCTGTCGATGGTGATGATGATGATGGTGACAGTAGTGGTGATGATGAGGATGATGAACAATGATTCTAGTATTTTTATTTATGTGACATTATGGAATTATTATTTGGAACTTTGTAATGTTGAATGCATATTTTTCTTAATTTTAATGTACTTTCAGATATTTTCAATACAAAATTATTGTGGTCTTATTATTGTTATGGCCTTATTATTGGTTGGTTGAATTTAGATATTATGATTTTTAACTGTTTGAATAACTTGTATTTGTTCAAATATAGGTAAATGTATAAGAGCAATGTTTATGGCAAAAATTTTTAGTTTTCTCGTGGAATTTTTTCGTGAGAAACCTGGATATACAAATTTTCTCCACACTTCTTATGGAAAAATATCGTGAGAAAGACCCCGTGGCTACTATTTCTCACGAAATTTGTTTCTCGCAAAATTTTTCTGCGAGAATTTCTCACAGATTTTTTTCTCTCGGATTTCTTCATGAGAAAGTTTGACACAAAACCACACCAAACTACGACTTTCACACCACTTTTTCTCTCTGATTTTTCTTGCAAGAAATGTTTCTCACAAAATTTTTTCGCGAGAACTTAAGTTTCCTATGACAAATTTTTTTCATGTCACTTATTGCGTGAGAATTTTCATGAGAATAGCCTTTCTCACAGAAATTCTTACTTTTTCTTGCAGAAAAATTCCACGAGAAATTGCATGTTTTCTTGTAGTGTTGGTATAAGAAGAGTTTGATCCAAAGTCAATGTTAATAAAATCAGAGGCTGAGAGAGAGGGGATTTAGGATTGTAATAAGGATACCAAGCAGGAAACTTAACCCATTATGGATAGCCATAGTTGGTGTTGGGTGGTTATGTTGTTTAGCATGCATGTTTGTGCTGCTTATATTTATTTATACAAGCTTTTTCTCTGACTACTTCCAAGGGGATGTTTATAACCTAAGGTCTGGCTTCAGAGCACTCAAAATCATGATGGGAACAATGTTTACACATCTTCTAAACTTCGGGCGAAGCGCAAAGTAACTATCACAACTTTCAAAGTATCATGAATGATAATCGTTACAATAAAATTTTCTTTCTCTATACCAAAAAAAAAAAAAAACTTCTCCATGTCATAAATTAGTTTTGTTACTCATGTGACAATCACATGACTACTTATGTATATGTATTCTTCTTGAATGTAAACATTTCATTAATATAGTTGTAAAAAAAAATGCATTTCAAAAGATTTTATTAAACACACAAATGATAACTTATGCCATAGAAAAAAGTAATCAGAATAAATGTCACAACATTATCAAATTAAACCATTAATATCCTCTTTTTATTTTTGGGGGAAAAAAGGTCAACTAGTTGACTGAATATATGATTTATATTATTATTACTAATCAGCGGCACGGGTTATGCTAATTATGATTAAATCCAACTGCCATAAGATGCAAAAGAGGTGGCAGTACTATCCCTCAGTTGTTTCATTTTATAAACTATATATATATATATATATATATTATGCCAAATCAAATAATAAACTTCAAATGAGCTTGTGGCGGATTTAAGAGTTTGATCCACGGTCAATTGAGTGGATGAACTTGAGAAGAATATAGATTTTAAGAACAAGGTCTAAGCCAAAGTTAGACTCGGTGCCATACAAAATTGGCACTGTGCTGCTATATTGTACAACTTGTTGTGAGGCTAATTCTCTAATTCCATATGAATTTCCTGCACAGATTATCATACGACAATCTCTTCTTAGTTATAAATTCGATTACAGACATCAATTCATGAAAACCAAATAGACAAGTATATGGAATTTTTTAGTAAGTAGAATCAACAGAAGTTATGCAACAGAAAGATAATTTCCTAAATACCTTTATTCATGATTATAAATTGGAAGTAGAAAGCTCACAAATAATCAAGAAGCACCTTAAATTACAACACAAAAAGAAGTGGTGTTCTCACATGCAATTTGTTTTTAGCAAGTATATCATTTCAGCAATTTTCAAGAGAAATAACTCCCGACAAGAACCCGCTCACTTAATGGTTATAAGTTTTTGTAACAAGATTCTCTACACCTATTTTTGGTGTTGCCAGCTATCATATTTGGACTGTTGAAATTAAATTTAGATAGTTTAGATTTATTTATTTATTTTTATCTTTTTTAATTTGTTTTTTCAAAAATAGAATATAAAATAAAAATAATCTTCTAATTGGAAATTTTAGAAAAATGATATTTGATGTTAAAAATAATAATAATGAAAATCTGAACTATCCATATTAAATTTGAACAACCTAGATTTGATACTGCTTCATTTGGTGCAGAGAAACCGGAAGCTTGATAATTGTGTGATAATTATCAAAGACTATGTTTTAATTGTGTGATAATTGACTTCACCCACTTACCCATTAGACAACAGCCTATTATGACAAGCTTGTAATTCTAGGAGATATAAAGATCACTTAGGATATATTTTAAAAAATTTAAAATAACGGAATTTAAGAATATATATATATATATATATATATTATTTTAAAATATTTTAACACTTGTGAGTCTCCATTGTGAACGTAAGCATCATCACCGGACCTTTTGAAATGTTATTATAGCAAGAATTTGATCCGCAGTCAATGTTAATAAAGACGGCAAGACAGGGATTAAGGATTGTAATTAGAATTCCAACTAGGACACTGAAGACGTTATAGGTTAACATCGTTGCTTAGAAGCTTTTACGTTTTGACTTTCGAGGGAGTGCTTACTTGTTTGTGAGATTGTTTTTCCTGTGAGTTACACGTGACCACTCAAGACAAAGCCAAATGGCATATTATCAGCTAATTAAACGCATGATTAGAGGTACCATAACATGAAAGAAAAATTCTGTCAGCTAGAAAATTGGGTTGATTAATTGTAGATCTCTCTTCTGAATTGTATCGAAATATTAAAAGATCAAATTATTGAATAGAGAAAAAAAAAAAAGATAAAAAATATACTAAACTTGATGAAGAGAAATAGCATGGTCTTTGAGAATATTATGATTGTTGAAAAATTTTTGTTGGTGTATTTTTTCGATTGAGTTCTCCCCCATTACATGTGAAAGAATTTGGGGGGCTGGTGATGAATATACGTTTGGATAACTCCTATTATTTAGACCCAACCTAACAATACCAGAATGACAAAATTACTCATGAGATGCTCCACAGTAAATACCCATTATAAAGGTAAGGATCTTCACCTTCTCTTCTGCCTCCCAACCTCCATTCTCTACATCTTTTATCTCTAAAACCTTAATTAGCTATGAAAAACTAACTTGATTGTCAAAGTTCACAACTAGGTTGTGGCCTTGACTATTCCTTATCTTGCCAAAATTATAAACTACCCTCTCCCCGTAAATTTCGGAAACCCATCGAAAGTCTTAAGGTTAGAAATGCATTTATAAACAATATATATGTCAAGTGAAACCATTAGAAATTTAGAATTAGAAAGCAAATCATAATTTTTGTGAGATCCATTTGTTATTGCATTGATAACATAGTAAAGTTGATAAGATTTCATCTTGGAATCATATATATGAGGCTTTGTCTGAGAACTCTTCACTGAAAGATGAAACTATTGGTGCGGCTGACATTCTGCCTTGGCAAGGCCTAGTAAGGGGTTGGAGTTAGATTGAAACATGATGCTTGGAGTTGTGCAATTAAGTAGAAAGAGTTGCTCCTTAATTAACAGCTATAGCTTTTGATCTAATAAGTGTCCAATCCAACAATGGCTTTGATGCTAGAAACCTTATAAGCAGTGAAAGCCATGGATTGGGAGCTTCCGTAAGGTGAGTCCATTAGTTTTTAGCTTCCATTTAGAAGCACGCACTCCATGAAGAAACCAAGATGGTGAATATATCTAGTAAGTAGCAGCACACCTTAATGTAGGTAATCTTCATTCAAACTAGCATTAACTGCACTTTTGAGAACCTTAGTAAATTAATGCAAAACTACACCTTTCATCAGTTACAACTGATCTAGTGACCGATCCAAAACATGATATCTATCAACAAGTTTTTAACTTTGGGAGCCCATACGCGCTAGGAATAATTTTGCAATGAAGGGAAATTAATCAGGAAGTGTTTGAGCAAGGCATATACTTGTTGTGCCTCCCTTTGTGACATAAACTACCTCATGGTAAACTATTTCAAGACTTGAAGTCTTGACTTTGGCCTAGAAATTACCATCAAAATACAGAATTGATGGAAGATTGGGGTAGTTACCTGTAAAAGTGAATTTTCTTGAAATTCTCTGCCTCATGCTATTATTATCAGAGTCATCAAAGTAACTCAAATCGTTTACCACAGCAAATTCACAATAGTCACATAGAGGAGAAATTGTGAAGAGAAAAATCTCACTTATAACTTCTATCTGTGTTCTCTCTTTTTGCCTGGAAAAGAGAATGAGGGAGAAAAGGGAGGAATTTCACCATTAGCTTACACATACAATTAGTTTACAAATATGAACACTTCCCATTTCATTTTGTTTATTTAAATAAAATAAATCCCATAATAACCAACTTATTTGTTTTTGAATTTCAAAATTCAAAAACAAAATTCAAATTATTCAAATATTAATTAATTGATTAATTAACTAATTATTAATTAATTCATTACATTGGGCTGATGGGTTGGCTTATAAATCCATCAAGGGGTAGCTTATTTTTCAACATCTACCATTAGTACACGATGGAATGAACAATATAAAACTTTTTACTTCTTTTGGACTTTCATACTAAGTGTTATTCTATGACCACTCAAGTGTACTTTTCGGGGAGCTCTTACACTAGAAATTTTGTTATAAGATGAGCATAAAAGACAAATCCTTAAATATATATTACATATTTATTTATGTGCCTCAAATACTCTAGATTTACCCATATATACCATATTTTATACTCGCAACTAATCTAATCTCTTTTGAGTTTAATTTTACTCAGATTACCTTTTTCATATGCATATTTATACTTATAATATTGCTAAAACGATTTCATAATAGGCATGCCTTAGATACCAATATGATTTTTTATATCTTAGGTAATTTTTCTTTCACCCAGATACTATTTATATCAGAATTAATTGCTTTCTAAGTAATATTTCTTTAGATCAAATTATCATAACTATAGAATATATGCTAAAGTAGTAAATACTAACATATCTTTTTATGATATTGTTAAAGTCATAAAGGCACTTATGAAAGGATTTGTTTCTTTTTAGAACTCACACAACAATAAAGTAAGTATTTACTCACTTCCTAATTGCAATTATTAAGCATATATAGTGTAAAATGCATGCTACAATGTTTCTCTTATTTCATAAAAATGTACATCAATTTAATATGTTTATTAACACCTTACACCTTTTAGTCTAGACACATATAGCGCCTAACTCAAATTTTATCAATTTGATCACCTCTCTTGGCGCTAAAGGAGAATTCACATATGGCTACAGGTATTATGGATGGTAGGAATCAGTAATTTAATCCATATTTATTTATGTATTTGGATCTCATCACAACTTTCTTTTTTTTTTTTTTTTTCCGAGACAACATATTTATATTTTTTGTTTCTCATTTTTATTTGGTATTGACGTTTCTACTACCTCACATGGTAAATACAAATATTTCATATTTACTCACTTCTCATGAGTGCCAAAGGTAGTTGCTCATGTAAGAGGGTTAATCTTATCAACCTATATGATATACTATTATTGTATATATGCTATTTATGATTTTGGTATCACTACAAGAAAAACAAGAATTAGCGACGGAAAATTCTATCGCTAAATATGGATAATTCTGTCTCAAATTAGTTAGCAATGGAATTAGCGACGGAAATGAAAATTCCATTGCTAATTTGCGACAGAATAGTCAGTCGCTGATCTAAATTCCATCGCTAATTATGGGTATAACTTATTCCAAATTAGCGATGGCCCAGTGACAGAATTTTTCGTCACTAATTAGCTACGGACTAGTGACGGAATATCCATCACAAATTAGCGATAGATAAGTGAAGGAATATTCCATACAAATTAGCGACGGATCAGCGACGGAATATTCCGTCACGGATTAGTGACGGAATATTCCATCACTAATTTGTGACGGATCAGTGATGAAAAATTCTATTACTAATTTGTGACGGATCAGTGATGAAAAATTTCGTCACTAATTTGTGACGGATCAATGATAAAATTTTTCATCAGTAATTAGTGACAGAATATTCCGTCATTAATAAGTGATGGAATATTCCATCACTGATTATTTCGACACTAATTTAGCCCAAATTAGTGATAGAATAGTGACAAAAATGCGCTGCTTATTTAATTTTTTTATTATATTATATTTTTTAATACAGCGTCAATATTACTTGTACTACATATCCAATAAAATAAAATAATACAACAGTATTCAATAAAAATAATAGATAGATTAAAATGATCCTCAATTAAACGTTTATAAAACAAATTATAACAATCTTTAACTTAAAATACATAACTTAAAATGCCATAAAAAAATAAAATCACATCTCTAAAAGGGGACAATCATCAGGGCCTGTCTTCTCAACTGCTGATTCTTCCGGTACAGGATTTGATGGGGCAGGAGATAAACACAATTCAAGTTCTTGCAACCTATTAAGTGTTTGCTGATGCTGGTCTAACATAGATAAGATTTGTTGATTTTGCTCTCTAAGTTCTTGGTTATCTTGTCTCAAAGGTGCTGTCTCTGTGGCAATCCTCCTACGTAATTCCTCTTCAAAATCTGAATGGAGTCCTGAGTTATTAATGGAAGAAGAGGTCCCACAAGAACAAACAATATCAACATCATGACCTATAGATCCTACTCCAAATATACGACCCTTCTTATTCTTGCCACCTACATATCATCATCTATATCATTTGATGCTATGCCTGGGGAGTCCTGATTAGAAGTTCTGACATTCTTAAGCCTTAAATAATCAGCCTGTTAATAGAATCAAAGAAAGAAAATTTTAAAATAAAGAAAATAGTGACAATTCATCCAGAAGCAAAAGTATGCACATGTTTAAGTATATTTTATGTCATAAAGTATCAACATGATGTGTAATCATATAAGAAAGACTAAGTATCTTGAAACTATAAATATATTAAGCCATCCTAATCAAAGGTATCAAATGTTGAAATTACACAATTAGGTATATGAAAAGAATATGCAATGATATTGCTAGCAACAAAGTAATAAAATAAGTAAAAGACACTAAATAGAAGATGAAACAATTGTAGTAACAAGGTAAAAAGATGAAGACTAACACTACAACTGATTGGACCTTCAGTTATCAGCACAAGTTCAATGATAGTTAAAACCAAAAATCAAGATTCACATTATAGCTAGTCAGCCCTTTGACCGTCAGCACAAATCCATTGACAATGAAACACAAAGAATAACAACTTATACTAGAACTAGTCAGGTCTTTTGCTGTTAACACAAGTATAGTGACAATCAAAACAAAAAATAAAAACTCACACTACAGGTAGTCAGATCTCTAATCGTCAATACAAGTTCAGTGATAATCAAAACAAAAAATAAAAAAGCACACTACGACTATTCAGGCCTCTGGTTATCAATACAAGTTCAATGATAATCAAAACCAAAAATAAAGACTAACACTACAGCTATTCAGGCCTTTGGCCATTAATATAAGTTTAGTTATAATTAAAACTAAAAATAAAGATTCACACTATAGCTAGTTAGGCTTCCAGCTATCAGTACAAGTCTAATTACATTAAAAAAAAAACCAAGACTCACACTAAAGGTAGTTAAACCTCTGGTCATTAGCACAAATCCAATGACAATCAAAATTAAAAATAAAGAGACACTGTAGCTAGTCAAGCCTGTGGTCATCAGCACAAGTTCAATTATAATCAAAACAAAAAATAAAGACTTGCACTAAAGCTAATTAGGCCTTCGGCCATCAGCACAAGCCAATGACAATCAAAACAAAAAATGCACACTATAGCTAACCAGACCTCTGACCATTAGGACATGTCTAATTATAATCAAACCAAAAATAAAAACCCACACTACTACTAGTCAAGCCTTTAGCCATCAGTACAAGTCTAGTTATAATTAAAGGAAAAAAATCAAAACACACACTAAAGCTAGTCAGGCCTCCGGTCATCAGCACAAGTCCAATGTCAATTAAAATAAAAAATGAAGACACACTACAACTAGTTAGACCGCTCACCACTAGCACAAGTCCAATTATAATTAAAACTTAAAATAAAGACTCACACTACTGCTAGTCAGGCCTCTGGCCGTCAGTACAAGTCCAGTTATAATCAAAATAAAAAAATTAAGACCCACACTATAGCTAGTAGGGCCTCTGGCCATTAACACAATTTTAGAGAAAAAGGAAAAGATAAACATATACATACATAAACTTCAGCTGCCCTATGGTCCACAAATTGACCAGTTGCCTCATCATAGTGTGTGTGCTTGAACAATTCAAACATTGTAGGTGGCCTTCCAAGCACTAAAGTCTGCAATTATTTATTAATATTAGTTATCTCATGCATTAAATAAAAAATGATTACATTTGAATTTAAATGGTTACCAGCCTCCTCTTATGTTCAGTTGAAGGAATGCTACCCCCTTTATGTTGCATGCCTCCCATGGTAAATGCTCGGTTGTTTTTAGCTGTCTGGCATACGGCCTTCTATTCTTCTGACTCCCAATAGTGTTTTAATTGGACCATTACATTATCTGGAATCTAATTAGGTGTGACCCCTTTTTCCAAGTCTAGCCGTACTCTGTGCATTGCATTTCGCAAGATGTCCCCACATTTTTTGTTCCAATTACATCTAATAACTTGGTCATATTGTGGTAGCCATTTATACTTTTTCTACATAAGCACCAGAAAACTCAAAATTGAGGGAAAAAGAAATCAACACATGATACATATATAATGATGGAATAAGATATATACCGCCCATTCATCAAACCATAGTTGTTTGACTTCAGGAGGCATTACTTTCTAACTATAACATGGATGTTCAAATTTTGCTTGAATTATAGGGAGAATATCACGAACAACAGCAACAACAGGATTAAATCTAATCATTTAACATCACTGATTAAAAATATTATAATGGCATTAAGTTGTTAAATGAATAACAAATAAAACAATATAAACTTGATGACTTACGTATGCTTGTCAGGATATAACCATGTTCGACCATCTGTGGGGTCACAGCCAAAAGGTTGGATAGATGACATTGGTGTAGAACTAGTGGAAGGACCCTGAGGAGTGGGATGTGAGTACTGGGAGTCAGGGGATGGTATAGGAGGAGATGATACAGGTGATGCTGAGGGTCTCCTAGATGATTTAGGCATGGTTAGAGCTGATGCAGGTGTAGTGGAAGCGTCTAGCGCTATAGGAGCTGGAGTATATGCTGAAGTCAGAGGACAATGAGATGATTGAGGGTGCAGAGGTGACGATGTAGAGGTACTCCATCGAGGACGACCTCGCCTAGAACCACGACCTGACATCTACATATATAATAGCAAACTTGAGTCATTATAAGTTGATAAAAAATTAAATAGAATGAAAACAAAAAAAAATTCACACTTAAAACAAGAAAATATATTATAAAAAACTCAAACTCAAAATTAAATAAAACCCAACCCTAATCTATGCATCATTATCATCATCATCTTTAGAATCATTATCTTTATTCTCCTCCTCCTCCCCCTCCTCATCATCATCATTATCATCTTCATCTTCATCATCATCATTATCATCATCATCATCTTCTTCTTCTTCTTCTTCTTCGTCATAGACTATGTTAATGGTTAACATATCTATTTCTTCATATGAACCTTTAGTGTCTCTTAGGTTATGGAATTCATCATTTAGGATGATTGCAGGTAATATGATTTCCAATTCATCCACCTGAAATAGTCCTATATTTGTTTTAGATGAAGAAGCATCAATTATGCTACGAGCCTTAACCTTGATTACGGCTAACCGATTAGCCTTCTGATGGCAATTAGGATAAGATGCATAGTACACTTGCATCGCTTGTTGTGCAAGTATAAATGGATTGAACTTGTTATACCTCCTTAATTCGTGAACTTCAACAATCCCATATTGTTTGTGAACCTTCATACCACGATTAGGTGAAGGATCATACCATTGACAATTGAACAACACTAATCGCTTCACAAGAACCCCTGTGTATTCAATCTCCACAATCTCTTCTAGAATGCCATAAAAGTCATATTCTGATTGTGTAAAGTTAGTCCCCTTAATACATACACCGCTATTTATTGTTGATTTTCGATGGCTCAATGAATGTATGTAAAATTTGTACCGATTAACAAAATAAATAGGCCAAGTTCTAACGCTTCTCTTTGGTCCCCGAGCAATGTCATGTAAAAATGGATCCAAAATATTGTTGGCTGGGTTTTGAACCTATGTGATATTTTTTAACATTTTATGTTAGTTAAGGTTAGATTTAATACATACTTGGTTACAATTTATTACTACGTACATGCTCTCGAAACCATGTGAAAAAATTTACTTCAATCTGACCTTCTATCTCAGCATCCATAATTTGAGGATTGGACAAAGCTAACTCATGAACAAATAAACTGCATAGTAAAGGAATGTGTTAAGCATATACAAACAAATGAATTGTTTAAGTAATATCACTTACTTGACATAAGGTTGCACTTCATCACAATTTATTAAAACATATTTTGTAGCAGCATCTACTTCTTGATCATTTAAGAAATGACACTTGAATTTTCCAGAAGGCTTTTCAGGATAGTTAAAAATGGAAAGTGCTGGCAGGCCTGATTTTCCACTATCATCATTTCTTAGAGGTCTCATAATTTTTGATGGCACATCATGCTCAAAGTAATGCGAGCAAAATGTTGCGATCTCTTCAATTATATAAGCTTCGCATATAGATCCTTCCACTCGAGCTTTATTCTTGACTTTTTGCTTTAAGGTATGGAGGAATCTACATAAAGAGTAGTTGAACAAGTGTTATTACCTTTCAAACATATATTCATTTAAAACATATAGTAAAAGGCTTTATTATCTTTCAAATGGATACATCCATCGATATTGAACAGATCCCCCTACCTTCGATTCATAAGGAAGGTAGATGGGTAGATGCTCCATTAAGTCAAAGAACTCAGGGGGGAAGATCTTTTCTAACTTGCATAAGGTTACAACAATGTTCTACTTTAATAACTCTAACTGAGCCATCATCAAGGTAGTAGAATAAAGTTCTTTAAAGAACTGACTAATCTCAGTTATTGGATTCCACACAGCTTCAAGCAAAATACCAAAGGCAATAGGAAGCAAGTGTTACATAAACACATGACAATCATGACTCTTCATTCCATATACCTTTGCTTCTTTTGTGTCAACACATCGGGCCAAATTAGATGCATACCCATCAGGGAGTCTTAGGTTCTTGACCTATTGACAAACTGCTCGTTTTTGTTCTATATTCAAAGTATATTGTGCTTTTGGCTTCAGAACTTTCCTTCCATTGTTAACAAGTTCTAATTCTTTTCATCAACAATATTCTTCCACGTCCAACCGAGCTTGTGTATTATCTTTAGTCTTTCCTTTTGTGTCCATAACAGTGTGAAATACATTGTCAAACACATTTTTCTCAATATGCATGATATCAAAATTATGTCGAATGAGATTGGTTTTTCAATATGGCAATTCCCAAAATATGCTCTGTTTCGTCCAATGGTGAGTGTCATGATACCCTTCGATTGTTATAAGTTTTCCCTACTAGGTCACTTTTGGCAGCTTGCACACTCTTTGCCAAACTTGCTCTCCATCTAACCACGGTGGAGGGATTAAGTTCTTAACTCTATTCTTATAAAAAGAACTTTTATTTCTTCTATATGGGTGATCTAGTGGAAGAAATTGTCGATGATAATCAAAGAAAGATGTTTTCCTCCTATGCTTCAATTGGAATGACTTTGAGTTTTCCATACATATAGAGCATGACAATCTCCCTGTTGTCATCTAACCAGACAACATGCCATATGCTGGAAAGTCATTAATTGTCCATAATAGTGCAGCACGCATCTGAAAATTCTGTCTCAATGAGATATCATATGTTAGGGCACCATCAATCCATAATAATTTTAATTCATCTATTAATGGTTGTAAATAAATGTCAATTTTTCCTTTAGGATTGTTAGGACTAGGGATAATCAGTGTCAAAAACATATACTTTTATCTCATGCACATCGCCAGTGGTAGATTGTACAGAGTGACAATAACTGGCCAACAAGAATACTTTCTCCTATATTGGCCAAATGGCGTAAAGCTATCAGCACACAACCCGAGTTGAATGTTTCGTGGATCATACGCAAAGTCGGGGTATGTGCTATCAAACACCTTCCATGCTTCTCCATCAGAGGGGTGAGTGAAGATGCCAGTTGCTCGACGGTTCTCATAATGCCACCTTATTTCTTTTGCTATTTTTCCAGAAGCAAATAATCTTTGAAGCCTAGAAATTGGTGGTAGGTATCACAACTGCTTGGTTGCAATTTTCTTTTTTCTTCCATGGAACTTTCTTGTGCCATATCGTGCTTCACCACAAAATTTACATTGGGTTGCATTTGCATCATCTTTATAATACAACATACACCCATTATCACAACAATCAATCTTCATATAACTAAGCCCTAATTTTGATACCAACTTCTTTGTTTGAAACAAGTTTGGAGGCATACGAGTGTCTTTATGTTATGTTCTCCGCATAAGTCGTGACACTAAATTGTAGCCTTAGTGTGACATGTTCGTTTCTGCCTTAATGCTTAGTAACTGCACAGCTGCTGAAAGTTCAGATTCATCTTCACAACCTTCCCATAAGGGTTGTTGTGTCGCATGCAACATGTCATAAAATGCCCTTGTATCTGAGTTTGGCATCTCTTCAGCAGAGCAATCATAGTTATCCCTGAAACTTGGCCCGGCTGCATCCATCACCATGGTGTCATATTGTGACAACTAGTTCCTAAGCGGGCCCTGTGACATATGTCGGATGCCTGACATTAGACATACAGGTGAATGACAGGCAGTTGGCGTTTCACCATGACTAGTCCATAAATAGTAGTCTGATTTGAATCCATGTCTATAAATATGCACCTTCACCTCGTCAAAACATAGATAGTTCTTACATTTACACCGGGTACATGGACACCTAATTTTCTCTGACTGTAAAAAAGAAGGTAATCGACATGTATGGGCAAGAAACTCCTCAACACCTTGCTCGAACTCTGTTGTAAAACATCATCAACTCGAATCTACACTATTATACATCCATCTTCGATTTTCTGGCATATCCATTCAATCAAAGCTATCTGTTTTCAGGTAGTCATGAAGTAGTCCAATAGATACTTAATAATGATCAAAGATTCATCTACAAAGCTATAATGGTTCGTAGTTATGTTTTTGAAGAAAATAATAAAAAAGTTTACAAAGAAGTATTCGAATGGATTACTTATTTTATTTTTCCCCTACTATTAATTAGGGCATTCTTCATAATAGTTAATGTTAAGTAATTGGATAAGAATATTCGGAGAGAGTAAAGATTTGATAAGTCTAATTTCAGGTAGGGGTCATTAATCATGAAGACTAGAGTCAGTAATACTAAAGTTATACAGTGTAGTAACAAAAAAAGGCTAGTAACATCTACTTTACATCTAGTTTTTTTGTATTTCAGAATTTGAGAACCAATCGTGAAGTCCATGTATGCATCTTTCATACAGAATTTCATCATTATATCTACAATTTGTGAGAAAGAAATAACTTGAACCAAGAAAAACAATATAAGAATCCTATATAAATAATCCACAAAACAGCTCTGACTATGTCTAATAGATTTTTCTCAAAGGAAGGACAAGCACAAGTTAGAAGGATAAAGTTAGAAAAGAAATTAATGCAATAGAAAACCAAAAAAGTTAAACATGGAAAAAAGCAACCCAATATCTCAGCCTAATATCCAAAAAAAAATTATGTACTTGTGAAATATTAGTTGAAAAATTGACTTAACTACCAAAAGCTATAGTTTCATAGCTTTTACCATATAAAATTATAAATCTTGGGAACATCAAAATGCTTAGCTATGAAATGGCAAATCCAACAATACTAAATTGCCACTTGAAATTTCTCTCCCTTCTCAACCTTTTTTATTTCTTTCTACAAGCTATTAAAAGGGGTCTAACGAAGCAAGTGGGAGAGTGTAATTTAATATGTGATTTAATTTATATATCTTTAACTATATATTAAGGAACTTATTATATTGGTCCTTAAAATATATTATTTTAATTAATTTAGTTCTAAGATTTTTAAAAGTATATCACTTCAATCGTACGATAAAAATTGCATTCCTAGTTAAAAAAGCAAGTGTGTGATATGTGCCTTCTAAATTGTGTTAAGTGTAATCAAATATTTATGTCATATAATTGCGTGCCATATGAAATAAGAATAGTCAACATTGTCAATTTTTAATTTGAACAATTTTGTTGAAAAAATATATATATAAAAAAACATGTATGATACAAATAAATAAAAATATGTATATAACTTATCTTTTATATATTTTTTCCTAAAAAATAATATTTTTTAATTAAAAATACAACTTATTATAAGATTTAATTTTTAATTTTTATTTCAAAATTATTTATTTTATATTAAAAATTATAAATTTAAAAAATTGACTATTTTTATATTAAAAAAATTCTTATTAAATTCTTCTTGTATAATATAAATAATAAATATAATGGTATTTTGATTAAAATAGATGTAATTATAATTTATCTTTTATTATAATATATTTTTCAGTTATAAGAAAGAGAAGTATAAATTATTAAAATAAAAAAAAATTGCATAATTTAAGTATATTATAAAACAAGAAAATATAAATTACCTCAAAAAATAAATCAATCCGAAACCCATAACTCCTTAAAAGGTGGTTGACCAAGATGTCCAATAATAATGGCTATGGACACAGCCTTGACCAAGACCCATTCGTTTTCATTACGATCTGAAACCCCACAAAAAATAACCAAGGATGAGTTTTACAATAATAATATATAATATATACAAGGCTTATACTAATTACAGTGTTCTCTACTTCAAAGTAACAATTTATATAATTTGTAAATTTTTTGTTGTAAGTTAAAAAAAAAAGTAAATTTATTTTCATAAAATTGGATGTTAAATTTATTTGTCTTTGTATGATTTAAAGAAAGGTCTTTCACTTTATGCAGTTTGTTTTATTTTCACTTGATTATTTTGTGAATTCTTTATTCACATTACCAAAAGTAATCATAGAAATAATAAAATATTATAAAATAATGAATAATTTTATAGCTAAAAACTTATTTTACTTATATCTTCAATGATATCATTGTGTTATGAAGTTATTATGCAGAATAAATTGATAATTTTAATTTTTTTTAAATGTCAACTTAATTCTAATAATAACCTATTTTCAACGATAAAATTATTTTTTGTTTTAATGTTAATACATTTATTTATATTAAAATTAAAATTACTATAAAATAATTAAATAATAAAAAATTAATCAAGGTAGAAATATGTGTAAAAGATAAGAAAGGTAGAAATAACTGATACAACAAGTAATAAATTTACAATTAATTAAAACTAAATTGAAAATTCAAACCCAAATTGTAAAATCACAGTTTTTTATCATATTAGCTAATATGACATAAAGAAATATAATACATACTGGTTAATTAATGATGTACACTTATCTAAGTATCATTTCTATCAAACCACGTCGTTTTGTTTGATTTCTTTCATCATGTGAAACCTTGTAGGCTTTGAAAAATTAAGTGAAACAATGCTGTTTGAGGATAAACAACACTCATGCAAGTCCAAATCTATTATATATATTAATTAAAAGACGTAATCATTGTATTTCATTATTCAGTTTATTATTTTTGTATTGTTTACTTTTTTTATATCTTTATGTGAGATGTAACAACCAGAAAAAGAAAAGAAAAAGAAAGAAGAAAGCTGAAAATTTTTGAAATCCTAAAATTTTTCTAAGTCTGCTAGCTATAGCGAGAAATGGCCTAGCTATAGCGAATGTACCTGTTCGTTATAGCGAGAATGCTTCTAGCTATAGTGAGTGTGGGCATCCCATACAAAAACCAGGGAGATGCTCCCCGTAACTCGTGCTATAGCGAAAACAGGGGTCTGGGACTGATACGTGCTCGCCGTAGCGAAGGTTAATTTTCGCTATAGCGAGGGTTAGTCTAGAAAAGCGTTAAAAATGAGAATTTGACTTCTTAAAGCGTCTAAATTCATCCTTTCTCTTTTAACTGACCTAGGCTTTGACCAAAAGAGAGAAAAGGGGCATGGAGAGAGAGAGAAACCAGGAGAAGGAAGGAAGAACAAAGAAAATGTAAGCAAGCTTGAGATTTCCCTATCTTTTCTTTTTAGAATCTTGTTCTTCTCTCTTTGCCCTCTCTTTCTATAGTTTTGGTTATTAAATTAGTTAGGTTTTAAGTTTGGGTCAGAAGAGGGAAAGTGGAAAACCACTCTTGAACTTCTTTGCTTTCCTTGAGTATGTTGGTCTACTAACTTGAGAGCTTGAGAGAGAAGAAGAGCTGGTGAAATTCTAGAGAGAGAGAGAACCCTTAGGTTCTTATATGCTGGAAGGGTTTGCTATGAAGAACTCCTAATAGTTGTTGAGTTATGAGAGAGTAATTCTATACTTTTTGTTGTGTCTAAGCTCCAGAGAAGCACTTCCATCAAGGTGTGATTGTGAAACCAAGAAAGGAGAAGAGGAATTGAAAGGAAAGGCTTGTGTTGGCTTATAAGGTAGCTCTCCACTCTTTCTTGTTGCATTCTTCGATGTAATAATCATTGTATGCTTATGTATATGCTTGTTGTGTGAGACATGCCATATGTTATTGCCTTAATACATTGGTACTAATATGCTTATGTGTTAGATTGTAAAAATTGTTCAGGTGAGGTAATGCCAAAAGTCCATTGTGATAGGTGAGGTAAAACCGAAAGTCCCTGAGGATGGGTGAGACAAGGCCAAAAGTCTCATAATTGAGTGAAGCTAAGTCAAAAGTCCCTAAACCAAGGGTGAGGCCATCCAAAAACTCCTAAAATCGGGTGAGGCTAGACCAAAAGTCCCTAGAGTTCATTCTTGGCATTGATATGGTTTTCATGGCATATGAATCATGTGTTGTATGATTGTGGTTGGTTATATGCCTATTTGCATGCTTTGAATTGTTTATATGTCTTGATTGCTTTTTTGAATGAGTGCATGAGCTATTGAGATTCCATGAATCTCACCCCCTTCCCTCTCCCATCTTAACATGTTAGGTAGAGCTCAAGGAGATTCAAGTGCACACCAAGGAGCCTAGTTGAGCATGTTTAGACGGTTGTTAGTTTATTTTAGTTCTTTTGATGTAAAGAGGTGCCAAGATGAGTATGCACCTATTATTTTTTAGATGTAAATGTTGAAACAAGTGTAAATGTATGGAAAAGTGGCGTATAAACTATGCAGAGAGACAAAGTAATGAAAATGTGGGATTTGTCCCCTTTTGTGGATTGTATGCAATAATACATTTTTGCCCGTAGCATAATGAGTTTGAAATATATGATGATTTAGACCACTTGGATATTTCATGTATACTATGTTCATGCTTTAAAACTTGTTCATGAGGTGCGAGAATATATGGGAGGCCATTTGGACCCACATTGAACCGTTTTTGGTGTCAAAACTGCCAAATTTGTGAGGTCCATCAAAGTATGACCAAATGAGCTCTTCTTGATATGAAATTTAGCATGTCTCTAGAATTTATAGAGAGCTTCTTGGGAAGCTAAATTGGGTAATATTTGGAGGTCTAGGGAATATTTGGCAAATTGTTGAAATTAGGAAATTTTGATGGTTTTGGTCATGGTACTGTGCAACTAGTCCAAAAATGAATCCATGTCATTCATGAACCAAACGATGTCCAATTGTCATGAAATTTTATAGAAATAAAATAGACATCTACAGTGACCTATACCAACTAGAATCACCTCAATCGGAGGTCTGTAGAGAGAGAACTAACCTTTTAAAGTTCTGTATCAGCATCAGGGAAGCCATCCAACCTTTATTACTGTTCCATCAGTTTTCAAGGTCTAAGGTCTGCTGAACTGATCTGGACTTATTTTTTTCCTCTAGTTAACATCTTTAGCTTTCCAAATTGGTATAGTTTTCCCAGATTGGATTTTTGTGGAATTAGTTATGAATTTTGGAAGTTCATGACAGCAAGTTGCACCAGTGTCAGGGACAACCAGACCTCTGTCTCTTTTTTTATGTTAAACATGGTCCAAACGCTGAGATTGTGGTTGGGAATTATTTTTAGCATAAAGTTAACACTTAGAAATTTCCAAAAAACTATGTTTTTCTAGATTCTCATTTTTTTTATAATTAGTTATGATTTTCCAAAATTAAAACCAAAAATCTAACTTTTGGGCCCATTTGAGAAATTGCACTTTCTTGGTTTTTGGCTTCATATCCATGGTTTATGGCTTGTTTTATGCTATATATGAGTTGTATAAATGGATTTTGAGTAGATAATGTGAATGATGGGTTCACGGGACTCACAGGGCAAAATATGAGCATTTGAACCCCGTTTTATAGCATGAAAATGCCACGGTTTGTACTTGTTCTTTGGAAATCATATGGAATCGAGCCAAGAGGAAGATTAATTGAGGTTAAGACATTATGGTGTTACATGAGATCTATAAAACTATGGATGAATATCACAAGATTTTTTTAATCTGCCTAATAATACCCAAAGCAGATAAATAGACGCGAAAGAAAGCAGTTCAAACGCTAATAACTAACATAACAGAACTGCTATAAGATAAATGCCAAACCAATGCCTCTTGCCCATTACTTGAAAATAGCAACAAAGGATTTTCATTTTTTATTTTTATTTTTATTTTTTTAGCAGGGTTTGTTTTCAGAACAATACTACTATTTGCTCAGCCAAATGAAATTTAAATGCATCTGAATTTAAAATCTGACTTAAAAAAAATGAAATAGGGGATACAAGATTTGTGCCGAAATCAAAGGAAAATCAAATCATCCAAGTTGGATCAAGTAGGAGATTGAAAGAAAAACACAGTAACATAATCATTAAATTAACAGTCTTTGGAGGCAACGACAGCCAGATTCGAGTTAAACAAGGAATGAAAATTTTACATTGACACGCACTGAACAGATCAACCTCAAGAATCCAAGATGTGGCTTACCAGGAAGAAGAAGACAAGAAGCGAAGTGCAGATCTGGGGCGCAGTTGGCAGAAGTCTGAGCGGTGGCTGACCTGCAGTAAGGCAACTGGACGAATAAGGGAAAAAGGTATCCAACGAGCGTCGATGGGATGGGAAAATAGCGAAACGTAATCTGCAAATGGGAGAGTACGATACGGTTGGAATGGGGGATGAGTTTCGAATGCAAGGGGATGATTTAGGGTTTTTGGTGGAGAGTGCAAGGCGTGTGAGACAATAGATGAGAAATGGTGCCCCAAGATCTGACAAGCTTAAGAAAAAACTGGAAATAACCTAAAATTGACTTTTTTATTCATAAGCAAATTTTAAAAAAAATTAACCAGCTCTTCATTTTCTCAAAATAAATTAAAAAAAATTTATGTTTTCACAAAAAACTTAACTAAATATTTTATTCTTTTTAAATAAATGCCTTGTAGTAAATGAACAAAGCTAAGGATACACGTCAGTGGCATTAGAAATGGGGTAATACGGAAAAGATATTTATCACGTTATGTTTCTTCATATGCAACATCACCTTTCTCTAAACATTCAGGGAAAATTATAGTTGGGAATGTTAAATTAAATATATTTATACTAAAGTTTTTAAAATTTTAAATTATTTTAAAAATATAAAAATAAAAATTTTAAATTATATTTAAGATTTTAAATTCACTTTTTTAAATAATTAAAGAATTTAATATCTTTCAATATTAAAATCTTTAATGGAGTAATAAACTTTAATTTTTCCTAACAAAATTAATTAAGGAAAGTCGCAAATGTTCTTGCAAGTGCCTGCATCCTGCTAGGATTTTTAGCTTAATCTGAAAGCTGAAAGCAAATATTACAACAAACACTAAAAAAATATTAATCAACACCCTGTAATTCTAATAAAAAGGAAATTGAAAGAAAAAATAGAACCCACTACACACACCATTTATGAACGGAAAGATTATTAATTACATAAACTGGTTGTACTAGTGGGTAAGGATAAAGTCATTTGAATATTACGTGAAGTTAATGTTGGGCAGTAACAAATGAATGGATCTGAATATTTTATATTTAGTAAATAAATATACAGTGTACCTAGAAATAGATAAAGAAAATAAAGTTATATTTGTCTTACATAACTGTAGAGAGTATAATCGTGTTAAAATAGGTTTATTTATTTATTTTAGATATCAAATTATAAATTCAAAAAAATAAGAGGTCAAAAATTATAAGTATAAAAAAAATTATAGACCTATGTGATTCTATTCTAACTTTTTAATGTTTTCAAAATAGATGTTTTCAAGAACATATTTTGAAAATAAAAAAAATTAAAAAATCTGTTTGACTTATTATTCTAAAAAATTACTATTTTTATTTTTATTTTATTTTGTAGAACAAAAATTACGAAATATTTAAAAAATATTTTGATTTTTCTGTTTCTGAAAGCTTAATTATGTTTTTTTTTTGTTTTACAAAACACTTCATTAAAAACACATTTTCAAACATATTTTTTTGTTCTTAAAAATAGAAAAATTTTCTAAAAATAGAGAATCCCTATACTTTTAAAAATATAAAGTTAAAGGTCAGGTAAGTATAACATGTTTCTTGATTTAAAAGGAAAAAAATATCTTTTTAGAATAAATGACAGATTTGAATAATTTGGACAAGTCAAAGAAGGCAAAAAGTAATTTGTTCATATATAAATGAAACACACTTATCTTATTAATCAAGTATTTTAGTATCTTCACTTTTATATATATACACCAAAAAGGAAATTAAAAAAAAGCTACTAATTATTAAATGATGTTTGGGCTTTTATTGTTTGGATTTTACTTTTGCAGGGATGGAATTGTAAATCCGTAACATCATCTATAAATAATTATTAAATAATATTTTGTTTATTTTATTAAATTTAATATTATAATTATAAAAAATAAGTTAACTCTGTTAAAAAATATAAATTGTTCAATAAATCAAAAAATTAATAAAATATCATTTTATTTGCAATAATTACATAATATTTCCATATTTGTAATATTATTATTTTATTTTTGTTATACATGTCAATACTTAATAGTAAACACCGATGAAATGAGATTTGGATTCCTTGCAATCCTATAGAGGTGGGCTACAGGGATCTAGTTAAGGTTAAAAATAACAATTTTTTAAATCATATATTTAAGCATCAAATGATAAGTTCAAAAAAACAAACATAATTGGAAGGTCAAAATTTGTAATTATTAATAAAAATTATTCAAGAATTTGTAACTATACAACAAATTTAATTTTTTTTAAGTATAATTTTTATTTATAGTTACAATTTTTTGTCTTTCAATTATATTATTTTTTAAACTTATTATTTAGAACACAAGTATAAAAAAAAAAAAAAGACTAAGAAACAACTTCACTACATATACAAGTCAAACATTATCCTTTAAAAGGTAGTTTTCTTCTAATTTTTTTATATTTGTTTTTAACTTTCTCTACTTTAGGGTCTACAAAGATTGTATTACACAATTCTATGTTACGATATTTCTCCTTTTGTTTTGCTAAATTGGCAAAACCTAAAAACAAAGGGAGGAAAAGGATATACAACAATTCAAGGGGATAAGTATAAATAAGAAAAATGTAGAAAAATTTCAAAAATATATACAAGTATTTGGGTATGCTTCAAAATTTAAATATGATTATTATTAAATTTAAATTTTTTAAACAAAAACATTGTTTTCATCCTTCAAATATGATTTTAATATTGGCTTTTTTTAACATTCTTTTCAAAAAATTTTCACGTATTATTTAAGAACTTATTAAAAGTGTAATTTGTTGTTTTATTAACTCTCTATCAATAAAAATTTGATTATTGAATAATAAAAATTAATAAAGATAAACAATAAAATTTAGAAAATATATACTTTGATGAGAAAGAGGAGTTCAAGATTTGAAATAAAGCCTTAAAAAAATTAATAATATTTGAGAATTTTCGTACGAGATTTATCTGAAATATAACATATTGATTTTCTTTGTTGACCATTTTTTCAATTAAGAATTTGAAGTTGTTAGGTCTTGGTTGTCTTATTTACTACATGGATTATTATTCAGTCCTTAAAGTATATATTTATTATCCATTCAATTTTTATATTAAAGAAAGACATTTTATTTTATTCACAATTCTAATTTAAATAGGAATGTATTCGCCATTTAAAGTAAATGTACGATCTAGAATACTTTAAACTAGTGTATTTATAATAATCATGTTGAATCATTCACTTCAAGCTTTTGTTAAGAATAATTATCAGCCTTTCTTATTTTTAAAATTATATTTAGATTTTAAGTGTTGTTATTAACCAACACAAAACATTACTTATTTAATTAAAAATTATTTTCTAATTAACTACAAAATGTTAAATATGATTTTATCAAACTTTATCTATAATTTTTAAAATCAATAAATTGTTTTATTTGTGAATAACAAGATAAGTACTAAATTAAAAATGAAACAAATAATTAAAGATAATTATGGATAATAAGACAAGTACTAAATATATTTTATGCTTAGCTTTATTTTGTTTTAAATTGATAATATATATGATTAAAATATATCATTTAAATAATATTTTATAAATTTTGATATTTAAGACATATAAAATTTTATTGTAATTTTATATGAATTGATTTCATATAAATATACTTTTTCATTTGAGAACAAATAATTCCTTTTAATGATACAACACAGATGAAGATGAGTTAAAGTTTTACTCATTTGATATAACACATCAAATGCTTAAAAAGGTTTTTTAAAAAAAAAATTTATGTCCTCTCTATAAATCATTAAGTTTTTTTAATTTTCACTAACCACGTGCGCTTCTAACTTGGCTAATATAATTGTGTTCGAACAATTTATATGGAATCTAGCCCATCATACTATGTGTAATATTCTTTAAAAATGCAAAAGTACATATATATATAACAAAGTAAACATGAATTATTTGTCTCCAAGAGAACATATATATATATATAACAAAGTAAAATCTTTACCAAGGTGAAAAATAATTATTACAATCATAGTCTAATAAATTTAATAATTGAGTTAAACGCATGTTTGAGGTTGTTGTGAAATTTTGTTTAATTTAAAATTTTTTGGAATGAAATTTCATAAAACACACATAAAAAAGCTTATTTGTTTAACCAAATCATTTGATAAGTTTTTCCTTTTTGTGTTTTGCAAATTTTCCAAAAAAAGAAATTGCAATTAAAAGGGCATATATTCAAAACCATAAGTAAAAATATTAAAAATAATTATGAATTTAATCATTTTGAGTGAATGTGATATTTTAATATTTTGATTTACTTGAAATAAAATATTCTAATTTTCGGCTCAATCCTACAATAAAAAAATCGATTCTATTATCACTTTATTTTTTTAAAACCTTAATCAAGTACTATAAAATTTAAAAATAATTATTTTTATGAATATTATTTCTCACAACGCCTAAAACCTATATACCAAATTTTAACTCAATCGAAGTTAGTTACCCTTATAACTAGTATTTTGTAGAATTACTTTAAAACATCAAATTTGTAGGCTTTGGAATGGGCCACAGAAACAAAGTAAGAAAGTTAGATTAATATTGAAAACAATAAAATTTTTAATCTAATTGATTATAATTAATTAGCTTTCCAACAATGGCACCAAAATTTTACTTATAGCTGTCAAACTGCCAACATTAGTAAAAGTAATTGGCTTGCAATCGTGTGCCCACCAAGTCATTTTCTATGGAGCTTTTGATCAAATCAATTTGTTTAAGATTTCATATAAATAGAATTTATTCAAAAACAGGGGAGAGAATTGTATACGAAATTAACTGGTTTATTAACAATGAAAATTTAGTTACTTTCATTTGAGAGGGGCAGATCTCCTCTCCTCCCATAAATTTATAATATGATACATATTAGATTTTGCCTTCCATTCATTTGAGAGTGGGTATTTAGTCTTTTGCTTCTTTTGAGAGAATTCTACAGATTTGATATTTAAATGAGATAAAGTTTTAATTTTTGGAGAAAGAATAACGTTAACACAATCAATTAAGCAAGTGTAGAAAGAAATAGAAACACAAAAGAAAGTATGATTTTAACTAAGAGTTAACAGCATAACAAAGAGGAGAAACTAATTAGGAGAGGAGAGAGGTGAGCAACAGGTGGTATAATTGAAGCATATTGGATGAATGGAGCCATTTTTAATATCTGTAAAATCCTGAGAAAGAAACATATTGTCACATTTTTCTAATATTATTTATCTTTTTTCCTCTTTGAGTTGAATATTTATTTGATTTTTATTTATTTCTTACTTTTCATTTTTTTTTATATTTTTAGTAAAATCATTCCTTATATTCATTTATTTAAATTACGCTTTTAGATTTGAAAAGTTTTTTCTATTTCTAATTAATTATATATATTATATATTTATTTTAATATGTTTAAAATAAATAAAATGGCAAATTTTTAATTTTTGAATAAAAATAAAAACCCCGTATTGAGCATAGAATAATTAAGCATATTAGTATTTATCTCATTTTTTTATTAAATTATTAATATATAATTTAAATTATATTATATAAATTATTAAAAGTTTCTATAAAATTAATAATATTTAAGTAATTTCCAAGAGAGAGAGAGATATATATATAAATCATTATATCATATAAATTACTAAAAAATTAAAATTAAGATTTACGATAGAATTTGCGATAGATTAGTGATGGAAAAAAATTTGTGATGGAAATTCCGTCACTAATTCCGTCGCAAATTATCGACGGAATTTACCATCACAGAATTCCATCGCAATATTGGAATAAGCTATTCTGCTCCTTAGCAACAGAAAACTCCGTTGTTGATTTCCGTCGCTAACTTGATTTACGACGGAACTATTTGCGACGTAAATTTTCTGTCAGTAATTCCATCACAAAAATTTGCGACAGACTTTGTGACGAATTTGTCATGGACTTGCGACGGAAATTTATTCCGTTGCAAAATTCCGTCGTAAATCTATTATTTTTTTGTAGTGTATAACACATCTATCTAATCAACAATTAATTTGTACATAAAGTGTGATACTTTATGTTCTTCACAGCCCAAGAGACTTTATATCTTCATATCTTCTTCATGTTCATCTCTAAGTATAGGTTTATCAAGGGATCGACTAACATTCTATGCATTGATATATTTTGAAGTAACACTCTTTTGTGCTATTGATCACTCTCATTTTTATGTCTATGTTTTTATTGTTATTATAATACTTAGGAACTTTAATGAAGGCTATGGCTTCTTATCTATCATTATTAATCAATAATGAACTCAATAGCCCATAAATGATCCCTAAATGTTTGACAATTCTCTTTATATAACCTTTTGCACTATTGCAGAACATGTAATAAATTTTGCTTCTATTATAAATATGACTACACATGTTTGCTTCTAACTATTCCAAGATATAATATCATTATTCAATAAGAATGTATATTTAGAATTTAATTGCATGTATTTGGATCTTTTCTCCAATTGACATTGGCGCATCTTTCAAATGCGATCACTTACTTAACAATATAGTGCATAGTTTATAGTATTCTACAAGTATCTTAAGATTCTCTTAATAGCATTATAATACTATTGACTAGGACTTAACTGAAACTTGTTTACAAGGTTAATCACTTATAAACTTTTGACTTTGTATACATCATTACATATAATATTTGACAACATTGGAATAAAAGACTTTTTATATAACTTTTAATTTAGATTCAATTTGAGGACATATCTCATAACTTAAGCTAAGACCTTTATTATAGAGATATTAATGGATTTATAATCTTTCATGCTAAATTGCTCAAAGATTTTCTAGTTGTAGTTCTTTCATGAAAGAGCAAATAATTTCTTTGAGCGATTGCTTTGGATTTTAATCCCAAGGATATACTTTATTTTACCTATATCTTTTATTTTAAAATTCAAAGATAACTATTCTTTAATAACTATTAAATAATATTGATTATTACATATTATCTATATAAAAGGTAATATTACAACATTTCTTTCAATCCATTTAATATAAATACAGTGGTCTTCATCAGTTATCATTGCTCAATGACATCTCAAATAACATTGTTTAGAAGATTGTATCAATCCATAAATAGACTTTTAGAGCTTATATATTCTTTTTTTAGTGTAACCTAATTGTTATTCCATGCACCTTAATGTTATTTTTTTAACATCCATTTGATGTAGTTTCAAGTATAAACTTGTAACTATAGTTAGGATTAGTCTAATTGAAATAAAACATACAATAGGTGAGAATATATTTTTAAAAGCTATACATTTATTGTGTATACTCCTTAGTAACTAAGCGTGTCTTATATCTCTTAATTGTTCCATTTATCCTTCTATTTATCTTAAGAACCATTTGTTATTAATTACTTTTCAGTTAGATGAATGGTTAACTAAGTCTTAGGTATGGTTTGTCCTCATCAAATCTATATCTTATTCTATTACTCTTATTCAATCTTCTTTAGTAGGATATTATTAAGCATTTTGAATTGTGTTTGACTTCTCATTGTCTAGCTATAATATCCTTAAAAATTAGGATTATTTAATTATTTAGTATTTTATAAAATAAATATATTAAGTTTTAATAAGATGAATTTGAACGAAATAACTTCATATATGAAAAGTACAAGATGAATGGGACCTATAGGAATTTTTTACATTTTATAGGGGTCTAAGACAAAATCGTCATTTGTCACTTGAACGAACTTTGATAATTTTTTTGCAAGAGTAAATAATTAAGAATTGGCATGATATATATATATATATATATAGCAAGAGTTAAGAAATCATGCGTAGAAAATTATAAAAATTTTTTGTAAAATTTTGAAATCATTAAGACCAAAAATAGTCTTGAATGGTTAAAGGCTTATATAGAAACAAACTAAGCCTCAAAGTTTGAGTTAGCTACTTCAGGAAATTTAGTGGAGAAAAATCTACTAGATGATAGTGGCAGGATCCAAAAATGTGGTGTTAAAACGGAGATATAAGCGAAAAACAAATAAAGGTGTTTGTTTGTTATGTTTTCACTACGGACAAAATGGTCATTTAGACCTTAAAATAATGAAATATTAAGAAAATAAATAATAATAATAATAAAATATATGACTAAAGAACTTAAGCAGAACCCATCTAGGCCCAAATAATAATAAAATATAGTAAAGAACCCAAAAAACGTAGGCCAAATAAAATATTATGGAAAACCTACGAAAAAAATACATTGACGGAAATGGTGACATTTTCATAGAATTCAGCTGAGAAAGTGATGACGTGGTGTCATAAATAAGGAAAGTGATGATGTGGCACCATGTGTAGGAGATTTTTTTGGAGACTACACATGTTACAGAGTGATAACATTGACTTACATAAGCAAATCTTAGTAAAAGATTGCAATCTCGTGTTTTACAAAAAAGTTACCATTGACATCGGATGACATAGCTGCTAATTTAAGCAAAAATAAATGCAAAGTTACTTTAATGAAAAACGAGAAAAGTAACCATGGTTAAAATTTAACTACAATTAAATCCAACAGCTAATATTCATTTTTATATCAAGATGCGATCTCAACCATTGATGCAATCCAATGGCCTAGATTCTTTTTACTTTTAAAAATTAAATCACACTTTCCATCTAATCCAAAGGCTCACATCTAATCTCCAATTTCAAGATTTAATTTTAGCCATCCATTTGATTTAAAGATTTAGATCTTCCATCTTAAAACTATATTGAATATTAACCATCCATTTAAAAATAAAACATACATGAAAAACACACGCATATTCATGCCACCTCCATGCACAAAGACACACTCACCCATTTAGCCATAACAGGAGAAGAAAAAGGAAGGAGAGCCACAGCCAAGAAGGAGGAAGAAGGAAAAGACTACCATGGAGAAAACAATATCGTGGATTCAAGGTAACATAGATAAATTCTTTTCTTTTTTTGTTTTTCTTCTATTTTCTTCCATGAATTTTCTCTTCCCACCTTTCTTAAGTTTTGGCCATGGCAAGAAGAAGATGGAAATTCTTGTTGTCTTATGAATACATGGCAAGAAAAGATGGAGAATTCACATATATAGCTTATGGATTCATATGCTTCAAGAAAATTCCTAATTTTGAAGGCTTGTCTATAAATTATGGAACTTTGATTTTTAAGGAACCATGGAAGAAATTGAAGAGAAAATAAATGGGAGAATAATGGAAGAAAGCCTAAAGGAGAAAATGATTAATATAATCTTGATCTTCATGAAGATTATGGCAAGTGTTCCTTGAAATTCATCTTGGTACAAGCTTGAGAAATCTTATGATTTTGCAAAAATTGGTTTGGGGCTTTTGTTTATCTTCGTGGATTATGTATTCTTGGCCATTTGGTAGGAGAAAAATGAAGAAAACACACTCCCACACACACACACCCCCTAGGCTCGACCTTACACGCATAATATACCTAGGATGAAGTTTTTCAAAAACTAACTAAATTAGGTTAATCTACACTAAATATAAAGCCTATGGCAAAATTTTGATAAATTATGGATGATTATATAAAAAATCAATTTTTTGGGAGAAAGTGTTGACCATGAACTTTTTAAATTTTTAATTATGTGATTTGATAGATTTTGGATGATTTATATGATTTGGTATGTTTTATATGCTTATAGATTATACTAATATTTATTCTGTAATTTTTGGAGCCAATTCATGAAAGTTAAAAATTTATGAAACATTATGTTGCTATTTGAATATACGATTAATATTTGTTTTGATACTATGCTAATTTGCTGTCTAATTTCAAAATAATATGAATAATATGTTGCTTGCTATTTAATTTCGTGAAAATGAATTGTTTAGTAAAGGACTAGCCTATACATATTATGGCATAGTTGCTTTAATCAAGGGATGAGCCCTATGTGTGCCAGAGTTGACACTGGATAATTGCTGTTGTATTGGATGTCCAATTTTAATTGAGAAAATATTTAAAATATCTAAAATAATTAATTAGAACCAGTGAAGACTATTTAGATGTTTTGGACCTATTTGGATTTATTTGGCTTTATTGAGTCTCTCGTATACCTAAACAAGCCTTTTATGGCGATATTGAACCTTGTTTTGTACCTTAACTTTGGGCATTGAATTTTTTACTATTTTGGATACTGGATGGGCCCTAGGACAAATTCATATTTAAAAAAGTGAAAAGATAATTTTAAGTATTCAAATATAATTTTTTCAATTTTCAATATGCTGTTATACTATCCAAATTATTTGATTATATACAAAGTTGTGCAAAGCAATTCTTTTTCAAATTTATTTATTGTGTCTTGATCAAATGATGACTTGGATGATATATTATTGTGATATTTTAATATGACTTTCCTTAAGTACCCACTAGGGGACACCTCAGTTAAAGAAGAAGGGGTGAGCCTGCTAAGTCAATGCCAGTGTAATATGATTTGAATATTGATTCTGGTAGTTATCAAGGCTTAATGGCTAAGTTGAATAATTATTATTATTTTGTCGTATTTTTTTTATTCTATGTATGCTGATTTCTTATAGCATGTAAACTCTGATCCTACTGATATCTTATTTATTATCTATATTTAAATTATGTTTTAATACTATTTGAATAATCTTGAAATTTATATGATATTCTTTGTGTATGTATACAAATGAAAATCTCTATTATCTTTGTTTTCATTATTCTGTGCTTATATTGAAAATTATGTAATAGTATAGTATTCTTTGTTTATATTATTCTATAAATTAATTATTCTTCATAGAGTCTTCTATTTATATTATTCGTTATCTATTAAATTTTATACTTGACATTTCTTTATGAATATTATATTGTGTTAATTATATCTCTATTATGGAAAAAGTTATTTCCCATTTTGTTATGGTTTATATTTTTCTTGAATACCACTTTATAGAGTAATGTTAGAATTACAGGTGAAGTGGATGTAATTCCCTCTGTGAGGGGGGCATATGTGATACATAATATCCATATCATATTCTATGACGATGCTATATGAGTTGTTCCAGTGATTTTTATGGCATCAAGAGAGTTGGAGACTCACTTGTTTCCCATGAGTGGATCTTCTCCCTCTTTTCCATAAAAAATATATAACGGTTGATAGTTGTTAATTCTTTTTATAAATAAGGGACTAACATTGGTAGTTCTTTTTATTACCTGGGTATTTCTTTTTGGATAGTTTAGACTAAATCCCTAATTATATACTTTGGTTTGTACTTATAATAACTTCGCTCCCCTATAACTAGATTTTTTAACAAGATGTAGTAATGGTAATTTATTTTCTGTCATATTTCATATTCCGCTACACTATATAAGTTTAGTTAATGCGAAATAAAGAATTCCTATAGTAAAGGAACAAGTAAAAGGAAAGAGGTAATTAGATATAAATTAATGAGAAATTATCCGTCAAATAATAATAATAATAATAAAATAAATAAAATTTTTACTAAAAATGGGTATCTTAAGAAAGTGTTACATGAGCCCCTTTAAGTGTTGATCCTTCAATCTAATCAATGTATAGCACACTTTCATGATTACTTTTAAATAATGGAGTTGTTTATATAATATTTTTGTCTTATGCCAAACTCCTACTTGGATTAATAGGTCGAGTTACAACTATTTGTCTTTATTATCTTGATCTTGTATCTCATAAAGAGACATATACCTATCAATCTCTCTCTTAGTAGAAAATTCATTCTCTAAATGTAGTATTTCTTAAGTCAATTTTAGTTGTACTTTCACTTTTATTTTTACCAATGAAGATATGCCCTTTTGCTTGTTTTAAATATCTAATAAAGATATATTCCTTATCCTTTGAGCATAAGAATTATCATTGACACAAATAGCTGATCTCATAATCTTAAGATGCTTAAAACTAACTTATTATTTTGTCCACAATTCATAGGGTGTGGAAGTAAATGGTTTAGGGTATTTGGATAAGTTTGAAGGCAGCGATTTATAACTTATCACTCCAATAAAAAATGGATAAGTTTTTTAGATCCATCATTAACCTAACCACTTCAAGTAAGATTTTTATTCTCTCTCTTAGCTTTTCCATTTGCTAAAAATGTTAAGAATTTTTAATTGTCTCATGATTTCTTTTTCTTCATAGAGCTCTCTTTGAACTTTTCGACAAATATTTGCATCTTTGATTATAACTCAAAGTTTTAATCTTTTTTCTATTTGATTTCTAACTATGTTTATATAATGTCTAAAGCATTAAATCTTTCAAACTTATAGGAGATTAAATAAAATTGACTACTCAATAATAGATATAATAAAAATTTGAGCTTTATGTCTTGCTCTCACATTCTTTAGACCACATATATTACAATAAATTAATTATAGTGGATTTTTAACTTTAGTTCCTTTTTCTAATGATTTTCTAGTTGCTTTACTCACTAAGCAACATTCTTATAATGACATTTCTAAAGTAGAAATAGATTCTAACATCTCTTATTTTGGTAATCTACTCATTTTTTTTAACCTTAAGGCCTCACCTAGCATGCCAAATATTCACATCCAAAATTAGATATGATGCAAAGTAATAGGTAAAGCAATTACATTCATAATTGTGCCTAACACAATAACACCATTATAGAGGACACTAGAATTATATTATATGTCCTTTTTTTAATATCAATGAAGTTGTCATAAAAAAAACAACATTGAAACTCAAATTAAAAAAAATAATAGAGGTTTATTTTTGTCAGATCTTTGAAGTGTACAAAATATTATGCAAGATAAAGGTTCATCTTCCATGCAAAATGGATTTTACATGTTTTAATCCCCTTTATTTCAATTCTTATATTGCATCTTGCATATAGCCACCTACTTTTAAAAAATAATTGGCGACATTTCACGAAGAGTTTCCAGTCCTTAGCTACATGATTTGTGATGAAAATCATATTTTGCTTAATGCAATCAAAATGATTCACTTTGTGATAAATATAATACTTGACATTGATTATGTTAAGCTTCTTTCCACTACACTTACCTTTCTTCTTGAAAAGTTTCTTGGTTTTATTGAAACATTGGCTAAATCTTTTCTTATTATGAATTGTTGTCATTCTTATATTTAGACTTTGAAGACACAATAATCTCAACCATATAAGCATGTCCAAGGGGTTTGCTGCTTCTAGATACTCATCCCTAAACTCTACATGAGAAACAATATCATAAAAGAAATAATACTCTCTTTATAGATCAAATTCACTTTCATATATTCCCAAGTGATAGAAAAAGATCTAATAATAGCCTAAACTTACTGCTTATTGATAAGGATATGACCAACTAACTTCAATTCCTTGATTGTTAGTCTTCTCAGTTTAGTAACAAAAGTACGACAAAAATTTATCTTTAAGGGTTATCCATATGGTTAGAACAATTGGATATGACTCATACTCACATGTAAGGTTATTAGCCATATTACTTAACATTGTTATGCAAACAATATTATTCTTTATTTTTCAATTAAAAAATTTCTAGATCATTTCTTTACTAAGTTGTATTTCCATGTTTAGATTCTTATATGATATTGTTCAATGGTTTCTTAACATCTTATTCTAATTAACATCATCTAACTTATCATTATTATTAAGCTAAGCAATGATATTCTTAACAACAATAATCATAATCTGACTTCTACATAAACATAACACAAAATGACTACATATACATAATACTTTGCATTTGCAATAAACTTTTACTAGACTAACAATAACATTATTAGGTACATTCATGATTAGAAGTTTATATTTGTCTTACTTCTATCACATATATCTTAAAAAATGTTATCATTTTTCTATTAAATTTATGTATAAATTTTCTATTAATTATAGTTTTTAGATGAACCTAGGTCTACTAGTTTAAGAACTCCCACTTGATAAAGTATTTTCTTTTATTTTCCTATTCAATTATTTAAATATAGTTCTTAAATGAGTTTAAGTCTATCAATTTAAAAATCGTCACTTAATAGGACATTTCTCTTATATATTTTTTTAATTTTTCTTATTCAATGCATTTGTAAATTACGTTAATATCAAAATCACACTAAAAAAGACCTCACTTTAAATATATTTATTTTCTAAAAATATTTTCTCTTCAGCCACCACAAGCATATTTTCAATTATAATGGGTAATAGCATATTACCTTAGCCTTACTTTCCACATATTATATTCCATACATGTTTCATAGATAGGTTTCAAGAAGAAAATGGATTAAAATCATAGCTCATTATAGTAGGTCAAACACTTTAACTATTCAGATTTTTTCCCTGTGGACCCCTGGACTCCCCAACTTCATCTTCTACTCATATTCCATCTAAACAAGTCATAAACACCATGAAACACCTCATGCAATTTGGATTTGGAGCCCCACATCAGAAAAATAAAGTTTTTTGCCTCAGGTCTAAAATTCAAGTTTCTGCCACCAACTTTGGAAAATCATAATTAATTCAAAAAAAATCAAAACGAGGCAAATGATAGCTTTCTAGAAAACTCTAGATGTCTACTATAGGGTAAAAATAATTATAGGCATGAAAAATCTAGCTAGACCATATTTGACAATAGAAAAATATGAAAGGTCTGGTTGCCCTAGTTTGCTATCATAGATTACTAATATGAATTTTAAAAATTTATAACTAATTTCCCAAAAATCAAAACCCAATAAATCATATCAAATTAGAAAGCTACAAATGTCTAATTTAGGGGAAAAATAGCTCTAGATCCATGAAATGACATTAGGCTAATGAAAATTGATGGCACAATTTTTGGGGTGTTGCTATGTTACTGACAGTAAGTTTCAACTTCAAAAATTCATTTCTCTCTCTCTAGATGTCCAAATAAGACGCTTCCAGTTGCTATAACTCATTATTAATGTATAGTTTCTCCTTGTAAAATTTCAGGACCATTGGACCTTTTTTGTCACCTATATGACACAAAAATATGAACTACTCAAGTGAAAAGTGCCCAAACCAAAACTAATTTCTGATATGAATTTTGAAAAATCATAAGAAATCTTATAAATCTCCAAATAATGCGATCTTAGGTCAAAAAAACTCTATATGAGACCTATATGTGTGCAAAATTTTAGCCTTAAAATCGCTTATTTGGTTAGGTTGGGGTTTGGGTCACAAAAAAGGTTATTTTTTGTCCCAAAATGGTTCATATGAATGTCAAATGGTCTTTCCCTAGAACCAATACCACTTGGGCATGTGGGAAAGCTTTAAAATAGTCTAATAAACATGTCTCAAAGGTATAAAAATCTAAATCTCACAAACTCACTCTTCCACTCCAAGGTATACACAAAAAATATATAAGCAATTCTAGCCATTCAGTGTCAAAAATATGTCATTCCATTCATTTGCTTCTAATTCTCATATATGCATCATACATTCATGTATTTACATATGTTCAAGTGTCTATACAACATATACATCAAGAGATTACATCATTTGGCAACCAATTGACTACAAAATGGCTACATAACACTACTCTTTGTCATTCTCTTCTTTTTAAGCTTGGTGGTCTCCATCTCTTGACTTACTTGGTCCACTTAGACATGTTAGGTAATGGGGAGGGAGTGAGATTCAAAAAATCTCAATAGCTCTATACACTTTCAATCATACATAATAAATGTAATTTCATGCAAAGGAATGCCATGCATGGTCAATGAGCTACATATGCATATCAAAAACATGGTTTCCATTTCATAAGTCTCAAATATATCAAAGTAGACTCTCAAGACCTTGGTTAGCCTCACCCATCTCTCTTGGGGCTTTTGGACTTGCTTCACCCACTTACTTTGGGACTTTTGACTAAGCCTCACTTATCTTGAGACTTTTAACTTGTCTCACCTATACTAAGGGACTTTTGGCTCATTCTCACCTTTATCAAGGGACTTTTGGTATTACCAAGTCTATTCAAGTTTTATGCACACGTAAAAATAATTCAAGACATATAAGTGGCACCACACATGTCCCTACTGACTAAGCATACTTTTCATAGTTCAACCACACATAACAAGCATCCAAAGCAAGAAAAGATCCACACACATACATGAGAGAAAGATTGGAAGGCTACCTTGAGTGCAATTACACACACTTTTACTTGATTTTTCTCCCCTTCCTTTGGCTACACTTTTTCAAGTGGGTGGAATAGGTTTTCTTTGGCCTAAACACATCAATTAGGACCTAATTATACTTTTGAAACAAACTTTAGCACTACACACACCCTAGAAAGGCCTGTGTTCTTATTTGTTTCAATTATAGTTCTATAAGGCACCTAAGGACTTTGTTTTGTTTCTTTGATGGGAGATGTATATGGGAGGCTTCCTTGATGTCATATGAACTCATACTAACTGTGAGACAATTAGAAATACCACTAGGAAGCTTCACACAAACCATGGTGCAACAAAACCCCTAAAATTTGTATCTTGAAATTTAAGGGTCCTTTCTTAGATTTCTTTGCACCATCTTGATTCTATAGCCTAAACCTTAGGTTTCTCACTTGCTGTTGATTAAAATTTCCTCCCTTGTATAAGCTTTCCCCTTTAGTTGACTAACACACACAGAAGGAGCAAAGAAGAAAAAGGAAAGATACATAGATAATTACCTTACTTGCCTAGCTTCTTCAAGAGCTTCTTTCTTTGCCTTAACCTCCTCTCTTAAAGGCTAGTCTTCTGCTTCTGAATCTAGACCAAAACATGCCTATCTCAAACATCAAGACCATAGAAAAAGAAAGCAAAGAGAGGAGAACAAAGTTTCCTAAAAGGAAAGCCATGAGAAGCCTTAGAATTCCATACCTCTACTTAGTTTCTGCCTCTTCTTCTTTCTCCTCCTTGGTGTGCCACTTCTAGAGCTTTGGAAATCTATTCAACCAGCTAAAGTTAGTTAAAATGAAGGAAAAGAAACTAGACATTTTCTAAAAGCCAAAAGTCACTTTTTCACATTTTTTGGACTAAATCTCGCTATAATGAGAAATGCTCCTCGTTACAAAGAGCACTTATTAGTCCCAAGTCCTCCCCATTCTTGCTATAGCTAGCTCTATTATGAGAAACTCCTTAGATTTTGTATGAGCCACAAACTCACTATAGCGAACTAGCATTCTCGCTATGGCGAATAAGCATCCTCGCTATAGCTAGGGGACTTAGAAAAATTCTAAAATCTTGAGTTCTCATTCCTATTAAAACTTGAATGTTACATACTTCAACATATATAATAAAATATGTTTTGCATGTTTAATATATATATATATATTCATGTGCACTATGCCTAAAAAATGTTATGTATTTCTCATATTTAAAAATGAGAAAGCAAAGTGGCTTGTTAATATTCATGACAACATGATATTTCATATTAAGTACTATCTTTGATGTACACTGATTAAAGGATAAATTCTTATCTTAATTTAGTTCTCCAAATTTCTCCATAAGATCCTCATTGGTTGATGTTTATCAAACATCATTTCAGAATGTGTTGATTAAATCTAAGACCTATGAGAAATGATTTTTGCCCCTAGGCATTTCCAAAAAAAAAAAATCACCTAAGTATCCATTATGTGTGTTTAAACATTACATAAATTGTCCAAACATAGCCTAACCATATACCACTATGTAAAACATGATTTTAGGGAACTTTGAGGAAAAAAAACCCAAAAATGATGTCGCATATGCCCCAAGAGGCTTTTGCCTTCAAAAAAATGCCTAAAAAAAGGAAAAATTAAAGGCTACACACACTAGAGCTGGTGGTGCATAGCATGGCATTATCAGTAATATGGTTGCCACCATTGCCTTCCTCTTCTTTCTTTTTTTATTGGTACGAAGTTCAAGCCAAAACATCATGAAAGTAAGTGACAAGCACTAAAGAGAAAACGAGCTTACCACTTCATATTCAATCTCTAAACTCAAAATTTTTGGAATTTTTAAGTTTTTCAACTTTGGGAGGCTAAATTTGTGAAGCCATATCGCACTTATTTCTTGTCCAAATTAGACAAATTATATCTTATTAGAAAGCTTGTAAGATGAACTTTAAAGTGGTATAAGGTTGCACGGTGTCATGGCTTGAAGAGTGAAATACAACCCTCAAAATATTGGCTAGTTGAACATGTTTTCTAGAAAAATAAATTCCAGATCATAACTTCAAATTGTCATATCTCACTCAAGTTTCATTTGAATTGGACAAAATTAGTAGCACTAGTAAACTTATTTAACAAGCTTTCCAGCCATATATGGTTTACATCAATTGATGATCTGTGATGAGAACACCAGCATTCGAAAATTTGCTATTCCACTATTATTTATTTCAAATTTCTCTTTAATGGCTAAATTTCTACCACAATCTCTGTACTATATAGGCTACTTATGGTACAATTTTTATGGCCTATTTTGGTCTCTATCAAATTTTACTAATAAAGAGGTTTTAAGGTTCAATATCTACTTTCATGCAGATCTAATCTCTTTCAAAATAATTGCACAAAATCAACTCAATATAAGCATGTAAAATCAAATGAGGATGGAAAATTTTGAGCCAACCTAAGTCTAATATCAATAATAGAAAATCAAGGTCCTTACTTGTAGAAGCTTATCTTCTTGAAACTCTTTATGCCACATAATTATGATCAAAATCACTAGAAGAACTTGAATTGTTTACCATAATAGATTCACAACAGTTACATAAAGGAGGAATTGTGAAGAGAAAAATCTCGCTCTTAATTTTTATGTATGTTCTCTCTTTTTGCCCAAAGAAGAGAATAAAAGAGAGAAGGAAAGAGTTTTACCATGAGTTTAGACACACTATCAATTCACACATCTAATGACCTCTCATTTTATTTTATTTCTATTAAATAAAATATCTCATAATAACCAACCAATATTTTTTGAATTTCAAAATTCAAAAATAAAATTTTTTATTTATATATTAATTAATTAATTAATTATTAATTAAACTAAATTAATGAATTAAGTTATAGGTCAACCCATTAGAAAGACTCATTTTCCAACAAGAATAAAAGTGGGTGGGATTGTTTCCCATCATAATTGCCATACAAGAAGCTAGCTCGTACTAGAATCTTCTCTTCTGGCTCCATGTGGATATATAATGTAACAATTCTTCTTCAATGTCAGGAACACACTTTCAGAGTTAATCTGCTTCTTCACTTTTATTTTTTAAAAAAGGTACTATGCTATATTTTTTACCTCATCATTAATATAACTAGGTCCTGCCCCTTGTAAGATGTAGGGGGAATTTAAAAAATGACTCATGGGTCTCACAAAAAAAAAAACTTAGAAAAAGAAAAAAAAAAAGAAAAAGAAAAAAGAGTGAACAGTAAATGTATGAACATACACTGTTTATATACGGATATCAACAGTGTCATGGCATGTAACTCGTGAAAGTCGCACTATTCACAAGACGGAGCCACACTGTTCATAAGTCGTGGCTCACACAGGTTTTTATATAATATATTGATTTGAACTACAAAGTTAATGCGAACATAGCAGCTAGAAGACAATATTGATTATAGAATAAAACATAAGCAATTAGTGCTAGGGATCATGCATATTTGCTCTTGATATCTGGCATTGGGAGAGACCTTCGAAAGGTTCTTTCATAACTAATTAAGAGCTTTAATTAATCCCCTTTGACTTCATATGGGGGAATTGTTCTTTTAAATTGTTATTGTTAGCGCATTATAGTAATAAAATTATGTTCATAAGTTACAACCATATGGACTCTTCAAGTTATCTATTCTGACTTGTGAAGCCAAAATTTAGATATCAAGAAAAAATTTTGAAAATGTTTAAGATAGACTAGATAAATCTATAAAATAAAGGTATGGCAAACCAATTATAAATTAGCCACATTTTTTAGTTATTGCTACACATTTATACATTTATTTATTTGTAATCATATCTTTGATTGATTGAACTTAGTTAAGATTCTCTTAAAAAATTATTAGTGTATGAGAATGTTAGCACCAACAAAATATTTAAGTTGGACCAAGCTTTAGGCCTATAGTTTGGGCTACTTTTGGTTGAACTATTGGATAATATTAATTGGATTGGACCATATTTGTTGAATAAGTTAGTCAAATTGAGCTTTTTAAGGCTAAAATGGATTATAGCATCTTTAGGCCATGCATGTAATCCATTAAATTTTTTAAAATGATCAAGGAAAACTAATCCAATAATGTGTAGATGAAATATAGAGGAATATTTAGATATTCCTAAACAATTTTTAGCCATTTAACCACTTTCTTACAAGTTAGAGATTGAGTTTTTAGAATATTTTGAAGGTAGCTAGAGGCAAGGGATAATTTGTGAGTTGACCAAGTTAAGGAATATACGTAATACATTTGAAGACCCATCGTCCAATATTTTAGGAATATAAGTTATATGGTCAGTTAATGAGGCAATTATTCAACAACTAAATATATTATTTTAATATTCAAAAAAGTTGATATGATAGTTATTTACATTGAAATTATTGGTCATGATTTTACATTGTTATAAACATAAGCTAAAAATTTAAGAGGAAGTGGCAAACAGTTTTAGTGGATTATTCACTAGTTTTAAGTTTATAAATACTCATTGTACATTTATTTTATAAAAAAGACACATTCAATCAATCAAACACAATTTTTTACATTTTATCTTTTACATTCATACCTTTAATTTTTAATTTTTATTACTTTGTTTATATTTTTTTTATTGCATTTATATCTTTATTTTTTTTAACTATTATTTTTAGCTGTAAGTGTTAGTCGCTCTTTAAATTAGACACTTCCTTTAATAGCCTAAGATCAAAGCTAAAGAACAAAGTCACTTTCTTAATATATAGCCTAAATGTAAGAATTAAAGGTGTGAGTTAAATTATTCATTTCACTAATCAATCCAAATTGGCGAGCGACAAAGATTGTGGTTACTTGTATAGTCAAAGTCAATGGCTGGTATGTATACGTGCCTAAATTTCAGAGTTGGTTGACTTTGGATTTTAATTGTTTGTATGAAGTCAATGTGAGAAAAGCTCTAGTAATCTAATTATCTTCAAATTGGATTTTGATTTACTGAATGAGGCCCAAATTAATGAACACTAACGCATCATTTCAAAGAATTTGGATATGGAGATCACCTATTGTGTTTTGAAATTTGTATATAATTGTAAAATATTATTGCTCTCCATAGACAAACTTCTTATCTTCATATTCTAAAAACTTGATTGCCATGCACTGGCATAGCGAGCTGTCTTTGGTACAGTTTTTGGCCCTAAATATAAAAAGAAGGGATTCTCCTTTAAGAAAGAAATTAATTGATTACTCTCCGTTAAGAAAAAAATTCACCTAATTCAAATTAATGTTGTTTGAGTTGCTTTTTAAACAGCACTTGATAAAGAAAGGAAGAAAAAAAAATTGACACTCTAAACCTACAATTTGAAAATTTATACATTAATTAGTAATGGATTTTATAGTATTGCTCCATGTTCGCTTAATTTTCTTAAAAGTTTGCATATTTCCTTTTTTCCAGGGGAAGCAAATCCAGTAATGACCTTCTACCTGTCTCATTAATAAATCAGCAAATCAATTCTTCTGGCTACATCACCTTTCAAAGTTACTAGATAAGATTTAACAATGATCAGAAGTGTGAATAGTTTGTAAAAATTTTGGATGTGGGGTGTGACATTTAAGATATTTGTTTTAATACACAGGTAATTAAGATAATGGATATCGTTCAATTTATTAAGGTGATACAGGAAGAAACTATTTTAAATAATATTTCATATTACTACAAAATTATAAGGATTTCATATATATTACATCAGTTTTAACTTTATTAATTTTTATAAAATGTCAATTGTATTCTTTAATGACAATTTTTAATTGTTATACTAAATATAAAAATTTTAAATATCATAATACATATTTAGTGTTCAAAATACTATAAAATATAAAACGACAGTATAGCAAACGATTGTATATTTTCTTCATGTTATCATATTAAAAGAAATGACAAAATCAAGCTAAATACATAGAGAATTATTGCTATCATGCATGCAATGCCAAGCATGATGAAGCTAGGGAAGCTCATAAATTAAAGATTAAATACAAGTGTGTTCCAAACTAATAAATGAGTTGATCAAGTGGTCCAGTGAGTCAAATTGAATGGCTTTCAGACTCATTTGTGCACAATAAGCTCGACCACATTTGACAATTATCTCAAGGGATCATGTGCGACGCACGCCAAAAGGATGTGTGCATCGTTACACACTACCATGCTCACATCTCTTTTGTACCACACATTGTAAAGTTAACAAGTTCCCGTCACATGTCCCACAACCTGTCATTTGACTGAGGACAATCACCACGATGCCTCTGAAACTCATCTATAAATATATAGCTTGAAAATCCTTAGGTATGATTGACAGACTATAATTTCTCTCATCGTCTATCAGTGACAGGCCTATGTTAGAGCTATATCATTCATGCCTGCCACTTGTCTTACGAACTGCTACGTGAACCTCTCTACACTCAGCTCAAGGTCTCTTTGTTAACATTTGACTAAATTAAACAACCATCACTACAAACAATACCAAAGCAGATTTATAGGCTGTACATCCTTTGTACAACTGCACAAAGTGTAATAAGAAAAAAAAAAAAAAAAGAAACAAGTAATGAATCCCACCTGTATGAAGCCTATATCCTTATTCTTTTTTCTCTTTAATTATAGAAAATCCAAGTTGAACTTATGGCCCTTTTGATTGAAGATAATTGGAGTAGATTTATTGAGATATAACAAGGTTACTTTAGACGCCAAGACAAATATAACAGCTTGTTTGTAGCACCTTCATATACAAAGTATCTTGTCTTTTATTTTGGGAGATCCCTTATTTAAATAAGCAATAATCTGTTGATGAGCTAGTAACACAAAATCCATTAAAAATTCAACGTCACTAAGAAAGGCATGATGAAGTGAGGGAAGGAGAAATTCAACATTATTTTGCACCATTATGGTATAATGTGAAAGAGGGATGGAGCTCAAGACAAATTAATGGATCAAAAGGCTGTTATGAGTCCTTTCAAGATCATGTGCTTCATTGTCGGCTGCCATAGATCACGTCACACTTGAAAATTTTGTCCTAAATGAAATTATTAGAACCTCTCTGGTGGTTAAAGTTGTTGCAAAACGATTAGGAATCACAATCCTTGAGGAGTTAAATTAATCTCACTGAGTTAGAATAAGTCTGATCCCTCCATCATGCCCACTGAGAAAATTTTTCAGACTAGCTAGATTAGAGCACATGGTAATCGACTGAATAAATGTGTATTATGACAAGCCATTATATATATACGAGATTTAAATACAGCGATAAATGTTTGTCATTTAGCTTTTTTCAATAAAAATATTATAATTTTATTTTTCACTTATCTTCCCATGATATTGATTCATTTAAAACCGTTATTTCGCATATCATAATATTATTAAAAAATTTGATAGTAAAAAAAAGCATATTATTATTATTACTATTTATAAGTACAAAGATATTTTAAAGCATCAATATGTCAAAAAATCAAAGTAGGTGACGCTTTTTTAAGAAAATGAAATATGTATTTTAAGGAGAATACAAATCCAATTTTGATTTCCCCTATTTGCCTTTTGATTGATCGCATCGCTAATTTTGTCTCTTATTTTAGTGTGTCTTAGAAGCCACTTTGGAATTCACCGAATGTAGGGAATTGAAAATTCATAGCGGAAGTTCGTTAAGCATGTGCAAATTAATCAACCTCAAGTAAATGAGTCCCCCAAACTCCAATCCAAGACCCCCCCCCCCCCCCTAAAAAAAAAAATTGTATGCTGTATATTTTCCAGCTATACTTTAGTATTCTAGCCAAGTATATCAAGAGAGCCATAGAATGATTGTAGGTGCAAATATTTATAGCATCTCTAAATTCCTTCAGTTTAACTCTTAATATCTCGACATATGGAGCCTTCCTTAAGCATTCTTTTTTTTTTTTTACAAGTGTATATATCCTTAAATACATTTCTTTCTGTCAAAGCAGTATGGATCTAAAGGTGAGTCTCGGTCTAGTCAGGCTTAAGATTCATACAAAATATGTAAGTGATTCTTCTGCATGCGAACTGATGTTAGAAGCTTCCATTAACAGACAAAAAATCAATAAACGGAACACCATCTTTGCTCTGTTGTCCCATATGATCAGCATCTTGATTCACTTCCTCATCTTCTCTTCTGGCATTGTCCGTTACCTCGCTTCTATTAGAATCAGTGTTTACTTGAAGAAAATCATAGAACTCAACTGATTGACTTCTATCTGCAATATTAAATAATCATCACAATAATAAGAAATTCCATTATTCTATCTCAAATTACTATAGAAAAGACGTGTGTGTGTTTCATGCTTTCGGCCAAATAACGGTGATATTAATCATTAGATGATAATATCCAAATTCATTGAGTACTTGATAATATGATACCCATAATGTAAATATACCGGTGTTCTGCCTAGTTAACAGTGATATTGATCATTAGATGAGAACATCCAAATTTATGCAAGAGTAGATAATACGATACCCATAAAGTATCAATGTCCTGCTTAGTTGGAAGTGATATTGATTATTCGACAATAATATCCAAATTCACTTATTTTGGGTTCTGAAGAGTTGCCCTAAATCTATACATGAACTGTGAAGCGAGAAAAAAAGATGCAATAGTTTACCATGAAGCATTGTTGAACAGGAAGTTGGATGTTGAAAGTGAAACTTGTTGGGAAATTGGAGGAAAGGGTTATATGTGACACAATAAGGGTAGCGATGCTTGTCATAGTATTTCTCAACAAAAGAAGGGAGAAGACTACTACTACTCCTTGTGTCATAGTTCGTGTGATGATTCTGAAGATCTCGTTCTGGAGAACACTTTGTGAGCTGATGATGAGGAGGCCGTTTTGCATAAAGTTTAGACCTTTCTCGGCGAATCCTGGCCATCATAACATGCCAGTGATTCTTGACAGCATTATCAGTGCGTCCTGGAAAAAGCCTTGCAATCACAGCCCATCTATTCCCATGAATTCTGTGAGAAGCAAGAAGCCTCTCCTCTTCCTCCTCTGTGAATGGACTCCTGTTAATTCTTGGGTCCAGTTGATTGAACCACCTCAACCTGCAGCTCTTCCCTATATTAATTCAATTTAACATATGTTAGCCTCAAGGAAGAAAAAGATTAAAAGAAAAATTATAATTCAACATACGCCTTCAATTTTGCTTGGACTAAGTCTACCTTTTGGAAGATTTTAAGAATGAATTCTCTCATATCAGTCTAATGCATTTAGGAATTTATTTTCAAAGAATTCCATGTACAAAGAAATGAAATCTAAATTAATAAAAAAAGATACTATCTTTTCTGTACTAATTAAACTCATCAAAGATGACATATAATCAATATAAACGATAATTAACAAAATTTTAATTTTCCTTACACCCTTTAGCTGTGTATCTTTATAGTCATATTCAATTCAATTAGCTAGCAAGGGGAATTAAAAACGATATAGGGTGTGCTGTGGTAGCCTTGTATTCTCATAAACTATTTGGAGGTAATATATGTAGTTAAGTAATTTATTTGTGTTAGATAGTAATTAAGAAGACAATAATTATATAGAATCAGATGATTGATGTGATGAATCATATACATATATATGCACCTGATCTTCCTCGAAGCTTTTCAGCTATGGCGTTCCAATTATGAGGTCCATAGCGTTCCACCAACTCCCGAAGTTTCTCATCCTCGGCTGGCCTCCAGTGGCCTCTACTGCACATATTATCTCCCTACCTAGAAACAAACTAAGACCAACAAGCACAACAGAAACTATAGCAAAGAAAAAACCCTAATATATGATTAGGGTTAGATCCCTTCTCTTCTTCTCCCTCTTTTGAATTGATCTACCCTTGCTACAAACTGTATAAGTGAAGCAAGGAGAGAAAGAGAGAGAGAGAGAGAGAGATAAGAGGAGGAAGCCAGAGGGAAACGAAGAATGAAGGGGAAAGAGAGAAAGAGAGAGAGAATATATGGTGGGGAAGTGTTTTCCGTTAGAGAGTGGGAGGGTTTGGACAGACCTTGCACCTGCGATTGATGCAAACGTTTTGGCTAACAAATCCCCATATAAGTAACACTTATTATATATATAAATATATACATATATTAATATATAGATATGTGATGTGGAAAAAAAAAAAAAAGGAGGGAGAGAGGTTGCTTAGTGGAGCGAGTTTGGTTCTGCTTTCAACGTCTTTAATTTCCAAGTTTCTAACCTACAACGTCTACTTATAACCCACCAAGGCTTACTCAATTTCTACTTTTTTTTTTTATGCATTCCCTAATCATATTACATTGAAACTATATCATTTTTGCAGATGGGTAATGTGACATCAACATGTATAAAACGTATACCACTTTGCTTGCCTTAATATCATTCTTATTATTATGTGTGAATGAAAAGCTACTTGACGTCCCAAAACCCTAATATCCGAACTCTCTTTTAGACTAACGTCATTTGGCGGCTAATTAAGCAGCACGTTTATGATCAATTAATTACTTTAACCAAATTTAATAAGTAAAGAGAAGGTAAAAAAAATTAATATATAATGCCCATATATCGGCGTATTTGTGTTACATTGATAAAATTACAACGATGCGTAAGAGCTAGAAATAAATAAATAAAGGATATGTGGGGTTTGGTATTGTTGTTAGACTATATATTTGGAAGTTGTGGGCAAAGGAGATGGATGTTTTAGGTTTTAATCAGCTTTCAGGCGTAACTAACAAACATTTAGCTTAGAATCTTTACAACTGCACGTGGATAGACTAAAAACTACCACCTTTTTGACTCAAACATCTGGTCTAATCCTCGCTTTGTTCTTCTTACAGTTATTTACAGCATATCAAGTTTACAAACATGCCCCTAGCTCGTGTTAGATATTTCGGAGCATATAGTCATGGAAGAAAATTTTCTTGTATGGACACACTAATCTAAAACTTTTAGATTAACATTAATAATGGAATTTTAATTATAAATTAATGACATGTAACATGCGACTATACAAAAATATCACACATACAAGATGACACAACAAAATTATTGAATCCATTAAAAAAAAAATTGGTACATTATCATGTAAATAATAATTAAAAGGTAAGTGTCACAGGATGTATTCCATTCATACGTGTACAATTATGGAAATATCAATCAATATAGGAAAAATATGTCTATGTTTAACATGGTTGCCAGTATCTAAAAAGTATCCACCTAGGTTTGGTTTGAGTGGTTAAGACCCAGTGAGTGGGTACATGGATAGAGATAGTTCTTATACTTGATTTTCAATACGGTATTAATTAGAGATATGCAAAGTGTTTAACATTAGATGTGAAACTTCTTTTAATTAAAGAATAGAATTTAAAGGGGTGTTACATGTGTCAATATTCAACGCGTGCGTACGTGAGACACGAGCATCTTTTTTCTTCACTTGTCAAAATTTCGATATCCAAATACACACAAAAATTCCCGCTTTGAATTGCCAGTACTTCGTGTATGGAGATTAGGTTGACTTCTCATTATTTGCTTCCCATGATGTACATTACGCTGCTATACTAATACATAGAACAAATCACATCCCACTGGCCTAAAATATAAATAATTAAGTAATCTAGTTTCCTTTTAAATATGAGGTAAACACATACATACATACATACATACATATAAATATAAACATACTGACATATATACATACATAATGTTAAAGCCAAAATACATAATTATTTTATATCTGATAAAAAGAGCACCATCTTTCGTATCCGAAAGGAAAATAATATTTTTCATGAAAGACAATCTTGTAATGAATGACATATAACCTAACCGAAGAAAATAGCAGCCAGACATCAAGTATTTTACTATGACCTATACAAGACAAGGGAGACACGGATTTCAGGCTACACCTATTTCTTGCAAGAAAGAGTATTTAAATTTATGGGTCAAATTTAAATGTAATTACTTATATCTTTATTATTAAAATTTTTAATTAAAATATGAAAAATATAAAATTCTCTAATAATAGCATGACAAGTATATAAGTTTTATAGATAAATCATACATTTCTCATATTATTGTTAGATATTCATATACTAATCATATTTTAATTAGTAAATCTAATATTAAAAATATACGAAATTGCATCTAATCCTAAATTTATTATTTCCCTCGAGGAAACATCCTAATCATTCAAGAAATAAAACATAACAAAACAAAAATATCTACCCTGAGTTCATGCTGATATGAAATATTTAGACTCATAACTTTGAGCCACTATATATATATATATATATATGTATATATATAGGATTTTCTATTTTACTCCCGATACGTAGGTTTAAATCTGACTCGATATTCATTAATGTATGACTATTCGTATGTTTGTTCTTCGTTAAACTAATTTCAAAACTTTTATGTTCGTACAAATTCACAATAAACGGAAAAAAAAAAAGTTAACCAATGCATTAATTATAAGGTATATCATTTATTACACACTTTCATCTAGTTTATAATCACCAAAACAATGCTTTTATATGGTGTATTATAGAAAACGTAATAATGATTTAGTAAATGAAGCAGTACTTTTTAAAATTAAAGAATATAGAAACGTAAATACTATTACATACATGCATGCATATAAACAAAAAAGAAATATTTTAAGATAATATTGATATTAGTATTAAAGTAGTGTGATTAACTGATAAATTTTTATATGCTTAATAGGAATAATAAATTAAACAACTCAAACATTTATAATTATAGTTTGTAGAAATTAAAAGACCTTAACATTTTTTTTTCAAGGATTGTTTATTGTTGACCACGTCCAATTACCAATCCGTGTCAAAATGACATGTAAAAGATTAAAAGAAGGAAAAATTACAATTGAAACCTCAAGTTAAAAATATTTATGTTGAAAAATCCCATATTTTAAAATTATTTTAAAAAATTAAAGATAAAAATTTTAAATTGCTTAAAAAAAATTTACAGTTCAGAATTTCAAATTAAAATTTTTTTATCTTTAAATCGTTCCTAATAACTTTAATATCTTTTAATATAGATATCTTCAACTTAAAAATCTCAATTATAATTTTCCCTTGAAACAATTTATTTGGGCAAGCTTATCTCCAGCATTAAAATTACCCTCCAAGTTCCCACTATACATTGATGATTAAGCATTAGTAAGCTGCCAAAATATAATTTTTCTTACTGTTTCTTATATGCTAAGAGTTGTTTACACAAAATAATAATATATTTTTTGGACAAAAAATTTTTACATGCTCTTGAACCCAACATAACGTCTAAGATTTTCCTATTATATTCCGATTCGATCAGAAGGGAGGACGGGGCTGCAATAATGTTAAGCAAGCTTTTGCGTCATCGTATTGTTAGTCCATAAAAATGAGCACTAAGCATCTAAATCACGAAACATATATGAAAACGATTTTTCAATTGTAATGAATCATAATTATCATGTACTCTCTCTGTCAAGTATGATCAATGCTCAAGAGGTTATTTTTTCACATATAATAATTTTTTATGTTATATATATATATATAACACAAGTTAAATTCATATTAATATATACAATTTTATAAACATGATCTGCACGACAAAAAAGCTTATAATTGAGCAGTTGATTTTTTTTTTCTTCTTTTTTTTTGTGCAGTTTAATTCTTTTTGCATAGATTAATAATTTTGTTTACCCATTAACCCATTAATGTATGTAAAAGTAATATTACTGTGCTGCATGGTTAAGGAGAAGGTTCGAACTTGCATATTGTAGTTGCTCAGAATCGGTTAGAACGTACATGATGATGTTACGCAAGAAAGAATGTTTTAATAACTTCACTTTCATTGATCACTACAATTTAACAACTATAATATTTCTAATTACATTAATTTACTGTTAATAAAATTTGTTAATCTTTGTTGGTCTATTAGCTGGGTAAAGCATGATAAAGCCTCTAAAAAACTACTAAACCAAGTCTCTTTTCTTCAAAGCCAGCCTTTATATAAGACACGTCAATGCCTACACCAAATGAGAAAAACGTCAAAGTATATGTTTTACTTGTAACGCCAACAAGCATCACTTGTAATAGGTGCAATTGCTTATTCAAAAAAATAAAATAAAATAAAATCTCATGATATATAATATGATAATAAAAATACGTAAAATGTTTTGATAGCCTTAACTGATCCAAAATGACTTACGGAGTTGGTAAACATTCCGTTATATTTAATGAGGGCAATAGTCATTGTATTGACTGTTGGCCTACCTTTCCTCCTAATTGCAGAAATTGCTTGTTCAAAAAGTGAGGGAAATCTTTCACCCACCATCTGTCTAAAGATTGGTAACTGTCGCTGCAGCCGTTTTCTTCAATTGTTAACAAAACCTCTCTCTCCATCTGCTCATCTGTAATCTCTATTGATCTGCGCAGGTTCTTTATTATAACGAATTAAGGGGGAAGAAGAGGTCAAGGGTACCTGACCTGAAACTGAAAGGCAAAACATTTAGCACATATGTACTCTGCTTTTATGGGGTCCTAAAAAATCGGACAAATCCTAAAAAATGGAAGGTACAAGTAAATTTGTCCTACTAAATAAATACTTGTGTTGATGAAATAATACTAATATTATAGTGGAGAATGCTGGAGTGTTTTTTATTTAGCTAGCCTGTATAATACGCGGTGGTATAGCAGCATCCTTTAGAGATAGATATGAAAGTCTCAACCTTCATGTACAGAGCGCTTCCTTGACTGTTCACCCGATTTACCTACTTTTCTTATAACCATATGCCATCAGCAATTTTACTGTTACCCAGAATTAGTTTTGGTAGTACCAGAACTTCCATTCTCTTGTACTTGCATATGTTTGCAAGACATAAATGTAGGAGTTTTTGTTGTGTTAGTCTCTCCTAACCAGCAAGATAACTCGTCAACAAACATAACAACCAAATGTGCAGCCTCTTCTTCCAACCAATTAACAAGCGGGAAAACTAGGTCAATCGAGACTGCTTTACTTAAATGACGAAGCTTCAACAAAAATGTCATTGCCAGCCTATCAGCCAATTACTCTGTGTTCCAGCCCTTATATTTCTAATCCAATTTTTCGACTAATCCAGATTAGGTTGATTGTTGGACTACATTGCCCTTGTTGGAGAGAAAAGTTTTACAGACTCCCAATTCACATTAAGCTTAAAAATGACATGACCGGTAAGAAGAGAATCCCAGAGCTTCCTTTTTACTTAAGAAATTTAATTAAAACAATATTGAAAGCATTAAAAGGGAAATATTCTTATTAGTTTTGAATTAACAAAGCTGTTAGTTTTTCAGAGACTGCTATATTTTATGTTTCCATAAAATATGACTTCCCCCGTCAGATTCCCCTGCTTGGTTCAGATGTTCTGATTGGATGCAGTCACCTACATTTGGAAAAAGAGTTTCTGTTTTTGGAAGTTATATTCACCTCTCAACTGTAAAAACTGCCAAAAACCAACTTTCAAATATTCCAAGGGATTACTTTTCATTCATGACCTCCTGCCAAGAAGTGTACACCCACCTATCATTCCCTAAGTTACTAATAAGCCCTCTTTTCCTACTTCCTATATCTCCACTATTATTATTATTTGATACAGCAATGTCATGGCCATCTCTTTCCCCACCATCTTGACTTAGTTTGAATCAACTACTAGTCTAGACTATTTTCAAACTTGGTTGTGAATACCATCAAAATTGAATCCACTACTTTGAGTGCAACTCACTTTTTAAACTTTATGGGTATTAGGTACAGGACAAAAATGTAAATGTCATTGTTGGGCAGGGTTATATTCAGTAGTTCAAATACTGACCCTGATGGAATATGGCACCTTTAAAATTCTTCTTAGAAACCAGATGCCAATTATTTTGGCTTCAAAGGTATGCGTGTTGTTGTCACTTTTGCACTGAAGTATATGAATATTTCAGTCTTTTGCATTTAATCAAGAAGAGAAAAAATGGTAACATCAGAAGTTTATAACTGATATTGTCTATCAAAAAGTGTGTGAAGGCAATACCTCAATTGGATGAGCATCTGCAGCCATCAGCAGGATATCCTTACATAGATATACGGCACTTCCCCGATTGTATACAGCGTTTAGTTGAAGAAAACTTTTCCTTTGTACAAGTAGTAAAACCTATCAATAGCATGTAGAACATAAACTCCATTAAGACCATATCTTTCGACTTAAGTGTTCAGGGATGCAATGATCTGATGAGTCTAAGATGATAGCAACATTTTGTCATATATAAAATTGACTGTGGAAAAGCTCGTTTCTTTGTAACAACCCCATCCAGAGAATCATAGAGAAAGATTTACAATCTTCAGCATCACTCATTGACTACATCAAGATAATAGAGATACAGCCCACTAAAATTATTCCACACTCACTCTCCAACAATGAATTTTCAAGTTACGAATTCGAACTGAATTCTATGCCACGTGTATCCCACAAAGCAAGAAATTATTAAATCTTAGCGTGCAACTGAAGGGATATCAAAGAGTCTACTATTTCCTGCGGGATAACCAATTCTGATTCACGAAGCAGTCAAAATTCAATTATACTAAAATACAAAAGAGAGTACAGGCAATGAAATGGAAGGTTACTTTTTGTGGAACAATTTCCTAATTCCTATCATAGCCAGGCCCCAAAAAAGCACAAATTCATCACATGAGCCTTTCACTTCAAGCTGATAATGCAACTTTATGACCTTACTTGGTATCAGCAACTACATGAATTTTTCTGTTGCACCCATAAAAAATACTTCACTTTTGCTTTGCTATCCTCAAATGATGAAAAAGATCCTTTTACTGTATAAACTAGGGTAAGCTACCCCAGAACTAATCTTTTATTTTTTATTTTTTGGCTATAGAAATATCAAGAAACAGAAGTGTGAAAGTACACTCAGCCAATGACAAGATATTGAAATAACATAAGTTTGCTACGATAGAATAATCAGTAGTCAGTAACTTTTATTTGCAGAAAATTATATCACTATGATCTGGTTCTATTCACAAACTAGTTGAAAATTACAATGCTGACAAACCACATAAGCCAACCAAAAGAAATATAAAATTGATTGATGGAAAATAAGCCAAAAAGAACAACAACAATTGTAAGACATCCCGCAAGGCAAACAAGTTGCAGCCTCACGGGCAATCTTAGCCAAACAATGAACAAATGCAATGAAGATATAAAGAAATGTTAAAAAGATAATGATATTAATTGACAGGAGCAAATCTAAGCCCAATTTGAACGCTATTTTTTTCTTGTTTTGTCCTGAAGAAAAATTACTTCAAATATTTCCAAACAAATATAATTGCTTAAACACTTCCACAAAAATATAATTGTTGTCAAAGAACAAAAGGATATAAACTGTAGTATTAGATGAAATGATCTCAACTGAAGCAGTAAAGTCTTCCAAATAAAAATTACCCATCCTCCAACTGCGAAATTACTCCCATGACCCATCTTCTTCCTGTTTGCCCAACCAAAGATTGAATAGGAGATATCAGCCAAATACAGAATAGCATATAATTACAAATATATCTTCTGCATGAACATATAGACCCCCATTGAATTTACACATTAGAGACACAGTTCTCAATTTTATAATATCTGACAATTAGATTAGAAGCTTATAACCAGATGATGCATTAGTAATGCCTCAGCTTCCAAAGTTGCTTGTGCTTTTTCGTGAATAGGTAAGATGTTAGTGTGCCTGAAATTTCTCTTAAAAAAAAAAAAAGAATCAAAACCTGGGCCTAACGTCCTAACTTAACTACCAAGGAAAAAAAAAATCAATAAGTTAACTAGAGACATAATCCTTATGAAAAGATTATAAGTCCTCCGGCTTTCAAAATACAAATTACAGAGTAGAAGAGAACTCTCTTGGGATGCCACCGACTTTCTCATCATCTGGTTGCATAGGAAACTTTGAATATTTACTGTGATTTCTCTTATGCGGAATACACCTTCAACCATTTAGCTTAGATACTTTCCTACGTTAAGCTTAAAAGGAAAAAAAAAAAAATAACTTCCAGAAAACCCATAAAACATTCATCTGAAACTACTAAATTAGTTGCATTCTTTTGTTGACTTTTTCCCCTTCAATAATCCTCAGGGTCATGATTCACTTCTTATGTCGTATATCCATATATTAGGCTCAAATCAGAGAGTCTAAAATTGAGTTCAGTTCAATAATTTTCAGAGATTGGAATTTTCCCCCAAATTCTTCAGCACCAAAAGAAAATCGTACAATGGAAAGGTCACGGACGAAAACCTACTTGTGAATTCGCTCTTTGATAGGGTCACGTCGAAATTGAGGTGCTTAGAATATATCGATCACGCGTATAGCCTAACCACGGGTATCAGCATCGGAGCTTTCATCGACCGCTGCTTTGGCTTCAAACAACAAACTCACAATCCGGCGCACCGACGCAATGGGGATTATAGTAGATTTCAATGCCATTTTTCAGCACCCACAGTTAGTCTGAGGAGAATCAGAGAACGACAAGATTAATTGGGACAAAAATCAAAGAATTCCAAGAACAGACATAACGAGATTCTTGGTTTAGCTGATCGAGAAGGAGATCGATGGCTTCGTCTTCATCAGGGCTTCGAGACCAGAAACGAATGAAAAGATCTCATGAAGAGCGTCTACTTTGAAACTGTAATCTCTAATCCTCTGAATCTTCTCCCTCTCCTTGTCGTCGAATCAGTCATCTCTGCCTGCCGGCGGTGGACGGTGGCTGGCTGCCTGGGTTTTGAGCGGGAAAATGAATGCCGACAAATACAATATAAAATAAAATCATTTTTATTTAAATGATTAATAATTAAAAAAAATATCCCGTAGCTTTAAAATATAACAAACTATCTCTTATCTTTTTTAATAAAAAATAAAAAATGCTGACTCTAAATCTCATTTAGCTTTAGGGTCTTGTGTTGTTTCAATTTCAAATGACAGAAAAAATTATTACATTTTATACTAAATGAGGCAAAATATATTTTTAAATACCAATTGAAATATAATAATAACAAATTTTGTAAATAATAAATACTAAGAAATAATAAAAATAAATAAAGTAAATTAAAAAACCAAATAATTATGTTGTATTAACACTACCTAAATAATTAACTTAGATACCAATAAATAAAAAGGGGTATGCAAAAATTACAAAAAAAGGGTAGACATTGGGTTTACTCAACCAATAAATAGAATAATTCAAAATTTTAATAATTCAATCAATATAATATAAATAGAATAAAAAAATTTAACTTTACCACTTCTCCTCTTTTTTCTTTTTAAATTTTTTTAAAGAATTCCAACAAAAGCCAACGCATTGAGGATAATGTATTTATAGATCCAATTGCTTCATTTATTTATTTATTTATTTATTTATTTTATTTTTTATTATTTATATCAATAAAAAAGAATTTTTGTAGTTACAGAAAACAACATTCTATGACAGCAATAAGTAGGTATATATGAATAGAGCAAAGGGAGAAGATAAGAGAAAAAAGGATTATCTCTAATAAACATGCTAATCAAGAACAATGCTGAAGTTGGTGTGCTTAATCCATTTCAGAATGTGGCACAGCACCCCAAGTTCCCCTGTAATTTTCAACATCAAATTTTTGTTCTTCAGAAGGAAAAGAAGGAGTTGGCTATAAAGCTGACATAGTTGATCCGTTCCTTGGTAAGTTCTTTGAACTTCCCATCCTTTGGTTCCTATAAATGGAAGCAAACAAAGTTTTGGTGAGAAGTCATAAATGTAGGAGTAACAGACTTTGTTGTTCACATAAGCTGCTTAATTTAGCTTAGCTAAAGTGGCAAGAGCTTAGTTTAGAACCTTCTTTCAGAAAAGGACATGGTGCTAGCATTTGCAATTTGATAATGTTCCACCCCTAATAGTGCAGCAAAATCTGCATGCGTAACTGTTACTTCACATTTTCTCATGATATTTGAAATGATCCTTGATCAATGTTGCTGAAATTTTCTTGAATTGGTGCTTATAACAAAACCCCAGGTAGAAGTATAATATAGAGTACCTGCCAAACCATTTTAACTCATTTTCTAGCGTGTAGCAGAACAAAACTAATTTTTCTTTCCAATCTTGCATTAGTGGTAGCTTTTTCTGTAGCATGACTTAACTTTTGGTAACTCATTCAACTTTTTTCTTTAAAAAAGGTCTTTTCCAAAAAATAAGTATATTAGAAAGAAATAGAACCTGTAAATTTATGAGCTCATTTAGATATTTTATTGATATTATCTAATATAAAGACCTATTTAATATATATATATATATATATAATTACGTATAGAAATGAAAAATAAAATGATAGTTTAGGAAGTAAAAATTAATTTTTTTTACTCTGATTTTAAAGTATTTATAAAATGAGATAAATACTATTAAATAATAATTATATAAGTATAACAGGTATTATACAAAAATTTTCCTTTTCTTCTTATTTTCTTTCCATCTACCAAACATGCCCCAACACTCAATAAGATCTTAATAATCTTGTTTGTAAAGGGCTACCCATTCATATCTTGTATGTTACACTTCGCAGATAATCTTCTTATACCTTGTCTGTGCTATTGGGCAACATCTGTTGCACCTAGGTATGGTCCTATACGTATGGCTGGTCATCAAATTTGCTCCAAGTTTGGTTATCGATATCTTTGCTAATTAGTGCCCTGGGGCTTCCTGGTTAGGTAAAACAACATTCCATTGGACTGTAAAGAATAATTTATTATAACTATGATGACATAGCAACTAGTCAATTTATCATAGCAAATCACAAAGTAACTTAATCATCTGATTTCTGAGACACAAATAAGTTTAGAAACATAATATTTAAGATGCATGCTTAAATTCTAGGATTATGCTTTATAAAATAGTGCATTTTTATTTGAATAAAATTTATTTCTTTTGATTTACTAAGTTATTTTAATATTTTGCTGCTGATTAATGTCTCATCATGATTTGCTGTGTTTTAGTTTGAACAATATATAGTTTTTTATTACCTTTTCATGTTGAAGTATGACTATTTAGCTTTATTTTCGAAATTTCTTTGCAATTAAATATATTTGAATTTAAGATAGGGAAATTAATCATTTGGTCCCTATAATTTATCTCAATTTTAATTTGATCCCTATAGTTTTTTTTTTTTATCAAAACCATCCCTATAATTTTCAACCGTTTCAAGGTTAGTTCCTACAATTTCCTAACTTTAAAATGCTAGTCCCTACGGTTTCTATATGGCACAACGCTGTGAATTTTCTTTTGATGTATCTTAACGGAATCTGAGTTAGCTACCACATAAACCATCTAAGGTGGCTGAGATGCGTTGGGCAACCTTAGGGGATGAAATGCATCATGTGTTGAAGACACAGAAAATGCAGCGTTACTCCCTTAGCTTGAAAATGCAAAAACACATACTCTGCAGATCCAAAGTTAGGGATTTATTCTTCTGATTTCGAACGCAACACAAGGTGATTCTATTTTCATCTTCGTGACTAGGCAAGAACAATCTCCACTATTCTTCTCATATTTCTTTGATAACTTGTGTTAAGAAGAAGAAAACGGATTTACCATGTAATTCTAATTCTAATTTCTTCTATGAAGAAGAAGTAGCCAAAGTGTTGAAATTGCATCAAATGTAAGCCAAAGTGCTGAGCCCACATGTTGATAATTCTTGTTAAGACAATGTTCAAGTTTCTGTACATCAAAGTCAAGGAAGGAAGGACCACTTGTTTATTGTTTTGAAACTCCAATAAGGTCCCACATCTTGGTGATTATTGGTTCATCTTATTTCATGCAACATGGGTATTTTTCATATCACACTTTTTTCTTTGGCTGGGCCCCGCTTATTTTGTAGATATCATTGTTTACATGAGTTAATTTATAAGGAATCTTTAGATCATATTTATACAAATAGTACTAGTTGTAACTACACAGCATTCTTTATTTTTTTTTCTAAGAGTTGTGAACTACTTTCAACTCTAATTTGACTAATCAAATGTATCATTATCTACAACAATTCAACCTAACATGATGCAACTAATGAAGAGATGTTTATAGCTAAAGAGAGGATGTGCAATAAGAGATAGATACAAATGATAATACTATCGATATCTGGTTTGATGACAATAAAAATAAAATTAATGATAACTATTTTAACTAATATGTTGACAAATATATGATCGAGAAAGTTGGCAAAAGTATTATGTAGATAACACAACCTTTTTTAACCACCACACATCTTTTAAAATAATTCTTGCATTTATAATATATGATGTAGATGTGAAGTCTATTGTTTTTTATTATGACACTTATAGGTTGCACTCTAACGATGGATTAGAGTAAGATGAAAGATATGTCATTGACAAGTACATCTAATAGATATACAAGAACTTTAAATTTAAATTTAGAGTGAAATTTATCTCTATTTGTTAATTTAAAGAAACTTTGAGAGAGTATTCATTACTCTATGATTATGATATACGGTAGTAAAAATAATGATAAATTGAGGTGTAGAGTATATTGTATAATTTTTAATTATATAATTATTTAATATTTGACATAGGTAATATAATTATTTTAAAACTATAATTTCATCCCCCATAAAAAAATAACTATTAGCAATTGTACTTACTAGCTCTTAAATCAAACCTTCTTTTAGGAAAGGGATAAGCTGTAGACATCTGCTTAGGTTATTAAGGCACTGCAGTCTTCTTCTTTCGAACTCGATGCTCTCTTGTTCTTTCTAGCTTAATTGTTGTTCTTAGGCCTCATTTGATAGGTGAAAAAGTTGAGTGATGAAGAAGGAAAGGAAATAGGATTGAGAGAAAGGCATATTTGATAAGCAAGAAATTTCTTTTTTTAGATGAGTTGTCCCTCACTGATATGGGAAAATCCATCCTATTATTTTGTGGTAAGAGAAAGCTTTACTAAGTAGGATAATAAAAATTAAGATTATTTTATTCTTTTTCAAATAATTTTTTTTTATTAAAAGTAAATTAAAAATAAAATTTTAAATTAAAATATTATTTTATTTATTATTATTATTATTATTATTAATTAAAAATAATTATTTTTATTATTTATTATTATTAGTAATTAAAAATAAATATTTTATTATATTTTATAATTATTAAAAATATTTTAATTTTTTAATTCTCTTTTTATTCTATTTTTATGTTATTTTTATCTAACCAAATATAAAAAAATAAAAACATTTATTTTTTTTTTTCAATTATACCAAACATAATTATAAGATACAAAATTTATTTCCATTCTTATTTTATCAAAAATTAATCCTTCGTGCCAAAGGAGGCCTTGCTTCCTAGTTATGGATAGATTTTTCTTCCTAATGCTTCCCCTCCTACGCTTTGATTCTTGAGACAATGAGTCACTTTCGCTCTGCTCTGTTAGTATCAAATCTGACTCTTGTTGGTCTCCGATAGGGGTGTTCAAAGGCTTGGTTTGATTCGATTTTGAGCAAAAATCAAACCGAACCAACTTAATCGGTTTAGCATTTTGTTGGACCTTATCGGTTTTAAATTTTAATCGGTTTAGTTCGGTTTTTATTCGGTTTGATTCGGTTTGGTTCATGTTTTTTTTTTTGTCTAAAAATAATTTTTTTAAAAAAATTTATTTCTTATAATATGTAAAATTTAACTTCTAATATCTTACATATCTTAAAATTTTGACCAATAATAACTTTGGAATAATTTACTATTTATATATATATATATATATATATATATATTATCTAAACAAATTTCATACATTCACAAATAAGCTTTAAAAAGTGAAAAAAATAAAATAAAAGTAATATCTTATAATAAAATAGTATAAATAATTTGTATATTTTTTGAACCATATAAAAAATGTAGTTTTGCTACAAGTTTAATTGACAAAAGATCTTATTAATCTAAAAAGAAACAAAATATTAAATTTTAATTAATTGTAATTTTAATGGTTCGATTTGGTTCGGTTAACCAAACCAAATATGAAAAAAATCGACAACTGAACCGATTTAATCAGTTTTATAATCACAAAAACCAAACCAAATCAATTTTTTATCGATTTTATTCGATTTTTTGCAGTTTAGTTCGGTTTGGTTTGGTTTAATTGGTTTGGTTAGGTTTTGTTTACCCTTAGTCTTCGAGGGACATAAAAGACTTGGAACTACATCGATTTAAAAAAAATGTAAAAACTTAGCAGTGGTCAGAAACCGCCACTAATTTTAAAAATTATGATAATTACAAAAACTGTTGCTAAATATTCATTGGTAATGGTTATTCCCTTCGTTTGTAGAAATCACTACTAAATCGCTCGTGACAGCTTGGGTAATTGCTATCAATGTTGAATTTCGGATCAATTTTAATTTTGTTCTTTTTCTTTTATGAACTTTATCCTATATATTTATAAAAATTTTCAATTTATTCCTAATTGTTAACCTCATTCATATTAGTAATGGAAAAGTCTGACTTGTTGAACACGTCGCCAGAGAGTCCTAATATTTGTATTTGACCCAATTTCATGACCCAAGACCCAAAAATGGCTTCATTTCTATCTCCTCCTCCGTCTAAGAAAGTCATAGATGAAACCGGGTCATCATTGCCGTCGGAATAAGTATCCATTTGGGTCAGTTCCTCTCCATTTTTTCATCCTATAATTATTGTCCGGCCACATATTCCATAAGTCTACTAATTCTATTAATAATCTGAATGGTGTTAATAACTAAGATAACATTAAAAATTTTTATAAACATATACAACGAAATAAAAACTGACTCCAAACTTAAAAGGACAAAAAAGATATTTTTGCTGAAAAAACTAATTAAACCTAAAGCTATTCAACCTAGAGACCTTACTGTCAAGGATAGCACTTGTGTATTCATTCATCAGCTTTACGGTTGACCACTCATATTCAGCCATACATAACCAAACAGCTTGTTTGGTAGAATGGAGCATACTGAGAGGTGAGGAAAGGGAGAGAAACATGAAAACATTCCCAAAAAAAAAAGATGTTTGGTACTTTTGGATAGTGTTTATGTATGGATTCCGTCACAGCGTGGTTCCTACACAGTTCATTTTATCATTTTATTAAAAGAATGGTATTGTTGAAAATAAAAAGAGAAAAAATATTATTTTATCCTAAATGATAGTAGTATTTTACTTTTGTTCAAGAAAAATATAATAGAAAATTTCAATTTGAAAATAGTTATACTTAAAAATGTTAAAATTTGAAATTATTTTGAATGATCAAGAGATTAAAGATTTTAATTTAAAATTCTAAATTGTACTTTTTATGTGCAGTTAAAATTTTTTGTCATTGAATCTTTTAAAATAATTTTAAAATTTAATATCTTTCAATATAAATACCTTCAATTTAAAGTCTTCAATTGTAATTTTTTATATTAATTAACAAAAATTAATGTTTAACCTTCCATTTTTTTTCTTGCACTATTTTCACTGTTTCAAATATCTAAATAAAAAAAATATTTTTATTCTATGTTACGGCAAATATGATTTTAAATTATAAGATTCCATTTCATTCTTATTTCTATTTTTCTTTTTATTTCCTTTAAAATTATTCTACTCTACCGAACCAAACCTTAGATTCTACCAAACTTCACAATATTCACTCCACTATTTTTTAATCTTGTATGCTGTTCGTCCTGCATTAGCTTCTTCTCCTTCCGTAAGAACCTTGTTTCCAACATTCCAAACGAAAGGCAAGAATCGTGTAAGCATGCAGGACATGAAAATTTGCTTCCATCTTTGCAAACCAGATATCAAACCATTTCAATATAGAATTTGGTAGAATTAGCCGCCAAAATGAATGGTCCAAGGTTTCCTGACATTAATTGCACAGTGAATATTTGAAAGATACTTGGATATGATGATCTCTTTGTACTGAAGCTATGGAGATTGATTTATGCTTCAATTTCCGTAGATTGATTTAGTGTTAATCCTTCATCTTCCAAATAACCCTTGAGGATGGATTTACGATGCACGGACACCTAAATAAAATTTAAAATTGTAACATATGTCAGACATTTATATTAGACGATATATAAGACACTACACGATATTTTAAATTATATGTTAATACTTCAAAATTTATATATCTCTGTCTATATTCTTATCCTATCTTGTATCGTGCATCTGTACTTTTTAAGAATGGATTATTGGAACGAGACGAACTAAACTATTGTTCATGAAACAACTTATCCAACACAACTAACACTCAACTTTTTTTTTTTGTCAGTAAGACCAAAAAAAAATTGTTAATAAGACTGAACTTTTTGTTATCAGGGAAATATTAGCACAATTAGAACTTCATGAAAAGATATTAAATAAAGCTCGTTTATCAAAAAATAAATAGAGTATATTAATCATAATATATATATATATATAAACAAATAAAATATAGGTCTCAATAAAATAAAATAAAATAATTACATATCCACTTGTAATTTAGCTTTTGTTTAATACACTAAATCTACTTAATTTCTTATGTCCCATATACATCTCACGGGAAATATTTTTGAAAAAATTATAATTAAGAGTTCAAAATTAAAAAAAAAAATTATTTTAAAAGAATTATTATTATTAAATTTAAAAAATTTTATTTAAAGTTACTAATAATCTAGCCTAAAACAATGATACATATCTTTTAAAGCTTTTTTTTTTTTTTCAACTTTGGATTTTCCCAATACTTTTTCACGTGGTTACTCTGTTATCATTGCCCATGAAGTCTTATCCGTAAGCAAAACAACCACCCGATATGATGAGTGGTGAAGACTTGATAGATAATGTTGCCAGCTTTCATGACTGAAGAAGATTGTGGGAATAGTATATTGAATGGATAAGATAGAGAAAAGTAAACATGATTTTACCTAGCTTTTTTAAACAAACGAGAAATAATTAAACACAAAAAGAAAAGAATAATTTGAAGATCTTACGAAATTAGAGGGTGGCTACAAATTGAATGAAACCTCAATTACAAGGTTCACTGAATATGAAGAGAATCGTCTCATCACTTCTCACTGGTCAACAATTTGAACAGAAACAACTGGCGTGACATTAATTCCTGACTTAAGTATGATTGTCTGCAATCCCATTGGCTGAACCTTAACCGAAAGGGCTTCCCAACAAGAGTACTGAACAGATAAGGAGTTGAAGGATATTCAGATCCTTGATCTTTGAATTTCTGTAAATTTCCTTCACACAACGTACAGAAAGTTCTAGTAGCTTTAGAGCCAGATGATACTAATTCAGTATACCTTTTTTCCCACTGAATTGCTTATCTTTAAAAGAAGTCTAGCTTATTGCCAGCTACTTACGTGGATACAGGGGCATATATCAATGGCATTATAGAAGTTTTTTAAAAAAAAATCACAGGTATGCTGCATCGCCGTTTTTCTTCAAGAGTGTTCATGGGAAGAACTAAAACCAACAAAAAGAAAATATGAAAAAAAATTCACATTCACCAACGACCAGTTTATATGCATAAAAGTGCCCCACTATAATCAGGCCTGATATTTAAGTATTAGCCCGAGAAAAATTTCAACATAGAGATAAGTATACAGTACATTATGATAAAACAACTTTCAGCACTAGTGCTTTTTAAAAAAAAATTCCATGAGACATACCTGCAGTTTGCTGCAGTAGCTTCTACATTACTCTCTATTAATCATATATCATCCACCTCAAGAATTAGAATATACAGTTTACATAATGAAATAAAACAATGAACATCCAATCTGAAAGTTCAGAACTGTCTTAGCCATGAATTACAGATGTATTTTACCTGTATCAGATATCGATGCTCACTGAGGTAGTAGGGAAATGAGTCAGATACCCATCTATAATTATGATATAGTATTTCGAAATTAGACAGTTTCACAATAATTAAAGGTGTAAACAGTAGACACTCCTGGCATATAGTAAGGATGCATATATACATTTGAGAGTCAAAACCTGCTTAATTGCTACAAGAAAATACAGGGTTGAATTTGTAAACTTTTTATTTTACCTTCATATAGCTTTATATACACTGCTGCCTTTTATTCTCTCTCTTTATTCTTGCACTTGATTTAGTGCATTCTCCTTTCTCTTTCATTATTTCCTGCTGTTGTTGCCACTTGCCATAGAAGAAAAGGCTCAAGTCCAAGTGTATAACAATTTCTTGTTCCTTCTTTTCTTTTTTTTTTGTAATACTAATCAATTTACCTGTGTCATATCCGTGTAATGTAGTTTCCAGTTTTGTGGTCCATTTGCAATATTCAGATTCTCTTACAACTTAACAAAAAAAGGACTCAAAGTAGCCAAATATGACATTGATTATTAAACTGAAACTTCTAATATCCATCTAACAAAACAGGGTCAATACTTTAGCTTGTTGACAATTTAACATTTTAATAAGGAAGATTACAGTTACACTACCTGAGTATTATCGACGATGTTCTGACAGCATATAATGTTTCTTCCAAAAATAGATTTTTGATTTTAGATGTCCAACAAGGAAATTAAAAGTAAAACAACCTGAGTAATGAGTACTACAAATCCTGTTATGAAAGCATGAATAACCTGAATCAACAATATTGCAGTGGTTTGCAAGTAATCAAATGTTCTACATAAGCACATCTTTGTGGTATGCCTCTTAAAAACATGGCAAACATTGACAGAAAATAGTCTCATTCTAAGGCACTTGCCTAACATTTTTAACAAAGTCCACCCTTGCACCATTGGATCCCCAGAAGAAGCCACATAAAGGGCATTATTTGCAATATTTAGTAATAAAGAGATTCTCGACCAGAGAACTAAGTCTACTATTGTTAGAGATGTTGATAAAATCTTTCATGGGCCTTCTGCGATCAGCATGTAAAAGTTGCCCAACCACTGCTCTGCTAACATGAGGCCACAGAGTACTTACATGACTCTTTCCACCTCTCGGTTGCATCACCTCCCAAATCAGGATTGCACGATGAAAGTATGCCAAGAGAATTCCAAAATTTCTGAGGAACACTAAAAGTGAGAATAAAAACATCCAAGCACTTACATAATTTCACACGAAATAATACGCCAAGATAGTGTGACAAATAGAGCACTTCCAAAGAAGCAGCTCATGGCATTATGTCCAGTTAATACTGCAGGGACATACTCAGAGGCAGCTTCTGGAATTACGAATAAATGCCATGCTTCCAGCAGATTTTTCTAACCTATCAAAAGGTGAACCCTCCTTACTGCATCCCATTCAAGTTATCCTGACAGGTGTCACAAGCTCAACAAGGAATTTCATGCTATTATTTCCCTCTCAAACTCATACTCTTACGTTTCTCACTTAGTGCATAGCGTCTTGCCATAGCAGGATTGTAAAATTTCCTCATATGATCTGAGAGCCTATGAATGGCACGGAGATTACCAATTACAGAAAGCTGCATCAAAATACAGTCAAACTTTCTGTATGGCAATTTTATTCCCTTGTTTATTACTTCTTCCAAAAGAAAACAAGCATCTTCCACCTTATCACACCTGAATAGCCCATCAACCATCACACAGTATGTGTCAGCATCCGGTGCACAACTCCTCTTGCCCATTTCATGCCAAGTCTCAAATGCCCCATCTGGATCACCCATCTTAAAAAACATTGAAGTCAGCATGTTATAAGTCTGGACACTAGGAAGACAACCCAAATCAATCATGTTTCCATAAAGTCTGACCGCTTCATCGGACTTCTTATTGTCACAAAGAACCTTCAGAAAACAATTATAAGTTACTATATCAGGTGGATAACCTTTGTTTCCCATCTCCTCCAAAAATTTGTAAGCCTCGTCTATCTTTCCATACAAACACATTCCTTCAATTATATCCTTGTATGTTGAGACATCAGGGAGGCAACCACTACTAATCATATACTCCAGAAGTTTAAAACAATCCTCCATTCTATCATTTTGGACAAGAGCAACAATAATGATTGCATATGTCTTGGCAGTGGGAGAAGTTATGGTAGAACCTTTTGTTCTCATGAACTCAAAAAGTTCTACTGCCTCGGTTAGCATGCCTGCTTTGCAGAAGGTATCGATAGCAGTATTGTATGTAAAATTGTCAGGGGTATGACCTAGTTGGATCATATCTTCCAGCACTTTCATTCCTCTAGTTGGGTTTCTAACTCTACACCACCCAAAAAACAATATGTTATATGTATCTGCATTGGGCTTAATTTTGTTTTGCACTTTCTTAAACAGACCTTCGGCATCCTCAACCAGGCTACACTTGCAAAGAGTATCCAACAGCAGGTTAAATGCATTTATTTCGGGTTGTGTTTTTACTCTTACCCTCTTCTTCTTTGCAAACTTCTGCACATGAGTAAGATATTTTTCAGTGTATTTTCTCAAAATTGTCAAAAGAATTTCAACCGGAATTGTGTTCTTGTTATGCCTCTTCATATAGTCCAACATATCACAAACTATTCGAAACTGTTTTACTTTGTATCTTGTACTAGATAGTATATCTATCATATCATTATAAGCACAAAACTCATGGGAATAATTCTCTTGATGGCCAGCCCATGTGAAAAATCTAAATGCTATCTTTTCCTCAAAACGAAGCCTATGGAGGACACCAGTAACCAAAGGAGTTGATAATGGTATTCCTAGTTGGTCAAGAGCTTTCTCCATATTGGTGTGTCCAATGGATTTATCCATTATTGTGTTGTATAACTTTTCTATATCACTTCCTAAGCGATTCTCCTCGACATCACTAGCATTAGAATCAAAACTTTGATCCGCAGAAACAGTTTCTGAACAGTACAAGCGTATGGAAACATCACATGTAACAGACAAATTCATGGGCAATGAAGACTGAATCAAGCGCATACAGGAACAGGAAGCCTCTTGTAATGGTATTCGACGATAAGTAAAGTAATTAGAGAAGTACATGCTTGGTGATTGAAGTAAAGCTACATTGTGGGGTGGACCTTTATTTCTAAAGATATAATTGAAGGCGCATGATGAAAAAGAACGGGATTTTATAGAATATATGTACCTATCAAATCTTCCCATCTTCTTGCCAGATGAAATTGAAGGCACCGATTCTTCGAAGAAGACTAAGAAACCCAGGAAATTCAGGGACCAAAAAATGAGAAATTATTGGTAGCATATGAAGAAGGTGCAGTTTTGAATTGTGGGTGTGGTGGGCTTTCGTGCACTGCTCAGAAACAGAGGAAAAGGAATTAGCTTACTGTACTGGACGCTCCAGCTTCAAGCAAACAGCACACACCTATCTATCTGCGCCCCGTGTTGATCAGGAAGGAAAGGAGCCGAAGGAAAACCAGTGAATCCGTGTCATGGATTAAGAACCAAGACCATCGTAGCCCGGCCCGGAAAAACAAGGGCCGAAGGTAAAGCGAGGAGAGGATAATCCCAAAAACATTAAAAACCCTAGGAGAGGATAATTTTTGGCATTTATGTTTGTCATCAATTTTTTAATAAACTTATAATAAATGAAAAAAAATATAAATTTGCACTATATGATTAGATTTACAAAAAAAGAATGGACTTTTATGTAATTTTTAATATCATTATTTTTAGGTTCTTGAATTCAAAAATGACAAATATATAGTTTAATAATAATAATAATATAACAAGTATATAATTTAATTAAAAAATTATATAATTGCTTACAAAAATCATATACTTATTATGTTATTATTAGAAAATCATATACTTGTTATATTTTAAATGAAGAATTTGATATAAAAACAATTAAATAATTACACATAAGTTTTTTTCTAAAAAAATTATTAATATGTTATATCATTATTAGAGAATTTAATAATAAATACTTAAATTTTTTATTTATATTTTGTTGGACTTATTCAATTTTAACTCTAGTAAAATGAGGGAAAAAAAAAAGTTAGACGGGAGGGGAAAATTCACATATTGGTTTGTTGCTCTTTGATTGATTCAATTGTAAAGAGGTTTAATTTGATTTGATAACATAGTCTGATTTAAGTTATTATAATCATTTGACTACACAAGGATCACAGTATATAATTATAATCTATTAAGCGTTTACTCAAATTTGTATATTTCTTACATCCCTACTCCCTTTTTTTCTATTCTACCTCTTTTCCACTTCTTTTGCTTATCTATGTTCATTTTTATTCTCATTATCCACTAAGTATATTCTACAAGGACAAATTTTGATAAATTTATACACTACACAGTACTATGAAAGGGAAAAAAAAACTTAAAATACAGAATCCCTTTATCTATTTATGAAATAAGAACAACTTGAAATAATCAAAAAATAAAATTTATTTACATCAAAAATGTACTCACATCAATCTTAAAATATTATATTCAGTATCATAGAAGTACATGGGATTTAACCAATGCCAATTTTGTCTTTAACCTCGTTTTAAATAAAATAAGTCATTATTTCATTAATTTTTTACGTAAAAATATTATTATCATTTCAATGTTATTTTTATATAACTAGATATACAAATAAAACAATATCCTTCATATTTTTTTATATCACATTAAAAATAATAAATTCCATTATATTCTCATCCACATTCTCATTCTAAAATCATCCAAAGTTATATGGGACTCCATAACCCATCTGTCTATTGACTGCCTCACCTTTTTTTTTTTTTTTCAATGATGGCGATGACTGGATAGAATATTATGCCGACCATTTTCTTCTACATCATTTCAGACAAACACATCACCTATACAATGAAAAACATAGTCCAACGACCACATAAAAATATTTAATACACCAATTATATATCAAGCAAGGATTTTCAGTGCGTCGACCGCTGCTATATATAGCAGATTACAAATCAATAACCCTTATTACAAAGAGATCACGCACGCCTGTGTACATTACATATATATATAGAGAGAGAGAGAGAGAGAAACTTATATGACAAAGCAGCAGAAAAGGCAAGAAGATTGGGAAGCCTAGCACACTCCATTTTTCTTGCCTTCCTTGAGCCTCTTCAAGAACAAGTCAACGTCTGCCTGAACCTTAGCCTTGTGATGATCTGTGTCATTGGTTATAGGAGTGACATGAGCAGCTTTGGTGGACTGAGGGCTTGGAAGTGTATCCAAGAGCTTCACAACTCTGTCAATGTCAGAGACGAGTCTCTCCGCCAGGCTGCGGCTGAAATCCTCCCGGATTACCACCCGGAGCACCGCCACGTGCTGCACATCTGGGGGCATCGTGTAGGCCGGAACAATCCACCCGAACCTTCGAAGTTGGTCTGATATCTCGAACACCGTATGCTCGCTGCTGTCTTTCAAAGAGAATGCTACCAGTGGCACTCCCACATCCTTGGACAGAATGTTGAACCGCCCTGTTTTTTCTATTCCTTCCTTCAGTATTCTTGCGTTCACCAAGCAATTCTCCATGATGTCTTTATAACCCTTTTTGTTAACAATAATCAAACATCAGAAAACCCTTTAGGTACATATGAATGCAGTTATCTCTAGGACTAGGATTATCATGCAGTGTTCATTTCTAACTTCAATATCAGATATTGGTTCTCATAAATTTACTAGAAAAGACTATCACCTCAAAGCCAAGCCGGATAAACTGATAATATTGAGAAATTATTTGACTTGAGCCTGCCAAAAAGAAGTAGATAGAAGCATAAATGTCAACCAAAAAGGGCAAAGAAAAGGTGTTCTCACGGCCTCATTTTAAGGTAACAAACTCGGCCAACTGCAATGGACAGATATGTGTAGTATGCTAATTTCCAGTGATGATTCAGGGAATTTTTCTTAGGTAGGCAATGTCTACCGCATCATGTGGACCAATCAATATGAACAGAAAAAGTACCTTTGGAGAAATTGAGGGTGAAAGTGGGCTGATCAGACCCAAGATAGTTGATATGGAAGACAAGATCCTCAGGCAAGTCATCCTTACTCCTCCAGACAACCCAGCCAACACCAGGGTACACAAGACCATACTTGTGACCACTAACGTTGATGCTCTTCACCAATGGCAAACGAAAATCCCACTCTAGATCAGGGTAAAGAAATGGAGCAATAAAACCTCCACTGGCAGCATCGACATGTATTGGGGTGTTCCACCCTGTCTCCTTGTTCTTCTTAGTGAGAAGTTCATTAAGCAGCTTCACATCCTCAAACTCTCCAGTAAGAGTTGACCCCAATATTGCTGCAACACATATGGTGTTCTCATCCACCAGTTCCACTGCTTTCTCTGGGTCCATCACATAACATTCCTCACTAAGCCTCACCTCCTTAAGCTCTACCTCAAAGTACCTTGCAAATTTTTCCCAACAAACCTGTGTCACATGTTTCAAGAATTGTTCAACATTCATGTCAGCTTGAATCACTTAAAAGCACTTTGATTCTAGTATATTTGGTACATGTGGTTTTTTGGGTGCGGATTGATGCTAGAAAACAAAACACTTTGATTTGCTGTAGCATCTTGATATAGAGAGACAGAGATAAAGATAATACTTCAGATATTTGAAACCTATGGCCCTAAAGAAACTATAATTTGAGACCCACCTGCACATTAGCTCCAGTAACTATGTTGGGTCTATCATATGGTTTGCCTTCTGATTTTCTCTTTATCTGCCATTTCCTTTTGAAAGCAAGACCTGCCAACATGATTGCCTCTGACGACCCCACAGTCCCCACACCCACTGCAGCCTCATCTTCTCCAATAGGAGCATGGAACAGACGCGCTATCATATTCACACACCGATTCTGCAGAATTGATCAAATGACACCACTCAGTCTTTCATAGTTCAAGATCTGACATCAAACGCAACATAAAATCTAACAAATTATCATGAACAATAGTTTCCCAACAGAGTATGCTTGAACCAGAAAACGAACCCAGTAATTCTATAAGTCTCTGGTCATTGAAAAACATAATCTTTCATGAAAAATCAAAACTTTTCACTGTCATCAAACAGAGATTCAAAGATCCAAAGTTCTAAGCCATATACATACCTGGAGCTCAGTGGTAACAGGGTACTCGTCCATGTCAACGTAGTTCTTGTTAAGGGAGGCCATGATGAGCTTGTCGCACTCAGGCTCCATCCAAGTGGTGACAAAGGACGCCAAGTTGAGCCTGGGTGCTCCGTCCAGCATCAACTCGTCGCTTATAATCTGATACGCCGCATCCTTGGGTATGCACTTCTCCGGCATCTTAAACCTTTAATTATACAACAAACATACAAAACCATTTCTTAAGAAAACAGCAACTTTTTATGGTTCTTCAAAGTTCAGAGGAAGGGAATTGAAAAAAAGACATACTTGGGAACTGGGTCTCGAACATATCTGGAAGCAAAAGTGGAGTGCAGGTGCTCTCCTTGTTCTGGATCTTTGACTGTGGATGCGATCACCATTTTGGAGGATTTCTTTGTTCAGAGACGAGGGATGCTATTCTGATAAGAGAAGCAGTGTGTGTAGAGTAGAAAATAAATAAGGGGAAGAAAGTAGTGGGGTGCGGCCGTACTGGGGAAGGGCGGGAGCACACTTGTAGTCACGCGCAGAGGTGAGAGAGAGAAGGGTCGCTTGCCCTTGAATTCAGTTTCGAGTTAACTTCTTGACGTGGACCCTCCCTATCTGTTAGGTTGCGGTCCTTCATCATTGATACAGAGAAACCGACGTACAAAAATTATAATATGGTAAAAAGAATATTAAAAAAATTTTAAAATTAAAATCTTTTTAAAAAATAAAATAATTAAAATTATCATTAATATTTTTTAAAGTTATTATTTAAATAAAACTATTATTAAAATTATCATTTATTTTTTTGATATTATAAGTATATTTTAAATTTGTTATTAGATAAATACACTTTTATAATATCAAAAAATTCAAATTATAACTATAAAGAATATAAGTGATAATTTAAAAAGTATTAGTGACAATTTCAATTTTTTTATTTTTAGAAAAGTGTTCATTTTTAAAATTTTTTAGTGTCATTTTTATTATATTATAGTCTTTATTTGTTATTTTACCTTATTTTTAATTAAAAATGAAATAACCATTACAAAAATATTACATAAATAACAAGTAAATTAATTGATTCTTATTATAAAAATTTATAAATTGACTTGGCAAAGATAGTAAATATTGATGACTTTATTTGTCACATAAATAACAAGTAAATTAATCAATTCTTACCATAAAAACTTATAAATTAACTTGGCAAAAATCGTAAATATTGATGAATTTATTTGTCACCTATATTTTTAAATTTATTTTAATTTTAATTAAAAATAAACTGAAAAATACCGCTAACTGATTGTCTTACGTAATATCTTGACACAAAGTGACCAATCTCATTTATTACTGAAAGTTATTAAATAATAATTTTTATTTGTTGTTATAAATTTTTTAATAAAATTATAATATGTAAAATAAATTACATTAACTTTTTGTAAAATTTAGCTACATTATTACTAATGCTTCTTTTATTTTAAAAATAATATTCAACTCTTTTAACATTTTATATATTACCAAAATCTTCATTTCAATTTATTTTATGGTGATGAAATTAGTTTTTTACTCAATATATAAGTATGTAATTTTTAACAACATCAAAATAGGCCAGCCGTGACAAGCCAACCATAGATCGGTTGAGATAGGCTAGCGAGTTTAATAAACAGTTGCACAATGAAAAGATCATAACCATCCACGTATGCCTGCAAGTTTTTTATTTTTGAAAAACTTTTTAATTATTTAAACAATTACTTTTCAACACATTTTTACTGATTACACGTTATCAAACAAATAAAAAGACCAAAAGAAGCTTTTTTGGTCTCTATAATAAACACTTTGCCACAGTTTTTACAATTAAAAATCAATTTATATCATACTTTTATGGGATAATAGTCTCTTATTAAAAATATGACATATTAAAAAACAATTTTAAACTTATATGTCAATGGTATTTATTTTGTGTTGAAAATCATAAATTTAATTTATTTTGAATTTTACAAATTGATTATGTTATATTAACAAATATATATTTAATACTATATTATGTAAATGATAAATATAAGAATATTTTAATTAAAATATGTGTAATTATAACCTTTTTTTTTTTTTGTTATATGTGAGGATAGTGTAGATTCAACAGAGGATAATGTAATATTTCAAAATAGAAAGGAGGGTGTATAATTTGAGCATCTAAAAAAAAGAAAAAAAAAATTACCCTTTAAAATTTATATCAAATATTCAAATCATATTTTTAGTTAAACATGCAAGAAAGATAATGTAATATATTCTTTTTAAAACCAATTAATCATATCATATTAAAATTTAAAAATCATTTTTCGTGTTCGAAAACTGTAGTGTGGTACTAAAATATTTCAAAAACTGCAGTTTTGTCCTAAAATATTAACTATAACTAATAAATGAAAGAGATAAAAGTTTTGAATAGTTATTCCTTATTTTATTTTAAAGATGTCGGAATTGGAAGAGACATAAAGGATAAGAAGGGTAATTTATATAAAAATGAAAATATGAACATTATTTTATTTTATTAAAATATTGCTCTTGTAGTCCCAAAATTTTAATTTAAGTATTTCTTTTTTTTTTCTTTTCTCCAACGCCGTATAAAATCCCTAATGGTATGTTTAATGGTATATTTGGTTAGAAAATATAAAAGTAAAAAAAATATAAAATATAAGCAAGTAAAGATAAATAAGATAGAAAATGATTATTTTACTTTTACTTTTAAAAAAATAATTTAATAGATAAAATAATAAATATACAAATATAATAGATATTATACAAATTATATAAAAAATTATATTTGCAATTTCGCAAACCAAACGTAACCTAAAAGACTAATCAAAACACACCAATAAAACTACAACAATAGTTTCTAGCATTAAAAAAATTGCATGAGATGGAAATTTATTAATTAATGAGAGGACATCAAACTACAGAACTTGCATCAAGACTGAAAGTTGCGACTCCTGTCTCAAAAAACATGGAATGAGACTTTTGATATAACAGGACCATTGTCACACCCAAAAATGTGATCGTATGGTGCTTTTAAAAGAAATTTTTTTGAAAAAGGACTTTTGATTCAATTTTCACAAGAAATGAAAACCGAAACCAAATTGAAATAAGGGTAGAGTTGCTACCAAAATTTTAATTTTTTAAAAGTAAAATTTTGGAAAACCTTTTTATAAGAAAAACAAAAATGGTCTGCGAACCAGAAAATAGGTTCAGGAGTCGATTGTGAGTGGGGAAGGTGTTAGGTACCCCGCAACACCCGTTACTAAGAACGGTTACACTAAGTTAGTTGTGCAAATATGGCCTTTAATTTATTTTGATTCTCCCTAACAAATTACATGCAAAATAAGAAATAGAAATAAACGAAATAAAATTAAAAATAAAAAGGAAGAAAGAAATTAAAGAAACAAAATTAGAAAAACAAAATAAAATAAAAGAAATTAAGAAAATGAAAGTTGAAAAAAAGAAATTAAAGAAACAAAATTAGAGAAATAAAAGAAGAGAAATTAAAAAAATAAAAATTGAAAAAAAAAATTATTTATAAGGGCGGACTTGACCTAAAATGAGAGCTTAGACTATGTACCCTTTGAGGGGATCAAAGTCTACGTAATTCGAATGGATACTGGATTTGTTTTTTTTTTATATTAATTTTTTTTATTTTTTTGTTTGTTTTTGTGTTTTATATTTTTATTTTTTTCTTTATATTTTTGTTTTGTTTGTTTGCTTTTTTCTGTTTTGTTAATTTTTTGTTTTATTTTTGGTTTGTTTTCTTTCTTTTTATCTTATCTCTTTTTTTTTTTTTTTTTTTTTTTTTAATTTTATTTTTTGTTTGGTTTTGTTATTATTTTTTTTTTTTTTTATTTCCTTTTCTTTTTAGATGACCAGACATTTATTAGATTATATTATATTATTATTATATTTTTTAAGTGAAAAGATAAAAATTACCTCCCTTTAACAAAATGAATCCAGAAATTGGTTTATGTATTTTGATTTGTTAAAGATAAATTTTATTTTATTTTTCTCACATTTTCAATTTTTTCTTTTATCTCTTTATTATTTTTCCTTTTCTACGCCTTTTGTTGTTTTGTTTTATTTTTTTTTTTGTCTTTGTTCTTTTTTCTTCTTTTCCTTTTTGGTTTTTTTTTTTTGTTATTTTGTTTTTTGTTTTGTTTGTTCACTATTTTTTTGTTTTTCTATCCTTTCCCAAAAACTTAGTCAAAAGGAATAATTAATTCTCACTTTTTAATACTGATTCTTTTATTTTAAAAGAGACTTTAAGAAGAGAAATTTTATTAGGAGTTTATTGCAAAAAATGATTTTTGGTTTCTAAAAAAGGATACTTTATTTTATCTCTCAAAAGAAAACTAAACACACTGGAATTCTATTTGATTTTTTTTATTGTGCTTCTATTTTTTTTTTTTTTTTAGACTTTATTTTGAATCATAGTTTAATAGTGACCCCTTTTGTACTTCCCTTTCCCTTTTGAAATTTTTTAAAACAAAATTAGTTGAAAAGGGTTGTTGAAACCCCAAGGCTTATTAGAACATAAATTTAAGATCCCTCAAACATCAAGGGGGCTTATTGCCCCATATGGTCCTTAGGTAATTTATATGCGTCTGAGAGGATACGAGATCCCACACGACCAATTCTAAAAATAAAATGAAATAAAACTAAAGATAACAAAATAACATAATAGTAATATAGACATCCAGATATTTGTGTTGTGTGTGCTTGTGTGCAAAGTTAAAATCATAGTATTTTAAGCATGTGTTACATCATAAGAATAGGGAGAGTAACGTATCACACAGACTCTCTTCTTTCCCTTGAGCCTTTCATCTAAAAATTCCTTAAACACTTCCTCTAATAATTTGCACAGCCCATGATCCAGTTAAGCAAACGGGAAATGTGAAATAGAATTAGCTTCAAATCGAAATGAAACACCCACAGCAAATCATATTCATCCCAATTGTAATGTCCCTAACAATAATCAAGATACAAATCGAGTAACCCTTAGAAATTGAGACTTTTATGTAAACGTTAGCTCAGAATGTACATCCATTAATCACGAAAGTCGAAAGATCAAAGTTAACGCACTATGGCTATATCAAGCTCAATAGATTCAACGCAACGATTACGGTGGTCAAATACCAAAGCCTAAGTCGGACTTCCCTTAAGCATTCCATCGAGCACCTACTGTGCATACTTCAGGGCATTACAGAACATGATATTTCATACTTCATCCATAGCTACCTAGTGTGAGAATGCTACCCAATCTTCCATTCTCATCTAACATCATCAGTAGTTACAAGGAAACTCCATTGACAAACAGGGAAAGCAAACAATATTCAAAGCTTACCTGTGGGATCACGGTGAAAGAATGGGTTCCTCCTTCACACTTAATCCTTAGACAAAATGGGAAATATTAGTTGTTCCTTCCCTAACCGAAATCGGGAGCTTCTATTTCAGATCCGTCTCACTGCTCTCCCTTGATCTCTCGCTTCCTCTCTCGCTCCCCATTTTCCTTTCATCCTCTCTCCCTCGATTTTTCAGTCTCGGGTTCCCTCTTTCTCAACCTCTCACTCTCCTTTTTTAAATTCCTTCTTGCTCTCTGTTTTTTTCGTCTCTCTCGGACTCCCCCCTTCCTTTCACTTTTTGATCCTTTCCCCATTTGTATCCAGAGCTTCCCTTCGCTTTGCCTCGTTCCTCTCGTGGTGAAAGGGACCTGAGAAGAGGTCAAATCCTCGAGCCTGCTACTGTAGGCTGCCCTTTGGATCTTCTCAGACTCTGTGGTTCTCTTACTTTCCCTTTCTCATGTTTCTCCCTGCACTTCATTCTTGCTTCTGCCGATGGCAGGGACTGAAGGGATGAAAGACTTTGGGAGCCTTTGGGTCAAAAACGTAAAGCCCTGTGTTTTGACGCCCCCTTTAGCACTTTTCATTTTGGGCCAACGGGTTCAGATGAAGTGGGCTGCAGCTGTCTCTTTTTCCTTGTCACTTGGGTTGGAGGTTTTCTTGGCTGGCTGTGTTTGCTTTTCTTATTTTTGTTTTATTTTTTTTTTTCATTGAGATTAATGGGCTTAAGAAAGGGGTGGTGCTAATGGGCTTGAACAAATTGGACTAGAGCTACTAACTTGCTCTTCTTTTTTTTAAAAAAATTTTGAATTTTTTTTTTGTATGATATAAGATTAATGGGCTAGGGCTAACAAATAAAGTAATTGTGCTTTTACTTTTAGGTCATTATTTTTGTCTTCTTTCTTCTTTTTTTTTTTTAACTTGATTTTCAATTTTTGATTTTTTTCAATTTTTGCTAATTTGATTTTGTTATTATTTTGAAGTTTATCCAGACAAAATACAGTATTCACAACCATAATCAGAAATGCATGGGAATTACGCAGAACATGTTGTCAAAGAATAAAATTTAAACCCTTTCTTATAGACTTCAGCCATGTCATAGTTTTCGATCAACAACGATTATCAATTCCCTTCTAAATTTTTAACACTTGTTGACCAAACAAAATAAAAGTTAAAGTCCGAAACCCTTTTTGGCAAGAATTCCTTTCAGCCACCCAGCAGCAAATATACCATCTCTCTGCGATGAAGCAACCATTCTAAGTATGTGTTTGGCTGTGCATTGAAAAGAAAGAAAACCACATTTGCAACCCCTTTTATGCAGAAGCAACAATTTGTTATTTCTATCCAAATCGTGTTTCCTCTTTTTCCAATGCGTAGCCAAACACACACTAAAACTATAAGTTAGCATCGTTAGTTGTTATCATCTATCCCATTTTGATGATAATGTACAGACATTCAGCAAATTGATTTTAACGCAGTCTCTGGACAACAATTCCTATTTTCAATAAGTTTCCTATTATGACGAGTTTGGCTTGTCTCCAATAGTGGCGCCAACTGGAGCATAATTTTGGTGGATCTATGATTGTCAGATTCATCTTGTAAACCTCCTTACGCCATGTGTCCCAAGTCACAGTGGCAACATTTCATTTTATCATCACTTGAGATCTCACCTATCCATTCCAAAGTTCGTCATGATGGCAACACATGGCCCAGCTCCCCAATAAACCTTGTTGAAAAGCTTCGTGCAAAAAGTCCAACATTTGATCTTTGTTCATTAATCATTTAAGAAGCTGCAAGTTTTTATTTTTTAGGAGAGAAAATACAGACTTAACTAGTAATAGCAAAATATTATACAAGCTTTATCTTTTACCTCTCTGCAGTACTTTGTAATAGAGTGCGAGCCTTATGTTTGATCATTTTTATGGTTCAGACTTAACTATGTGCCATATATTGTTTATGCACAAACCAAAAATAGATATACAAAAGGAAAAATAATGTAAGAAGCATCAAATTTTCTTTTGGGAAAAAAATAAAGACATAACCAATAATAAGAAAATATTAGTGTTCTTTTTTTGAAAAAAATACAACAATCTCCATATTGCATCAATAGTCATCATGCTGCACCAGTGAAAGCTTTAAACGTACTTTATGAAAAAGCTTTAAACCAATTCTCAAATATGGCATCAATTTACATACAATGCTTTAAACCAATTCAGAGTGTTATTTCAGCGGAGTTTCTAAGTGCAAAAGCAATCCAACCTCCAAATCATATCTAATATTACAACATATTGCAACATAACATTTATAGGCAAAAATAGTGTTTCAGCATTTATATGTAGTATATTGTAATATATGATATTATAATAATATATTTGTGTATTACAACCAACTCTCAATTTGACAATTCAAATAAAAATTTTCATAAAATCTTAATTCAAAAATCTTAATTTAGATTTGCCAATTCTATAATTAACCCAAAAAAAAAACGTAATAGCATGTAGCTTGTGAAATCCCAAACACAACAACAGTAATTCAGGGCACCTTTGAGTCTTGAACCAAATCTAAATGTACAAAAAAAAAAAATCAAATTGAAGAATAAAGCAGATATGAATATAAACAAAAACTAAAAAAACTCAATTATTGCATATCTTCTACAAACCAAATCTGAGTATGGAAATGAACCATGTGTCACATCATGATAAACTGTAGAACGAATAGCTGAGATCTCTCATGTTGATAAAATCAAATGCTGTGTACTATAACTTGGGACGCGTGGTGCAAGGAGTTCCATAAGATGAATCTGACCATCACAAACCCACCAAAATGATGCTCCAGTTGGTGCCACTACTGGAGACAAGCGAGACCCTATTATGAAACCACCAAATCACATAAAGCGGAATCATGCAAATCAACTTTTATGATTCTTTTTGGGAAAATTAGTACAGAAGACCCAGACCACTTAATATTTACTAAGAAGGACCCTAAAAGTTAATATTACTCTCTAGGACCAAGTGAAAATCGATAGACAAAAATACCCTTCTCTGTTAGTAAGTCGTATGAAGCCTGTGCAATTTACTCCCGCCATCAATTCTTCTTCTCCACTATTTTTATTCCCCATAAGTTCTGACTTCCTCTATAATTTTTCTCCTCTTATTTCTTGAACTTTCTTTCGTTCAGCTTGTCATCTTTCTTCCCTTCATTTCTTTATCTTTCCTCTCCCTATTTCTTCCACCCTTCATTTGGTCCTTTCGTCATCCCGCAAGTTTTTTCTCTAATCTTATTATTTGAAGCTACTCATAGTTATGATGTGAGCAGAACAAGATGGCTTAAAAAGACTTATTAATCTGCTAATATTGAAGGCCTTTTTGTAGAATTTAGTAATGCTATGTCTCTCAAATTTTCATAGTTAATGGCAATGGCTTCTTCTTTTTGTGCTTGTTAAGGATAGTCTATATGGAGTTACAAGGACTTTTAATAATTTTACTGCCATTATTTATATTTCATACCATCTGAAAGAATACAATAACTATTAAAAACATTATTATTTCTTTTTAGGAATATTACTACCTACGTTTAGCTTTATTCTCATTGGTATTATTGTTTTGGTTCCAAAAATAATGAACAAGTTTGAACCTTTTTTATTTTTTTGGATGTAGTTGTGATGAGTAGAGGATAGAAAATAAGGCATGCTAAGATGGCTCCCTTCACTTAAAAATAAAGAGAAGCTGTTGCAGCTATTTTGTAAGAAAAAACAAGAAGCTTGGCCAACAACATTTCTGGTGATGAGCACATTACAGCTAACACAGAGGGACTGCTTGCTACCATACATACTAGTAAACCTTAAGCACTCTTTCTGGACTTTCCCTCCACCAAGGCCACAACAAAAGCAGCAATAGAAGTATCACTTGCTTAAACAACGGTTTTACTTATTTTCATGGTCTTTTCACTTAAGCTCATTTAATTTGTGTAACCAAAAAATTTCATATATCATATGTAAATATGACATTATTTTTTTCAAATATTCCTCTTAGTTGGAAAACCAATATCTAAGTAATTGGTTTATCTTTTCCTATAAAGATGAACATTGTTGGTTTTAATTTTAGGAATAAGAGCTACATTATTATTGTTGCGAGGCAGAGGGGGATTGATTTTGTACTCAATGATAAGTCCATGCATGAAACTCCTGTACTTGTTGTACTCAAAGTTATTTAATGTGAAGGGCATAGCTGAAAAGAATTCAAATGCAGCTGTTATTCATTGTTACATTGAAATTCCAACTTATTTTACTAATCTTCATATAAGGGCAATTTTAGATATAGCCAAGATTAGTAGTTTGTACCCTTTATGCTTAATTCATGAAACAACATCAACTGCCTTGGCTTATGAAATTTACACATCTTCTTGAAAATAATCAACTGAATGTTGCCTTGGTTGATATTGGACATGCTTGCATGCAAGTGTGCATTAATGGCTTGAAAAAGGGGTAGCTGAAAGTATTAACCCATTCATTTGATAGGTCTGTAGGTGGTAGAGAGTTTGATGAGATTTTGGTCAATCACTTTGGTGCAAAATTTAAGGAGCAGTATAAGATTGAGGTTTTCCATAATGTCAGGGCTTGTTTTAGGCTCAAGGCTGCATATGAGAAGTTGAAAAAGGTTCTTAGTACAAATCCAAAGACACCTCTGAACATTGAATGCTTAATGGATGAGAAAGATGTCAGGGGATTCATCAAGTGTGAGGACTCTAAGCAATTAAGTGTTACAATTTTGGATCTTATAAAGATAACTTTGGATAAGGTTTTAGCAAAAGCAACCTTTATAATTGAGAATGTCCTCATTGTTGAGGTGGTTGGCTCGATTTTACTTATGATATAATGATGATGCTTAATTTGTTATTGATAGTCTTAGTGTCTTCCCATTACATCTTGAAAAATAGTGTCATCTAATTATATTTGAAGGATACGATGCTCAATAATAATGGCAATGCAAAGTTTGTCTTTATATTAGTATTTTGGATATTTAAAGATATTTAAAAATTAAATATCTTATATTTGATATATTATATATTAATATTTAAGATATTTATATATCTAATAAATGAATATTTAAAATATTTTAATGTCATTTAAGATAATAGAATAGATAAAATGATTTTTTAAAATTAAGAGGCAAAGAAGAATACATGAGATTTTCAGTAGTTACCGTTACAGAATAATAAAGGTCATTTGGCTGGTTTGTCTTGTAAGACTAAAAAAAAGCAACTCTTAAATATATCTTTTCTTTTGCCCTCCTTTTAATTTTCATATTGAGGGATGTTTTCATTTTAGATTTAAAGGAAATTATTGTGTGAGAAAGTATTCTCCTCTAATTTTCATTTTTGTAAATCCTTTTTCTTATTTCAGGTTCATAATCTAATGATATAGAGTTTTAGAATTATTACTATGAAGCTTAGAGGTGTTACTACTATATTTAAGAAAATTTATGCCTAATTTTAGGAATCGTCCAGAGTATAGTTACTAGTGTGGTTTATGTCCATTATTACAAATTTTAGAGAAGTTATTAGTGGATTTCAAGGAATTTACTATCATGTTTTGGCTATTTGACTGTTAATGCCAAGTTAGTGATATGACTTAGTGGACCTTAAGAAAATAGATGATTATGGCAGCAGACAAAAGAAATTCAAAAAATTTCATAATCTTATTATAATCATAATAATCAAATATTTACAACCATCCTTTTATAAGCCTCATAGAAAGATGTTCTTATCTATAACTATAATAATACAAAATCTAGGGGAGGAAACAATAGGGGAAGAAATAGTCAATGCATCACTTCTTTCTGATCTGCTTCCCTTTAGTTGTTACCATTGCAGCTACTATAACATCACTGCGGCACTTGTTCAATGGATGGTGGATGATTCAACAGGTCCCACATGAGTTAGATATAAAACAACTCTTCCTGAAACCACAACCATTTACCATGAGCCACCAAGCATTAAATTATAACAAACAATGAAAGAGAAGCTCAAAACAGAATATATGTTGGCATGGTGAGCCCTCCCCATTCAGGCTTTGGTTTCTCAGTCTATGATTGCAAGTATTTTATCAAATAAATTCCACAGTCATCACTAAGCAACAAATGTGATGTCATAAAGTCAGGTTTTATACATATAATACTACAAATAATGAAAGTTTAAAGTAGTTCACTTACATATTTGGTTAGGCAACTTAACGTATTTGACGCTGATAATTGGGCTCGCCACCACAAATCTCTCAGATTTTAGCAGCTTTAACAACATGGTCAATCGATCTTTTTATTATATCACCTATACACATAGTATCATACACAGTTACAATTAACTTTGACAACTAAATGTCATTACAATACAACAAAATTTTACTGTCATGTGGGCCATTTCCTTTTGGCTTGCATTAGTTCTTTGATTCAATGAGTCAACGATATATAGAATACATATGTGAGAATCCAGAGTAAAATAGAACTAGTGATTCAAAAACAACATAGGAGCAAATACTTGCAAATATTTTTAAATAAGCAATACTGTTAAAGGTACAATCCAACACAATACAGCTAATACCCTACAAATACGTTTCCAAGGTGCAATCTATAATGTTATAACCCACTTTGTTGGGCCACAGTTTTTCTAACAAATCATCCACATTGTATTTCCTTATAGGCTTTAAGATTTCTCTACACTAATAAGTCCACAAACTACATCAAATAAGGATTTAAAGTAAAGGATTATTAAAGGTGATATGAAAGGGAAAACATATTAATTACCATGAATTCCTCATTCAGAATGTGTCATCTGACACCTAAGTTCTCCTACCTTTAGTCTTCTATCAGCACTCTAGACACCATGGTTATCACCTATATACACCCAATGAAGGCAAGTATAAAATAATCACTTTTAAAAGCATTACACTGATTGAGGCATGCAAAAGTTAGACTCGTTTACTTCTGATTAATAAAGATTTTATTGGAACATCAAAGACTGTAACAAGCTCAATACATAAGTCCCTTAATAGAGTTTAGAATATCAAATCTAACAACTTTCCAAACCCCATTTCCTCCACCAACTTATTGAGCATATTGTTCTTTCTGATGAATTCTACAGCTTCCTTGAACTGATAGGGCAAACAACTTATTACAAATGGTATTTATAGAATACAAATAATTCAGTAAAATAGCATTAACTCATTAAATGAGGGATTATAGGGATGTATAATAATGAATACTTCATTACACGAGAATTTCCTAGAACATGCTTCCTCTTATGCTATATTTGCTCTTTATATGCTTCATCCGCATACCTCTTTGGCTTACTTGGTTCCAAATTCTTCCACTCTACTAGAATTGCAGCATTCCCCTGTAAAAGGATGACAAATAGTCTTATTTATTTCTCTCACCATATTTTGGACATCATTTGCTCTACAACAATTATGTTGCCTACCTCTTTAATATTATGAAACTTTTCTTTGTTTTTCCTATAAAATTTAGCCTTGGAAATGAAAACATACACCTAATTACTACCACATTTATGGATATTACTCCTATGATTAAGGACATTTACTACTAGATTTTAAGGACTGTCTTTTACTATTGACATTTAGGCGTTTTACTTCTAAGTTTAGTTTATTACTACTATATTTCAACAAATTTACTACCATATTTAGGGATTTCGCATAGAATACTTATAGTTTTAAAACTCTTACTCACAAATTTAGGGGCTTTGCTAATTGAATTAGGGAATTTTACTTCCAAGTTTAAACCCATAACTAATATTGCTACTAAATTATCAGAACTTATTCCAAAATGCAGAACTTATCCCAAATTCAGGTTTCAAATAAATCAACAATATCCAATACACAATAGCATAAAGCCAGTAGGAATTTCATATCCACAAGTCTAATTCTAGAGTCTCGTCATTCACTGTCCAAATTCTCTTAGCCAATAATACCGAGACATGCATTTGATTCTAATGTAAAAGCATGTACATACTAGCATTTTATAAGGAATGAAAGTTCGAATCTTATGACCAGTCGAATGAGAAGAAGAGGTGCTGCTTACCATTGATTCTCACAGATTTGCGAGCACGAGAGAACTTGTCTAAGGCTAGGTCTGTCACGCATCCTTAAAATCATTAAAGGATGCCCATCTAGTGAAAAATCATCTAGGGATTTAAGTTACTAGTTGCAAGAGAAACTGTCTTAGAATTCTCAATTACCAATTATAGGAGAAAACGGTTGAATGCGATAATCGAAGGCCGAAGAGGAAGAAAACCGGGTTTGGAGGGCTTTTGAATCCATTTTGATTTGACTGGCTTATGTTACAAAGAAGGGTATTTTTGTCTATTAGTTTTTACTTGGTCCTGTAGAGTAATATTGATTTTTAAGGTCCTTCCCAATAAATATTAAGTGGTCTAGGTCTTCTATACTAATTTTTCCATTCTTTTTCTAAACTTAAATGGTAGGGAGACTAAATTTATCATTTGTAGCACAAAAAGTATTGTACTTGTAAATTTTTATTAATATTTTATTTTATTGATAATTATAAATTATATAATACATTAAGAGAGAATGGTGCTTCAAATTGGTAATTTGAATCTTGATTCAAAGTCATTGATGGAAATACTAATTTTCTTATATATAAGGCATAAGATTTTAAAAGTAAAATGTACAAAGAAAAACAGAAAAAAGGGATAAAATCAAATTGATATAAATGAGAACTTTGTAACCCTTATATTTAAAGAAAGGGTATGGTTCCTCTATAGTGAGATCCCCATAAGTCCCTTGATAGTATCTCTCAAAAAGGTATTTTTTTTCCCTTTTAAAGCCTGCCCCACTCACAAAAATGGCTCTACAGAGGAACTTGTGGGTACCCTTGCTCCAAAGGATCTCCATCCTTAAAGAAAATATGCCAAAATTTAGTGTAATAATAAAATAATCAATTGTGCATGTATAAAAAATTTTGGATTTGATTCGTGCACCTAATCTTAGAATTAGAATAAAGGTATAAATTTTTTTTTCTTAAACTTTTTGTTGGAATATATTAGTTTATCTATGATAGGCTAACCTATGACTCAATCCAATTTTTTAAGAAAAGAAATTGATTAATTAATTAATTGATTGATTGATTAATTATTAAATTATTTGAATTTGAATTATTAAAATTTTCAAATTCAAAATTAAATTAGAGTTGGTTATTTTTTCTTTTGGGCGGAATTTAATTATTCAGAATAGAAGGAAAACTTATCTCGGAATTTATTACATGATTCCTTTCATTTTCACTCTAAAAAAAACTAAACAAAGGGATAACTCCCTTCATAACCCCACACATACAAAACATAAAGAAAATCTCCATGGATTAGTGGAGAAAGGTCGAAGATCCATTCGTAACTTTAATCAAAATTGCATGAGGTAGAAATCTGGCTTTCGCTTCAATAGATAAGTATCCCAAACTTCCCTTCACTTTTGGTTCCTTCTTTGTCTTTTAAGTCTACATTCCTTTTACCTTAAAAATTAAAAAAATAATAATGTATCTTATCTTTAGTAAAATATCTATAAGAAATTTTTGCATATATTAAGTATAGAACTATCAAAATAGATCAACTTGGTCCACATAAGTTGCCCTACATGCATTGTGAGTTAATCAAATCTATTTTAAATGACTAAGTTTCAACCCAATTTACTAAGTAAATTAAATGAGTTAGCCAATTTAATCCATTAAAAAATAAGAAAAAATAAGAAAAAAAGAAACAAATAACATTCATTGCAAGTTTCCTACAAAATACAAATAATTATCTCAAACAATTAAATATAAATTTTAGACACTCAAACTACTCTTTCAAGTTTTAACAATTAAATAAAAATAACTTTTTAATTAGTTCAAGTCTCATCACACTAATAAAATAAAATAAAATAAATAATAAAATTCTTCAAATCTTTTTATTAAGAGCATTTGAACTTTGTCTTGAATGGTCAATTTTTGTATCGAGAATTGAAATATCATTTCAATTTTTGAAATTATTAATATTAGTTAAGAAGAAAAAGAAGGAGAAGAAGAAGAAGAAAAAAAAAAAAGGCTAAGTTGACTAGGGTAACCATCTTATGAGTTGGCCCACTTAAGCAATAGGTTAAGTGAGTTTTTGTTTTTGTTTTAATGGGGCTGAAGTGGATTAAGTGGGTTGGGTTAATGTGATTTTAAAATTATACAAGTTGACAAAATTTAAACTCAATTTACTCAACAAAAACAGCATCTAAGTTTTGATTTCTATATGGTTTGGTCACACTAATTTTAGACAAATGGGTCTAGATCGACAAGTATCATCAATCTTGGGTAAAAGTTTTATTTGAGCCTATCAAGCATATGCCTTATATTTTATTATTCAATCAGAATTGATGATCAACCCTCAAAATTATCCCATGCATTTTTTTTTATTCTCAAGGTTGACTTTAACAAACCCAGCGTCAAATTCTAGTAAATTTGCAAGTTTTTTAACGAGACATTTGAAATTTATTTTTTCATTTTCTTTCGATTTGTATTTTATTAATTTTGAATAGATTATGCTCTGTGCTATAATGTCGATTTCAAAAAAAAAAAAATTATTCTTTAAGGTTCTAAGATATATATATACACATACATATTTTTATGTTATTATATATATATATATATATATATATAAAAGCGCGTGCGGAGGTGCGCCTTGCCGACACATACATCAATATAAGAAAAATTCACTGAAAAAACAGAAAAGAAAAGGTATTTGGAATGATAGCCGTGTGGGTTGACCATTAGCAACAACTAAAAACCGTGACCAATGGTAGGTGGATATTTTCCATTGTCTTGATAAGAAGTAGGTGTAAAATGAATTTTCCGCAGCAAGAACGCAATTAAAGAGAGAAAAAGTTAGCAACTTTTAATGTTATAATTTTTTTTTTACACTTTCAATGTTGAAAATTATTTGATCTCATATCTCAAATTTATTTATTTGTAATTACATTTACTTAATAGACAAAGAAAAGCAGAATTAGAATCAAGCAAGAAAGTCTGAAGATGAAATGAAGTTTAATCATATTTATTTGTGTGGACTCCACTTCTTTTTCTTTTTATTTTACTTTTAAGACCTTATTTTAAATACCAAAGATGATTTCATACTGAGATGTGTGGCGGATGTTTAGCTTAGTTGTGAATCAAACAAGAGTGAAGCATCTTTATTTTATTTACTTATTAATTAATCACATTTTAGGTTTGTACTTTTATGTCAAATATGGGCTCTACTCATTCCCACTGTGGGTGAGGATGCGGATTAATAGATATAAAGGCACAAACAATAAGTTCGTGGGTCGTCATCAACAAAGCATCAAGTCCTTTTCCAATTGCTCTGTCCGTTGGCATGCTTTTCAGTTTGAAGATGATGTTTTGGGCAGATCTGAACTCTTTATTATTTATTTGTTATATTTTTAATCATTTATTTTTAAAAAATATATAATATAAAATGATGTTTTGAGCAGATTTTAACTCTTTATTATTTATTTTTTTATAATTTTAATCATTTATTTTTAAAAAATATAATATAAAATAAAGAATGTCTTTTAATTTTTGAAGACATAATTGTCTAATAAAAATTTAAAATATTATCTCCATCTTATATTTTACTTTCTTCTAAGTAAAAAAAATATCAAAATAAAAATTAGATAAATAATTAAAAATTAATATATATATATATATATATATATATATATATATATGTATATAAAGAGAGAGAAAGCACTAGATTGAGCAATAAAAAAAATTACATTTAAAAACTCAAATCTTATAATATTTATAATAAAGTATATCAAAAATTAAAATTATTCTTAAAAACTACAGTTACTACCAAATTTTAAAAGATTTGTTATTAGGTTTAAAAAAATTACTATTAAATTTAAAAAACTTATGACTTTCTTAAACTCAATAATAATTATTTTAAATTCAATAATAAATCTTTTAAAATCTATTAATAATTATGATCTTTAAAGATAATTACAATTTTTAAGATCTTTTATTACAAATTTTATAAAATTTGAGTTTTTAAATATAATTTTCTCTAAAAAAATTCCCTATTTACAATGTTTTAAGGCCCACGCTTTTTATTGTCCTACTCTACAGCAATGAGATATTCTCTGATAATGACAACTTGGCGAGTGAATTTACCAATATTTCTTTAATAATTTTAAATATAAAAATGTATAATGTAAAAATTTTAACCGTCGTTATTCTCTTCACGAATTCTAGCGGTTGTAAATTGTAATGATTAAAAAAGTATTTTATTTTATACGATTTACAGGAAATTAATTTGTCCTATTGTAATTTAAATTGTCTTATTTAATCTCATTAGGGTTTATTTCATTTTTATTTAAGTAATTTACTGAAATCAGTGATAGTGTTACGGAATTCATAGAAAATTATGGAGAACTCAGCAACACCCTCATCACAAAATTCTACTAAAAGTATAACATCCGCGTGCAATATTTTTAACATCGTAGGATTTGACTCATAAAATATTAATTTCATAGCATTTGGCTCATTCTTTGTGTATATAGTACTATTAGGGGAAAAAAAGGACATATAATAGAGAATCTCTTCATCTATTTACGAAATAAGAACATAGTAAAAGAATCAAATAATAAAATTTAAATACATAAAAATTTACTCGCGTCATTCTTTAATATTAAAATCAGTGTCATATATTCAAATTATTACTTCATTAACTACTTTTTTATTTCATTTCAGAATACGTTATCCATCTTTTGACTGAAACCCGCCATTCTAGTGAATTTATAGGATTACCCATTTGTCACTTTGACCGCCTTAATTTTTTTTTCATTTTCAATGATGATGATGCATGAATAGAATATTATGCCTGATCATTTTCTTTTATATTAATTGTTTCAGACAAACACATCACCTATACAATGAAAAACATCATCCAACACCCACGTAAAAATATTTAATACATATCAGACAAGGTTGTCAAGTGCATCGACCACCGCTATATATAGCAAATTACACAGGAAAGATGATAATGTTGTAACAATGATCCTTATTAATTACAAAGAAATCACGCACATGCTTATATATATATATATATATATATATATATATATATATATATATATATGTGTGTATGTATAAAACAAAGCAGCAGAAATGGCAAAAAGATTGGGAAGCCTAGCACACTCCATTTTTTTTGCGTTCCACAAGCCTCTTCCAGAACAAGACAATCTCCTCCTGAGTCTGCGTTGCACTATTCTTAACCTTGAGATGATCTGCGTCATTAGTTATAGCAGTGACATGAGCAGCTTTAGCGGACAGAGGGCGTGGAAGTGTGTCCAAGAGCTTCAAAACCCTTTCAATGTCAGAGACAAGTCTCTCCGCCAGGCCCCGGCTGAATTCCTCCCGGATTACCACCCGGAGCACCGCCACATGCTGCACATCCGCTGGCATCGTGTAAGCCGGAACAATCCACCCGAACCTTCGAAGTTGGTCTGATATCTCGAAGACCGTGTGTTCGCTGCTGTCTTTCAAAGAGAATGCTACCACCGGCACTCCTAAATCCTTGGACAGAATGTTGAACCGCCCTGTTTTTACTATTCCTTCCCTCAGTACTCGTGCGTTCGCCAAGCAATTCTCCATGATGTTTTTATAACCCTTTTTGTTAGCAGAACCAAGAACAACAATCAAAGTATCAAACATATCAGAGAACCTTTAAGTACATAAGAATCCAGTTATCTCTGGGATTATCATTTCTAACTACAGTTTCAGATATTGGTTCTCACAAATTTATTATAAAGTCAACAAAAGGCAACAAGAGATGATTACCTCAAAGCCAAGCCGTATAAACTGGTAATATTGAGAAATTATTTGACTTGAGCCTGCCAAAAAGAAGTAGATAGAAGCATTAATGTCAACAAAAAAGGCAAAGAAATTGTTTTCACGACCTCATTTTAAGGTAAGAAACGCCCATTTGCGATGGGCACCCAATTGCGTTTGAACTGACTGTATATGAGGCATTTTTGTGTAGACTCGGCTTACATAAGCTCACTTATTAATATTTGTCACACATAATTCAAGGAATTTTTCTCAGGTAGGCAATGTCTACCACATCATGTGGACCAATCAATATGAACAGAAAAAGTACCTTTGGAGAAATTGAGGGTGAAAGTGGGCTGATCAGACCCAAGATAGTTGATATGGAAGACAAGATCCTCAGGCAAGTCATCCTTACTCCTCCAGACAACCCAGCCAACACCAGGGTACACAAGACCATACTTGTGACCACTGACATTGATGCTCTTCACCAATGGCAAACGGAAATCCCACTCTAGATGAGGGTATAGGAATGGAGCAATAAACCCTCCGCTGGCAGCATCGACATGTATTGGGGTGTTCCACCCTGTCTTCTTGTTCTTCTTAGTAAGAAGCTCATTAAGCAGCTTCACATCCTCAAACTCTCCAGTTAGAGTTGACCCCAATATTGCTGCAACACATATGGTGTTCTCATCCACCAGTTCCACTGCTTTCTCTGGGTCCATCACATAACATCCCTCACTAAGCTTCACCTCCTTCAGCTCTACCTCAAAGTACCTTGCAAATTTTTCCCAACAAACCTGTGTGACATGTTTCAAGAATTGTTTAACATTCATGTCAGCATGAATCACTTAAAAGCACTTTGATTCTAGTATATTTTAATATTAGTGTTTATTACATGTGCCAATTTCCTAAGACATTAACCATGCATTTAGTAAGCGCAAACAGTCTAGGGTTCCATTTTTGTTAGTGATCCCTTTTTAGGCACCCGCTTTAGAGCTGAAACAACCTACTAGCTCTTTATTATTATTATTATTATTTGCGAACTAAAAAATAATTAAAAATTTTTTAAGTTCTATCTTCTTTATGTTCCATAAGAATTCACTCTAAATAAGATTAATGGTTTGAAAGAAAAAGAAAAAATAAAGAAAGGAAGGCAGAGCATGAAACATTGTAGTCCAAAGTTTGAGCAATTCACTATATTAAGAAAATGGTCAAATGCTATTGTATCAAAAATATTATATATATATATATATGTGTGTGTGTGTGTGTGTGTGTGTTATATATGTATATATATATATATATATATTTTAACTCAATGGTATTGTCATCAAGTTTTAAATTTTTTTTTCAAAAATGCGTTGGGAAAGCTGAAAATTTTTTTCCTTTCAAACTTGGTAGCAGTGCCACCAAATTTGAGGTTTTGCCAATATTAAATTTTTATTGCTACATGTGTTTTGTTGAATACAGATTTTTTATGGTATTAGAAAATACAACACCGTGTGCTATGTTCTCCAAAGAAAGGTTTATCCCTCTGAAAAGAAAAAAACTAATTTCTTTTAAATCTAACCTACAATGTGTTAAAATACAATAGTGGCTTATTATCTAAACACTATATATTTCACAAGCAAGATTTTAAAAAAATTTAGTTTATTTTTTAAGAGGATGACTCCCCGTTTGGGCAACACAGGGCAGTTTTCTGTTTTCTAGCATTGTAGAAAATCCTACATGTATATGTGCCAAAAAATAAATAAACTTAATATTGGTAAAACTTCAAATTTGGTGGCACTTGCACCAAATTTCAACTTTTTTAACACATTTTTCAAGAAAAAATTTAAAACTCAGTGGCATTGTCTCCAAATTCAAAAAATATATATAGCATATGAATACAATACTTTTAATACTGTAGCATTTGAATCATTATTCTTTTTTTCACTATAGCATCTTGATATAGGAGGCCATTGTAATCCATTGAACACAGGGGAGAGAGAAATAGAGATAAAGATAATACTTTAAGATTATAAGCCCTCTTTGGTAAATTGTTTTTAGAACAGTTTTTTTTATTTTTAAGAATAAAAAAAACTTGTTTAATAATGTGTTTTTAATAAAGTATTTTGTAAAACAAAAAAATAGAATTTTGTTTTTAGAAACAGAAAAATCAAAATATATTTTAGGTGTTTTGTAATCTTTATTTTGTAAAATTATAAAAAAATATAAAATAATTACTTTTCAAAATAATAATTCAAACAAATTTTTTAATTTTTTTTTGTTCTTAAAATTTGTTTTAAAAAACATCTATTTTGAAAACAATAAAATAAACACAGAATCAAACATACCTATAGATTTTTTGTTTTTGTTGTGCTAAGCACAACAAAGATAATTTACAAAAAATAAAGTTTTAACAAATAATAATAATAAAAAGTATTCGCCTGTTTATTTAGAGAATTTTGACTCTCTCGATTAAGAGATAGTAACGTGTCTTTCAAATAAAGAAAGAGTAATACAAAAAGTAACAATACGCGTGAGATTAGTTTCTTTTATTTTTTCATCTATTCTCTTTTGTTTATTTATTTCTCTTTATTTGAAAAGCACTTGTTCACTTAAAATAATCCAAATCCCTATTTGGAGGCAGAAGCACCGCATAGAATCCGACCTAAATACTTCAAATATTTAAAAGCTATGGCCCTAAAGGAACTCCGATTTGAGACCCACCTGCACATTAGCTCCGGTAACTATGTTGGGTTTATCATATGGTTTGCCTTCTGATTTTCTCTTTATCTGCCATTTCCTTTTAAAAGCGAGACCTGCCAACATGATTGCCTCTGATGACCCCACAGTTCCCACACCCACTGCAGCCTCATCTTCTCCAATAGGAGCATGGAACAGACGCGCTATCATATTCACACACCGGTTCTGCAGAATTGATCAAAAGACACCACTCAGTCTTCCATACTTCATGATCTGACCATCAAACGCAACATAAGATCTAACAAATTATCATGAACAATAGTTACCCAACAGAGAATATATGCTTGAACCAGAAAACGAAACCCAGTAATTCTCTATGTCTCTGGTCATCGAAAAACATAATCTTTCATGAAAAACCAAAACCTTTTACTGTCATCAAACAGAGATTCAAAGACCCAAAGTTTTAAGCCACACACATACTTGGAGCTCAGTGGTAACAGGATACTCGTCCATGTCAACGTAGTTTTTGTTAAGGGAGGCCATGATGAGCTTGTCGCACTCAGGCTCCATCCAAGTGGTGACAAAGGACGCCAAGTTGAGCCTGGGTGTTCCGTCCAGCATCAACTCATCGTTTATAATCTGATACGCTGCATCCTTGGGTATGGACTTCTCCGGCATCTTAAACCTTTAAAGATACAACAACACACAAAACCATTTCATAAAAAAGCAAACTTTTTTCTGGTTCTTCAAAGTTCACAGGAAGTGAACAGGCAAATTAGATTCTAGAAGAGGAAGGGAATTGAAAAAAAGACATACTTGGGGACTGGGTCTCGCACGTATCTAGAAGCAAAAGTGGAGTGCAAGTACTCTCCTCGTTCTGGTTCTTTGACTGTGGATGTGATCACCATTTTGGAGGGTTTCCTTGTTCAGAGACGAGGGATGCTATTCTGATCAGAGAAGCACTGTGAGAAGAGTAGAATAAAAATAAAGGGCAGAAAGTAGTGGAGTACTGGGGAAGAGCAGGAAGACATCAATTTGACTTCACGCAATGAGAGTGGGGTTGCTTTTTACTTTCCTTGATTTCGGTTGGTTAACTTCTTGACATAGTGCCCATATCTCCGTCAGTCCGATTCTTTGCCGCGTCTTTGCCTTTATTACCTATAATATAATAAAAAAGCGAATTAGAAAAGGAAAAAGAGGCAATAAATATAAACCGTATCAGAACCTCATGTATACAAGGACAGCCGTTGCTCCTCTCAATTTTTAAAAATTGTGTATATAATATTAAGTTTTGATATTATTTTTTTATTTTTTAAAATTTTAAATCTATAAAAATCAGACATAGAGATGGTTAGATTATATTTTTTAAAATTTTTTAATATTTTAATCTAAACCTAATAAATATACATACATATATTATGCATATAATTTTGACAAAAAAATATTTATTATTATTTTTTTTTTCTTTTTCCCCTAAAATATCATTTTTTTTACTCTCACAAATAATTATTTCTCTCTTTCCCATCTCTATTTTTTTTTTGGAAAGTTGACCAACAATTATATAAAATATATTACATTTTGCTATTTACCTATTCTTTCTCTCCTATTTGTGGATCACACTTCTGACTTTACTTCATCTTCACTAATTTAATTTTAAATTTTCAATAGTTTGCCTCCCATGCTACTTGTAGTTAATTTTCCTTATCCATGGATCATCAAACATCATTCGTCTTTTCTTGTCTTTGTTGCTTTATTGTTGGCTAATGCCCTGTAAGTCACCGACCATTTAATATTAATGTTACGAATTTTAATGCATTCTTTATACTACATTGTTTAATGTTTAATTATGAATTTGTAATACTCTTGACTATTTTTAATTGTAACTTTTGTTGTAGTAAAATATGATTTATGATTAGTAAGTTTGTAAATTTTTTAATTTTTGAATAAGTACTTAAAAAAATTTTAAAGAAAAAATTATCATTGAAGCAACAATCTTTATTTGGACTTCATGAGTTTAATCTCTGACAATAACAAATTGAAATAATATAAAAAAATTGCCATCAAACTTGAAAAAATAAATTAAAATTTCAACTTATCATCCTAATAACTAAAATAAGATATAAAAAATACATTTGCAAAGGAGACTAACAGACCACCCATGCTGAACTAGGTTCTTAGCTCAGCCAATGGGTATAAAGAAAAATAAATTAATCTTATATATACTCCTATTTCTTTGTATCATTCCCTCTCCAGCTACATGATTATATGACCCAAAAAATCCAATTTTTTTATGTGTAGTAAGACATCTATTAGGTTGTGGTCCTTCGTCATTTATTTGTAATTGAAAATAAAATTACAATTACAAAAATATTACATAAGTAACTAATAAATTAATTAATTCTTACCATAAACTCTTATAAATTAACTTAGCAAAAATAGTAAATATTGATGACTTTATTTGTCATCTACAATTTTTTTAATTTATTTTATATTTAATTAAAAATGAACTGTAAAATACAGCTAATCAATTGTGTTATGTGATATCTTGACATAGAATGATCCCATCTCATTTATTGTTGGAAATTGTTAAAGAACAATTTTTATTTTTTGTTATAAAGTTTTTTTAAATAAAATTATAATATGTGAAGAAATAAATTTTAAAAAATATATATTACATTAACTTTCTTTGAAATTTGGCTAAATTATAACTAATAGCTCTTTTGTTTCAAAAATATTATTAATCTCTTTTTACATTTTATATATTACAAAAATTTTCATTGCAATTTACTTTATGGTGATGAAGTTAGGTTTTTTGCTCCACATGAGTATGTGATTTTTAGCATCGTCAAAACAAGTCGATACAATTTGGCCTATGACAAGTCGATGTATAAGATTTTAAAAGTTATAAAAAAAAAGTGGATAAAGATTAAATTGATACGAATGTGAACTTTGTGATAATGGATCCTCTGTTATGCTGCACCATGTTTTATAGTGCAGTAAAATTTTTTTAAAAAATTAAATAAATAAAATTAAAAATAAAATCAAGTAAAATAAAGTAAAAAGTCAAGACTCCCTATTTTGAGGGTAGATCACGGTGCTATACCCACCATCCCACTATAGAGATCCATCCTTGAACTTTGTAACCCTTATATTTAATGAAAGCATGTCGAAGTAATAAAATAATTTACTTGTGCATGTATAAAAAATGTTTGATTTGATTCACGCACCTAATCTCAAAATTAAAATAAATTTAATTGAATTTGCTTTTATCTTCTTTAAACCTCTGATTTCTTCTTCGTCTTTCGAGTTTATGCTACTTTGTCTTAAAATATAAAAAATAATATCTCGTTTTTAATAAAATATCTATGAAAAAATTTTGCATGTATTAAGTATAGAACTATCAAAGTAGGCTAATTTGATCCACACAAGGTGGCCACATGAGTTGTAAGTTAAACAAATAAGAAATTTCAACCTGGCTTACCTAATTCACCAAAAAATAAGAAAAAATTCAGGGAAAAAAAAAATCAAATAGCATTCATTGCAAGTATCATCCAAAACTTAAACAATTATTTCAAACAATTAAATTCAAAATTTAAAACACTCAAATAATTCCTTTAAGTTTCAACAATCAAACAAAAATAATTATTTAATTAACTCAAATCCCATTAAACAACTAAAACAAAATCAAATAAATAATGAGATTCTTTAAATTTCTTTATCAAAAACATTTGAATCTTGTCTTAAAAGATCAATTCTTATAACAAAAGTTGAAATGCCATTCTTATTTTTAAAATTATTAAGATTCGTAAAAATAAGAGGGGGACAAGTTAAACAAATTGACTTACCTAACCTGTAACTTTAGTGAGCTGAGATAGCATAATTTTGAAATTATATAAATTGACAAAACTTAATCTTAAACCTACCAAAATAATTGATTGAATAGGTGGACCCAATATATTCAATCCATTTTAACTACTCTAACTAAGTGGATGTACACCTAAAGTTCAAAATTCCATCCGAATAACAAACTTTACATGTACATATCAAATCTTGTTTCTTGAATGTTTGTGCATATGGTGGAAGCAAAATTGTTCAGAGGTAGTAGTACATCTTTTACTGATGTCTTATGCTTATCCTTTGATTATTTGACAATATATAAAGAAAGTTTGAGCCTTAAAGTCGATAATTTGAATCAAGATTCCAAATTAAATTGATGGGGGGAAAAATCTAGTTAATCAAACAATGTCGTAATTAACAAAACCCAAAGAGATATTAATGAAAACATGTCATTTAAGCTTTACATTTCCACACCAAATGTTCGAAACTCCAGGGTTACCTTACTCGATGCTTCAACCTATGATACGTCCCATTTTATGCCGGTTTGTGTCCAATCTAATATGCATATATGCCACGCCGATACAAACATCAATATAAGAAAAATTCCCTGAAAAACAAAAGAGAAAAATAACTGTTTGGACTGACGCTTAGCACTAATTAAAAAGCGCGACCAATGGTAGGTGGATATTTTTCATTTCCTCGTCATGAAGTAGGTGTAAAATAAATCTTTTGCTACAAGAATACAGTTAAGAAGAGAAGGATTAAACAATTTTTAATATTAAAAAAAATGTTCAACTTCCGACATTAAAAACGGCTTGGTCTCACACTCTCATGCCTCGTTTGATTTTAAGGAATTAACCTTACAGAAAAAGAGAAAGTGAAGGAATCATGGAAGAAAAAAAGTTTTATTCTGGTTTTATTCTTTCTATTCCATTGCTAAGAGAATGCAAAAACCCATATGGAATGTGATTTGATTTTTTCCAATCAACTCTAAAGTGATTAACTTGTCTCCGTTTGCAGTTTTCTTTATGTGAGTGTGGTGACAAAATGTTGGAACTTGAAAGCAAGAAGTGAATTATATTGGGTTTGAAGATTTTTGTTTTAATAATTCTGAGAAAGAGGAAAGGATTTTTTTCCCCAAAAAAAAATTGATATCAGTTAATTCAGAACCTGTTCATGTAGGCATCCATAGTTTTTCTTCTGAAAAAAAGAAATTGATATCAGTTAACTAACAAATGTATCTTGCAAATAAATAAATTAATATTTTAATACTTTCTTATTAGGAGTGTTATAATCTTTTGTACAACATTTTTTTATTTTACTTTATTTTTATCCAACTAAATATAATTATCGAATAACATTGTTATTTTCTTTTAGACCATATCAAATATAATTTATGCATCATAATATTTCATTTTATCGAAGTTTATTCTTATTCCCAGTCTTATTCTCATGCTTCCAAAATATTTTTATCAACCAAACAAGGCATCAATTTTTGTCTTCTTAATTACACTTCATAGCCGAACTAGAAACACGGGAGAGACACGGACGTTGAAGTGAAGTTTAGTGATATTTATTTGTATGGGCTCCACCTCTATTATTTACTTTATCTTTTTTTCTATGACTGTCTTTATTATTAAAGAAGATTTATTCCATATTGAGATGTGGGGCTAATAGTTGGCCAAAACAAAAGAAGAAATGTGTGGCGGATGTCTAGTTGTGAATCGAACAAGTGTTAAGCATCTTTATTTATTTATTTATTTATAATCAAAATTTAAGGCTGCTCCACTCATTCCCCTTGGAACAAGAGAGTGGAATAATAGATAAAAAAATTTATATTTAAAAATTTATATCATATAAAATTTATAATAAAATATCTTTAAAATTAAAATTATTATTAAAAATTATCATTATTATTAAATTTTAAAAAATTTATCACTAATTTTAAAAAATTTATTATTGAGTGTAAAAATATATTTTTTTATATCTAATTATAGATCTCTTAAAATTAATAATGATAACGATGATTTTTAAAATAATTTTAATTTTTATAAATTTTATATGATATAAATTTTTGCACCTAATTTTTCCCACATAAAAAGGCAAAAACAAAAGGTTGGTCACCATCAACAAAGCATCTAATCCTTCTCCAAGGGACGCGTTAGCATATTTGGCACAATGTTTCAAGGCCCACGATTTGCTGTCTTTCTCCGCACCAATAAAATCTTCTTTAAGAATGACAACTTTACGGGTGAGTTTGCCAATATTTCTTTAATAATTTTAAATATCAAAAAGTTTCACGTAAAACTTTTAATTGTTGTTATTCTCTTCACGAATAGTACCGGTTGTAATGATTAAAAGAGTAATTTACTGTATATGATTAATATTAGGATAAATGTAGTTTATTCCCAATAGTTTAACTGGAAATCAATTTTTCCTGTTGTAATTTAAATTGTCTTATATAATCTCATCAGGGTTTATTTCATTTTTTAATTAATTTTTAATTTTAGTTTTAACAAAAATAATCACATAAATATTAAAAGGATAAGTAAACAATGAATGTACGTTTTATTTAAAATTTGAACAATTATATAAAGTTTACGGTTATTACTGGATTAAATTGATATTTAAATTTGAAATTATCATTTAATTTCAACGACATTCTTAAAATATTGTAAAAAATATTAAACATATAAGTGAAATCGATATTTAATCACCACATTATTTATCATTTTAGCTCTTGCATAATTATTTTTGTCAAAATTTAAATACAAAGTATTACCAAAATAAGTAAGCCATAATTAAATAAATCATAAGAGAAATGACCCATTTTAGACCAATTACAGTGTTAGGACCCTAGGTTCCGACAATATAGTTCAAAAATTATGAATTATTATATATATATATATATAATTGAGCAAATTACATGTTTTACAATTGTTCTTTATGTGATTTCATAATTTGAAATCATTGATCAACCAATTCATTGTTAATGTCATTTAAAACATCTCTTTTAATATAAGTCACTAGACAATCATTTATTCATGCATCTCCCATTCAATTGCATAGTTAATTTCTTACAATTCTCATTATAGAAAATGCTCTTTCTACAATTGTTGTGGCAATGGATAAAATCATTTTTAATTTCAAAAGTAGATAAACCAATAGATAAACAATATGTTTTCCAATCTCAACTAACTTCTTTACAAGATTACTAATTCATTTCAAATATACAAATTCAACACTACTTTGCATATCAATAATGTAAGTTTCAAGTTGATTATCAAGTATCACTACATTAATTGAAGAAAACTCATATGGATGAAACTTGACAAATTCATTCAACATTCTCTTATCAATTGGACAAAAGAAATTGGCTAGATCAAACAAGCCAAATGAAGAAACAATTCTATATTTGTATGAGTAAAATGATCATTAAGTTTTTGAAGTTGCATGTCTACAATGGTATAAAATAACTTAATAGGATAATGATGTTATATTATGACATCTTAAGCTCTACCTTCATGTTGTGGTCTTCCTCTAAACAAAAATTTATCATCCTTATTAAGAATGTCAACATCATGCATTTTGCAAAATAAAGTGACTTCATATAATAAAAACTTATATCTACTACCCTCATAGCTTGTAATCGTTGCTTTGAGATGTTGACCAAGGTAATCACAATGATGATATCTTGATCTTTCCTTTACAATGCTTGTGGCAATTCATTTGAATTACCTAACACATTTTTTACCAAATGAAATGTCTAAAAATGCACATCAATCAAGTCGAGCTGGGTTTAATCTCACCTCAGAGCCCATCTCGATTTAAATCAAGTTTTATTTTAGTGACTTACGGCCTAAGGTATGGCCTGATCATATATTGGGTCAAGGATTAGTTGGGCCAAACCAAGCCAATCTCCTTTTTTATGAAAAAAAAAAAGTTGTAAATATTTGAAAGCTCATATTTTGGTATCTACTTGACGATTTTAGAATAAGATCAATCATTTTGATGCATTTTTTTAAGATATATGCAATGGGAATGAAAAAATGTGGGTTTGGAGGAGGAAATATGAAGAACACACACATACATACATATATATATATATATATATAAGCTAAAATTTCAAAATATATAACTCAAGCTCTAGTAGTTTGATTGGAGTACTTTTTTTATTTTGGACATTTTTTGAAATAGATGTGATGAAAACTTTTGTCTAGCTATTTTACTTTAAAAAGGTTATTTATTATCACAATTTTGAATCTTTTGCTTTCAAATTAAAAAAAATACATATTTTTTTATCTCATTTCCTTTCTTCTAAATATAATAATTTTAAGATAAGCTTGGCAAGGCCTTTGAGTCCTTGAGTATTTATAATTTGTTAAATATGTTTAAATTTGTTTTGCTAAAATTATAAAATGGCCCTTAGAAAAGGTTTCTTTTCACTTAGGTCCTTATTCTTTTTTTTTTTTTAATATATAAAAGGGTAAGTTAAGATGGCCAACCTGGTGCTTGGCCCAACCCAGCCCTACGTGGTTTTGCCTTTTTTTTTTTTTTTTAAGTTTTTACCCAGCTCAGCTTAGCCATTTGACTGGGTTACCTATACACCTCTAGTAATATTAATACAAAATCAAATTCATGTAACAAATATAAAAGACCACTTCCTTCAGCTCTCTTATCTATATTTGATCCATCTTCTATTATAATTTCAAATATAACGTGAACACTAATGAGTGTAAGCACCTTGTTTGAGACCAATTTCTTAGTTCAAACATTGTCCAATAAGAACTTCTCCTTTTGTTTTCAATGCTTCTCTACCTTTGGCCACATGTTTTTTTATGAAACATGTCATGTTATTTGCAAGAAATCCCTAATAACATTTAACAAAGTAGATATTAAATTGAAAGGGGAAGCAACTTGAATGTGATTATTGGCAATAGCAACTAATGTAAGCTATCATTGATAAGCAAAGTAATGCACATAAAATGCAAAAGAATTCACTTTTAAAATTAAACTTATGAGACTATGAAATTCACCTTGCATGTTACTAGCACTAGCATAACCCTATCCACGAATGCTTGATATACTTGACTTATATTTGCAAAACATAAACAAATTGTAGCATCCTTTTCTATATTATACTCTAACTAATTGCCAAATTCAATAAGTTAAGAGAGACAAAATCTTCTTATAGAATTCCTAATTTTTCTTTAAGAAAAATTATGCAAAATATGTTGACATGATCTATTTTACTAATATGCTCTTTGTGTCTCATCTTAGTCATTAGGATGATATGCTAAAATTTTAATTTGCTTTTGTGAGTGTGATGACAAATCTTTTAAATTAATTCTAATTTGTTATTGGTAGATATTATATTCATGAGCTCTAGACGAATATTATTGTTTTTGTGTCAATTTTCTCTTAAAATTTTTTTCCTGATAGTTCAATAAATATTATTACCTTGTTAAAGAAAATTAAAAATAGTCAATAATATCATAATCAAATGTTAAATAGCTACATATAAAAATAAATGAAAAAGAAAATGGAAGTAACCTCTTAAAACAAAATAGTTTGTAAAACTTGTGCATTAAAAGAAAAGGACAATTTTCCCCCAAAAAAAAGGACAAAAAATATATATCATTAAACTAATTTTTTTAATCATGGATGGTATTACTTTTCATTTTGAATAATTTTTTATTTATCATGCACCAATATATATGCAATGCGTAGTTGAAATGTGCAATTGCATTTCTTCCCATTCTCTCTCAATCTCCAATAGATATAAGATTTAAGAATAAATCATGCAATTCTCATATCTCACTCTCTCTAATAATTTTAATCACACCATACCAACAAGTAACAAACCAGCAATAGTTACTAGTTAACAATAAAGAAGCTCACTAATGGTTGATGGAATGAGATGCACAATTTGTGGCAGCAATGGAGGAGTTCAATAATGCCCAAAAGTGAATGAAAGAAAAATATAAATGGGAGAGAAAGAAGTTGTGCAATCTAAATCTCAAGGAAGAGCAGAGATGGGGGAGAGAAGTCAAACCATTAATGTGTTTTATGTCTAAATGGAACAGGCTTTTTGACACTCATACTTAAAAACCAAAAACTATTTCTCCAAAAATGTAGCTGCCAAAACTTATCATCCACATACTTTTTTTTATATTAAAAGGGACGCAAACTATTTTTTTATTTTAAATTTTTTTAATTAAATAGGATGCCTCAGCATTATGTGATGAGACATCATATTAATGTGAGGTATTAGTGGATGCAGACCTGGCTAGTCTGCATCTTGGCTGGGATGTAGACTAGCCAAATCCACGTCTTAGTGTATCAATATTGAAATATCAACCTCGTTATTTGTGACTAACTCCTTAATGAGAAGTCATTTCATTGACTCCATAGTAAGGAGCTTTTTCTTCCATTTTTAACTATTCTTCAACTCTTCTTCCATTCATTTTCAAATTTCACCCATTCTCTTTCAATCTTTGGCTCTCTCATTTTATAGTCTGTTTATTCTTTCTCTTTAATATGTCGCTCTTTTAATTTTGGCTCTCTCATCTTCTCTATTATTCTTAGCATGATTTCGAAAAATTATTTGTGGTCCAATTAAAAGAAAATTATAACAGACTATAGACCAACTCTTCTGCTTATTCTCCATTTTATAAAGATTGTGTGGGATATTAATGTTTTTTGTTGGTTAACATCATATGACAAGTGAGAAAAAAACTTTTTTTTATATAATATAGTAATTTTATTTTTACATATACATGTTCATTTTACTCTATTTAGTTTTTTTTCCTCTTCTGACCTCTTATTAAAAATAAAAGTGATTTATCTATTTGTTTGCAGTAATATAATTAACGAATGTATTACAATATTAAAGTTTATTTTATAGTAGATAACATTTGCTTCTTCCATTGGTCTTATGGGTCATTAACTTTGTCAGTTGGTCAACATCTTATTACAAGTAAGACAACTTTTTTTTAATAATATAGTAATTGTGTTTTTACATATACATATTCAATTTATACTATAGAGTTTTTTTTTGTATTTTTTATTTTCTAAACTTTAAAAAAAGAGTAATTTATCTATTTATGTGCCATAATATAATGGACTATTATGTTACAATATTAATTTTATTATAATTTAAAATTTATTAATTTTGTTGTAGATAATAACCTTTATTATCTTTGACATAAATTGAAAACCAAAAATTAAAAAAATGTCTAAACAAAAATATGGAGAAGAAAATTTAAATAAAATGAAATAAATATTTATATGTTGAATATAAAGGTTATTTATGGATTTTTATTTTCATGTGTCAATATGCAAGTTTTATTATAAAAATCATAATGAGTACAAGAAAGAAAATTGTATGCATTTATACAAATGGGAGGATTTATGATAGCATTTAGGAAGCAATATTTATATGTGATAAACTAAAAATATTCAAAATTAACTTAAACATTACTTTGGATAGGTTGAAGAAGGCAGTGGAAGAAAAGTTATAATTAAACTCAAATTAATTTGTATCTAAGTAAGTATATAGGTACCCTTATTCTTGTAATCCCACAAGGTGTTTGGTGTACATTCTAGAGAACAATTCTAATGTCTAATTGATATGGTAAGCAAACAAAAAATTTCCAAACAAATTGGATGCATTGGATATATACTTGCATATCTTAATCACTGATGTAGATTTGCATATGACACAGGATGAGGTCTATTATGAACCGCTGACACTTTTGTTTACTAGCCAGTTCAATTGTATTGAAAAGCAAGCCTTACTGTTTAGATCCTACATCATAAATGTATACTTGGTTGATTCTCAACCTGTCATGGATCACACATCCCGACCAAGCTTGTCTTGATTGCTTATTTTCAATATTAGTCATCTGTCGCCCCCGAATAAGTCAAAGGATATAGTGGATGAATTTGAAGAAAAAGTTTAATATGATGCTCCATCGAATGTTAATGACCATAGAAAAGATGATGCTGAGAGAGAAAATGCTGAGGAAGATGAGGTAATTCCATTGGCTCAATATGTAAATTGAGCATATGTTATGCTATCATAGATTAACATAGATGATGAGGCCTATTTTGAGATCCCTGAGATAGTTAAGGACATTGATTTAAACCACAATTAAGAGTTAAATATTAGCATGAGGTTTCAAAATAAGTAATCAATGCGTCATGTAATAAAGATATACTCTATCTACACATACCATACTTTCAAGGTGCATTACTTATAAGACAAGTATGAGGAATATCATTGGCTAAAGTACAGTGCTTGATGTAATTGAAGAATCAGAACAAGAACAAGTCGAAATGACAAGGAAAACCATAAGAAACCATGGCCTATACATGTGTTTTTCCATCATTGTGACAAGATCATCCAAAACTTGACTTTAATTTGATCTCATTGCATATTTTGGTCCCTATTCAACAAGTTATTTAAAGGATGCATAGCATATTTGGTATATAGTATCATACCAAAAAGGATGGACTACAAAGCACTAAGCAATCGATATCACATTTAGGAACTGAAAATGATCATGTGCTTTCTTGCCAAGGTAGTTGGCTGTTATTTAACATTTTATACCAATGTCATATTATGAGTTTGTTCATAAGAAATGTTCATAGAATAACTCAACTACAAAAGTTTTAGTGATGTTCCATTAAGCATTTTAAACCTTTTAAGCCATGTATTGACATTTTTGACTACTTAAAGCCAATTATCCAAGTTAATGGAACCTTTTTATATGACAAGTACAATGCACTATGCTAATTGCAAGCTTATAAGATGGGGCCAATAAGGTTGTATCCCTGGCAGAGAAAGAAACACGAGTCATATGTATGGTTCCTTTCCTTACTTTGGTACCGAGTGGTGCTAAATAAAATAAGGATTTGCTTGATTTCTCATAAGCATCCTAGAATTTTAACCAATGTCTCTAACCTAAAAAATAAGTAACAGCCACCACACACGTATCATATGTTCTACCGAGACACATTGCTAGCAATCTGAATACAGCATTTAGGAGTAAATGCTAAAGAAGAGGTTCATCAACATTAGTAAATTTTGCTTACTTTGTATGATGAATTGATATATATGTTTATCAAAATGTTTACTCATGGATAACATGCATAGGATATGTGCACAAGTGTCATATGGTAGATAAACAATTGGCCTAGTTATGTTTACTTTATAGAAGGCAACAAATTGGATTAAGGATATTCTAAATAGTAAATGGTCTCATGCGTATAGCATGGAAAGTTGACACTAAGGGCATATGACAATAAACTTGGTTTAGTATATAAACAGTGTACTAAAGGCAGTTAGATTCTTGCTTATAAGTGGCTTGATAAAGACAATTATATACATGTTGAATAGATATTAGGTGGAGTATGCACAAACCATACTCACACAACTTAAGGTTAGTGCAGTTTTTTTTTTAGGACATAAAGAAAAAGTTGTCATTGTTGATCCAAAGAACATTTACTTTAGTTGTGCATAAGTTCAACTGATAGGCCTTAGAATTCGAGATTAAGTAGTTGTATGATCTAATGAACAAACAATTTGGTCGGTGTTATAAGGTTAGCTTGTCATGTTGCATGTCTAACTACAATGAGTTTTAGATTTAAAAATATCCCTACTAACATGCTTTTACTGCATGTGCCATAGTTTTTATTGACCTACTATAGTATGTGAATCGAATTTTCTATCTAGATATCATAATAAATATGTATAAGAATGAGTTTCAACTAATAGAAAGGGAACTGTATTAGCCCAAAATAGTAAATCCACAACTGATGCTTGATTCTTCGATGATTTGCAAAAGAGGTTGGCTTAAGTCTTCCAAGATCGAAAATGAAATGGATTAGCGTGAAGAGCCAAAGGAACAACAATGATGTAGGTTATGCAAACAAACTAGTCACAACCAAGTAATCTATTCATCTCATTGACTGAATAAAGCTTAACGTATTTGGGCTTATTTATTTATTTAGTTAACTTGATGGTGTAGTTGACTCTATTGATATATTTGACCTTATTTATGTATTTGATTTTATGGTGTATTTAATTCTATTTATGTACTTGACTTTTATGGTGTATTTGACTCTATTGTTGTGATAACGGGTGTGATCGTTGAAATGTATTTACCATAATGTTTTGTTCACATAAATTTTTAGTTAATTTTGTATATAAGTTAATTTATTGACATATAATTTTGCATGTGATAACCTTAACATTATAAGTGTAATAGTAAAATACCTGGCCATCAAAACACTATCAATCGGGTTTAGAGGACGACTGACTTTTATACCCACAGACTAGTTATGTTTCACAAGCTGTGTGACAAGGCTAAGTAAGTTAACACAGCCAAAGTTAATTTATTTGATTAAGTATGGATTTTTTTATGTAAACATTATAACTGCATATTGATGGCAAATTGCATTCTTCGTAAATGACAAGTAGCGCAAGAAGATCACATTTTCAAGCCTCTGCTTACGGTTGTTCCCTACCTCATATAAGCAGGTTTCTATAAGGTATCTAAACTTGGTCAGTTTGATTTTAATGCAGCACTTATTGTGACCCTTATGGAAAGATAACATCTTCCACCTCATTAAGGGCAAGGCAACTATCACCTTACAAGACGTTACGATCCAGCTTGGGCTATCCCTACTTGGGCAAGGTTATGTTGAGATGGACAAATTATGATTGGTGGGCCATGTGCTAGCATTCACTTGGCTTAAGTCCACCTCCAGAGCAATAGACGGATCAGGGGTCTTGGCACACTTGTATAGAGAAATATGTAACGTAACAAATTATGACAAGGTAAAAATTGGTGGTTGTTTGACTTTGCTATACTTATAGGCATGGGATCAATTCCCTTAACTTGCACCATAGCCACCCCTTCAACTAGCCTATATAAACATACATTTTAAAGCCAATAGGTATCATATGAAGGAATATCCTTTTGCATATTCACATGAGTGTACATCTTCAGAATAATTGGGGGATATTTGATGCCAAACCTAACTAAGTATAGGGTGATGTTAATATATTTATCGTTACTCGTGAATTTTAAAGAAATTGATTATTATAGTTATCGATTAATAGTCTTGACACACTTGTATAGAAAAATGTGTAGTGCAACAAATTATAACTAGATAAATATTGGTGATTGTTTGACATTGCTATACTTGTAGTCATGATATTGATTCTCACAACTCACTCTATAACCATCCCTTCAACTAGACCCATATATGAAGAGATACCCTTTAAGGCCACCACTGATTTTTAGATAAAGGAATGTCCCTTAGCACATTTAATCGACCATAAAGGCCTTGCAGGTCTATAAAATTTTGCTAGATCAAATGAAGGACAAGTTCATTTGGCAACCATACAACCCATTGAGCATTAGACAGTTAATTCTTTACTATTGCTTAATGTCTTCATATGTATGACATGTATCTATCCCTCATTACTTACTTCTGGATCATTAAGTTTTATCATGCTAATTGTGATCTTTACCAGTTCAGTCAATAGTAACATATCCTCTAAAAGTCATTCAACATAGGCTCCTTCTATACACTTTGACTGAAAGGGAAAATTTAAAAAGATTGGCATCATGAGCATATTGTATTTATAATTACAAGGAACATATGGCAGTAGATTATTGCTTAAGCAGACATAAATAGGCTTTGTGAGTGCTTATCCTTCTTCTTTCACACAAAGTGCATTGTTTACACATTTTTGGGGTATTGTTCTTTCTTCTTTTGCATTAAGTGCACCTTTCATAAATTTTGAAGGTGCTGATCCTTTTTCTTTTGCACCTAATGTATCATTCATAAATTTCAAGGGTACTTGTCCTTCTTCATTCACATCATCAATTCTTCAGTCATACTTTTTTACCTTGCCACCCTAAACCATGTAATCTAATAGTGTGCCCTTCACAACATTATTCTCTAATCCATTTGCATTAGTTTAAAGTATGTCGGTGCATCTCCTAGACATTAAGGATCATCTTTCTAGCAACAATAGAAGTTTTTCAACCCTAACTAACCAATCTTACTTATTCAATATCCTCAATAAGACTTAGATTCTTAATCGACTCATAATTTCAACAATAATGGATGTTTGATGAATAAGAAGGAGAAAAAGAATGAGGAGAAAAAAGAAGAGAAGTCAGTGCAGCACTGCTCACAATGACTTAAAAGAAGACCTTGGTACAACACTAGAAGTCGCATTGATTGATCTAACAATTACTTATATATCATTTTGATTTCTATATTTAGAATTTTACATTTATTTTTTTACCAAATTTTTACCAATGTAAAAATTTTTATTTATTTAAAATTTACTTTTTGTAAATATTTTTAGAATGTTATATTTATTTAGAGTATCATAGCAGTTATTTTTTATTAATTTTTTTATTTTACTAATATAATAAAAATCTGTAAAAAAAATTCAAAAAGGATGCAAACCAAGTTGATTCACATCCCCCTTTTATTAAAAATAAAAATAAAAAGGGACACAAACCAACTTTTTCGAAAAAAAATCAAGGGAATGCAGACTAACCTATTCTACATCCCCTTTAATTAAAAAAAAAAATGCAAGGATTACAAACTAGCCTAGTCTATAATTTGTTGACAGGGTATAAAAAAAAAATTTATGAGTTGCAGTCTCACCTACATTATGACCCTCTAAAAAAACTTAAGTATTTGTGTCAATTTTTTTTGTGCTTGGGTTTTTAAGTCAATAATTTTTTTTAAGTATAAGTGTCAAGAAGCAAAAAAAAAAAAAGGTGATTAAAAAATACAAAAAAAGAAAGATAGAGATAAAATAAGAATTTTTTTTTGTAAAATTTATTGGGTTTAAGTTAATATGTCAAATATTAAAAAAAATGACATATCTAATTATATATATATATATATGTGTGTGTGTGTGTGAAGATTTGGTGAATTTAAAATTTTTAAAAAATAAGAGACATAATATTATTATTTAATATTACATATATAATATTTTTGAAAAAATGAATGTAGGAGGCTCAGGAGCAACTGGCCCACTCACAAACATGCTGCCTCTGTTTTAGACCATACAAAAATAAATCAATTTTGAACTAAATCACCTAAAGTTTAATTTACTTTCAAAACTATTAATTATTAAACAATGAATATATATATATATATATATATATATATATATATATATATATACATATATATATATATATATATATATATATATATATATATATAACATACGAAATTGTTAACCACACAAGTTACAGAGATCATCATTACTCGTGCCATCAGCATGATGAGTCAATGAACTTAAGGAATGCTTGCTTCAAAGTTCCCCATATGTTTCGTTGAAGTTTAATAGTGTGTTTAGATATGTGTTTGGGGAGGTTAAAATCATATTTGTTAATTATTGTTATGTAAAAATAATATATTATTGTTTTGTATAAAACATGGTTTGAAAGATAAAAAATTTTTTTCAAACAAGTAGCTGATCAGGTAAAGGGAGAGAGGAAGGAGGAAGCTGGAAAACAAAAAGAAGAAGATGAAGAGTAAAATGTATTTCATCATTTTTTGGGATGAAAATTAGACCTTATGTAATAATAAAAAATTATTAAACGTCAGATCATAAAAAAACTACTTTATCATTTAAAATTTAATTTTTTTCCCCTTTAGGGAAGGGCTATCTTTCCTCAAGTTGAGCCTCTTCCTGTAGCTAGCTGTTATAATTGTTCAAAGAGTTATCATAAGATGATATGATTGTGACCCGACGACATTTTTGGCCTGATCGAGAATTCCAACTTGTGATAATATCACTAATTAGACATCACTTCAGATTTTTCAACGTTATTGACAATATGCATACATGTTCGGTGGATTTACTACTCATGCCACCGGTGCTGCGACTAATTTATGTTTTTTTTGTTATTAATATATGAGAAAATACACTTTTTGGACTCTCAAAAATTATTTGTTTTAGTTCTTAAATTTTATAGAAACACAATTTTATCTCTGCAAAATTTTGACTCTGTTATTTATTAATCTTTAGAGTATATATATTTGCCTTATTTTTGTTATATTTTTTACTAATAATAAGTAACAAGTTAAAATTTTTTTAAAATTAAATTGTGCATTTTTAAAATCCAAAAATAAAATAGTTAAAACATTTATCTTTTAAAAACTAAAAAGTATATTTACTCTTTATATATAATAATTTAGCAAAGAATAACCTTAGATTAATTTGTATGAATCATTATTTTAGGCTTTCAAGTTGTAGGGCCCAATGCACATCGTATAACTCCAAAAATAAATGGTTACAGCTTCATTTAGAAAAAGTATCTATTATTGTCATTTATATATTATTATTATATAATTAAATTGCAAATTATGAAAAAGTTGAATCTTATGAAACTATAGGTAACAATAGTAGTCAATTTTTTTAGTATAGAAGTGCTAAAAAAATTGTGACTTGCTTATCTTTTCAAACCAATCTATCCTTATATCTTTGTTATCAGATTTGTTAATTAACATATGATAAATATGTAATTTTTAATAATAATAATATGATAAGCGTATGATTTAATTAAAAAATTATATAATTATTTATAAAAATCATATACTTATTATAATATTATTAAAAATTATATACTTATCATATCTTAATTTTAAAAAAATTATATATAAATCTTGTCCTATGAAAAATAGTTTGGGCATTGATAGATTAATTAAGAACCTTTTTCGTTTTACCAGAAAAACATTTGGAGTAATCTATTGATGATTTAACTGGGCCTATGTCAACCTCATAGCTGGACAAATACGATGGGCCTTGAATGGGTTTGGGCTGGGGAATTGGGCCTACTAATAGTCGTATCTACAAGAAAGCACGAAGCTCCGTCTAAGTCCCTCCGTCTCCTTCCGCAGCTGGCGCCGCTCTGTGTCGGGAGTCGCCTCCATTTACAGTAAGCTTCCCTTTCGCAGGTCACTTGCTAATTTTACAGCAACTTTCGCTGTCAATCTGGAAATTTATTTTCCTGAAATCTCAAGGACATTTTAGGGTGTTCGACCCCCTAATTTCACTCATTCTATTGTTGAGCTTTTGAAGCATTTATGCTACAAAATATCTTTTTCTTTCCCCCCTTTGAAATCCCATTGCATCAATCTTCTTGTCATATTGTGCTTCGCTTTTATTATTTTCCAATGTGAACGTGATCATCAGTCATTACTTTCTTTAGGAGCTTTGATACACTACAGCGGAGGAATTTATTGCTGGCTTTAGGTCATGGTGCAGTGGCAGAGACATATACTGCCTATACTTCGCCACATTGGGAAGAGAGTGAACCATGCCAATGGTGCAGCTGCAAACACTGTAATTTCTCGCATAGGGTCTTCATCTACACATGGTTAGTTTTTGCTATCTTTTAAATATTGTTTGCTTTCTCTGTTATTCTACCACTTTATGAGTTACTCTGTGTCCCGATAATTTTCAAAGTTTTCTGGTCTGCAGTAACTGGAATTTGTGAGGGTTGATTAACATTAATCATTTTTTGTGTAGGCCAGTTACAAAGGGCGTGGAGAACGCCTTTGCCCAGTATCTCAAGGCCTTTTTGGCATTACTTTCAACATCAGGTAAGTTAATATTTCCTTCCCTTGAAGATGAGTTTCTCTTTAACCATATTTGATTTTAAGCTTACAGCATACATATAAGTCATTGGATTAAAAATAGGTGCTTAAACATGCAAGCCTTTACCCTTCTTTTTTAAAAGCACAAATCTTCAGGAAAATTAGTCCAATCGCATGAGTAAAAGATCATATGGGGCAGATTTTGCCAATTAAGCTCAAGTTTGACTGACAGTTCCACAAATTCTAGCACTTGAGTACTATATCACCATCTGAAGAGAAGCTTACAGGATGGAGGATAAGATATCCTTCTAAAGATAGAGAAGAAAGGAAAAACACAAGAGAATACGAAAGGATCAAGTATGAAAACAAAGTTTTCCGATCTCTTTTTGGAAGTGGGATCTCCTTGAAGAAACTATGAAATGAACAGCACGGGGAAGCCATAATGAATTAATGACTATCCCATCCCACACTAATTATTGAGGCAAATAGACCCAATGTTTACCATAGACTCCAAACAGCTTATTCTGCTAAAAATGCTACCCATAATGTAAAAGTAAATCCCCATCTGATTTGAATTTGGTCAGGCACATAATACATATATTATAAGACAGAACTGTATTTGGGTCGTGAACCTGCAACATGCTACTATTAATCCTACAGAGTTTCGCTGTCCAAAAAGTTACGAAGTTATGACTTTTGGAGCCTTAGATTTCTAAATGGGGCTTGCAAGAATAAACACAAAAAGATCAAGAGCTTCTGTTCCAAAACACAAACCATTTACCTAATTGATGACTCTAGAGAAATGTCAACAGCACTGGTAACTGATTTTGGATCAAGTGCTGTATTTCTGCGGTAGAAATACACCATATCAAGAGTACCTGCTTATGCTTTCTTATTGGTTTGATTATCAGCCCTTTTGGGTTCTGCTCAATCACTTAGTTTACTTAGCCTTGCTGTACTAACCCAACTAAAACCACCATAAAAGATGCTTTTTTCTTGTCACTTAAAATAGAAGTCAGTTTTCTGAGAGTTTATTCTGCATATGTCAAGATTTACATTGAAAAATATGTTCAGATTTATTATCCTACTCATTAAAAGCTAGATCCTGAGGGTATACTGAGGCAGTGGTATTGTTATATCTATCTACTCAAATTCACAGCAGGGAATTTCAAGTTCCACCCAGGTGCTAGCAAATTCATCTGAGGAGACACCCATTTCATCTCCATTAACCCCAGTTTTGTCATTGGGTAGTGGTAAAGCTGAAGACCAAAAGCAGAAATCAGTTGTTAAGCCATCAAAAGTTCAAGCTGTTTTAAAGGGAATAAAGCAGGTATGAGATTACATATTTCATGCACTGGTCATCATTTGATTATTTGAAGTTTTCTGATGGGCACCAGTTAAAGTGTTTAATATTCAATGGTACACTAAATTATGCGTATTGGTAAAATCTTTCATTGTTTTCTTATTTGTAGTGCTAACCATAATTCTAATAAATTTATGGATATAAGCAGTTTCACTAAGAAGGCATTTGGTATACTATTATTTTACATTCCATGGTATCTTGGATACCATGAGATAGATTACTAAGGTATAACGTACCACGGTATTTAAAATGTCCACATTGTTGTCATAGAAAGGATATAAGTGCTATTTTATAAAAATTAACAAGCTAAAAAGGACGTGATGCGAGATTTTTATGATTTTTTGGTGGTATGAGATATTTTCCAAATGGTGTCATCCTATGACAATCTGATACCTTGGATGACATACATCATTTCGGATATCAGTGTACCAAACACTGACATCTTTGCTCTTGACTACATTCAAGATGACAACAATATACCAAACACCTCCTATAGTATATCAAGTGGAACCCCATACTGGTTCATGAGGCAAATGGTACTGAAATAGAACATTGTTTAATTTTATTAAGATTTTGCGCAGTGGCCATATTTTTTTCCTTTTACCGACATAAAAATTTTAGTTAGTTCAGAATTGAGTATCACAATAATTTGAAAAAGTAAATAATGTCGTTTTATTCATGTGGTTCCTTTGCCAGCCATTTACCTGTTTGGAGAGCATTTCATAAACTTAAGTTCAATTAATTTTTAAGGCTCTTTCTGGTCCCCACTTCCAAAAAAATAAATAAAAAATAAAAAGTTTCCAGGCTCTGACGCATGCATTTCTAAGTGATTGTGTTTTAGTGAAAAGTCATTTCCTTTTTCCTTACATGCCTTGGCTCTGACGCATGCATTTCTAAATGGTTGTGTTTTAGTGAAAAGTCATTTCCTTTTTTCTTACCTGCCTTAACATCTACCTTAACTATCTTGCTCTCAGAGTCCAAAGAAGATCAACTTGGTTGCTGCCTTGGTTCGTGGTATGCGTGTTGAGGATGCATTGCTGCAGTTGCAGGTGACGATAAAGAGGGCTTCCAAAACTGTATATCAGGTGGGTAACACTTTGGATTTTCTGTGTCACCTGTGTGGACAAGACTGTAATTCAAATGGTTAAGTCCTTAGGGGGTGCAAAAAGCTTTTTCCATCCTTCTCCATTTCTTTCTTTTGTGACCTTAAGAACATCTATTTTAAAGTGGCTTTGTAGATTCTAATGCGTTGGGACATTGTAATGACTAATGAAGAAGAAATTGCACCTACAAGTGCTTCCGAGAGTTCATTTTCTAATACAACCAATATCTAATAGCCCTTCTTTTTCCTTGTTCTATTCTGGCTTATTCTTACCTTTATTCTATACACAGCAATGTCTGATATTCTAGATTTGAGGTCTGTTCAATTTCTATCGAAACTCTATTTCCACCTTTTGTTGGAAGGGCAAAACTACATGACAATGTACTAAAATTCTACGCATTGCAGGTTATTCATTCAGCCCGAGCAAATGCAGCTCATAACCATGGGTTGGATCCAGATCGTCTTATCGTTGGTAATGATGAGAAATGAAGCTGCTTTGTCACTCTGTTTTTATCCTGCTTATGGTGTATTACTTTTTCTTGCAGCTGAAGCATTTGTTGGAAAGGGATTCTATAAAAAGAGAATTTCCTATCATTCCAAAGGAAGATGTGGAATAAAAGTCCGACCAGAATGCAGACTAACAGTCGTGGTGAGAGAGATAACTGCTGAAGAGGAAGCAGAGATAGCTAGGCTGAGGGTTCACAACTTTCGGAAGCTCACTAAGTGGGAAAGACGGCTTGTGCCGCATCAACTTATTGAGACCACTCCCATCTGGGGCCGCAAAAACAAACCTAGCAGTTAAAACTCGAGTGCTACAGCTACTGCATGAGCCAGCTTTTATTCAAGTCTTAACGTTGTGATAGGTATTTATGACGTTATGCTGGAGTGTGATAGGTTCTGCTCATGAAACACTAATCAGACGCTGGGAAATATGCAGGACAACTGTTAAAGCAAGAGCAATTTTTACTCTTGCACCCGTTGGTCATGGTTCTAGTTGCCTTGAGATGTATGAAGAAACCCTTTTTGCAAACCCATTTTCCATTTATTCTCTTTAATTTATTTTAATTGATCCTTATTTTTTACATTGATTAAGGTTCTGTATTGCCTTCCTAAGCCGTGAATGGAAGTTCTATCATGTCAGGAGAATAAGAGCGAATCATTCTCCTGCATGTGAAGTACAGAACCATGGTTCAAAATCACTTGTTTTTGTTGTTAATGGTCAATATTGTGTTAACCATTTACTAAGGTTGATAAATAAAGAAACTTTTTTGCCCCCTTGTGTCTTTAGTAGGTGGAGCGTTGCATTGGTTTAATAGACAAAAAAATATGCTATAATTATATTTATTAGGATCAAAATATTCTCAAAAATACTATTAATTTTTAAACAAAAATATAACTTATTAAGAAAGTATTTCTTAAAATCTTTTAATATTATTTATTTAGTATTAAGATAAAATTTTATTCTAAAATTAAATATATATTTGATACACATTTTTAAATTAAATATTATTAATTATTATCTATTAATTGGTTAAATTTTAAAAAAATGATTTTGTAAATATATTCTTTGTTTTTAATAACTTTATTTTTTTTGTTAAATAACTTTTAAAATGTACTAAATTTGAAAAAAATGATTATTTTATAAATTTGAGGTTGCCTTAGTTAAAACAAGTTTAGTTATAACTGTAGAAATTCATATATTTTTCATTTCCAAGAATGATCATATAATTTTTTATAATAAGAAAGTCGTGTAATTAGGTCATGTTTTAGGAGAGAATAATTTATCATATTCTCAATCCAAATCAATCAATGCCTTTTCTCAATCACCATTCAAGGATTATAGTGGAGGCTTGATGATACTCCACCGTTGGGAGGCAACCAATCTTTTGAACTGTTACACGTTGATGGGGGGATAGTTTCGCCATACATACAAACGGTCATTTACAGTTTTCCTTTCCTATTTTGCCACCTGAGGCTAGCTCAGATGACTCTATGGATAAAAACTTGAAGTAACATATTGCAAATTCGATTCTCGTCGTGTATCAAACGGGGAAAAAACAAGGGTCATTTGGGCATCAAGTTAAATGGTTGTTTAAACACAACATAACATGCAATCAAGCATTTCATGAGTTTGACTACTCTGGTCGTTTGATTATGAAGACACTGATATAGCATCAAAAATTATAATTGTTTTGAGAAAAACTCATGAATAATTTTTTTTATATTATGTTCAACGATATCCCAATAAGCTACACGGATATATTACATCCAAAAGAAAATAAGAAAAACGGGTGACAGTAATTAATGCCACTGTAACATCTCTTTTTTAGGTGTGATTATTATGTTCACTTTACAAGTACACAGTCTGCATCACCACAAAATACAGTTTATAGCAAAAAACCACAACATGCGATTCAAGCAATGCAAAGTTTTGGTCTCTTCTCTAGAACATCTTTCCAATGCCATCCTGCCGAGGAACAGATTCATGAACATCCATTCGATGGCAATTCCCTACCAATGAAGCCATCTGATCGACCTTGTCAAACAATCCTAGGAGGCCACCTGTATGAATGAAAAGGATCTTTCTCCCTTCCCACTTCTTTGGATTCTCAGACATATCTCTCAACATTCCATAAGCAGCTTTTCCGCTGACAGGGTATTAACAACCAGATATACACTTCAGTAAAATCAGCAGCATTCACATTCAAGACTATACTAGACACTCAGTTATAGAAGATTATTTAGTTCTTCTGTTCATAGAAGATGAATATATTGGCCATAAAATGAAGGTGAGTAGTATACCATCGTCTTGATATCGGTATTTTTTATGTTAGGAGACATCTAAGATGTCTGTGTTTGGTATACTAGTATAGTAGTATTCAAGATGACGAACGTGGTACAAGACATTAGGAAGTCGAAGGATGAAATCATTTTGGGTGGTGCGTCATTCCACCCAACAAATATCACATCCTTTTTAGCTTTGTGAACTTTGATTAAAAAAACCAGTTGTATCTTTTCCATGACAACTTTAAATTGTCATACAAAATATGAACTTCTTAAATACTTGGTATCCTAAATCATGGTATCCAAAATACCATGAAATGTGAGATAACAATATACCAAATGCATCCTAAATTTCTATTGAGTCATATGCTTGGTTGCTAACCATATAATTGGGTCAAGTTTCAGTATTATTTCCCTCATAAGGTTCACCATTTTGCCAAGAAAGCGTTGATATGAACTTTGTAAGTCTAAAAGATGAACAAGCATGATATGATTTTTCAGTTTTTGGTCTCACTAACTAAGGAGCTAATAATTGTTTCACCATCTTATAGGTTAATTTATTATTTCAAGGTTATTCCCTACTGCAAGGAGATGGAGAAAGCTGATGAACTCATGAAGATATTATACACCGTATGAGACAGCGAAAATACCTGTATACTGGATCAAGAACTACACCAGTAGCTGCAGAGATTTCTTTTACAAAATTAAGCTCCTCGGAGGTGTTAATTGCATAGCCAAGACCTTTAGCCTGTCAAAAACGTAAGGAATATAGTTGAATTTTCATTATCAATTAATAAGCATACTTACGCCAATAACAAAGCAAGTTTTCCATATCACATACCTGTTTATTTAAAAGACACTTCTTCTTATGACTTGTTAGCCAAAGAAGGTCTCTAGGGGTTTGATTATTGATTCCTAAATTATGACAGGGTCCACCCTTAAAAAAGTATATTCTGGTGGAGATGCATATATACACTAAAATGACTAAATTTATATCTGCATAATCTTTTTGGAAATAATTAGACAACACTATATTGAAATTTTACATGCTGATTTTGCTTTTACCACATCTCATCATATTGTTTGCTGATATCCCATTTTTTTCCAATCACTTTTCTTGTACTCTTGATATTTCTGTGAATGCAATTAAAACTCTAGCTCTTATCACGTTAGAATATTGAAAATAATTATATTTGGATCATTAAATTATGCATCAACTTATGCTTGCCTTTCTGTTAAATTAATAAAGATGCATACAAGCCTGCAATTAATTTCATTTAATTGTCTTATATCCACATTTGAAAAAAAAGACTCGTTTTTTAAAAACCAGCCACAAGGCAAATGAGTAAATATTACAGTTTTTATAAGTGTAAATTTATGCCCCTTGAACACCCAACAAAACCAGCATTGAATGGGCAAATGAGTAGTGTGTCTGTCATTCATTCAGACCACATAGGACACCAGAACTTTGGTGGACTCCAGTTTGAATAGAGGAAGAAAACTCCAGCAGGAAGGCTGAGCAATATCATGTATACACTTGCACGATAGAACTAGCCAAATCTTACCAATCAGAAGAAAGTGACCTCTTCTACTCTACCAAGACACTCACATTTTGTATGTGGACAATATCGCGAGAGTTAACACCAGCTTCGAGTCCGTCAAGAAGGCCTTGAACAAAGGTGTAGAAGTAATCAGGGTCATCACAAACAGAGAATGCATGTACCTACAACCATGAGGAGAACATAAATGATGTATGTGGCATGCAATAACATGAACTGTGAAAGTCTTCTTAAGGGAAGACATACTCTAGCTTTCAATGAACTCAATGATGATCCCAATGACAGACCAGCAATTGTACCCCCACTGGAAATGAATAAAAGTAAGATATTAAGCAGAGGAAATTATAATAAACTACGACTTAACAGATCATGTTCTTTTGAAATACAGTCCACTATTCTATACATGAATCACAATACAGCTTAAATCACTTTCTCCTGGAAGTTTGGTTGTAAGTTGACACTGTGAACACAAATAATTCTTGGGGGAAATTCCACTTACCTAACCTGAACTTTGCATTCAATTGCAATGTCACCCTGATCTAAAAAAAGTAGCAATGGACCTGCTGATCTATTAGCCCCATAGCAATGACCCTCCCAACCATAAAAAAAAAAAAAATGCATATGTCACTTGACTATATCAAGTTGAGGCTCATTAGAATATCCTAGAGTGATGCAATAAAAGCCTCCTTCACTAGAGATAAAGTCCTATGAGGGAAAAATGTTTGTAACTAGGAAAAAGATATATCAAGCAAGTAGAACTCAACCTGCCACATGCTACAACAATATCATCAAACTTAACATTGCCAGGCCCACTTTGAATCTGCTGCTCGATTTCCCGAACTGCCTCAATATAGCCCCTGAATAGAGTAAATCCTATTAAGTATGTGAATTTGATAGATAATATAATGTCTAAAATTCAAGACATAGAGCACTATGCAATTCAAAACTCCTCTCTCTTAGGCCCTTACCGATTTTATTTAGTAAGAAACATTAACCTCCTTCTTACATTTCTGTCACTGGTGATACTCATCAGACAATAAATCAGAACAACAATTCCCTTTCTTTTTTTTTTTTAATATCTCCCATGATTGTCAATTCAAGTATCACCCCATACCATGTCAGATCATCAATTGACTAAGTTGGCCATCTATGGCCAAGATGCAGCATCATTGAAATTACTTAGCATAATGGGGATTGATGTGAGATTTTTTATTTTGAAAAGAATTGTTTTTGCAAGAATTAATTTGCACATACTCTATTTTGCAAATATCGGCTAATGGAGAAGCTAGGGGTGGGCACGGGCCATAATTTGCTTCAACTCGAGTCCTGACCCAATTTCAACTTCTGGAAGAATTTTTCGTCCCGGGCCAATCAGGCCAACTTTCTTTTTTTTGGAATTTTTTAAGAAAAAAATTTTAAATTTTTAAAATTTATATTTTTATATTTGTTCAATTATTTTAGGCATATAACTATTTTTTTAATATATATTTTTTTAAATTTTGTGCAATTGACATGAAAAAATATGAACTCAAGAGAGAAAATAGGAAAAAAAACAAATATAGTAGCTAAAATTTGAAAAAATATGTATTTTTTAATTTTATTTTTCTTACATGAATGTGATAATTATATTTAATAGAGTTCTAGCATAAATTTTGACCTCTCTAGTTATTTATAATTTATAAAATATATTTAAAAATTTTTGGCTAAAATTATAAAAAGACCCTTAAAAAAAGAATTCTTTTCAATTTAGTTCCTATCTTTTTATATATAAATATATATATATAGAGAGAGAGAGAGAAAAACTTCGGGCTGGGTCCGATACGGCCAAAAAGTTATCTCGAATCCTATTTCAACCCGAAGTACTATCCCTACCTGACCTTGTTTTAATTCTTTTTTAAAAAAAAATTTCCTAACCCGTCCCGGCCCGATTGTGCATCAGGCTAGGATGAGCCAACCGGGCCAGAGCAATTTTGCACACCCCTAGAAGAAGCTTCATGCTATGAAGATACTTTCATTATCTGCCCAGACATTAAATTGTAAATAATTGGTTTAGCCTGGTAGAATCAATTTTGGGCAGTTGGGAAACTAAGCAAACACACATTTAAATATTAGATTATACATATAATAAAAAATTGCATAAACCAAACAAGTTATTTAATTTTTTAAAAAGAGGCCCTCTTACGAACAAACATTAAATCTTCCTTTCCTTAACTAAAAATCAGTAATTTAAAAGGAAATATAGTCAATGTAATTGGTGCTGTACTATGATTAAAATTAATTTCATCCCAATTATAGTACAGAAGAAGAAAAGGGAAGAAGACAGTAAAGATATACTCTCACCATGTTCCTAGAGAGTTTGATCCACCCACAGGAATAACATATGGCCTCCTCCCTTCCTTTATCAACTTTTCGTTTAAGATATTAGCAAGTGTCTAAGGAAATACCAAATTATTCAGCAATCAACAAAATCAAAATATATCACTTTGGATGACTTAAAAATATTAGATGCCAGTAAAAAACGATGGCATTGCTTACTATATATATGGATCGGATCACAAATCAATCCATTGAAAATGAATTTATCTTCATTACTTAATGAGGTTATATGAATCTCAATCCACCTTCCGTAAATACAAAGCCAATAACCAATCAAAAGCAACCAATTTCCTTTTTCTTTTTTTTTCCTTCTTTTTATTTTTTTTGTTTTGGGGGGGGGGGGGAGGACAAACCACGGTGAAATACAATGCTACTAGAATTTAGAGCAATGCATAACATATGAACAAAAAGCAACTGGCAAATGTTATTGAAAATAATGGTATTTATGAAACAGGAAATAGATATCTGCTGACAGTGTCTTGATGAAACAATTCTCTACCAAGTTACGCTAAAGATTGCAAGTACAAACACAAAAAGTGCTGGCTGCAGTAAAGTGTAGGGAAAAATGAAAATCTTTCTTCATCCTTCTGCAACAAAAAGGAAAAAAAAAAAATCCCTTAAAAGGGACTGTTTTTGTAACTATCATCATAAATAAGACGTCAACTAGGTCCTAACTAACAATAAAGTTGCTACTAAACTTCCTATTAGCAGTTTAAGTATATTAGGAATCACTTTGCTACGCTCTACTTTCGTGGAACGCTCAACATTGTCATGATGTTTATTTTTCTTCAAACACTACGCCAAAGTAGTCACATATATTGCTTAATATACAATATAGATTTCTTTTTTTTTTTTTTTGCCGCGGGTTTTGGGGGGGAGGGGGGGGGGCGCAAAAAAGAAACAAAAAATCACTTGGAAGGAACCAAGCTATCCAGTTCAAAAGCTAGAATCAGTGAACTTAATATCTTGAGAAATATGTAGTCTATTCATGAATTACCACTGCAAAAAAAAAGGCTGGTAATAAAGGGCCAATATTCTTACCACACTGCCAATTTTTGAATACTCTTCTTTGGATATAAGTTCAATGTGAGCTCCTGCCAGACGCTCAACCAGGAGGTTGCCTGTCAGTCCAGGATCTTGGTCAACAAGGACCTGCCAATAAATAAAGACTTATAAATATAATATTAATGCCTAGCAAACCCTATTTGAATACTGAAGCAAAATGTTATCGAGATATATGAAAAAAGAAAAAGAAAATGTTAACCTTAGAAGTACGCAGTATAAGATAACAGTCAAGATTTAAATACTTTGCAGCAACAGCAGTTGCACGACAGTGGTTGCTTTGGATGCCTCCTATTGTAATAATACAGTCTGCACCTTGTGCCACGGCATCTGCCACCAAGAATTCCAATTTTCTAACCTTGTTTCCACTCAATTGCATTCCTGAAAGGTCATCACGCTATATTTGGAAAATTATGTAGTCAGTAAAAGACTGGACTGAGGAAAAAAATACATCCAGATTGAACATCTATCCAAGAAGGAAAAGAAGCAAGCGAATGAATAAAGAGATAATACTCAGAAACAGTTAAAATACATAATATGAACACAGTAAAGTCAAATGAGGTTCTAATGATCTGATCCAGATATTGCTATCAAAAAATGATCACATTACTAAATCTTAAAACAAGGTATTATACAAAGGAAAAATTTTATATGCAATTCATTATATCCTTATTGTCAAGTACTCAATCAAAACATAAATTCTCTAATAATAAAATCACATGTGTATGATTTTTGCAATATAGTTTCCCAATTAAATTATACATCTATTATATTATTATTGGATCATCACACATTTTGATTGAAAAACTTGATAGCAAGAATATAAGAAAATGTATATTAGTCCTTATACAAACTAGTAATCAAAACAGGCCTGTGTAGAAACAATCCTCGACAACACAAAACCATATTCTTAATCCATATAACCAAAATAATCCTAAGACATTTTTGCTTACATTCTCTGACTGACATCTTTAATGTATAGTACTACCAAAAGCAAAATAGATGAAAAATGAAGACGACAACAACGACAATAACCAATAAGTTAAATAACATAAACCCTACAAAGCAGTACCTTCAACCCCAAAACGGCATTATGAGCATAGATAAGGCAATACCTTGAGCCACACCTCCGTGTTGCTTGGCAAATTAGGAAGGTTCCATTTGTGAATTGGAGTGGGCAGCTGATAACAAGGAGAGAAATTGCTCTCAGTACAACTTCATTTGAAGAAAGTTAAAAACAAAACCAGTATCACAATTCTTGCGAGACCTAGGCAGCCAAACAGAAGCTAAGTGAGAATTCAGAAACAGAGAAATTGCGTGAATTTGCTTACATGGCCAAGGGAGAAGACATGGGAAGGTAAGGGATTGAGATGGGACGCCCAGGAAGGAGGGGAGTAAGTCTTCTTCGTGAGGAAGTCGAAGCTGGATACCCTGGAAGACTCGTCTTTGGTGCTGGCAACGGCATCGAGTTTAGCTTCCATGTTCTGAAATCGACCGTTGCCGAACTTGAGAGAAGAGGATCGTGACCAGGGAAGGCCTTGGGGGCTCAATCTGTGGTGGGTCAGAGGGTTGGGAAGATGGTGGTAGTGGCGAGTGTACAACATCTCATTCCATGCTCGGGACGACGATGAACCTGAACAATGATGTAATTGATGCACCTCATTTTGGTCGCCTCCAATCAATTCCACCCCCCCCCCCCGGTCTTCCTTCTCTCTCCCGGGGGGTTTTTCTTTTTTTCCCCTCTTTTTTGTGCCTTAACTATAAAAATTGGTTTATTAATAAAAAAATTCAACTGGTTTTAAACTTTAATTTAATTATAATGTAATAAGATTATAACTTTATTAGAGAGAAAGAGAATTTTTAGGTTTATTAAGTATTATACAAAAATCAAAATATGACATAACGCAGGTGACGAAACTTTGAGATATTTTAATATTATTTATGCAGTCTAATTGGATATAAAAATATGATAAATCACAATAATAACAATAAACTAAGAAAAAAAATAAAATAGTAAAAAAATACCCACAAAAAAACTCTAACATTGGAGAGGCTATAGACTTTCCATCAAAAACCAATTCCTCCTTACCTTACGTCATCTTTTTGTCCCACCTCACCCCCCCCCTCACACTAAATGATGCATAGTTAGTTACATGACTCCCTTTATTGCCTCTTCTAGAATAGGTTCTAGCCCTCTCTAATAATTTACTCCCTTAAATCCAAATCTCTTCTTTTCTACTTTCTTTCTCTTATTATAAGTTTTCAATAACATAGGTGTAATAATTTTAGATCTATCATTTCTCTTCCCATCAAGTTTTACCTTGTCCTCAATGTAAAAATTAGATAGTTGGATCATAGCAATGCCAAGCATCATCCCCCACTTAAGACCATTAAAATTACCCTTCTCATATGCTATTGCAAAATTACATGATAACACAAGTTTATCCCATAGTAAAGTTAAAATATAGTGCTTAAGCATCTCATTTGTATACATCTTAAACTATCTAACAATCCTTTAAATCCAATTTTCAATAGTGAACATGCCTTGAGGGCTACCAAAACCATGACTAATTTTCTTTGTTTTACATACTTTCTCTAACATAAAATGACCAAAAACAAGGGAAACATACTTTTGGTGCTTCTAAAAGTTTGAGTAGATAAAATATTTTGAACTTCATTCTCACTGTCCACTATTCACACTACCTTGTTATATGGTGCCAAATAAAATTGCTCTTGATCTCCTATTTAAATTTTCTCTTCAATCATCTTGTTGCACTAGCTAAATCGAAAACAAAAATCCACATCACCTTGTCTCCAAATCTCTCTATATTAGTATGACAATATTTAGCATTATTAGAGTCCTATATTACTAAGATGGCTAGGAACTCTTCATACTCAACATGGACCTTCCTTGCTACTAGTTTTGTCTTTTCATAAGTATTGATAGAAACTCCTCTTATTTTAAAACTAACGATCTTCATCTTGTTCAATGCATCAATCAAATTTTGAATAACCAGATATTAGCAAAAACTCCCTAAGAGATGATTTAATCTCATTAATTCTTCACTAAGGTCATCAAAGTCCAAAAATCATAGTACTTGATTATGAAAGCAAGGTAACCATAGCACCCATTGAACTATATTCCCTTTACACCTTACTAATTGTAGAAACTATAAAAGTGTATTAGCAAACCCCATGGCCCTCATAACCATCCTGTAAGTGAAGTGATAACCTTGGCAATTGCTAATTGAGTCAATAGATACTTAAAAACTATAGCCCTATCACGCTCATGATTTGCATATATGAAAACAAATTTTAAATAATCATCAACAAATCTTCTTAGGTAATCCCATGCTACACCAAAATAAGTGAGATTGAATGACTTAGTGGCTTCATCATACAATAGATTACCCTAATTAAGATCAATTTTAATAAATTAAAAAATAATTAACTCCATCCAAATGAGTTCTAATAATGCTTTACCAATATAATTATGAGTTTCCTAATTTAGGGATGCCACTTTGTTAATCATAATTCCATAAACAAGTTTGGTAGTTAAAACCCATTTCCTTGAAATATCATCCACAACTATTGGAACATAAAATCCTTTTATACCCACATGCATATCTCAAGATCGTCTTTGATTTGCTTCCTCCAACTCATAATCATATTTACAAGACAATTCTTCTTTAGCCACCTTAATAGCTCTGTCAAGATGAAGTCCTTTACTAATTAGATTTGTGAAATATAAAAGAAGTTCACATTCTTAATGTCACTCTCGATACTATCTACAACACCATGGTATTGAATTTTCATTGCAACATGCATACCAATGTTTATGACAACTCAATTGACCATTCTACTTTTCCTTGTTTGACTTTTCTTCTTCGAGAGATCTTCCCTTTCATCTTCTATATTGTCTTTTTCATCCATAAATAGTACTTAAAGCAGCCTTAATAATAGGTAGGGGTGTACATGGGCAGAGTCGGGCCGGTCATCTATCTGGCCCGAAGCCCGGCCCGATTTTGATATCGGGCATGTTTTTATACCCGTGGCCTGCCCGGCCAGAGGAAGCCCCATTTTATATCGGCTAGGGCGGACTAGGGCGGCCCGGACCAGCCCGAAAATATTTTTTTAACAAACAATAAATTAATTATTCAATAATCAAAAATTAATTCCAAACAAAAATAAAAGCATTCAAAATAAAAATTAATGCATCTAAATAAAGCTTTTATATATATATATATATATATAACAAAGAGACTCATCAATCATTCAATTCCAAACTAAAATCCACAAGATAAATTATTAAAAATATTATAAAGACTTAAAACAATAGCATACCTCAAAATAAAAGTATTATTCAGAATGATTGGATCAATGTGGAAGAATAATTGCTGAACAAGTAGTAGGTAGCCTCTATAAAAGTTGGAGTAAAGATAATGTTTAGCCTTATAATGCAACAATATACTCTCACATTGAGATATCAAAATTATTTATAATTTAAAAATTAAAGAGAACAAGGCACACTTCCAATCTACTTACTTATTAGGAACATGTTGCCTTGATGTATTATCAAGCACTCTTTATGACTTCTAGGAAAATTTCAAACTCCTGCCCACGTAATGCATTGGCAATGGCCTGCGTCAAAATTTTTACAGCAAAGCTAATCTCAACCTTAAATTGGTAACTTCTAACTTCAAATCAGAAAACTCTAATTAAAACACTACTTTCCTACTTTGTATATAATTAAACTACTGTAAAACATTATTAAAGCTAATCTCCACCATTGATGCACCTAAATAGAGCTTATATATATATATATATATATTCAACAAAGACACTCATCAATCATTCAATGCCAAACTAAAATCTACAAAACAAATTATTAAAAATATTATAAAGACTTAAAACAACAACATACCTCAAAATATAAGTAATCTTCCATTATTGCTTTGTGAAAGTTAACATCCCTACCAAAGTCTACATTCTCAACATTTCCTATAAGTAGGAATAACAAATCAACCATTGGAGAATATAAACTATTAAAGCTACAAAAATAAAAAGGACTTAAAATTAAAAAAAATGAAAACATTAACTAACCTTACAAGACCAATAATTGTTTATTATTGCATCGACAATAACCATCTCCATTTAAGTGTTCATTACCATCATTTTCAACAATCACCAAATCAATCAATTGAGAATCAAATAAATGAAAAAAAAATCTTGAACACATAGTTAAAATAAAAGAAAAAAATTCTTTTACACATCAAAATGCAAAAATATTGTGAATACAAGTAGTCAACTAATAACAAACAACAATCAAAGAAAATCACATAATATCTTAAGTATATTGCATTAAGAGTCATCAAATAGAAAATACAATGCGTAAATTAAATTGCAAAGCTACAAAAATAAATAAAAGCATATCAATCTTTGGTGACACTTGTTCCTCCTGAAATCTCTGTAAAAATAAAATAATTGAAAGTTAGAAAGTTAAATTCACAAAAAAAAAATGCATCATACTTAATTTTTTCTTAAAGTATAGAGTTTACCTAATTTAATCATTTTCTCAGACTCTTCGTACTGATCAAAGTCATTATCATTGAAATTGAACACTTGAGGGGATAGCCAATTTTTGGTGCAGATAAGTGCCTCAACCATCTTTGGTGATAATAACTCCTAAATACATCAAGCACCCGTCCACTAGTGCTAAAAGCAGATTCAGAAGTCACAGTGGATACTGGCACAGCTAATACATCACGTGCAATCATAGAAAGCACTTTATACTTTCCAGCATTATCTTTCTACCATGCCAAGATATCAAAAGACCCCTTCTCTTCAACTAGATCAGCTGCAAGATACTTATCTAACTCCGTTTTTTGGTCACAAGTGAATTTCAATTTTTTTGATGCAAGCCACTTGTTTTTTGGATCAACATATGCCGGTATCCTCTCCACTACATCTCTTCCATTAGATCCACTGCGATTGTTATTTTTTTCACTTGATTCATTAACAACCCCCACATAATATTGTTCATACAGACGATACAAGACATCTTTGATTTTTCTTTTCATTGTTGCACACACATAATGATCAAGATATATATCATCGAAAGCAATGTTAACATATGCAAGTTTATACCTGGGGTCCAATTTCACTCCTATTACCAACAAAGGGTTTATATTTGCTGGCTTTCCCCAATACTTATCATACTTTCTCTGCATATTCTTAGCCATATCTCCAACAAGAGTATCTGTAGATGTAGAACTTGCTTGCAACATAGTTTGAATATGAGCAATTTCATGAAAACATACATTTGATGTCACATATAGTGATCCACTAAATTTCAATGTAATATTATAAAAGACTTTTAAAAAGTCAATAAACACAGAAGCATTACTCCATTCATATGTCATAGGAAGACCAATTCGATGATCATCTTCTTTAAAATACGTATTATATGCCTCATCTTCATCTTCCATTCTCTCAAATACTTTTTGAAACTTTATGGCATGCTCCAACATCATGTAGGTGAAATTCCACCTAGTTGTTACATCCAAACATAAGAGACTCTTAAACTCTATCTTTTCCTTTTCAACAAAACTTTTGAATTTTTGTAACCTTGCAAGAGAAGATCTAACATATCTAATAGCATTTCGAATGGCAGAAATAGAGTCATACATATCCTTTAACCCATCATTCACTGCTAAATTCAGAATATGAGCACAACATCTCACATGCAGATAATCCCCATCACACACTGACCCATTCTAGTTTTTTAACCATTTTTTTAAGTATGCCACTGCAGTATCATTAGAGCTTGCATTATCAACTGTTAGAGTGAAGACTTTTTCAATGCCCCATTCCAATAAACATTTCTTAATTTCCTTTCCTATAGTGTCACCCCTATGATTTTCAACTATGCAAAAGTTTAAAATACGCTTCCATAATCTCCACTGTTCATCAATAAAATGAGCTGTCAGGCACATATAGTTAAAATTTTGAGTTGATGACCAAGTATCTGTAGAGAGACACATACGAGCACATGATTTTTTTAACAAATCTTTCAATTTCTTGGATTCTTCATGGTAGAGTTTTAGGCAATCCCTAGCAACTGTCACTCTTGATGGAATTGGAAATTTAGGTTCCAAACGATTCAATAATTCTCGAAACCCATTCCATTCCCCAACCCGAAAAGGCATCTCATCACATATTACAAACTTAGCTAGAGCCTTTCGACATTCATCTAGACTATATGTATGAGGGACCAAAGATCTTACAACCCCCTCAACATTGTCTCCGTCACAAGGATGAGTATATTCTAAAATAGGTTGATTTTTGGTCCTATGCGGGTATTTCATACATGATTTTATATACCTATTCAATGAATTTGTTCCATGTTTTGTCGGGTGACAAGCATAGGAAGCCTCACAATGTCTACGTACAGCTCTATGTTCCCCTCCAGTTTCATCCAATGGAAGTTTTCTAAAATGCTCCCACACACTAGACTTATTTATAGGGATTTTTCTCTTTCCACCTACATTTGCAGAAAAGTGTGGCAGCAGAAGCTGCAGTTGTAGCAACATCTGAAACCGGAGAGTGTTGGGTGGAAGTATTACCAAGTTGGGGTTGAGGCTGGGGTTGGGATTGATCTTGAGTTTGTTCAGTACTCTGATCTGCCATTGGTGCTTTTGTTCCTATAATAGTTATTAAAATTCATATGATAATTGAATAACTCAAGAAGTAAATAGCAAACATATTTGGAGAAGAAACATAAATAAGGAAAAGGGAAAGGGATTACCACCACAAGGAAGTTAAAAGAATGAGAAAAAGTGGCTAGTTAATTCAACAAAAATTACGCATATGTATAGATAATTTTTAATTTGACAATTGGTTTTCAACTAAAATCTGTACATTTTAGATGGAAGTGTAATTTATTAAAAGTTAAAAATTTAAAAAAGTTAATTACAAACATCAAATTTCAAAAACTGATCCTTAAATAATTAAAAGAAATATAAATAAGGAAAAAGTTAACCTTTGTGTGCTCCTTTTATCTATCTATAATACACAAAAGAATAATGTGAGAGAACATTGGATTTCTAACGTGAAGCTCAATGGAAGTTAAATTTTAGTGTTTCTCTTTTTAACTAAATCTTGTGTTCTCTAATTAACAAACAAAAATTTAAAGAAACATAAAGTAAGGTACTTTGTGTTTGCTTGTTTAAGTAAAAGAAGAAAACATTTTTGTTAAGGGAAAAAAGAACTCCAAAATTCTAAAATGTTATATATTTCGAAAAAAAAATGTCATAGAAATACTGTAAACTTTAGCACAAATTTGCCACTAGAAAACTAAGTTATAGGCATAAACAAGATCATAAAATTATCAGCCCAGAAAGTGTTCTCGAACCAAAACTAATGCTTCAGTCTCATAACAACCTAGAGCAACTCATAGCATACATGCTAATAAGGGAATGCCTAGACCTATGAAAAAACACACAACTTTTGCAATTCTGATTGTAAGCATCCTTTGATCTGGTAAACAAAAAGCCTATTTATAATGTAAGCTAAAAGAAATCTTCTATTATGTAAGCTAAAGGGCATCTTATATGCAGCAATAGAAAATCTAAATTATTAGCAAATTAGAACCTAAATCATCGATCAGAAATTGTAAGCAACAAAGCAAAACAATGATCAGAAAGAAAATCATATCAATTCCAAATAATAACTTCATAGAAAATGGTGAATAGAAGGCATATATCAGGGGGGGAACCAAAAGAAGATCTCACATAGAGACAGAGTAACACGAAGGCTTGAAGATGGAGCTAGCTTCGAGGGTTGTGGCAGCTGCAATAGTTGGAACCTATAAGAAGCTGGCAAGAACAGATCAAAAATTCAGAATGGATCCAGTGCTCCACAACAACAGATCAAAGGGAGAATCACTAATTAAAGAGCAGATTATCATCAAACCACAAGAAGAGGGAGACTACCTTATGTATTTGGGCTCGTGGCTGGGTGTAATAGCAAAAGCAAAATGTCGTCCTGTCTATTGTGCTGTGATGTGCAGTGCGTGGCTGTTGGGCCTGAGCTTTAGACCTTGAACTTCCCGTCGATGAGTATATTGGTTAATGGGGGGAAGAATCTCTCTATGGTGGGGAGAGTAGCGCTGCAAAGGAGAAGAAGCACGCTGCAGGGAGTGAAGCCAGTGATTGTTTGATGTATCGAAGCCGGTCTTCTAGCTTTCGCATCTCTTTAGTTTAGTAATCCGCTTCAGATCGATCTGTGCCTTGATCTCTGCCCATGAATCCCTCATCACCGGAGGTTTGTGGCTGGTGCTGCTCTGGCCACGAACTTCACCCCGCTAGCTACCAGTTTCCAGACGGCTTTGGCGAGCAATTGATGGATGATGAAAGAGTTGATGAATGGATGAGAGATGAACTGATGAAGTGAAGACTGCGAGTTGCGAGCGCCGAGGACGAGGAGGAGCATAGGGGCTGGCGGGTTGCAGTTGGGTTAGGGTATTACTGTGGAGTGGTTGAGTCTGATTGATGGCGATGCAGAGAAGCAAGAAAGAGACATGGCTCTGAGGCTCTCTGATCATCGATGCACGACGAGGCTGAAGTCTGAAGATTTGGATAGAAAAAATGACTGGGCTGGGCTTGTAGTAGAGTTACAGAGCATATACTGCTTATTGGGCTTAAAAGAAGATGCCAAGATGGTGCGACTGGAGTGGACTACGTAGGTGGCTTCAGAAAATCTAATTTTAATTTTTTTATATACTTATACCGGGCCGGGTCGGGCAAATATTGTTTAAAGGCTCTGCCCGTGGCCTGGCCCGGTTTAAAAATTTTAAAAATTTTTACAAGTTTTGCCCATTTTATTTTTGGCCGGACCCAATCCGACCCGATTAGACCGAGCGATATCGGGCCCCTCGGGCACTTCGGGCCTATGTACACCCCTAATAGTAGGTACTTAGACTTATTGTTCAGCCTATTATGACAAAAAGCAACCCCTAACTTACCTTTTCTTGCTATATTAGTGATGGATATGTGAGAAGAAAAACCCAATCCCAAGTTTTGTTCCAACATTGTAGATGAAAACGAACCCACCTTTTCCCTCACCAAACACTACATTTCAGTGTGCTTAGAAGGATTCACATCTTGGGTGGTTTCTTCTGGATCAGAAAATTGGTAACTTGTAACCCTCTAACTTCAAGTTGTTAAGTAATTGAATATTATATCAAAGTGGCAAAAGTATGGCAAAATTTTAGCCATAAAATTTCTTTTATTTTATTTAACTATATAAATCCTAAAATAGATCTCATGTTCAATTAACTATCATGTGTTGAATAACCAATTACATATATACAGCATTCATCAAACTACAAGTATTACTAATAATGTTCTAGTACAAAGTTTGCACCGAACCATAAAACAAACTCTAAATTGATACTCTTAATATTATCACAAATATTTAGTGGATAAGGCTTATGCATCTTCATAACACTATCCTCTAAGATATTAGAAGGCTAGCATACTCTTAACACTTGAATTTACTATTGGCCTTGTCTGAATACATCACTAGGTGTAGTAAAATTTTATATTCTTAGTAAAAAGGCTTACTAATTTTGAAAACTCAAAATAATTTGACTGCCACATGTGCAATTTTTTTTTTTTTATATTCCCTTGTCCATGACATATAAGAATAGCGAACACAATAGGGTAAACCTAATGCAAATAGAATAATATTCATATAGTTGATAAAAAAAGAATAATATTCATATATAAGCATATAAATATCTAGGCATAGATGGCATATTCCTATATATGCATATTCATCTTGAATCACATTCAAATATTATTAATCATAATCGTGACATATTGAATTTATCATATCTAATCATCACAAATCATAACATGGTTAATACATCACAAATTAAGACTTAATTAATATCAATATGCACTTTATGATAGTATATCACATATCATATACAATTGCCCTGAAACATAAATACATAGATATATATCATAATACCACTTAATTTCAATTATATCTTCCAAAGACATCTTTTAAGCAACATTAATTCAACATCATAATAACAAACTCAATTCCTCACATATGATTTCTATGTATCGCATAACTTGATACTTGTTGGTATGCCATATCATTTCATTCATAGAACCTTAATAATACTCCAATCAGTACATCCTATGCTAAGGAGATGTAGATGATTTCACCTTGAAAACACTGGCTATTAAGAAATAATGACCACAAGCCATATATCAAGTTTCCCACACCACTTATACAAGCTTAAGTTTTCGCAATCATAAGTAACCTATCCAAGCATCCTATACTACTTAATGTGAAACTTAGATTTTTAGTGTCGTCAAGGAAGAAAACTATTTTCTTTAGTTATTATGATCACTGGATTCTTCATTTTATAGACAAGATTAAATATACTAAGACATGCCCTAGAGTAAATCCACAAACATCAACTTGAAACCTAAAAGCCACATGAGGGCCTCTTAATTCTCCTATAACCCCCTATTATAATCTTGTCTTTGGGAAAATGAGACTTCAAACAACAAATGACTTTAACCCCCAAGTTGATTCCAAATGATCATATACTCCTTTTCATATAAATAAAAATTTTGTCTCTATTGATCTCATCCCTTGAGAACTCTATCTTCTAGAGATTTACTAAGAATTTGAGAGTTCATAAAATCTCATTCCTAAGAAATGTCTCATATAAGGAGTCTATTTCTTGAGAACTTAAAGTTCTTTTACCTATAGCAAAATCATTTCAAGTGTATATGCAAATAGATATCAAATAATCATCATACAATTACATGTAACATACAACATACATTTAGCCATGTATAGTTACATAATAACAAGGTCTCATATAAACATCTCTTTACTTAAATTTATATTCTAAGTTATCCAAGTCATGTTTCTCATGCTTACACATACTCAACTTACACCTACTCATCTACATCACAAATTATATATATAAACATGTGTCATAAATCAAATATATATATATATATATATATATATAGAGGCATATATAAGTATGGAATAAACATGGCATACAAGCATCCATATATATATGTTTACATAACCTATACAAGACACCAATATTAACAATTGTCTATATCAATTCTAATAGAACCCTTTTCCTTTTTAGCATATCTTTTAATATCTTTCATATCTTGATTAAGTCCATATTAAGGTACTCTAAGCGCCAAGGTCATTTACACATGGAAATAATCTAAAGTTCAATCATCTATGTATAAGAATCAAGTTATTTTTATATACATAAGAATAGTTCAAAGTTCAATTATCCATGCATGGGTCTTTATATTATTCCTTGCTTGGGGAATTATGTGAAATATTACTTGACTTAAATTCTTTAGATTCTAGAACAATTTAGATAGGCAATTGTGTATGCAAACATCAAACATACAATGTGCATAATCAATTAACAACATTCACTTTATATACCATTGATATCCTATACAACCTATGTGATTTCAAATGACCAAACTGTGCCATTATAAAGCTAAAAACATAAATAAAACACTAAGAAATACAAAGAGCCATGCATATGCACAATTAGGTCATGCAAGTTTTTGATGGTAGGGTCATGGTGTAGCACATGACTTATGTGCTTATAATTTAAGAATCGCACGACCTCATACAAATTTACATGCTGGTGAAAAGGCATGTGTTTTCCAAAACCTAAATATATGAGCATGGCTTGTGTAGCTTTACACAATCGAGCTATATGTGACTCCTCTATTTTGAAAAGCTTATTGTAATCAATCTAAAAACATGTTATCTTTCCATTTTATACATCCCCAACTATCCTAGCATGATTATAGCAATGTAAAAGCCTTAAAACTAAACACAAAGCAAATTAAAAACTCATGGAATCTATTCCATGATTCCTCCTAAATTCAATCCACTTGTGGTTTTGAAAAGAAGATAATTGAGATATTGATGTACAAGACTATGTAAACTACCCTTATATATTTAAACAAAGGGCTTATTCTTACCTTAATCTTTTTCTACACTTCTTCTTCTTTCTTTATTTCTTCCTACATAGCTTTCTCTTCCTTTGTTACTCTCCAACTTTCTCTCTTATTCTCACATTCTCTTTCATTCTTCTCTTCTTAGCTCCTCACTATCATTGGAGCTCTCTCTCTCTCTCAAGTTGAAGTGTGTGTGCATGTGGATTGTGTTTTTAGATGAAGCAAAGGAGCTAAAGGTCCTATTTATACAGAATATAGGTTGATTATTCCTTCTCTACTCTAAATCCCCCTCTCTCACTTTCTCTCTAATGAATGGCTTTCTGAAGAAGCTAAAGATTCTTACTCAATCCATTTTGACTCATTCTCAATTTTTGAAACATGTTTTAATAGAGATGTTTTTAGTTGACTAGTGTTTGATCTAAATTTTAAAGAGCATTGTTTTGATTTATTAGGTGCTCTAGTTAGATAAATTCTTCTTATTGTTATGTGGTCATTTTTATATAAAGATATTTACCTAAGTTTACTTTTTTTTTTGGGAGAAAAATCATATTTTGACCTTTGTAATTTGGTCTTAGCTAGAATTAAGCTTTAGACTTCACCTAAATTTTTTTATTTCTCAAATAATTTTTTTATATTTTTAGTGCTTAAAAAGTCTAAGAAAGTTATTGAAATTCTTTTCTTAAGTACTTATTATTAACTATTATTAACTACTCCATTATTTAATTATCTCTAATTAATTCCTAGAAATTCCTAGTAATTAATATTAATTCCCTAATTGATCCCACAAAATTTTGTTATATTACTAATAAATTCCTCAATTTTCTTTGTACCTAACACTAAAAAAAATCTCATATTATTCTGTGTAATTATTAACTAAATAATTTTAATTATTTAATTCGCCTAGTATTAATTTTAATTAAGGGTTTAATTTTTAGAGATGTCATAATCCAAAAGTATTGGGCAGCTTTAAAATAATTGAATTGAATAACTTGTTGGGCCAAGTTGTTACTGCTGCTAAATATTATCAAAGAAGGTCCAGTAAGTTTTCCTTCCCAAAGGCATTTGGGCTTCTTCCCCAGTCGATTTTCCAGGCCGATCCAATGTCCATTCAGTCCTTTCCCTTTTGCCCTCTTTTTGAACGTCTTTTGTTGTCAAAGGCTGGAATTGTGAACGCTGCTCTAATTATTTGCCCAGACTGCTCACTTGCATGAAAACAATGCTCCATTGCTCTCTCTTAGCTATTTCAATGTTGGGTAGGACATAAATTCCTTCTAACTTCGTCTGTTGCTCTGGTTTGTTCGCACCAGCCAATGCAGTCACGAATCTGACAACCAAAGCACCTTCTTTGGAGTTCTTTTCTCTGACTTCCTTTATCTGAAGTTATTGCTCTTCCTTGTCTTTCAACTTAGTTGATTCTTCATAGAAAAAAACCAATAATAGACCTCGAGTAATCTCCTCCACAGTTAACACCCTCTTTTCCATTTCTGAACTCTGCCTTCTCCCTCTTTAACTCTGCCAAAAAAGCCTTCTGATCCTCTTTCTTCCTTCTCTATTTGTAAAATGGGCTGATTAATTACAACTTTGTTTTTGCCTTTTAAATGATTTAGAGTTTCCAGCATCTCTAAGGCCCATTTTTTCATAAGTACAACATTTTTGTTTTTATGGCGACCATATATTGCTCCGACTTATAAACTTTCTCTTCCAGCTTAGTATCCTCCATCCCCTTGAATCATATCGCTTTCATACCAAATTGATGAAACTCTGAGGAATTCTAGTATTACATGTGCAATTGAACTGCAATACACCGGTTCAACAGAGAATTGGATACGAAGATATGGTAGATTGAAGTGATAACAATGGACAAAGAAGAAAAGAAAATAGCAAAAAATACATAAGAGACCTCTAGTATTCGAGATGCTGGAACTCTACCAATAGCCAATTCTTTTTTGCCTCACTCTTCATAGACCCCTCTCAATATATCCCCCTTCTAGCCACTTTATCTCTCTTTGCTAGCTCACCCCCTTCCCATTAGCGGCTACATAGTTGCTTGACTTCCTTTCTTAGCTTTATAAAAGTTTTAAACCCTCTAATAATTCACTCCCTCAGACCCAAATCTCTTTTTACTTCCTTTCTTCTGTTACAAGTCTTCAATACCATTTGCCCAATAACTTTGGATCCATCAATGTGATTAAAAACTAAAACGTCAACATTACATTTTTCAGTGAAGCTGTTAAAAATTTAATTAAAAAGAATTCCAGATAAATCATTTTACACGAATATAACAGAAATCATAAGCTATTTTTTTAACTGAATTTTTAAATATATAGGAATTTCGGGCAATTTAATACCCCGTTTGCCCCAGATACTTTTCCTTAGTTACCAGTGTCTTCGTAGCCTCTAGACCTTTCCCTCTTTGTTCGATCTGTTTTCTAAAAAGAATGCATTTAGCAAATGGGACAAAAATTATATTGCTTCACATTTTTCTTCTTCTAACGGGGATTCAGGTAAGAAATATGAAGGCATCGTCTACTGACAGCTTATGAAGAATGGAAACATGATTTTTTGCTCCTGTTATATTTGAAACAAAATAATAATTGTCAAGATAAGCTTGAACATGAAGAAAGCATGCTTGGCCAAACTGCATAGTCAAGACTGGTCAAAATTTCACCATTTGTTCAATTAAATATAACAAAAAGCACTCAGGTATACAATTCTTTCGGTAATTGTGTAGTGTACATCTAAAATGCCGAAGATCCACCTCTTGTCTTCCCTATCAATACGTCCTTGGCTTCATTTATCTTAGAAGCAAGGTAATGGCTCCCACCAGCATCGGGATGATTTGCCATCATCACTCTCCTGTGAGCCTCCTTAATCTTCTCCATCACAGTACTTTCTCTGAAAGTGGCAATTAATTTGAGCTTCAATGTCAGTTGGCTCTTAAAAAAGATATATCTAGCAAAAAACAGTTCAACATTTTTCTGACAAAAATATTTCTATTTTAGAAACAATTAAACAAACAAATGGTTAATTGTCCATATATGGTTAACAAATAATACAGTGCAAAGTAGAACTGACACGGAATTAGAATTTGCAACAAATTAATGGTTGCTCCAAAAAAGAGCACAGCATATAAATAAATAAGTTACCGAGTGGGTTATGATGAACAGGTTATACACATGAAGATATACCTGACTCCGAGAATTAACGCTGCTTCTCGTTTGGTCATAACCTTCTCAAAACCACCAGGATAAAATCTTCGAGCCCGCGGAATTTGAGGGCGAGCTTTGAATGCATGCCATGCAGCAATCAAATATCTTCCCCCCAAGGCGGCAGCTGCCGCAGTAGTACCCAGTACCAGAGGTGATTCCTATACAAGTAGAAAGATATATATAAATATGTTGGGTCATTCATAAAGACACCTATATATATAATAATAATAACAACAATAACAACAGAGTTTATATAACTAAGCAGAAAGATGACATACTCCAGCAAACAGAATAATACAGAAGATCTTGTGCTTGTTTTTAATCAAAAGGGAAGTCAAGGAAATTCTCAATTTCTGTTAGCCACTCATGTAAAAGTCCTGCTAAAAGAACAAATCACTATGGTTCTTGCCTCATTGACGTCCTGATCTCGTAATTATAGGAAAAATAAATAAACTAAAGAACCAAAACCACCATATTGCCGACAAGATTTGTTAGATATTCAAGTTTAATTGAGTCAGGTTTTGCTCAAAACGTAAAAATCAAATCAGTGATAAAGCCCAAACTCTTTTATAACCTGAAAAGATTACCATGGTTCAATATAGTACACATAAAAGCAATCAAGTGTCATTTGTATAATAATTATTTCTGCAAAAGCAAAAATTTGGACATGTCAATTGTTCTTATTGCATTTCTTGCAAGAGCTGTATTGCAAGTACTTTAGAATTTTGTATAAACACACTTAGGTCTTGGTTCTGAATAACTACTAACTCTTTACTTCATGAAAGGGAACAAGAATTTTGCTTTTCTTGATAAGGGGAGACAAGATGTAGATCACACTAAATATTAGATGTGTCCTGTGAGTGAAGAAGCAAGAACATTCTTAGACGACAGTGAAGCTGTTTAGAACCAATAACTAGTCTTTAGATATAATTAATGCTCCAGCATAAGATATGAATGTTCAATAAAATGGCCTGAAGTTCCATTAAGATATACACAATTTTAGTTATAGCTGAAGTACTTGCACTAACTTTTTAAGTTGTCCTCCTGTTATAGGAGAGAAAGAAAGAGGAAGGGAGAGAAAGCAAAGTAAAATTACTCAAAAACTAGGAAGTAGAAGATATCCCGCCAACATCTATAGCTAGAGCTTCTGCTATGTCAGATTTCAGCACATTGTTACACATCTTGACCTTCTTCTACTAACCAATATATCCTTCAAGAAGATAATTTATTACATGAATTCAACTGTGATCTAGAAGCACTAGTACACCTTAAAAAGCCAAAGCTGCTTGGCCCAGCAGCAAATTGTGTGGCTGAAATGCTTAATCCAGGATGAAATCTACAGCCCAAATGCCTTCATAGAGCCATATTAGGAATTTAGGACAAGACTTCAAGACAACCAATTATCACAGACATGCTTACTTCATATGGAGTTCATATTACTCATGGTAGGTTGGGGGTCTATTTAAGGTTGTCAGACCACATATCATTTCCATCGAAGAGGACTATAGGGGCAAGGCCAAGGACAAGGACTCAAGGAGAACATGCAACACAATAGCTAGCAGTTTTGTAGACACGTTTAATTAGTTGAATATAACGACATTTATTTCGGAATGGTACAAATACACTTCTTTTTAGGATTATTCTGCTTCCCGTGCTCACTTTTCTTCGATGTATCATCCTGAATTACTCCCCTAGCCAATATATTCCATCACGCCCACTCAATAATGAACCTAAGATATCCAGGCCACCATCTCAACCTCTCAGAAAATTCCATAATCAATTGAAACAAGTTAGACAAACATCTTATTTCATCAGCTTATGCAAATGAAGTACCCATATTTAACAATAATAGAAGCTCCATCTCTTCAGGTTATCAATAAAAATATGCTTTAATGTAAATAAATCGAAAGCAGCAACTTTATATATGTAATATATATATATCATAACCGCTACATAATTTTGGCATTGAACAACATGTAAAACTCTTACAATCAAATATCTTGTTCCTAACAAGCAGAAAACCGAAGAAAAAACAAGAGCAAAGTAAATTTACCATTGCCAAATCCCAATGGCTCTCGCTACGAATCAATCGAAGAAGCAAGCTTTAGCGGAAAAGGAGATCCCGATGACTCGTGGAGTTGAATTATAGAAATAAGAAATGGATAAAAATAAAGCTAGTAAACCCTGATATTCCAGAATGTTATGGTCGAATCTGCAGAAGCTGAAAATTTTGGAAAATAAAAAAGAGAGGAAGATATATATACATAAATAGAAGGAGACTACGAAATCTCGGGGGCATGCCAATTCCAACTTGAGCTTCAAGAAACTCCTAAAACCGCAAATGGAGAACTTATTTGAGGCGGCGACTATTTTCTTGATAGAAAATTCTGGAAGAAAATAAGTTTAATTTTATAATTAGCTCTATAATTTTTTTAAATTTTAATTTACTTTCTGTCCTTCAATTTTTTCAAATGAATTTTTACATTAAATTAAATTGACTGGCAATTGATAAATTATAAGAAAGTAATTCCTATAAAGTTAAAAAAAATCGTGCAACGCCTATGCATTTAAGATCAAAATCTAAGCATTTTATAGATAAAACTTAAATAAATTAAAAGAATTATTAAGTCACATAAATGTATTAGTTTTGTAAAAGGGGAAAAAGATAATGGATCAACATTTTAGATATCAACACATAACAATTCAAATCTCAAATTATTTCATTGTAAACTTTTAAATTATTTGAGATATCAAAATAAAATTGAACTAAACCGTATAATATTATAGAATATTTTACCCTTTCAATTGTTTGGAGTGTTTTTTTTATTAAAATGAGCTTTCTGTGGCAGGGGAATCGGCGTCAACGTGGGAGTTAGAGCTTTGTTGTTCCACCAAGTCATGGTAGCGATTTCCCAGTTACTCTTTGTTTCTCTATCTTTCTTTGACTTGAATTTGAGACCATATAACAGAAACAGAAGAAAAAGTACAAAGTGCTACTCCGAGCAATAGCACGCTTGGCTTCACCACGAGCAGAAAGCCTGGTATTTAGGATGAAGATAAGGTGAGGAAGAGAAAAAATTGAAATAAAAGGGCTATTATTGTGGGAAAAAAAGGAAGATAAATTAGGCGTTTTAAATTTCAATATTGAAGAAAGAGAAGGTAGAAGATTTAAAAAAAAAAAAGTAGAGTGAAGATATGATAACAGATGGAAGCAGATCGTCTAAAGTGTGGTATGGGGCAATCTCAGTCGTCCGTTCCATCAAAGGCTGACGATGAGCCAGATCCAAGATTTCTCCTCAAAATCTCTTTTCTTCTTCACTTTCTCGCCTCCCTCTCAACCTTACTATCCCAGTTTCTGCTTTCTACGTCTCGCTCAATGGTGCTTTGGTAACGGAAAGAAGGTGTCTATTTACACTAGATGGAAAGGCCAAAAGTAATGATTATTCAGGTTACGTGTTGCAGATTAATGCAAGGGTTAAAATCGGTCTGCAAGAAAAAAAACTTTCCAAATGGCTGATTACTTCTGGCTAGTCATGGCATTTTTCCTATCATTCATTATATTGCATATTATACACATCCGATATAAAGATTTTTATTAAATTACATTAACATATATATAGTGGGAATCTTATCCTTCATTTTATATGTTTACATATATATATATATATATATGTATTTATGTTTGCTTTATGTTAAGGAAACTTTTTAATTCCCCTAGAAATTTTGTATTTTCGATATCTCAAAAAGGAAAAAAAACTTCCTTCAAGTAAAATATTAAATTAACTCAATATTATGATTATTCTATTATTTAGTGTATTCTTTTAATTCATGTACCTATCTAAGCCCTAAGCTAAGCATAATCAAATAATTATATTTACTAAAGTTCACATAATTAATCATATAAAGTTTCCATACAATTACATATCATAATTAAATCACAAAACTTATCCTATATTTTATTTTACAAAATCAATTAACATAAAATTTATATATTTATATATCTTGCTTAGAGAAAGATGTTCCAGTTCATACGTGGTAACAGTGTCCATTAGCCTATTTTTGGGTTTTGTTTTGTGTATGTAAAAGAATGCCCTAAGTTAGGAGTCACTGATACTACTTTGGTAAATGAGGACTGCTTATGTGGTGTCTATGAGTATTATGTAAATAATTTATTATGCTCTGTAATAGAATCAATTCGAAGATGACTATATTGGATTAATACAAATGGATTTTTGATGGTGTTGATGCTTATGTGTTGATCAAGTGTAATTTAGAGTTCTATTTTGTAAATTGTAGCTGAATTGTAGTTATAGTCCCACAATACATATTTTAGAGCTATTTAATTGAGATATAGAGGTCCTAGATTAATGTATTTTTTTTAATAGTTTATTTTTGTGAGATTTTATGTTATTTTGGCCTTCAGTTAAAGAAATGGAGGTTTGAAATGATAACTTTCACCATTTTAAGTGCTTTTAAGAAGTTTAGGCATGGAGCAAGTTTACTTTAGTGTTTTAAAATAGTTGGGAGTGGGTTAAAGTCATTTAAACTTCAATTATTAATTTTGGCTATGTAGAACTCAAATGATAAAATGCTATGATTTTTAGACTTGGAAGTTCTTATGTGTAAAGTAAGGTTTGCAATAGTCATATTTTGTTGTACATGTTATTATTGAGATTTTTGTGCTGGGGCATATGCCTTTAGATACTTAAAAATTGCTCAAAGTAGTTTAGTAAATTTAGGTGATGCATAGCTCAACTTAAGTATGTCATTAGGTAGCCAAATTGCGCCTTTTGCGATCATAAGCTTTTCCACGTGTTATAGGGGCTATGACATGCTTCAAACTAGGAATCCTTGTAGCTTTGAGGAGCTTTAAGCTTAAACATACAAAATTAGGTACTTGTAACTTGTTGGTTGTTGATTGGAAGCAATTAGTCTTGTAGAAACAAAATTGGTATGTCACTTGCTCATTAAAAATGCTACTTTGCTGTTACTTTCATTTTTTGGTAACATGAAGCTTATGGTTCTATTTTGGCTTGTTTTAAGGTAGTTCATAGGCTCTAATTATGCATTTAGGTATTTAGCAATGTTGGTAAGAGTTGTAGCTTGAAAGTTATTGAGACATAGCAAGCATAAGGTCCAAATTCAAAGCCAAAAAGTGCCATGCTACTATCATAAGAACTTTAATGGCTTGGCAATTTAATTTTGGATTAGTAAGTTGTAGTATCCTTTCTTTGATTTGTCCATGAGTTTTATAAAAATTATAACCTTATTTCTTTTACCTTTCAATCCTCAATTAAGCCTTAGACCTTGAGTCACATCCCATGTAGTGATTTTTTTTTAGTCTTAGAGCTTACCTAAAAGGTAGAAATCACTTGGCACTATGTAGAATCAATTAAGGCTGTGGGCTAGACGAGTTCCTTCCCCACTTGAGTTATTAGCTACTTTTACTTGAGTTGCTTGGAGGGGAACCATTTGGGAGAATTAGAGGGAGTATGATCTAAGCATTGACCTTCTTTGAAGGGTGGCTAAGGGATAATTAAAAGAATTAAGGTTAGTTAGACAAACTCTTATCTTAGGGAATTATGGAATCCCAATTTAAGGTATTTTCAAAGAGTTAGTATTACTCTAAAAATTGTTGTTAGTAATGACTACAAGATAGAAAATTGGTTTAAAGAATGAATTTATATTAGGAATAGCTAGCTCTAAGTTATATAATTTAAGGGATTTAATGTAATTTTGATAATAATTATCTCAAGTAACTTCATAGGCATCTTAGGATGAAAATAAGAAAAAAACAAATTTAATGCAAAGTAGTGCTTGGAAACTTTTCTAGCTAGCAAGTAGTCATGTTTGATTTTAATAGGAATTAATTCCATTTGAGTTTGATAAGTGACTAGTAAGGAAACTTTAGGTTATAATTAACTAATTCATAAAGCTTATTTAAAAAACAAAGTTTAAATTAACTCATATTTTACTTAAAATTTAAGGTTAATTTCATATTTTTTGTTGTGGTCCACTAAAAGTAACTTCTAAATATTTAGGCTAGCTTTACTAGAAAGAGGTTTTATACTTGACATTTGCCACAGATTATGTACTTGTCATCTTATACAAAATAGTATCAAATACTTAGGTAGCCTAATGAAACATGGCTTTCACTTCTTAAGGGATTTCAAGGTTTGCATGTATAAATACAAGGATTAAACACAATTTGAGGCAGCGTTGAACAACTTACTTGTTACATATGATATGCATAAGAACACATGGTTGAGCTCATATATACTATAAAAGAAAAATAGGTAGCTTGTCACATAAATAAGGCTTTCATCATAGGCATATGGAGCACGTAATAGAGTGAAAGCTTAAATTCGAATTTCAAAAGTTAGATGACTCCAAACTTAAAACATTATTTAATTTTGTAAGTACGTAGGTTGTGGAAAACAAGTAATATAATTAGTTTAAGTGTGAATTAGAGTCATGACATAAAATATCATGGTTGAAAATTTAGCATTCGTTGCACTGACTTGAATAGATATACACATTCACAATTTTTAACTTATTTTAAGAAAAATTTGACCCCTACTTAGCTATCAGTGTAAAGTATAAAAATAAGACTTTGCTATTATTTAAGTATGTTGTTACTATTGTTGGTATACTAGGTTATTATACTTTGAAGGCACTTGATATCGTAGATGTTAAATTAATGCTTGATTACTATATTCTAAGGTGAACTAACAAGAAAGAAGTGGAATTACACATGATATCAAAGGAAATGAGGTTCAATGAGACATCAAATTATCTACCATGTGGCACTATAAAGAAAATTTTTCTCCAACTTATAAGGATAACATCCAATAGCCAAGAAGTATTCTTGTTTTTATGTATAGCTTTTAATGAAATTAAGCAAACAAATAACGAATATTTGAAGTAGTCAAAGAAGTGTGAATAATAACACAAGTGATATCCCACTAAATACAAGCGGCGATGAAAGCATGGGATAAATGAAGGGATTGAAGAAGATAGAACGTAGAAATGGTAAGAAATGCTTTAAGAGTTGGGTTGAAAAAGAACCAAAGAGAAAAAGAAAAACTTCAAATGCTAATGTCGCACAAAGTCAACAATAATTAGAGGTAATAAAGTAATACTTGTAACCATTCACTTAATCCGCTTATTTACTTTCCCTAAATAATACATAATTTTTCACTTTCCTTGTATTATAATGAAACTACTTTAAGTCAAGTGCAATATGGAGTACTCTCTCCAATAACTTCTTCAAAAGCCACTAAAGTCAATAATTTATGATATGTGAAGTTATACTTGTTATCATTCAATTAATCTACTTCTTGGCTTTCATTGAGTAAATTATAATATTTTGTTTTCTTGGTAAGATAATGAAATTACTCTAAACTAAGTGTTGTGTGAAATATCTCAAACACCTATAAGTCAATTTAGTATTACTAGTTTTATTAGTTTTTTAATGGTAAGATTACTAACTTCTAGGCACTACTTGATCAAGGTAATTAATCTTGATGTTTTGATTTTTCTTTCTTATGTAATATGGGTATTGCTTGATCATTCTGTATAGTCACTTGAAGTAGTAAGTTTTCATGATGGTGCTACAAATATAAGCAACCAAAAGTACTATAAAGAATTGCATATGCATAAATAGCTTTGTTACTTTGAAGAAATAGCTTTATTACACTAAAGAAATAGTTTTATTATATTTGTATGCTTGTAATGTACACCTCCAAGTAATGGAAAGCTTTGGCACTTTTTTATAACTTCATTTGTATCTTAAATATTACAACTTCATTCCTATGCTAAATTTAATGTAGAATCTCAATTCAACATAATAATACATATAATATTGCCACTTTGTTACAACTTCATTCTTTTCTTAAATTTAACTTCATTACAGCATAAAGCATTGGTCTCTGTTCCTATCATACTCCTCTTCAATATTTGTTGTTCAAATTGTTGTCTTGAAAAGTCTTTAGCCTCCTTGCTAATGACACTTGAAATAGCAACAAGCAAGATTATTATAGTTAAGGTCACCTTTCCAAGTCAATAGCTCCTTTTTCAACCATTTTTACAACTAAGGCCTTCTCTTCAACGTATTGCTTCAAGTCTTTAACATTTTCTTCATTGGCTTTTTTACTTTTTATAGTGTCCTTTTTATTATCTAGCCCAGATGTTTCCCCCACCAGGTTTTGTTAACCATAAAAGCTGCTATTGCAAAATAGACTAAATAAAATACAAGATTATTCAATCAGATGAAGCATTGAAAAAATAATCAGTTATTGGTAAAAGGATAGTCTAGACTAATGTAGTGATATAGAAAAGCAATAACTATGATATCTTATATTGCAGTTATCATGGCAATATTCTCAAACAAAATTAACATACAAATAACTAATAAATAGATATTGATATTAAGCAAATTAGGAAATGTATCAACTTCGACTTACATTTTTTTCATTAGCTTTTTTACTTCTCAAAATGTCTTCTTTATAATCTAGTTCAAATGTTTCTATCATATGGTTCTATTAACCATAAAAGCTACTATTGTAAAGCCATAGAATTGATACTATTGGAATATATTTGGTTTAGTTTATACTCATCTTTTTAAGGTTATTTGACTTTTTTTTCTAAGTATTTATGTAATAATAAAAACTTAAACATAACTTGATTCAAATGATGAACATGTAGCCAATTATATTTTCTACTAGTCATCCATCACCTACACAATTAATCAGCTACTTACAAATATCAAATTAAATCTTATACAAAAACTCAAATAACCAATTTTGATTTATTATTTATTGCATAGTCCTTTATCATACTTATTAGATATGCACATTAAGGCCCTATTTGGTTCTTTGTGACGCGAATGTATTTCATTTATATAACTTGTGTAATATTTATTATACTTTTATAATTATTACTACATCTATCATATTATTATTTTAACTATCAAATCACTTTTTTTTTTAAGTAATTATAAAAAGTTATTTCTTACTTCACCTGCCTACTTTTTACATTTTTTTTACCCCTAAATCATTCAACCAAATAGTCTGTAAATATGAAAGGTAACCAAATTTATTGTGTATTTATTTCACGTTTGTGTTGATACTTTTTTTTCTTAGGAGTTATGTTGGTAGTATGTAATATTTATGACCAATGATATATGTGTATATATTTACATATAATTGAAAATATTTATAATAGACTTATAATTGAGAAGATAACAAGTAAACTAAATATAAATTTAAGTGTTTTAACAACTAAGCATAAAAAATTGTTCAAATATCAAAAAGTTGAATATATATAAAAATAATAATTGAATTTATAGTTAGACTTAATGTGGGATAAAAAAAGTAGCATTGAGTCGGTACCAAACCCCTAAAAATAAAAAAACGAAAATGACTTAAATTGATTTTGATATGTAAAAATATAATTTGAACCTTTTTTATTTTGGTTTTTTTTTTTAATTTTACTCAATTTGATTTGGTTTAGTTTAATTCCATAAGTTTGGTTTGATTTTAAATACTCTTAATATTAAAAGATAGATGGGCGAGTTTTAAAAAAGTTACTTATCTAAAATAGGAAACATGCAAACTAAGTGTAGGAAGGTATAAAAGTTGGTGGGGAGTATTTAATGAGAGGTAAAATTGTAATTTTATTTAATGTTGTTAGATTGTTAAATAATCATATAGTGTTGTAATAAAAAAAAATACTTTATTTTCATAGCCTTAAGAGAGTAAAGCAATGTTTTAAAAACTTATATGGTTATCAAACCAATAGAGATACTGATTCAAAATTTATTAGTTTGATCATAATTGAACCGTAGTTGAATTAATAATAATTAAATATATATATATATATATATATATATTAAAATTCTAGTATAACAAATAAATAATAATAAATTTTAAATATTTAATTATTAATTTTATGTTTCTTAAGAGGGTTGAAAAGTCACTTTTTTGATGAAAAATAAAAATTACCCATGATTAAAATTTAAGAGCATTTAATTTTAATTTTTTAAAGTTTTTAAATTATATTAAGATTCCACTTATCATTAAAAAATACAAAAGCAAATGGCTTGTAAATCATAAATTAGAAAAATCAATTTATAATGTGAAAAAAATTAACCAAGTTAAGAATATGGTTCTAAATAGTGTATATATTAATTTAGATGTTTTTATATATTATATATATGGTATATATAATTATTTATTGTACTATTTCATTTAGATGCTAATATATATATATATATATAAATATATAAATATATATATATAAATATATAATATATATATAAATATATAAATATATATATATAAATATATAAATATATATATATATATATATATATTAAATAATATATAATATTGTTAAAGGAAGCTTGCGGTTTAGATGGTAAAAATGCTTGACACTTGGTGGAGAATCACATGAAGGAATTATTCTAAACTAGTTGAAACTATAGTCCAATCAATTTTTTTTTATTTTTACAAATTCTTGACTAATTTTATCGGTTTCTAACCAATTCTATACTTAACTAATTTTATGAATTGATTGAACTGGACTAAAGATTAAATTTCAGTCCAACTAACTAATTTGGTCTATTTTTAATAAGTATGAGTTAAAAGATGTCCATCAAAAGAAGAGAGAGTAAAGGGTTGGTTGAGAAAAATTTTATAAGAGGATGGCATTAGCATGCCAACGATTGTTCCTTTATAAATAGGGTTATTAATCTCTTTACTAATATTTATGAAAGTCAACAACATCACGTTTGTACTCTAAATTAAAAATTCTCACCTTTTTTTTTATTAAAAGGTAAAATAAATACAAAGGCATTTAAATAATTTCTTCATAAATTCATAATTAATGCAAAAATATTTAAGTCATTTTTTATAATAAATACAAAATTATAACAAAATAATTTAAACATTTCTCTTTGCCTTTGTCTCTGTCTCTGTCTGTCTGTCTGTTTGTCTCTCTCTCTATATATATATATATACTTTTAGAATAAAAAAATTTGGTTTAAAATATTAATATCAAGATTATTAATTTTCACAAAACTAATGAAAATGTCAGCAATTCCTTATATATATATATATATATGATTTTTGCTCATTGTTAAATATATTTCAGTAGATTATACAGACCTTTTTATTTTTAAAATATTTATTTTTATTTAAATTTTAAAATTTTGACTAAATATCTCCATAAAAATATATAAGAAGATATTTTAGTTTAAAAAATATGTATTTAAGTAAATAGAGAGTATTTTAATTAAAAAAATTAAAATCAGACTAAGGCGTAATATAATTTATTTGTTTCAAAGAAAGTTTTTATATATTTTAAAAGTAAAAAAATGTGTAATTTTAATAAAATTTAAAGGATATATATATATATACTCAATTTTTTTATTTTAATATTATATATGGCAAAGACAAGATTGTTTTAAACTTTTATTCTCAAATTATCAGTCTTCTAATCAAGTTCATTTTGTTTTATATTAATTTAGTCAGCATAGTTAGTTAGATCTTAAAATTATCTAGGTTATTATTTAAACAAAAAAATGAAAATTATAGTTAAAAAAATTGGAAGCTGAAAAAAATTCTTTGATTTATATCCTTTCAATTTCTCTCAATGGATCATATTAATTAAAAAAAAGATAGAAGATACAACGTTTATGAAGTTTATCACACATATTCTATATTTATTTCTTTTTAAAATTAACACTGTCAATTTTATAGAGAAATTGAAAGAATTTATTTTAGAAATTCTTCATATTAGCTTAAATTTAAATAAAATCATCTTTAAATATAATTAAGAAAACTTATATACACAATGCCTAAACTTGCATTCAACCTTTTTGTTGCTGCTTGGGCAACACCGTCAACTTGGGTTGGCCTTTTTTGACATGGATGTACTCCGCATGCCTTTTGGTCAGATTCTGGATTTTGTTTTGCAAAATCAGCTTGATTTTTAAAGTCCAATTCAACCACTCTTGTGCTGATAGACATTCAATATATAGCGACAAAATCATAAAATATCACCTAAACATTTTTGGTGTACAGGGATGGCTGAAAATTACATCTTCAATTTTTTCCTCCTAGTTCTGTTTTCTTAGACCTCCATAGGTTGTCTTATGAAAGGTCATACTACATTTAGGTTGACTTGAGATACGAGAAGACTTGATGAGATATCTCAATAAAAACCAAAATATCTAAGGCATGATAATGACACATGCATGGATCCAATGTGTAGAGGCTATACGTTATCTTATTTGAATTATTTATATTTGATTTAGATAATTTATATTGTATATATTTTTTAATTTTAAGTTTACTTATATATTTTATATATTTTTTAATTTTAATTTTAATTTTACTTTAAAAAACATGAAAAAAATGAAGATAATATTATAGTTATCAATTGCAAAAAGAATAATATTTTATATTAAAAACTAAAAAAATTTATAAAATCTAGATTATCTAAATTAAATTTAAACAATTTAGATTAAAATGCGCATCCCCGAGACCAGGTTGATAATCACACTTCTTCATCGTTCAAGCATATCTTGAATGGATCTTCCTTATAAGGCCTGCATATTATTTTATTTAGGCGGGCGAGGAGTGACGCCTGGGAGACTAGCAACAGTAACAGGGCTAAAGCGAACCATGGTTAGTTGTAGTGTACCTGCGACAGTTTGGTTTGGACCCGTCAAGCAAGCAACGTTTACCAAGCTCTATTCCTTCTATTTACTAAAGAAAAGAAAACAAAAGTTGAAAGCTTTGTAATGCCGTCCCGCTCGTGCCAAGGGAACAACCAATCACACGATGCCAAATCCAACCCTTTTTCCTCCGTTCACACTGGTCATGTTAAACTCTTCGAAGCCTTCTCCCTTAAGTCTCTCTTCCTTTCCCAGTCAGCCCATTCAGTGTTCTTTCTTTCTTTCTTGCTCACAGTTGCATTTTCACCCTATTTACCTCCCCCCCCCTCGAGTTTTTTCTACCGCTTCGCGAGAATTTCCTTAACGTTCCTACCATGATTGCCAAGCTTCCTTGAGTTTGAAGGGGTGGGGGGATTCCGGCGCTGTTGGCTGTTGATGAAGTTTTGAGAGTATATTGTCGTAAATCCAGCTTCACATAGGTCTTTCTCTTTCTGAGGTTACCATTTTCTGATACTTCTCTTCATCTGGAGTCCATTTTTGTTGGTTATTACTTGTTTATAGCCCGTTCTTATATTTTGTCTCAATATGTTACGCTTCTGATCCTCCTCTGATTCTTTGGCATTATTCATAATGCTTCATCATGTTCAATACTAGATATGTTCACCCTGGACACACATATAGAGGAAGGAATAAAGGCATGAAGGGTATAGATGTGTTTTTTTAACTCTTCCATTGTCAGCTGTGTAAATCAAACTGCCAATATAAGCTTTTTCCATGCGTATGAGAAGCTCAGCAGCATAGTGTGCCATGTATGGTTTATATAAACTGCAAAAATTTCAAAGATCAAATGTGATTCAATTAATGACACTATTAATTAGTATGAGAAAGTGAGGGTGTGAATGCATACTCTGAGGAGATATCGTACAATGAAGTTACTTTGTGGAGCAGGAGGATATAAGGTTCCAATACACAACTTCTGAACTCATTTGCCCCTTACAAGCCGTCAAATTTCAAACATATTAGTGCCTGGGCGTATTGTTACTGATATTAGGATAATGAATTTCTAGGAGTCTTGTTTATTGGGTTTGAAGTTTTAGTTCAAAAACTGCAAAGCTTTATCAGCAGAATCTCTAAAGTACAACAGGCAGAAAATGAAGGCACAAAGATGACATGTTAGGACTCTGGAGGCTGATGTAAATGAGGATGAATGAAATTCTTCAAAGTTATGGGAGGTTCCTTGAAAAAGTGAGGGTTAACCAACTAGCAATATCAATAAAGCACAAGATTGGATAATGCAAATATTGTTGTGTTAGTGATTTAAATAATGGGGAACAAAAAAGTCATGAAAATGTCAAAAAATGACTTGTCGTAAAAGTGTAAGTTTCTTATGGCTTTGTAACTCCTTGTCTTTCATGCTGCACCTTGTGTTTTGTGTTCTGTTTCATATTCATCCCTTCCAAGTTTGATTTGATGAAGTTTGATTTTGGAATTGCTGACATGGTATAGAAATATCTGTATTGTATGTTTTGTTAATTTTGTATAGCTTTACAGAATTGCCCAGGGAACATGGCTGATTTGGAAAAAGATGAGGTGCCAATGCTGTCAGAGACACATAAACAACCATCAGTTGAACTTGTGGATTCTAAATTCCAGAGGCTTGTATCCAGGACACAAAGTGCATCAATATCTATTCCTGTGAGCTCCATGGAGCCATATGCGAGAGAAACTAGTCTTGTGGGACATACTGGTCCACTAAGGAGTGAGAGAAAAACCCCCTTTGTGCAGATGAGTGGTCCACTATATGTCACCAACAAACATGGAAATCTCTTCCGACAGAACGTTGATGTCACAGGGAACAAAGCAGCGGAGAGTGTGTCAGAAAAATTTTCTTCTTTGGCAGGCACGGGTGAAAATGATTCGCAGAACAATTATGCTCACAAAAATGAACACTTACTGAGGTCTGGACCACTGGGAATGTGTAATGATCCTTATTGTACTACTTGCCCTACTTACTTCAAGGCTTCTCAGCAAAGGAATCCAAAGTCTTCTGGCATATTTGATCCCAAGGTGTTTTTCTTCCTTGAATAGACAATTTCTTCTTAATTTAAGATAACATTGATCACTATATTTTGAACTTGCCTTTGATTCTATAGTGCATGCATTTAATTATGGGCATGTTTATTCACACTATTCATATTTATTCTAGCAAAACTCAGGAATTGACTTGTGATGATTTTGTCATAAGTCATAGATATTTCTTTGAAATATACTGTGCCTCTTTGATTCTTAAGTGGGCTATATTTTTTCACACGTATGCATCTCTATACTCCGTATATTGTTCTTCTTGCAATTTAATATGATTCCTACAACTCTTCTAATTATATGATTGTGGTTTTTTTGTCAAGATGTTAGATTGCTTTATATGAAAGAGCACTTTGTTTCAAAATTTCAATGGCTTATCACTTGTAGCTATATACATGAGAAATGATTTTGGGATTTAGTATGTTATTGCCTGATTTAGCTCAAGTATCTTAAATTTATTTCCTATTCATATTTGACCTATCATTAATATTGTTGTAGAGAAGTCAAAATGCAAAGAAAAAAGATGTAAGTGAAACAAAATTCATAAATGATCTAAAAAAATTGTTGTAAAAGCATTAAATCATATTGTAATGTTTTCCTTACGTGGGTATAGGCTCCTAGGTATTCCATGGGACATGTTAGCAGCTCCAACATCTCCTTTTCCCCCTAAGCAAGGAGGGGAAGAAAGAAAAAGAAAGGAAGAAATAAATACTATTACTGTTACTATTACACACCCTGTCTATATGTTTGTCCCCTACTTATTTTCTGAAGGCCACTAGGGTAAGCTTTATTATGTCATTATACTTGATCTTCCTGTAACCTGTTCCATTTCTTTCTGTGGACATTTTATCATCAAGAATCATTGAGACATGCTATCTTTATTTACTTAGTGTACCTTTTATCGTCTTTGAATGTATGCAGTTCCACAACGCTCTCTATGGAGATGCCAAGGGTTGTGCAAGAAGATTTATTTCTTTTCTGTCTTCATATGTCCCTGGAGTTATGAATCCTCATACTAAAGTTGTACAGCATTGGAACAAGTTTTTTGCCATTTCTTGCTTAGTGGCAATTTTTTTGGATCCATTATTTTTTTTCTTGCTCTCTGTAAACAAGGTACAGTTCTCTTCCTTTTATTTAAAAACAATTCTTGCCAGTTGTAGTTACTAATCTTGACATGTGTTTATTAAGAACTGAAGATTGCAGCAAAAACAATGTATTATTTCTTTGAATCAATTTCATGGAGTGGGTACACAATAAATAGGAGGACTGAATTAATTAGGAATAAATGCTTCTTAATTTCTCGGTGCAAAGAAGGAAAGAATTTGAATATTTGCTATTTATACTCTGTACATAATTAAAGACAATAAAGAGTCTAATAATAACAAAGTTGACTCTCTAAAAAAGGTAACAAAACATTCAAATGTCCATGATTCTTGGAGAAGAATTTGGAATTCCACACTCCCGCTCAAGTTGGGGAGTATATATTTACCATTCCCAACTTGGATAAGTGAATATCAAATTGAACCCGTGGAATGGATTTGGTCAAAACATTAGTAGTTTGTTGATGGATGGATATGTAGATCAATTCAATTACCTTCTGTTCAATTTTTTCTTTGATGGAGTGACGATCAATCTCCACATGCTTAGTTTTATTGCGATGAATAGGGTTCTTAGCAATACTTTGCAACTTAATTGTTATCGAACAACTTCATTGATGTTGGTGATGATAGTTGAATGTCTTAAATTAGCCTTTTTAGCCATATTCCTTTGCAAATTTCATGAGCCATAGCTCTAAATTCAGCTTTTGCACTACTTTCCTTTCCAGTAGTATCGCTGCTGTCTTTTTTGCAGCTTTTGTTGTTGCTGGAACTATGTGGTATGGTTCAGCAACTACCCCGATTGAATTATTTGGTCCCACTCGTTATCAATGGGATCAGGGATACTTCCAGCAAGAAATATATCGAAGAGTTGGTTGAGCAACTATCGATTGCTTTTTGTTTCTCTAAGTAACAAGGTTTCCCCAAACATAAGTGCAATACCCTGAAGTAGACCTTCTATCTATTAGAGACCTTGCCTAACCAACATCACAAAAGACTTCTAGATCTCTACTTATTCCCTTTTTGAAGAAAAGTCCCTTTCCTAGTGTCATCTTTAAGTATCTTAGGACTCGGTTCACAATTTCAAGATGTTCTTCAGTAGGACTATTCGTGGATTCACTTGCTACACTGACAGCAAAACTAATATCCTGCCTGGTGTGAGATAGATGTATTAGTTTGCCTACTAGTATCTGAGACGTCCCTTCATCAATGGGTTCCGAACCTTCTTTTGATCCAACCTTGTTAGTTGGGTTCATTAGTGTTTCTATTGGTTTACACCCTAGCATCTTAATCTCTTTGAGCAAATCTAGGATGTACTTCCTTTGGGATACAACAATTCCTTTGCTAGATCGTGCAATCTCTATCCTAGGAAGTACTTTAAATCCCTGAGATCTTTTACTTCAAACTTTTTATTTAAGACTCTTTTGAGATGTGCTACTTCTTCCTCATTATTACTTGTTACAATGATGTCATCTACATAAACTATAAGAATAATCAATTTATTAGCAGCTACCTTTTTATTAAAAAGGTTGTGATCTGTTTGCCTTGGTGTATAACGTAATTGCTTCATTGCCTTGGTAAATCTCTTAAACTAGGCTCGTGGGGATTGTTTGAGGCCATAAAGGGATTTTCAAAGTTTGCATACTAGATTTTCATTATTAGGTTGCTTCAAACTAGGGGATATGTCCATGTAGACTTTCTCCTCAAAGATCACCATTAAACAATGCGTTTTTGACATCAAGTTGATGAAGCTTTCAATCTAGGTTAACTGCTATGTATAAGAGGACTCGAATGGTATTGATCTTGGCAATTGGAGCAAAAGTCTCTTGAAAATCTATTCCATATGTCTAGGTGAAACCTTTAGCGACAAGTCTCGCTTTGTACATTTCAATGCTACCATCTGCTTTATACTTTACATTAAACACCCATTTGCATCCCATAAGTTGTTTTCTTTGAGGTTTTTGAGTGAGCTCCCAAGTACCATTCTTTTGTAGTGCTTTTAATTCCTCATTCACAGCTTCTTTCCATTTTGGATGCTTGAGAGCTTCTTCAATATAGCCAAGGATTTTATTATTGTCCACATTTGCTATGAATGCCCTATAACTTTGAGAGAGTTTTTCATAGGAGATAAAGTGAGAGATACAGTGTTGTGTACATGATCTTGTCCCCTTTCTAAAAGCAATAGGAAGATGTAGATTAGTAGATATTAGATAAACTCTCATTATCATTGGAAGGCTCGAAATCAAAAATACCTTGAGAGTCTTGAGTACTTTCACTAGGATGAGGATTCGAGTTAGCTTGACAATGCTCTACTGTCTTAGGGCGCCTTGTATAGACCTGTAGCTCCTTATCTGCCCTCTATTTCTAACCTGTAACTTCTGGTTCAGCAATTGATTCAACCTCAAGTTTAGATGAGTTCTGAATTGGCTAGGAAAAGACATTGGGTTGGGGGAAAAAAATGCCCAAAACTTATTTTCCTTCTCTTGATGTGCTGTAATCTCCCCCTAAATATGGGTTTCGGGATAAAATGTTACTTGCTCAAGAAATGTTACATCCATGGAGGTATATAATTTCTTAGTGGAAGGTGAGTAATACTTATAGCGCTTTTGATGTGGAGAGTACCCAAGAAACAAACACTTAATGGATTTAGGATCAAGTTTGCTCCTTTGTTGAGGTAGAACATGGACATAGGCGGAACACCCAAACACTTTTAGTGGAAGGTTAGTCATGATTTTGTTTTGAGGAAAGGCTTTAGTGTTCTAGAAGGTAGCCTATTAGTGAGGTACGTAGCTATTAAAATAGAATCCTCTAGTAACCTTTAGGTACATTGGCGGTCAACATAAGTGATCTAGCTATTCTTAAGAGTTGGGTTTTTTCCTTCTATTGTCGCATTCTGTTGAGATAGGCACATGAGCTTTGATAAATTATGTCATTTTCAAGGAAAAAACTCTTAAAAAGAGAATTAAAATAATCTCTAGCATTATCTATCCAAAAAAATTGTATTTTTATTTGAAATTGAGTTTGAATCATGGCAAAAAAATTTTTTGACAAGAGAGATAGTTTCAGACTTGTCTTTCATAAGTAATACACATGTGATATGGGTGTGGTCATCAATTAAGGATAAAAGCCACTAGACACTTGTTATATTGGGAATGTGAGAGGGATCCTAAATATCACAATGTATAACTGAAAAAGGATGTGACGGTTTGTAATCGTGAATGGGATATGAGCTACGATAATGCTTAGCAAGATGACAAACTTCACATTGGAAAGACTTTGGATCTTTATTAATAAATAAGGAAGGAAATAGCTTAGCTAAGTACAAGAAATTAATATAACCAACGTGTTGGTGCCATAATATTTTCTTCATCCAAAGTCTTTGTACTATTTGCATGAATGGCCTAAGACATATTGTTGGATTTGATTTGGTACAAGCCTTTTTCTACTTTAGCATTGCCAATTATCTTCCTTGAATCCAAATCCTGTAACAAACAATTAGATGGAGAAAATTTATCAGTGCAATTCAAATCATGTGTAAGCTTGCTAATGGACAGCAAGTTGCATGATAAGTTTGGTATCAGAAGGACGATTCTAAAGTTAAATCTTCTACAATAATCACTTTTCCAATTCCAGTTACATGGGACAAGGTCCTATATGCCATTCTTACTTTATAGTCGTTATTACAAGGTTTACATTCATGCAATAATGAAGCATCCCCTATCATATGGTCTAAGGCTCTTAAGTTAATTATCCAGGCTGTTGCATCTTCTACATTAATATGAAGAGCATTCAAGAAGGTACCTTTTTGTGCAGTAGAACTAGAACTAATACCAAGGGTAGTTTATGGACCTGGATTGAGAAATTTGTGTAGCCATTCGATCTGCTCCTTGCTAAAAATATCTTGCTCATTGGGCATTTTTTTCAGATCTTTCTGTAGTGGCCACAAGTTAGAAAGTGATCTATTAGTAGTCTGTTTTTACAGTCACCTTGTGAATATGGTGTGTGAGTATCTTTTTTTGTTTTTTTGTTAGTATTACGTGTCATCAAGCCATGTGGGTGTGCGTAATAGAATTGTGTTTAAATGCAATAGAGGTTTGTCGGCTAGGGTGTGCCTCAGTTTTCGGGAAACAAAATATTTTTCTTCTCTCTTTTTGGCTTTACTTGGTATTAGAGCTAAAAAGCTTATCGCTAATAGAGGTGACTGGAAATTCGTCTTCAAATGTGCCGCGAGAAAGCGGAAGTAAGTTTTCATTTCTCCATACCATTGCTATTAGACTCTTAAAAAATAATACACTCTCTGAGTCGATGAGTCAGCAATGTTTTGTTAAGCTGGATAGAACAAATTATCTTCTCTGGCAAGGTCTTGTGCTCCTTATCATTTGTAGAAATAATCTCGAAGATTATATTAATGGTTCACGGTTTTTTCCTCTAAAATTTGTCGCTAATAATGAAAGCAGGGTGTCGACTGAATATATTGAATGGATGTCCAATGATCAGCTTCTGCTAGGATGGTTGCTTAACACGATGATGCTAGAAGTTGCGACTACTCTCATTGATTGCTCTTCATCGCGTGAACTCTGGTTGGCAGCTAAAAATCTTTCAGGAATTACTAATAAATCAAGAACTACTCTGCTTAAAGGAGAACTTCTTCAGTTGAAGAAAAGAGATCTAAAAATGGAAGAATATCTTAACAAAGCTAAGAATATTGTTGACAAATTGGCTTTAGTTGTTGCATTTGTATTTCAAGCTGATCTCTTTGTTCAAATCTTCGCTGGACTTGACGTAGACTATAACGCTATAGTAGTTCAGCTCTCTAGACGAGATGAACTTAGTTGGCCTGAACTACAAGCATAACTTGTTGCCTTCGAAAGTAGGTTGGAGTTGCTTAATGGAGTTACTAATATGAATATCAACAACTCTGTTGCTCATTTTGCACGGGTTAAACTAGTTGAGAGCTATCAAAACAGGGGATCATTTTTCAAAGGCAATCGTGTGTATAGAGGCAGAGGAAGGTCTTTCAGGCCTAACAAGTTTGTCCTTTAGATTTGTACCAAGGTCGGCCATATGGCCACAACTTGCTTCTATTACAAATTTGATAAGAGTATCCCACGAAAGCCTTAGTCCAAAACTTTGCTCATTTTGCTCAGTCTAATCTTCACTTTGAAATTGCCTCACTTAAGACTCTTACTAACCTTGCTTAGTATGTGGATAGCGGTGCCACTAGTCATATTACCAATGATATGACTTACTTTAGTGGTGTTGATCATAATTATGATAAGACTAAAATAACTATGGGTAATGGTTAGCAAATTGATGCATTAAAGTTAGATACTGATCTCCTCATTAATTCTGGATCTGGACTAAGACTTAGAAATATTCTAATAGCTCTTAATGTGACCAAGAATCTACTAAGTGTATCTAAGATTACTAATGATAATGATGTTATGGCAGTATTTGACTTTACTGGTTGTTATGTGAAGGAAAAAGTATCGGGCAAGGTTCTGTTGCAAGGGACGAATGAAGGAGGCCTCTACAAAGTGAAGAAAGTGTATAATCGAAATCCATCAGTGTTAGTTTTCATGGCAACAGAAAATAGTAGTTTTAGTTTCTCTTGTTCCTCTTTTTCAAGAATCTCTCCTAATATTCTGTGGCATAGACGCTTGGGACATCCATCCTAATGCATTTTGAACTTAGTATTAAAATCGTGTAATGAAAAGCTTGATGAGAATGAAGAAGTTATCTTTTGTGATTCTTGTCAATATGGGAAATCTCACTCTTTGCCATTCAAAGTGTCATTTTCCAATGCCTCACAGCCACTTGAAGTAATTTATAGTGACCTATAGGGATAAGCTCCAATAGAATCCCTTAATGGTTATAAATATTACATTTTGTTTCTTGATGATTATACCTATCATACTTGGGTCTATCCACTAAAAGGAAAAGGTGAAGCTCTTCGTGCCTTTAAAAGTTTGAAAAACCTAGTGGAAAACCAATTTGGGAAGAAGATTAAAATTCTTCAAGGTGATTGGGGAGGAGAGTACAGATCTTTTGTACAGATCTGTCAAGAATCAATAATTATTTTCAGACATTGCTGCCCCCACACTTCTCAACAGAATGGAAGGGTTGAGAGGAAGCATAGACACATCGTAGAAACTGGTCTTACACTTCTTGCACAAGCTGCTATGCCACTAAGGTACTAGTGGGAAGCCTTTGATACAGTAACAAGGCTAATCAATAAACTTCCTACCAGTGTTTTGAATGGAATTTTACCATATTTCAAATCGTTTTAGAAAGAGCCTGACAGTAGCCTTAGGACATTTGGATATGCATGTTTTCCATGCTTTAGACCCTACAATCAACGGAAACTTGAATTTCATACCACCAAGTGTGTATTCTTGGGATATTCTGGTTCACATAAGGGTTACAAATGCCTGAGTTCTACTGGGAGAGTTTATATTTCTTGGCATGTTGTTTTGAATGAGAATGATTACCCATTCTCTCGTGACTTTCTCAATACTAAGAACAAATATGCTTAGACAGTCCAACCAGGAGCATTTTTCAAACTGCTCATCACTAGTGTCTCTAAAAAAGAAGATACTATCTCAAAATCAGCAGTTGAGGTATTCTCTCCAACGGCTGACGCTGATGTCTCACAAAATAATGGAACATAGTTTGATGAAGAAAGTGTAGCACTTGCTAATTCTACTACTCGGTCCGTCCTCCTCTTCTTATGAAAAGGAAAAAACAAGTGTTACCACTTTTGATCTGGAATCAATATCTGTTAGAACTTAGTTTAAATCAACTTCCTAACACTCACTTGTCTCATCCTATGATCACTCGAAGAAGGAGTGGTGTCATTTCATCTAAAAATTATTTTGTGGGATTAACTATTGCAGCTACACAGACTCAAGCAAAACCTAGCTTTGTAAGTGAAGCTCTTCTCTCACCAAAATGGCTTGAGGTAATGGAAAAGGAGTATAATGCCTTACGTAAAAATCAGACCTGGGTTCTTGTACCTCCAACAAATCACTTGAAGCCAGTTGATTGTAAATAGGTATTCAAGTTGAAATATAATCTAGATAGTACAATTCAAAGGTATAAAGTTAGACTAGTAGCTAAAGGATTCCAACAAAATCTAGGAATAGATTTTGGTGAAACAATTAGCCCTGTTGTTAAAAATGCCACAATTAGAACTATCCTAACAATTGTTGTCTCCTTAGACTGGTGCATTTGGCAATTAGATATTAATCATGCGTTTCTAAATGGTTTGCCTGAAGAAGAAGTCGACATGTATCAGCCTAAAGGGTTTGTTGATAGTAAGAGACTGAATTATGTGTGCAAACTAAGGAAAGCTTTGTATGGATTAAAGCAAGCACTTCACGCTTGGTTTGATAGGTTGAGAAGCACCTTAGTTTCTTGGGGTTTTCAAAATTCCAAGTGTGATACCTCCTTATTTTTCTTCAAGTCATCTACTCAAGTTATTTTTATTCTTGTTTATGTTGATGACATTTTGGTGATTGGAAGTAATAAGACTAGTCTGAAAAAATTCATACAGTAGCAAAATCAGTTGTTTTCCCTAAAGGATATGGGTGACTTACACTATTTTCTTGGGATAGAAACTTGTAGAGATAAGTCTGGGCTATATATGTGTTAGTAGCGCTATATATCTAATATGCTTGAAAGGTTTGGTATGGCTAATGTTGCTCCATCCCCTACTCCTATGGCAGCTGGTAAACAACCATCAAAATATGATGGTAAGCCTTTGGAGGATCCCACACTTTATAGGCAAGCAATGGGCAGTTTACAATATCTTATCCACACTCGGCGAGATGTGAATTTAGCTGTTAATAAGCTTAGTCAGTTCTTAAGCTCACCCATGGATGCTCACGGCAAGGAGTTAAAAGAGTCTTGCGGTATCTCAAAGGCACATCAAGTATGGGAATTAAAATTAAGTCTTGTAAAAATTTACAACTTTATGGCTTTTCTGATGCTGATTGGGCAGCATCTCCTGATGATAGGAGATTAGTAGGTGGATATTGTGTTTTTGGGGATTCTCTAATAAGCTGGTCTTCAAGAAAGCAAAAGGTGATAGCTTGGTTCAGCACTGAATCAGAATATAGGTCACTTGCAGCCTTGGCAGCAGAACTTGCATGGTTTCAATCCTTATTCCAAGAGATTGGTTTGAATTTAACTCAAATACCAGTCATTTGGTGTGATAATTTTAGTGTAGAGGCATTGGCTGGAAATCCAGTTCAACATGCAAGAACAAAACATATTGAATTGGATATTCATTTTGTTCATGATCGGGTGTTGCAAAAATTACTAAAGGTTCAGTATGTACCTACAGCGAAGCAATTAGCCGACATTCTTATAAAGAGATTAGCTCATTCTAGATTTTGGTGTTTAAGAGACAAACTTGAAGTGTGCTGTGCTCCCTTCTGTTTAACAGAGGGAGTTAGAATGTGATCTGTTAGTAGTCTGTTTTTATAGTCATGTTGTGAATATGGCGTGTGAGTATCTTTTTTTGTTTTTTAGTTAGTATTATGTGTCATCAGGCCAGGTGGGTGTGCGTAATAGAATTGTGTTTAAATGCAATAGAGGTCTGTCATTTAGGGTGTGCCTCAGTTATCAGGAAACAAAATATTTTTCTTTTCTCTTTCTGGCTTTACTCCACATAGCCTCAGTTCTCCCTCTCTTTATTGGGTTTCCCATCAGCTGGCTTACCATGTATTTTCCAACATGTCTCACGAGTGTGACCTAAGCATTGACAATGATCACACCAAAGTCTTCCCTTCCTTTGCTTGCCTTCATTGCTCATAGTTGCATTCTTGGTTAAGAGGGCAAAACCTTCATGGGTGGTAGCAGTGGTGGTAGCACCCATCATGAGCTTCTTTCGACTTTCTTCCCTTCGAACTTCTGAGAAAGCTTCTTTAATGGATGGTAAGGGCTTAGTGTTGAGGATCTGTCTCCTTACTTCATCCAAAGATTTGTTAAGGCCTAGAAGGAATGTAAAAACTCTTTTCTTTTCAATGAGTTCTCCATATCGCTTTGCATCTCTAGTACAATCCCAATCTGGGTTATCATAAACATTCAATTGTTGCCAAAGACATGTTAAGAGTACTGTAATATTGTTGAACTGGAAGCTCACCTTGTTTGAGATCATGGAGTTTTCTTTTGATATAAAAAAGTTCAGCAATATTTTCTTGATCTAAGTAGGCTTCTCTCACTGCCTCTTAGATCTCAAATGTTGTGTTGAAGAATAGATAATTTCGTCCTATGTTAGTGTCCATGGCGTTGATTAATCAGGACATGACCATGTTGTTTTTTGTTCTCTAAATTGAGTACTTTGAGTCCTTCTTTTTTGGAGGAACAGTTGCTTCAGTCTAGTAATTGTCTTTCCTTTTGCCTAAGATGAACATTATGAACATTATCACAGCTCTGGTCTATTGGAGATAATTCTAACTGTTTAGCTTGTGACTTGTAATGAGTTGATTGGTGCTTTTTATAGTGACTTGGTTGGAGGACTTATGCCTAGTGGGCTTGCTTGAGTTTTGACTAATCTCAGAAGTCACTTTTGTAGATCACAAAATAGGGATATGTGATGCAGGGAAGAAGATGAGGGGGAAAAAAAAGATTTGAATCAAAGTTTGAGCTCTGATGCTATCAAGATTACAATAAAAACAGTGTACTATTTCTCTGAATCAATTTCATGGAGTAGGTGCAAAATAAATAGGAAGATCGAATTAATTAAGAGTAAATGCTCCTAAATTTCTTGGGGCAAAGAAGGCAAGAATTTGAATAAAAGCTATTTACACTTTGTACAAAATTAAAAATAATAAAGAGCTTAATAATAACAAAGTTGACTCTCTAAAAAAGGTGACAAAACATTCAATTGTCCATGATTCTTGGGGAAGAATATGGAATTCCACAAGAACTATATAAATGAGATGGAAATGCTTCACAACTCAAGATAATTTTTTAATTGCCACTTGGTTTCTCTCCAACTTCATGATATATACTTGGGAAAATGTTGAAGTGTTTTTTCTCATTTTGCTTTTTACTGTTGACATCAGTCAAGACTTCTTTGCAGTTTGCACGTTGTGTTTGTCTGTCTTGTACATGCTTAAGGAGCAAAATACTAATAGCCCTGCCCTAGTTTGTGTTTATATTTATAAAGTGGCTACTGGCTATAGCCTATAGTTGTTGCCCTGCTGACACCAGGCCAAGACAGAACCTTGGCTAGAAAAGTAAAAAAGGAAAAAGAAAAATTCCTATAACTCGGCATTAATTGGATTCATGCATATGATATGTTTGGGAAGTGGACTCCACTTAGGCTTTATATTTTATATCTAATGAATAAAAGTTTGGATGACAAGCACGAGTTGTGGTGGAGATGGTGTGGGTCTTTTCTTTTTATTATTATAAGATCTTGTTGAGAAATTATCAATTTGTCTAGAATAGAGCATGTTACTTTTCTTGAGGTGTCATTTAGATAAGGGGCTCCAAACTAAGAATCCCCCCCCCCCCCTGGTTGTTGTGAAAAATAATGGTAAGTATTAGTGTATAGTATACTTTTCCTATGTGTGGTGCATGGTCCACATTCCTTTTTTTCTACACTAGAAGATCTGGCCCAAGAAGAATTTTGTTATTCCACTTTTTTTTTTGGTGGATATGTGGCTAAACAAGAAAACAAATACAACAACAACAACAACAATAACAACAAATTTTTTTCCCGCTAAGTGGGGTCGGTTACATGAATCAATTAACGCTATAAAGTTTTATCATAAATCATATTTTTAAACAAACCATTTAAATTTAAATATTTCTTAATAGTTTCTTTTTATAATTTTTCTTAGTCTTCCTCTATCTCTAACTATTGAACTATTCTCTATCTGATTTACTCTCTTAACTTGGACTTTTATAAGTCTCCTCCACATATGCTCAAACCATCTAAATCGTGATTTTACAATCTTTTTTACAATAGGTGCAACTTCCACTTTCTATCTAATGTATTCATTCTTAATTCTATCTTGTCTGGTGTGTTTACTTATCCACCGCAACATTCTCATTTTTACAACATTGAGTTTATTCTTTTGTTGATTTTTTATTACTTTTCATACAATATTATAGGCCTGATAGCTGTGTGATAGAATTTATTCTTCAATTTAAATAGTACTCTTCTATTACAAATAATGTTCAAAGTATTTCTCCATTTTATCCACCTTCTTGAATCTTATGGTTTACATTTTTTTCTATTTCTCCATCATGTTGTATGATGGATTCAAGATATTATTGTATAACTTGCGATATGGTGTGATTTTCAATTTTCACTTCTCCACTAAACTAGTACATCTCTTACTAAATTTATATTCTATATATTTTGTTTTATTTCTACTTAAACGTAATTTATGTGTTTCCAAAGCTAGTCTCCATATATTTAACGTCTCATTTATTTCTTCTTTTGATTTTTCAACTAAGATTATGTCATTTGCAAAAAACATGTATTATGGCACTGGCTCTTATATGTGTTCAATGAGCACATTCAAGATCAAAATAAAATGATAAGGATTCAAAGTTGATTCTGATGTAAATCAATAGTTATCGGAAAATTTTCTGTGAATGTACCTTTTGTTATAACACTAGTTGTAACTCTATTATACATATCTTGAATTTTTCGAATATAAATTATACGAATTTTTTTTTTTTTTTTCTAAGGTCTTACATTAAAACTTTTCTTAGCATCTTATCGTATGTTTTCTCTAAATCGATGAACACTATATGTAAATCTTTCTAATTCCTTTGATATCTTTCCATCAATAACAATAACAACAACAATAACAAAGCTTTTTCCCACTAAGTGGGATTGGTTACATGGATCAATCGACGCCATAAACCCTTATCATAAATCATATTTTTAGACAAATCATTTAAATCTAAATCTCTCTTAATAATTTCTTTTATAGTTTTTTTTTGTCTTCCTCTACCTCTAATTATTGGACTAGTCTCCATCTCATCTACTCTCCTAACTGGGGCTTTTATAGGTCTCCTCCCTACATGACCAAATTATGTAAGTCTCGATTCTACAATCTTTTCTAGAATACGTGCGACTTTCACCTTCTCTCTAATGCATTCATTTCTATTCCTATCTCGTCTAGTGTGTCCACTCATCTACCGCAACATTTTTATCTCCGCAACATTAAACTTATTTTCTTGTTGACTTTTTATTGCCCAACACTCAATTCCATACAACATTGCAGGTCTTATAATTGTGCAGTAGAATTTACCCTTAAGTTTGAGTGATACTCTTCTATCACAAATAACACCCGAAGCACTCCTCCATTTCGTCCACCCCGCTTGAATCCTATGCTTTACATCTTCTTCTATTTCCCCGTTATGTTGTATGATAGATTCAAGATACTTAAATCGTGTGACTTGTGGTAGGATATGTTCTCCAATTTTTACTTTTACGCTAGAAGTGGTGTGCCTTTTACTAAACTTACATTCCATATACTCCGTTTTACTTCTACTTAAACGAAATCCATGAGCTTCCAAAGTTAGTCTCCACCTCTCCAACTTCTCATTCATTTCCTCTCTCGATTCTCCAATTAGGACAATATCATCTGCAAAAAGCATGCACTGTGGCACCAGCTCTTGGATATATTTAGTAAGCACATCTAAAACTAAAGTAAAAAGATAAGGGCTCAGAGTTGACCTTTGATGTAGACCAATAGTTATCGGAAAATCTTTCGTAAATCCACCTTTTGTTACTACGCTAGTTGTAATCTTATCATACATGTCTTGGATTGCTCGAATATAAGCTATACGAACGCTTTTTTTCTCCAAAGCTTTTCATAAAACTTCTCTTGGCACTCTATTATATGCTTTTTCTAAATCAATAAACACTATATGTAAATCTCTTTGATTCTCTCTATATCTCTCCATTAATCTTCGCAACAAGTATATTGTTTCCATAGTTGACCTTCTTGGCATAAAACCAAATTAATTCTCCGTAACTTGACTTTTTTTTCTTAACCTTCACTTAATTACTCTTTCCTATAATTTCATAGTGTGGCTCATGAGTTTAATTCTTCTATAATTTGCACAATTTTGAATGTCCCCTTTACTTTTATAAATAAGGATTAAAGTACTTTTTCTCCACTCGTCTGGCATCCTCTTAGATCTCATAATTTCATTAAATAACTTTGTGAGCCAATTTATACCTTTTATTCCTAAACCTTTCCATACTTCAATGGGTATATTATCTGGTCTAACTGCTCTGTCATTCTCCATTCTCTTTAATGCTTCTTTTGCCTCTACCTCACAAATCCTACGATAAAAAGTATAATTTCGATCCTCTTCTTTAGTGTCTAGCCTATCCAATTGCAATAAAATCTCGTGCCCTTCGTTAAAAAGCCTATGAAAATAACCCTTCCATCGTTTTCTGATATCTTTCCATCAATCTTCGCAACAAATATATCTTAGATTGTCGACCTTCTTGGCATAAAACCAAATTAATTCTTAATAATTTGAATCTCTTATCTTAATCTTCGTTCAACTATCATCTCTCATAATTTCATAATGTGGCTTATAAACTTAATTTTTCTATAATTTGCACAGTCTTGTATATCTCTCTTGTTCTTATAAATAGAGACTAAAATATTTTTCTTTTATTCATTTGACATTTTCTTAAATCTCGTAATTTCATTAAATAACTTTATGAGTCAACTTATGCCTTTCATATTTAAACCTTTCTATACTTCAATGGGTATATTATCTGATTCAACTATTATGTCATTCTCCATTCGCTTTAAAATTACTTTTATTTCTGACTCTTGAATCCTACAATAAAAAGTATAATTTTGGTCCTCTTCTTTAATGTCTAGCCTAACTGAGTATAATAAAATCTTATATCTTTTATTAAATAGTCTATAAAAATAACTCTTCCACCGTTCCTTAATATCTTGTTCTGTGAATAAGACTTTTCCCTTTTCATCCTTAATGCATTTCACTTTGTTTACATCTCATCTTTCTTTCCCTACTTTTAGCGAACTTGTAGATACTTCTCTCTCCAGCTTTAATACTTAAGGATTGGTATAACTCATCAAATGTTTTAACTCTTGCTTTGCTCATTGCCTTCTTAATATATTTCTTAACTACCTTATATTTTTTTCAATTTTAATTACTCTTACACAAAGACCATATTTTATAACATTTTTTTTTAACCTTAATCTTATTTTGCACGCTTGTATCCCACGACCAAAATTCTTTATTCCTAGGTCTAAAGCCTTTTGACTCACCGAGTATCTCCTTTGCTACTTTCTTAATCTCTTTAGCCTTCTCCTCCCACAAATCGTTAGTACTTCCTTGTGCTTTCTAGGATCTTTCTTCCAAAATCGTTTTCTATAAGCTCTTTTTTTTATCCTTCTTCAATTGCCATCACTTGATCCTTGATTTTTTATTTTGACTTTTATTCTTTACTCTTTTTTTAACTTAGACATTCATAATTAAGACTCTATGCTAAGTAGTCAAACTCTCTCTTAGTATAACTTTGTAATCCATGCAAAGTTTTCTATCCAATTTCTTTATAAAGATGAAATCAATTTGAAAGCATGCTCCTCTACTTTTGTATATGATAAGATGCTTTTCACGCTTTCTAAAACAAGTGTTAACTACTGTGAGATTGAATACTAATGAGAAATTTATAATAGTTTTACTTTATGCATTTGCTTCCCTTAGGCTATGTCCTCCATACGTATCCTCGCAACCTCTAGATGTATTTTCCACGTGACCATTAAGATCTTTTTTCTAAAAGAATCTTTTCTCCTAATGGTATTTCCAGAACTAAACATTCTAAATCGTCTCAAAATTTTATCTTTTGATGTTTTTCTAATCCTACTTGTGGTGGGTAAACATTAATAATATTAAAGGTTTCTCTTTCCATTACAAACTTTAACGTAATGATTTTTTCTCTAATCTCTTTATATTCACCACAGCATTTTTTCAAAACTTATCTACAATTATACCTACCTCATTTTTAGATTTAGTCTTGTCAGTATACCAGAGTTTAAAATCTGAGGCATCTAATTCTTTCGCTTTTTTTCCTACTCATTTAGTTTCTTGTAAACACATAAAATTAATCCTCCTTCTAATCATAGTATCTATTATTTTCATTGACTTACTTGTAAGTGTATCTATATTTCAAGTTCCAAAATGAATCTTACTCTCGTAAATTAACTTCTTTACTCACATTCGTTTACGAAAATATGAGAATTCTTGCTTATTTTTCACTTCACCCAAGCATTGATGCAGTCTTGTTCATTTGTCACTGTACTCGAGTTATACAGCGCGTTACTTCTAGGCAATGATTTAGCATTACCTCTAATGCATCAATAATATATATCATAAAGATTCGACAAAGTTTTACGTTGGCTGTTGACGGCCTAACATGACCCTCTTCTTTTTTCTGGACTTGGGACTAGTTATGAAATATTATTTACATCAAAATTCAGCATAGGCAGAGTTAAACAAGAAAACAAATAAAATTAAGAAACATTATTATTACTAGGATACAAAAAGAAAAGGACTTCCTTCATGATCTTGTCCTTCTAGCTGTTCCTCGCTTGTTTCTGGATTAGACCTGATTGAGGCGAATGAAATCTTAATATCAAATTATTGACATCAGACCCCATCACCTACAGCTATCTCTGCTTAGCATATTGGGATTGTTATTTCACTTGGTTGTGCCTAAGAATGCAGTTAGTTTATGGGCTTGTATGTTGACAAAGAGGCATCATAAAGTAGCTTGGAATAATAATGCCCATGGGTTTGATTTGCTTACAGTTATCTTTTAATTCCTTGTATAATTTACTGAATGTTTTCTTTTGTTTGTTGTATGTAGGATAACAAATGTATTGTCATCAATTGGACGATGACAATAGCACTTGTTTGCTTTAGAAGCATGAATGATTTTGTATACTTCCTAAACATTCTTCTCCAGGTAACTTTCTAGTAACTGCCTTATCAAAAAAAATTTTCCCATATATTTAGGCAATAATACCACATTGTTACTTCCTAAACTTTGATGCTCTTTCATAATGCAAACCAAAAATGATTCTTTCAAGTTGCCTCTTGATAGTTTAGGTTGGCTTATGTGGCTCCTGAGTCCAGGGTGGTTGGTGCTGGTGATTTAGTTGACCATCCAAAGAGAATTGCTCTCCATTACTTGCAGGGTTATTTTCTTATTGACTTGTTTGTTGTATTTCCACTTCCTCAGGTATATCTCTACCCATCTTCCTTTCCCCTTCTTGCTCATGATAATCTCTTTTTTTTTAAGTCTGAGTTTGATCATCATAACTTGGTGTCTCAGTTATCTATTGATATATGCCTCTTAGTTTCTAATGTGAATTAAACTTTCATCTGAAATTTTGGTTTCCTTTTTCTTTTCCTCTTTACTTTGGGATATCTATTATTTAGTTATGATATGTATGTCCTAAAGGACCCCTAAAGCTTAAACTGTGAGGTGCAGGCTTATAAATGGTTTTTATCTTTAATGTGGCTGTTGCATGCAAAAACCCTTTTTGCTTGCAGTGTAAACAGAGCATAGGCTCGCCTTACCTTGTATTGGAATTGAGTTAAGAGAATAGGGGCAGAGAAGATCAAATTGTTGGCCATTTACTTGTAGAGATCCTAATAAAAGCCTAAGTTGTTAGGTGTAGGCTTTGAAATGATTCCTGTTGTTTACCATCGTGTGTCTTGCATCTTCTGCTTTGTGTGTGGTGTTCGAAGTCTTTTGTTTTGCTGTCATGTGCTTTCACGCCTTTTTCCATTGTTGGCACTAATTTGTTGTTATCATGTTATTTCCTTTTATTTGTTATTATGTAGTCAATGTTTTATTTAATTAGATTAGGATTAGTTTGTTATTTTTAACATCCCTGATTTATTGGGATTAGAGTGGCTGAGTAACTTGTGGCCAATGTCCCCTAGGTTGCTTATATGTATTGCTCCTTTTCTTCATGGAATAACAAGAAAAAACTAGTTTTCTTCATGGTATCAGAGTCCTAAGGTCTGAACAAATCTACGCTTCAATTCAGCTCCTTGAGAGCTTATGATTCTAGCTCTCAAGAGAATTCCTCTTTAATATCACAACCACCAAACCCCTTGCCAAACAGCCACTTGTCCTCCTTCATGGCTGGCACTGGCAAAACTCCTCCTCTCATGATCATGGGCCATAGGTTTAATGGCAACAATTATCTTGTTTGATCCCAAAGTGCCTTGATGTTTATCTGAGGTCGTGGGAAGGAAGAATACCTCACTAGGGAAGCTATTGTACCTGCCACCTCTGCCTTGAAATACAAAACATGGGTTGCTGAGAATACTACCATTATGTCATGCTTAGTCAATTCCATGACCACAGACATTGGAAAAACTTTTGTGCTAGCCAAGTCAACCAAGGAGATTTTAGATTCTATTTGAGATTTCTATTCCAAGATGGAAAATTGAGCAGTGTTATTTCATATTAAGGGCTTCTTAAAAGATCTGAAACAAAGTGACGCTACTGTTACCCAATATTATAATACTTTTGTGAAGTATTGGTAGCAACTTGACCTTTGAGGTCTGTGAATAGACCAATTCTATTGATGCAGCCACTTATTGCAAGATTGTGGAAAAAGAACGGATCTACAGTATTTTAATTGGGGTGATCATGCTATTTGACAAGGTGAGGGGGACAATAATGGCCATATGCCCCTTACTAGCACTTAGGGAAGTTTTTGTAGAAGTGAGATATGAAGAAAGTAGGAAGCAACTCACCCTTGGTGTACAAGGGCACCACCAACATCCAAATTATCAGCATTAGTAGCTCATAGCACCACTAGTTCTAATGGAAAGCCTTGCAGGAATTGTAAGCCATGGTGTGACCATTGCCATAAAACAAGTCATACTAAGGACATATGTTAAGATACACAGAAAACTTGCAAATCAGAAGCCACAACAACAATGGGAAAGCTATGGACTCATCATGTCAAGAGAGGAAAAGCATCAAGTCCACCTTAAAAAGTGATAATCCTAGGGATTATTTCAATTTTGACTTTAGCTCATTCCTAAGCAATTATGGGATCCTTCACCCAATCTCGTGTAAATACCCTACAACATAATGGGGTTGCTGAACGGAAAAATAGATACTTGCTAAAGGTTGCTAGGTCTATTCTTCTTCCTTCTAATGCACCTAAGCACTATTGGAGTGAAGTTGTCCTTACTACCACCTATCTCATCAATAAGATGCTTTCTAGAATCCTTAAATTTATGCCTCCTCAACAAAAAATTGTTTGAAACTTACCCAACCACACATATCATGTCATCCCTCCCATTCAAAGGTTTTGGTTGCACAAAATTTGTCCACAATGACCATGGCAGCAAATAAGATAATGTGTTTCTATTGGATATAAATGTTTTTCACCTGCCATCGCCAAAGTTTATATCACCATGAACCTTACGATATTTGAAACTCAACTTTTTTACTCCCCAACATCCCTTCAAAAGGAGATGTTTGAAAATCAAAACAAGGAATGGATGTTTGGAAGCATATTGGTACCCATACCTTCACATGACCAAACACACCAATTCTGAACCTCTACACAATGAGAACCCCACTCATCTTGATCTAATACTTGAGACCTTTGAAACTGAACCAAACCAAACCAAAACCATTGAAATTGAACCAAAACAGCCTATACCCAAGGCCTATCCTGATACTATACAACAAAAAGAAGTGCAGGTTTACACAAGGAGGAACAAGGCTCCATGGACATATCAACATAATTCAGGGGAGATTCCTAAAGCTGAAAATAGCACATGTCTTGAGCAAAGTTAGTGCATTTCCCTTACTTCAAGTCTTGAACATCAAGAGGAGTTGGACATGCCTATTGCATTGAGAAAGAGAGTAAGAAACTATACTAAACATGCAATCAGCAATTTTGTTTCATACGAAAATTGTCACCTAAATTGCAAGCTTTTGTGCATAATGTTGCTTTTGAGAAACTTTCTAACAGTTTCTATGAGGCAGCCAAGAAGAAAGAATAGAGAAGTGCTATTCAAGAAAAATTAGATGCCTTTGAGAAAACCAAACACCTCTTAGTAAATCACTTGTAGGGTGCAAGTGGCTCTTCATAATGACATACAACCTAGATGGTAGTGTCAACTTATACAAGGTGAGACTTGTAGCCAAGGGGTATCGTTTGCACTGCTGGCCAAATTCAACACTACCAAAGTGTTGAATTTAGATTGGCGTCTTCACCTATTAGATGTGAAGAATGCTTTCTTGAATGGGGATTTGGTGGAAAAAAAGTCCATATGGAGATTCCACTAGGAGTATAGTGTGAGAGAGATTTCAAAAAGGTGTGCAAGCTCCACAAATAACTTTATACTCTTGAACAATCTCCTAGGGCCTGGTTTGAGAGGTTCCCCATTGTAGGTAAGGCCTAAGGATACAACCAATGTCAAGCTAACAATACTTTATTTGTTAAAGTAGGATGAGATGGGAAGTTAGCAATTGTTTATGTGGATGATATTGTGATCATTGGAGATTATACTGATGAAATAGAAAAATTAAACAAGTCTCTAGTGCATGAATTTGAAGACAAAAACCTTGGTGTTTTAGGGTATTTTCTTTGCATAGAAGTACCTTGTAACAATCAGGGTATTTCCATTTCACAAAAGAAGTATACCTTAGGTTTGCTTGAGGAAACAGCTATATTAGAATGTAAGCTTGCAAATACTCTTATGGAGGCTAATTATAAATTGGACCTCAAGCAAGAAAGTTCCCTTGATGACACTAGTAGGTATCAAGGACTTGTAGGGTAACTAATCTATTTAACTCATATTCGTCAAGATATCAGCTTTTTAGTAAGTGGTGCAAGCCAATTCATGAACAAGCCATATGAAGAACATATGGAGGTAGTGCATAGAATATTAAGATACCTCAAGATAACTTTTGGTAAGGGCTTATTTTTCAAAAGAAGGGATCATAAAGGTATAAAGTTTTCTTGAATGAAAGTTAGGTAGGATCAATGTTAGATAGGAGGTCTACTACTAGTTACTATTTGTTTGTGTGGAGAAACTTGGTAACTTGGGAAGTAAAAAGTGATTGGTAGTTGCTAAGTGTAGTGTTGAATTCTCCATTATATCAAAGGAGTCCTAGGTCAAGGTTTGTTATATAAAGATAAGTGCAATTATCAAGATGTAGATTGGGTTGGGTCTCTTGTTAATAGATGCTCCATTTCAGGATATTGTGTCCTTATTGGAGGCAATCCAGTCTCTTGAAAGAGCAAGAAACAAGATATTGTTGCAAACAGAGGTTGAGTATTGTGCTATGGCTTTAGTGACATGTGAACTTACATTGTCCAAGCAACTCCTTCAAGAATTAAGATTTGGAAATACCGAACAAATAGAGTTGAGTTATGATAACTAAGCTGCAATACATATTGCTTCCAACCCAGTATTTCATGAGAAGACCAAACATATTGAGATTGATTATCACTTTATAAGAGAGAAAATTCAATTTGGGTGTTTTGCTACTAAATTCGTTAATTCAAATGATCAATTGGTAGACATACTCACTAAGTTTCTTAGGGGTCCTTGAATCAACTAGATATGTAACAAGCTAAGTGCATATGATTTATGTGCTAAACATTGAGGGGAAGTGTTGGAATGTTATACATAGTGTCTAGGTTTGTTGTATCTAGAGTTGTACTACCCTAGTACTGTACTTTTTTTTTATCTATAAATAAGACATAGTGTAAGGGATTAGACACATCTTGCAATTCATTCATCCATTTTTCTCTCTAATTTATCAACCACCAAGCTTGGAATGATCAATATTCACTCCCCAGCTTGAGGGGGAGTGTTGTTTACCATTGTGTCTCTCGCATCTGCTGTGTGTATGGTGATTGAAGTCTTCTGTTTTGCTGTCACGCATTTTTCCATTGCTGGCACTGTTTTATTGTTTTCATGTTATTTCCTTTCATTTATTATTATGTAGTCAACATTTTAATCAGTTAGATTTGGATTATTTTGTTATTTTTTAAAATCCCTGATTTATTGGGATTAGATTGGCTGAATAACTTGTGGCCAATGGTCCCTAGGTTGCTTGTATGTATTGCTCCTTTTCTTCATGGAATAACATGAAAAAAGCAGTCTCCAATTCTGATTTTCTTCAGTTCCATCTTTATTCTCTAATGGCTTTCATGCTTTGGCAGTGTAAAGCCTAACAAAACCCAAGATTTCTCTTGTCTTGTTTCTCCAAGTGTTTCTAAACTGCTTGTTCAGTGTCATGTTTATTACAGATGAACTGCATTTATTGTTCCTTTTGGTATGTCAAATCTGTGTTATAATTTATGAGAACATGAATATATGTCTGAGAATAAGTTGGTGGTGGGGGAAGGAAAGGATTATCCATTTTATGAAGATAGAAGTGAATATGGATTATAACTTATGGACACCTTGTCATGACATATTTTAGTCAAATTTTTGCAGATAATGATTTTGTTTGTCCTACCATATCACTTGGGTTCATCAGGAGCAAATTTTGCTAAGAATGTTCTGCGTGTAGCAGTCCTTGTTCAGTATATTCCCAGATTGTGTAGGTTTCTGCCTCTTCTAATTGGTCAATCTCCAAGTGGATTCATATTTGAGTCAGCATGGGCAAATTTCTTTATAAATCTTCTCACCTTTATACTATCTGGCCATGTTGTTGGGTCTTGCTGGTATCTCTTTGGTCTACAGGTCAGTGGATTTTTTTTTTTGGGGTAGAAAAAGAAGATTTATACCTTTTTTTTTTTTCCTTTTTAGTCAGTGTAAATTTTAAATAACATCTTGTTTTGTTTTACAATGCCATTTTACTTCCACACTTACTGCTCGTTTGCACTTTCAAGAAGTTTCACTTGCTTGAGTCTCATAATTTTGTAATACAACATGTGTGACTACCATTATACCCTGCTTAGAGTAAGGGGAAAAACTTGATTCACTTGAATACTTCTGATTTCTGTTGTGATGCATAACTTGGCTATAAATGAAGTGTGAATTATGGCCTAGCAGAGGTGCTTCGTCAATGTGTTGACACACTGATCATGAAATTCAACCATTAAACTTATTGTTTCCTTTGATGCTTAAAGATAATAACTTTAATTAGATTAAAAAAGGTTATTTAGTGGTTTTATCAATGATGGTTGATATTCAACAATTGACATACTCCTTTTCTTCCTCTTCCTTATGCCAGAGGGTTAACCAATGTCTGCGAGATGCCTGCCATAGTGAGAAAATTAAAGATTGCATGCAATTGATTGATTGTGGACATGGTCGTCCAGCAATCAATCAGTCTGGCCCAACTCTGTGGCCAAACAATACTACTGAAAGCATGTGTTTCTCTGGGTCAGATGATGGATTTCAGTATGGGATCTATGCTAAAGCTGTTAACCTTACTACACAAGATAATGTGATCACCAGATATGTATATGCATTATGTTGGGGATTCCAGGTGTGCCTTTCATTCCTTATTCAGTAGTTCTATATTTTCAAATTTTGCATACATACTTAGCGGTGTGTTCATTTTGTAGGACTGCATAAGTAAGGAGCTATGATTCATGAAATTATCAATATAAACATTAATATAGAAGTGTGAAAATATGTTCATTTTATGAAAGTATTTAAGAAGTGTTAAATATTAAAATCTACGCTTCTACTTTGAAGAGTACAATTCAGTGGTCCGGTTGGTGGTGAAATTAAGGAAACACAAATTACTTTAATAGATATTCAGCACATGAGGGAAGATGAGGTGCACGCTTGAGCTTGATTAGGTTATATTAAAAATATGGTCAAATGTATTGTTAAAGAAGAGTGTTTTTTCCATATCTGGTCATTTTGGCTTCTTACCAAATAAAATCATGTTTTAATTAACTAACTGCATCATCAGAGTAGCTCTTGAACCATCTTACATAGACACAATTCAGAAAACTAAATATGAAATGAGGAGCTATGACATTTGGACATACGTTGAGAATGATTACTTTATTATTTTTATGAAAATCACTGCAGAAGTAACATTTTACAATTGAATAAATGTGTGCATACATTTAAGATGGTTCAGCAATTGCCTACATTCACAGCAGAATATTTAGGAAGAATCCATTATCTAGATAAGTAATTACAGTTTTCTTTTTTTTTTTCTTTTTTTTTTTTTCTCAAGTATCTCTCACATACTCATATCCCAATAGCACTTATAATCTAACTCATAAAATTTCCTCACAGGCCTAAAATAATTCCACCCATAAAATATTTTCATAATGCACACCATAAGCAGCAGAAAACATTAATCATCTAACTTTGTTTTCATGAAAAGTCTGACCATATAACTCCTTACTAAACCAGGATAAGAAACATTAAAACCAAGGTGCAGGTGGCTTTTCCATCTTTTCTAAACTTCTTTTTTCTTTACTTATTTTTATTTATAATTTATGTTAAGAGCCAAGAATTATCATATTGAAACCATATTAGACTGAAGTTATTCTTGCAATAAGATACTTTGGCTTTTCATAGGGATGCTATTTTTGTAGTCCAATATTAAAATGAACAAAAAATGCATTTGAGTATTTCAATTTATGAAGTTTTATGCCTTTGTGATCTTTATGCAGCAAATCAGTACTCTGGCTGGAAATCTAACCCCAAGCTATTTTGTCTGGGAAGTCCTTTTTACAATGGGCATCATAGGACTGGGACTCTTGCTTTTTGCTCTTCTCATTGGGAATATACAGAACTTTCTTCAGGCTCTTGGACGGAGGTAGAACTTATATCTCGATGCATGCAAATTCCCTTAACTGAGATGCAATATATTCAGTGCGTAACAAGTGCTGTCTGATGACAATGTTCCTCTTAATCTTCTGTTTCTATCTAAATCAAATTCTGCATTGAGGTGTCTTTAATAGTTCTAGAAAATGCTCTATAGTCCTAACTTGAAGAGGAACAGCATAGTAGTTTTGTGGAAGGAAGTACAGGTTTCTTAGATTCTCTTCTCCGGAAGTATTTGGATTAAGCTAATAGCATTTTCTGTCCAAAAATTTTTCCATTCTTTGGGAAACTGGCTAGGCGGTTAGTTCAAACTCCAGTTATTCAGCAGCACATATACTAATTCTTTGAAAGGTCTTGGTGGCAAGGAGGTTTTTGAAAAGTTATTTCTTTTCTTATTTTTGTAAATTTAGAAAGTATAATAATTTTTTTATTTATTTTTATTTTTTCCATAGAAGTGAATCAGGACAATTAAATTTGTGAACTGATGGACTTGTAACTATTGGGCCAAGGGTGGAAGAGACCTATGAAGAGAGAAAAAGAAAGAATGAGGCCCAAGAATGTGGTGAGGTGGCAGACGAGGGGCAAAAGGGGGGAATTACCTAGGAATAACTAACTCTGATCTTATGAGATGTGTGAGTGAGGAGAGAGAATCTGGTAAGGTGTATGGGTGAGGGGTTTATTATCAGGGGGAAGTAGCAGTAGGAGGCTCAAGGAAGTTTTCAGTGAGAATTGGGAGAGTTGGCCTCTCGAATGACGGGGGTTTTCAGCTTTCATTGCACTTGTTTTCTCTTTCTTTCTTATCTCTTTTTGTTGTAAGCTTTATACTGTGATTCATCCTTCCATATTACTCTGTTTTGGGAAGAGCACTATTGTTTATGCATAAATAACACAAGTTATTAAGACGTTTCTATGAATTTGGTATTAGAGCAATGACAATTTGGGAGAAGCTAAATCAATAGAATGGGAATCCTTAGTGAGAAAAGTGAAAGGCTGATTCCCAAGTAGAGAAAGGAGATGCAAGAGGAGAAATGACTGAAAAAAGTGTTAGCCAGATGGAAGAGGGAGACATAGGAGGAGAAATGGCAAAGAGACATGGTAGAGATGAAACAAATGATAAAGGATATGAAAGAAGTGATGAAGGATACAATGAAGCTTATGAAGGAGAGAACGGATAAGGAAGACATTGAGGAGGAACCTAATAGAGACCGAGGAATAGAGCTTTTAAAGAGGATGTGAAGGAAGTGGAAGAAAAAGAGAAGCATGAGGAAGGAATGATTGAAAGTGTATCAGGTCAAGAGGCATTAATTGACTTGCTTGTTCTCTAGAACAGCCCAAAAGAGGAGATAGAATCAGACTCAACCCAAGTCTTTAGCACATCAACGACCAAGGAAGCCTATGGAGAGAGTACAGCTTTGGTGTCAAACAAACTCATGGGCATTCATCAAGTAGGCGATGCTGAAGAGGAAAAGAAAAGGGCCTTGAGTCATTGTTGGGTGGACGAGAAATCTAAGGGCCAAACATTGGAGGAATATTCGGTAACAAAAGCAATTGTCAATGGCAGAGGAGGAAGACAATAATAGCATAGGGAAGGCAAGTAATTGGGTTTTGAACTGGGTGGGGGTAATCAAGTGGGGAAGGAGTCCAAAATTGAATTGGGCAAAAAATAATGATTGGGCTATGAAAGAAGTTGGGTTATTCAGAAAGAACAAAGACCTAAGGGTGTTTCGGTCCACTGCAATGTTGGGACATCAACTATCCTTCTTTTTGAACCAGTAGAACTCACCCAAGACATGAACATGAATAAGCATGCTAAAAAGAAACGCTATGCAAGGAGGAGGGTTTCTTCATTCTTGTTGACAGTGTTGAAGCCCTGGACATCTTCTCACATGGCTAACATTGGTGCGGCAAGCAGACGTGAGCTGCAAATTGCTCACTACCATGAAGGGACGGACCAAAGCAGGCTAGAATTTTTCTATAGGCGGAGTAAGTTTGAGTTGGAGGATTTGTTGCAAGCAAGAACTGTAGCTGCGAAGAGACTTAGACACAAAAACAAAGCCAAACTCAGGTGCCAAGAAAGAGTTCGAGTAGTACATGGATGCGATTGCAAAGTTCAAGCACCCCAACATTATGAGACTTGGAACCTATTACTATGCTAGAGAAGAAAAGTGACTCATCTATGAGTATCTTCCCAACAAAAGCTTGCAATCCCTTATCCAAGGGAACTGTAGCCCAAGAAGAATTCCATTGAAGTAGACTACAAGAATAAGCCTGATTTTAGGGGCAATCAAAAGACTAGCTTGGATTCATGTTGAATATATAGCTGTAAAAGTACCTCATATGAACATCAAATTTTGCAATGTGGTGCTTGACAAGTATGGTAGTGTTGTCATCTTGGACTTGGGCTTGTCTCTACTATCAAACCTAGCAGAAGTGTTTGATCAAGAATTGTCAAGGTACAAGAACATGGGGGAAGAGTTGGTGTCAATGCTACATGTGGGGTTGGCATATGTGGTGGCAAAGTCAAAGAAGAGACCAACTATGGCAGAAGTTGCTAAGATGATTGAGGATATCAGGGTGGAGCAATCTCCTTTAAGAAAGGACTACGATGAGTCTTGAAATTCACTTCCACCTCCCAATAGGGGTAAGGACCAACAAATAAGGTTGTTTCGGTTACTATGAAGATGGTGATGGATTTGAAAAAGAAGCAGTACTTCAGAAGATAGACAATGAGGAAGTTCTGCTACTTGCTCAAAAATTTGGGAAGAGTCCTTCAAAGTTGTGCAACCAAGCTTAAACACTATTTAGTGCAAGTAGTGAGCACCCTGGGTATCTCTCGGAATGATTATAGTAAGGTACTTGCTACAATATGCCAAGAGACACCTAGTAGCTTGGAGCAAAATGATGTAGGTACTAGTGAACATGTGGCAGATGGGAGCAAATCAGCCAAAGATATGGACCGCACAGCAATGCATGTTGGTGATACAAATGGCAAACTAGATGAAATTGCTGCAAATTTGATACTTGATACAAAAGCATCAAAAGCCATAATTGAAGAAAGTGCTGTGCAAGTGTTCATTGGGTTACATGGACTTTGAGGGCTGTTCAGATGGACGATCGATTAAAAATAGTCTCTTCCATGTGGTTTACCTAAAGCTTGTTCTGGTGCATGGATCAGCCAAAGCCACAGAGCATCTAATGTGACACTGCCTAAGGTATGTTTACCCTCATGTTTATGTTCCCCAAATTGAAGAGACAATTGGTGTCACCTCTAATTTATGTGCTTCTAAGGTTCAACTATTTGAGAAGCTAAAGAGTAATGTACTCTTCAAAAGGCTAAGAGATTATGAAATAGCTTGGGTTGACTCTAAAGTAGGGAAGACAGAAAATGGAACGCTATCACTGCATCCCTTTTCAATTGCTGCTCCTCTACAGGAGTCAGTGCTTCTTGAAGAGTTAAAATTGGCAGATTTCAAGCAGTTTCTCTCTGGTAGGGGTGTTCTGGTGGAGTTTGCTAGTTGAGCTTTGTGATGTGGTGAATATGCATCTGTATGGAAGCTCAGGGATGCAAATCAGAAGGGTGATGGTTACTAGTATGAGTTGGTTCAAGGAGAAGCTAATAAGCAAATAGATAATTTAGAAAAGATATATCTCGTGCCTGGATTAAATCTACATATACCACTAATTGGAGGACTTGAACTATGGGATAACCAAGTTCTCTTCCTTGAAATTGTGGAAGTTCTAAATGGGGGGCACACTATTCATTTATTTACAGCTGGCAATAATGGCTTTGGAGAAACTTTTGCAAGCTCATCTTTTCTCATTTTGAGCTGGAGACTTAATGGCTATGAAAAACAAGTATACTGGATGGATACTTGTGGGAGATGTTTTAATTCTAAATGGCTATGCTGATGTTACTGACCTTCATGGTAGGATGAGCATGCTGGCTTTGATTCTTTGGGAAAGCAAGAACAAGGTCCTATTGGAAAGAACCTCCTAGTCCAAGATTCAAATTCTCACCTTGAGGGCAAGGTGAAGCTTTGAGGGGCAGGTAATGATAGACCTGTAACTATGGGACCAAGGGTGGAAAAGACCTATGAAGAAATAAAAGGAAAGAATGAGGCCCAAGAATGTGGTGAGGTGGCAGAAGAGGGGCAAAAAGGGGGAATTACCTAGGAATAACTAACTCTGACCTCATGAGATGCGTGAGTGAGGAGAGAGAATCTGGTAGGGTGTGTGGGTGAGGGGTTTATTATCGGGGAAGTAGCTGTAGAAGGCTTAAGGAAGTTTTCAGTGAGAATTGGGAGAGTTCTCTGGCATCTCAATTGCCAGGGGGTTTTCAGCTTTCATTGCACTTGTTTTCAGCTTTCATTGGTGTAAGCTTTATACTGTGATTCATCCTTGCATATTACTCTGTTTTGGGAGGAGAATTACTGTTTATACATAATTAACACCAGCTATTCAGAAGTTTCCATCATGAACATGACATAATTTTCTGTCTTCCAAAAGCAGTGAAGTTGCTGAAGTTATATATGGACTGATGTCCATTTCCCAATCCCTACTGTAGTCGCCCATGCATACAGAAAAGAGTTTTTATGTAGTCTGCAATAACCTTAGTGATCTTTTTTCTCACTATAATCCTTTTTTGGGAAATTTATAAGAACTCACGACCATTTTTTATTATTTACTTTTCTTATTTCAGATTATGTTCTGAAACAGCTCTAACATTATGTTTCTCACAGCATAAACTCTTAATTACTAACCTATAAAGCATTGGTATCCAAAAAATAGAGCTTTATCATGTCAAGTACATTTCCGTCACTCATATCAAGCACTATGGGATGCTTCAAATTACATTTATATGACATGCATGCCTCTTAAGCTCAACTGCAAATTTCTTGGATAAATTATAGTTTACTCCCTATGGTTTGACCCCAAATCAGTTTGCTTCCTGTGATTTAAAGTGTTGCATTCAACTTCCTTATGGCTTGTTCCGTTACCACTTAACCACCCTATGATATTTTCAGTCATAACCTTAGTAGAAATAATCATGTGAAAGTTAAAATGATAAACAGTTTCATTGTTGGAAATGTGTTTCACGTATTAACTTGAACAATTTCACAACCGTTTAAGGATATTATTGGGATAAAGCTAATATTTCAAAATTGATACTGTTCACCTAATCCCTGCAATAGTCTCATTGTTTTAACGATCATGTGATTATTGTAGTTAAAATTCACATGCAAATACCACAAGTTGGTTTAGTGGTAATTGAAGAAACCACAAGAGTGTTGAATGACACATTTTAAACCAGAGGACAAACTAATTTTGGCTAAACCACAGGAGAGTAAATTGGAATTTACCCTTTAAAACTTTGATGGTCAAGTTTAAGGAAGGGCAAAACACCCTGATCCTACAGGCACTCACAAAATTTGCCCACTTGGGCTTGGGTATTGGGATTTTTATGGGTATTTTAGGAGTCTAGATTTAGGTAGTAAGATACCCACCTTGCTCCAGACCTGTAGTGTGTGTGTATTTATTTATTTATAATTATACATACATTTATATATATTAATTGATATAATACATTAGAAAAAGTATTAAAAAAAATCTAAATAGCATTATATTGGTTTTAAATTTTATTAATAATTGTTTGAGACACTTGATTCTTTGTTATTATTTTATATGAACAAGTAAATGAGTCTCAAGTTGAGAAAAATTGTTCATTTCAAAACTTTTTTGGGTAAATGGGTTTGGATCCAAAGATTTAAGGATTCAATGGTGATAAGGAATTTTTTACCCTCTAAATATGAATCTAGGATGGGGACTATAGTGCCCTATCTATACCTTACCCATGATCATCCCTCGTCAAGTTCTGATATATATATGATTATATTATGCTCACTTTATTTTCTTGCATCCCTCTTGTAGGAGGCTAGAAATGTCACTTAGACGCCGCGATGTGGAGCAATGGATGAGCCACCGGCGCTTGCCAGAAGATCTAAGAGGGTATCCATTTTCTTCATCATTTTTACGTTCAGATTGCCAAAAAATATGTCATTAAGTTCATTCAAGTTGTCACTTGCTAATTCCACACCCCTTCCCAAAACTCCTTTGCTTGATAATGTAAATATTAGATGCATGACCAATTTATTGTTCTGATAAGACATGTTATTGTTTCACATGCCCAGACTCAATTAAATGATCAACTACTGAAAACTCAAGTTCACATTTTGAATAAAATTTCTTCCAGTAACCTTTTGTCTGTCTGCTAATATGTACATGTGTCTGTTGTGTATTAAATATGATTAATCACTATGTTATGTAGATTAGTAGTGTATTTATAGTCGATGATAACAGACTAATAGTTGAGACTTGAGAATGACCCAGTAAACCCCGTCATGCAATTAATTTCCGTTTTTATCATGTCAAATTGAATGTTTCATGAAGTAAACAATGCTGATTTACTTTGCTATGTATTCATATGTCTTACCTTTCTAATTTTTATAGCATTATTTGTGTGCATTGCAATTATTTTCATCCCCTGAATTAAGTTCCCATCTCCATCAAGGGTGGTGATATAGTTAATGCACCCATTTGAAGACCTACTGATTGTTCCTTACTATAGCATGCAAATAAGAATGAGTGCTTAGAAATTAGCATGTCTACAATTTTATTTATCACTTCTTTTTTGGTATTATAATCATATGAATTTATGGATCATACTGTCAAGTGATACACAATCCACTCATATGATTGGTCTGTCATGTAGGAGAGTTCGACTGGCTGAACGATATAATTGGGCTGCAACCAGAGGGGTAAATGAAGAAATGCTTCTAGAGAATTTGCCAGAGGATCTTCAGAGAGACATAAGACGTCATCTCTTCAAATTTGTTAAGAAAGTGAGCACAAGACTAGCTGTTGCATAATTGACTAGTTATAACTTGTGCCAAATTATCCTGCTCATTCTGTTTAAACCTATTATATTTATGTGGTTCAGATGTACGATTCATTCAAAAACCTGCTTCTGTAGGTCTGTCTCTTTTTGTATCTTGCTAGAATTGGATGATAGTTACATTTGAAACCCTTCATCATCATGAAACTAAAACAATACCTTATCAAATGACCACAGAAGTTCTTTTTAAAATGATTTTATTTTGTGTTTTGCTTTGTCTCTTCTTATTCTGATGATTTAAGACATGTGCAGGTTCGAATTTTTGCCCTGATGGACGAACCTATCTTAGATGCCATTTGTGAGAGACTAAGGCAGAAGACATACATCAAAGGAAGCAATATTTTGTACCATGGTGGTCTGGTGGAGAAAATGGTGTTTGTTGTGCGTGGAAGATTGGAGAGCATTGGGGAGGATGGGATTAGGGTTCCCTTATCTGAAGGGGATGCATGTGGAGAAGAACTTCTGACATGGTGTCTTGAACATTCTTCTGTGAACAAAGGTATGACAAAACCTGATGAAGACACCATATGCCTATTAATTGTTTTAAAGTGTTAACCTCTTCTTCAACTCAAAAGCTTTAAGTTATTATGTGAAGGCACATGAATATTTTTATTATTATCTCTAAGAAGCTTCCTCACACAAAAATCCAAGACCCTTGAGCCTGACGTGTTGAAACTTAATGTCTAATTAAGAGAATGGGAGAATGCAAGAGTTGAACTCTAGACTAGTTAGTCATGGAGGCTCTATACTATTGTGATTAAGAACACCTCAATTCAAAAGCTCAAATTATTAAGAGAAAGCCTATGAATAATTTTATTATAATGTATAGTAATAAGAAATTATTATGGTATCCCCTGCAGATGGTAGAAAAGTGAGGCTTCCTGGACAAAGATTGCTCAGCAACAGGACTGTATGCTGTTTAACTAATGTGGAGGCATTTTCACTCCGATATGCAGACCTTGAAGAAGTCACTAGCCTTTTTACAAGATTCTTAAGAAATGCACGCGTTCAAGGAGCCATAAGGTGATTATTCCTTTTATGATTTACCATTATCTTTCAATTTAAGGTGAAGGCTTCTTTCGCTGCATCAGCCCAGTGGGCTGTTCACAAATATTGGATTGAAACATATCCAAGTTTGACAGAAATCAATATCTGATACAACGGGTCCATTCTAAAATGTTGGGGTAAATTATAATTCACCTAGTGGTTTGTTTCGCTACCTATTAACTATCTTGCATTATTATCTGACTTAATTTTAACAGAAATAACTATGTATGTAAATGTTAAAATGATAAACAATTTCACTATTTAGAGCATGTTTCAATTATACCTTCATAATATTAAGAAGTTATTGCTAGAATTAAGCTGATAGTTTCAATTTTCAATTGTTAGCTTAATCTAAACATTAGTTTCTGTACATCATGAAATTATTCACAATATAAATGAAACATACTTTTAACAATATAATTATTTATTAACTCTCTGATGGAACTTCTGTATTTTACTTAAACAATCCCACCCAGATCAGAAGAACAAGATAGAATTGAAGAAATACAGCAGGGAACAAATGAAAAAAAACAAAGAGGAAGAGAAATGAAAATGGTCCTCTAGCATTCGAAAGGCTAGAGTCTCTCCAAACTGGTCTGCGTAATTTCTGCCTACCCTCCTTCTCATAGGTCTCTCACCATATATCACCCACTTCTCACCACTTCGTCTCTCTCTGCCGGCTCACCCCGCTTCCCACTAGGTGCTTCATAGTTAGTTACATGACTCTCTTTCTTGGCTCTTCTGGAAGAGGTTCTGACCCCTCCAGGCCTAAATCTCTTTTCTACATCCTTTCTTCTGTTATAGGTCCTCAATACCCAAGGCTCAATAACTTTGGGTCCATCATTTCCCTCCCCTTCAAGTCTGACCTTGTCCTCAAGGTGGAAGTTTGATGGTTGGATCATAGCAATGCCAGGCATCGTCCCCAACCTAATACCATTAAAATTACCCTCTTCATAAGCTTTCACAAAATTACAAGATAGCTTAAGTTCATCCCATAGCAGAATTAAAATATAGTGCTGAAGCATCTCATCTATATTTATCTTGAACTCTATAGCAATCCCTTGAAACCAATTTTCAGTGATGACCATGCCTTGAGGACCACCAAAACCACCACCAATTTTCTTTGGTTTACAAACTTTCTTTAACGTATAAAGACCAAGAACAAGAGAAACATGCTTTTGGCGCTTCTACAGGGTTTGAGTAGATAAAATCTTTTGGACTTCATTCCCCTTGTCCACTGTCAACATCACCCTGTTACATGGCACCAAGTACAATTGTTCTTGACCTCTCATCTGAATTTTCTCTTCAATCATCTTGTTATACTGACCAGATTGAAAACAATGATCCACATCACCTTTTCTCCAACATCTCTCGGTATTAATATGAATTTTTTTAGTATTACCTGAGTCCTGTATCAGCAAGATGGCTTGGAACTCTTCATACTCAGCAAAGATCTTCCTTGCTGCTAGTTTTGTATTTTCTTGAGTATTGACAGCAACGCCTTCTACGTTAGAGCCAACAATCTTCCCCTCATGCAAGTCATCTTTCAAGAGTTGACCAGCCAAATGCTCAAAGAATTTCTTTGAGGAATGATCCCGTCCAAATGGTTCTACACCAGGGCCATCCCAGTTAGGAAAATAGAACACCCACTGCACTGCACTCCCTTTACTCACTACCGCTTGCAAGGGTGTTTCAACAAACCCATTGGTGCCCTTAGTTGTTCTGGCCTTAACATCATTATTGCCAGCAAGTGCAAGTGAAAAATATCCTCTTGTGGAACTTCTTGAATCAGGTATGTCACTCTCTTTGGCCTAGTCAGTTGGAGTTGCTGCCTCAATAATCACATGCTCATGCATTGGTTTATCAATTATGGGCCCCTTGAGCTAGTGAAATTGCGGATTTGTTAAGGTAGCCAAGCTCTACCTCAGTTGAAATTCTATAGAAGTAGGCAAGGAATCCTTCATCTGTGGCAATCCAAGCTTAGCCAGTCCCCTCTCTCCTTGCTCAATGGAACAAAAGGTTCTCATCCTAAAGCCAAGTGGTTGGAACAGAAAATCCAAATATGTGGGCTCTTTACCACAGCCAATAGTCCCTCCGTGGCCATGGAACAGAGTAACTTTGGTGCCATACTCATTGCAAGCCATTATGACATGTTCCTGTGCTCTGTAAAGTTCCCAAACAGCAGTGAATCTCCTAGTATCTTGTGCATTTTTCTGAAAAAACTCCACCACAAGAACATAGCTCACATTTGAAGCTACTAAAGTCACATAAGTTCCAAGTGACTTATGCCTTTTAGATTTCCCCATGAAAACTTGTGGTTCGCTAACTATCATGCTTGTGCTTTCCTCACAATATATTTTGCATTTATTGCTTGCTGTTAGAGGAAATTGGGCAACAAAGGTCATAATGGTAGAACTGGAAAGATGGTCTGAGACATTTTGAGTGAGGACAACTCCTTTCCACCAAGAAAAGAATCCTTGCTTCCTTGTTCCTGTGGGTGCTCGAAAACCTCCATAGTCTTTCATCAATGAAAAATATATGTTGTTGTTGTTTAGGGCCTTAGACCCACCTCCTCCAATTGCATTGGGACTTTTGCTTGATCCTTGGGTAATATTTTGGATTGGGTATACAAACAACCCACAACAACCTGGTCTCAATCCCATTGCAAGTTGGGCCATAACAACTTTTGTATTCCCTCCCAAACTTGACCTCAAGTGTGTTCTCTACTATTGCACTCGTTCCTTCAACCTTGTGGATCTTCAATCTTCTTAGCTCAGCCCAAATTCCTTCGTTAAACCTCTTATGAATTGCTGCGTTCAACAATTCCTCAAAAGCTTCTTTCAACGGTATTGATACATGATGCACCTCCTCCTGATCTTCCCTAAGCATTTCACTATAACTGAAAACCACCCTCTTCTCTCCTCGTCTTACTGTATCACCATCATGCCGGTGAGAAAACTCCACTGGCTTACTCAATGCTGTAAATAAGAATGAAGCTTCCATTTCAGTTACATAATGCTGCGTTTTAGCGTACGCAATGAGATCCATGTGTTGGGTGGGTTTTACCGGGCTACAGGGTTGGGTAACCCAATAGTGATAAGGCCCATTGAACTTTCCTTCCAAAAAATGTTTTGGGCTCCTAGCCCATCTAACCTCTCTGACCTGATCCATGACCCTGTTTCTTTCCACCTGTTTGCTATCTTGATCTTTGTCCTCTTCCATCAACAGAGTTATTCGCTGTCAATCGCTGCTCCCTCATTTTGTCTCTGTCTTCCTTCCATCACCACTACACTTCAGTTTTGTTCTCCTAACTCTCTTATCGTTGAGAGGTTGCTGAATTGCTTGAGATCTGATTGATGCAAAAACTGTAGAGTTCTCTCCATTACCTTGTTGCACTTCCTTGTGCGTTAAGGATGTAAGAATCGGTATAATTTGCTGAAGCTCAGATTTATCAACAGTGGCTGATTGTACCTCTCCTATGGGTCTGTTTGGTCATGACTTGATAGGTGTGGAGATGAGAAGAATTTCTGGTTTCATATCTTCTTTTGGGCTGTTTTGGAAAGCAACTATGCCCATTGAAGCCTCTTGACCTGGTACACTTTCATTCATTTCTTCTTTATGCATCTTCTTTTCAACAGCTTCCTTTACATCCCATTTAGTTTCTGATTCAGCCAAGTTTTCTTCCTCATCCGATCTCCTTTACGAGATTCAGCATGTTATTCATTATTTCTTTAATATCCCTCATCACTTGTTCCATCTCTGCCATGTCCCTTCGCCATTTCTCCTTCCATCTGGCAAACACCTTTTCACTTTCTTCACTGAAAATTCCCATAGTCTCAGATTTCCCTGGCTTGTCACGGCTCTAATACCAAATTGATGGAACTTCTGTATTTTACTTAAACAATCCCACACAGATCAGAAGAACAAGATAGAATTGAAGAAATACAGCAGGGAACAAATGAAAAAACACACAGAGGAAGAGAAATGAAAATGGTTCGTCTAGCATTCGAGAGGCTAGAGTCTCTCCACACTGGTCTGCGTAATTTCTGCCAGCCCTCCTCCTCACAGGTCTCTCACCATATATCATCCCCTTCTTACCACTTCGTCTCTCTCTGCCAGCTCACCCTGCTTCCCACTAGGTGCCTCACAGTTAGTTAATGACTCTCTTTCTTGGCTCTTCTAGAATAGGTTCTGACCCTTTAGGCCCAAATCTCTTTTCTACATCCTTTCTTCTGTTATAGGTCCTCAATACCCAAGGCCCAATAACTTTGGGTCCATCACTCTCACATGATCATTTTTGTTAAAATTTAAAAGAAAAATGTTATGTGTGATTAAGTGATAATTGAACAAATCATGCAGCCAGTTTACATATTGCAACATAGACTTGATCAATGGATAAAAACTTATATAGTTTATTTTCATTTTTATATATAGTGAAGCCGTTTCTGTTTTGAAATCCATGCCTACATAATTTGATAATGATAATGCTTTGATGATAGGTATGAATCGCCTTATTGGAGAAGCCTTGCAGCAACTCGCATTCAGGTTGCATGGAGATACAGGAGGAAACGTCTGAATCGTGCTGACACCTCCCAGTCAAATCAATCATTGAGGCCGTAGGTTTCACTTTAGTTTATGATTTAGTAAGGTTCACTTTGTATGATATCCAAACAGTATCTTGTAAATTAACTTGCCACATAAATGTGGGATTTTTTTTTTTTAAAAAAGAATCTTTGCTTGACGTTGAACAATTAGACAAATGGAATTTTTGTATGATGTGTGATTTATTTAGGTTCAGTTTGTACTCTGTATGATGTCCAATATCTTGTAAAATTAACTAGCTTGTTGCCACATACGTGTGGAATAACCTCCCCTCCTTTTCCTCTCTGCTTGATGTTGAACAATTAGACAAATGGAATTTTTCATCAAAAAATATTTACAGAAATTGTCAAAACCTGAGTAGATACATATCACAACAAAATGCTTATAGTTGAAGATCTGATCATACTACTAAAAATTGTTTGGTAAATGGTTATCACATTATAAAATTGTGCGCCCAAAAATTATCGATATAAAAAGGTGAGACCAAACATCAACGTAAAAACGGTAGGATTTGCTTACGTTTTTCACCATATCAAAGTCTAGAATTTTCATTCTATACATAACAAGCGAACGAATGAAATACGCTCATAGTTAACTCTGTTCAGTATGTAAACCATTCTGGATTGAAATGAAATACATGAATGTCCATCTGACCCCTCAGAGAAAATAAAAATGGTTTGTTTCACAAAAAAGAGCACTCCCATTTCCCTTGTGATTTTGTCCGAGGCTAGAAAGTAGAAATCATTGTAAATGAGAAAACTTGCAATAACCAAATCCCTATAAATTACAATTCATATCGCATAAGAAACTACTGGTGAAAGCCTTCTCCTCTTCTCCCTCCCCCCCCCCCCCCCGCCCAAAACGAATAAGAGCAGTTCAATGTGTAATTGCCATATGTAGTCCTCCTTGAACATTCAAAAGTTCCCACGTGATCTCATCCAAGAGTCCATTAAGGATATGCTTTTCCATATCCCTTGTGACATCATATATCTCGAGGAATGCAAATGTGTCCTCGTTCCAACCCAAGTCCCACATACAGTCTATGTCTGGATACTTGTTGTAGACATCACTTTCAAGCATTTTAGGAAGGTAGTCCTCAACATGAACGTGGCAAGTTCTGTTCCTGCCGTAGAACTTTAGCTTTTCCATGTCCTCATTCAGCTGCCTAACCAAGTCATCTAATGATCTAATTTTGACGGAACTGATTGATACCTTTAAGCAAGAATGAACTTTGAGTTCTTGCCGTATCCCTTTACGTTTCATCACTTCATAGCTGCAGTCTAATATAAGCTTGCTGCCTTCATCTTGACTGTCCAGACCACCACCGCCTTGAAGAATGCTAAATGGAATGTTTAGTCTGAAAAGTGCTTCTGCTGTGTTGAGGAATGGTTGACTCGTGACCAAGATCCATTTGAGGCAGTTTTCACTTTCTGTAAGTAGCTCTTGCATTCTTTTTTCAGAAATTCGCTGGTCTTGCCAATGTGTATGGTGACTTGCATCCATTCTTTCTTCATGAATTCCTTTGATATATATATATATATAAATAATTAATTAATTCAAATACAAACTTGCTTGATTTGTTTAATCTATATGTTTCTGGTATTATCATTTTATGGATTTTTCCCAGATTACTTGAAAGCAATTTTCCTTTTAAAAATAGGGTGAAGATGAAGTGCTGTAACAAACATAGTAATAAGAATAATAATAATCACAGAGATATGAGATACAGGGCTTCAGAGACTACTGTTACTACTATAGATTTCAGGTGTCTACCAAAGAAAAACTGGGGTGAGGCTTATCAATACACTAGGCTCTTCCCTCTTGGGGATATGGGGGCGTATTACTATGATAGAAGTTGTGTTGGTCTGTTTCTGAGCAACACTTCTACCAAGCTGAACAAGAAGAAAAGGAAGTTAAGGTGGATTTTGTGGGAAAGATTATGGCTATATGGAGAATGAATGAAGATGATGGCTTAGAGCAGGTAAGAAATTGTTGTAATCCCTTAATCTACTACATCACATAACTTGATCATTGGAGAAACTAGTTCCTTACTTGAGAAGAAAGTCATCTTTAAACTCACCATTTATTCGAGTTGGTGCAATTTCACAAGACTTGAATTTTTCATCTGCTGCCAAAAGAGTAGCTTGATGTTGCTTGTCATTAGTAGCCACCAATTTGACATCTTGATACTGCATAATATGCAACAAGGATTACGTTAGCTTTCAATAAAATTTGTGTTTTATCTTTTGGGAAGAAACCCAATAACTACTTTAATTATTTTTTCTTTTTTAAGTTCCCATTGAATGAGACGGTTCGATGTCCTAATGAAATTGATCTTACCAAATAATTGGGAACTAAATCTGCTGATTCTTGTAGGCTTTGAACTTTCCCACCATCAGACTTGTACAACGTGGGAGGGAGTTCTGCTTCTTTATATGGTTGTTGTCTCACATCCAATGGTTCAACGATAACTACTGACTCATTGGAGCTAATGATGCGTGCATCTGCTTCTTTCAACATGTTGACCCTTTCTTGCTCAGCTTCCTTCGAGAAATTGAATTTATCAGATGTTCTTTGTCTCACTTCTTGCGAAATGGGACTCTGTTGTTTCACTTGTGTTGTGCTATGAACCATTGTTCCATTTCTTCTAGTCAACACTTCTTCAATCTTTTCAGGCAAGTCAGCTTTTTTCTTTCTTGTATTCTTTACCTTCTTGTTGGCTAATTTATGAACACTTTTTTCGTCCATCATTGTTACGATGCCATGCCATCCTGTAACTGGTTCAGATTGTTGATTTCTTGGAGAGGTAATTTGACCCGGCTTCCTAGTGTTCACTTGTTTCTCTTTCACATTGAACTCATTGGAAGCTTCATCTGTGTTTAGATCATTGGAATGCTTATTTAGGAACCCTTCCGGTTTGGTAGCATCAACATTTTCTGCAGAGTTGTGCTTAAATGATGTGGCTTGGATTATGAGTGGTTGCTTCTTCTGGGAATTGATCAGGTCATGTGGGGGTTTTGACAAATTCTTCGAAGTTGTTTCACTCCCTTTTTGTTGTCTTGCCCCCAGCATTTGCTTTTCACGATGCTGGAGCTGCTTTTCTCTGTGATGTTGTTCTTCTTGGGGCCCATATTTCAAGAGCGCATAAGGCTTTTGAATTCCAAGGTGCTTCGGAAACTTTTTTTGATTGCTTACATTATTCTTGTTCGTGTGTTTCTTTACTGGTTGAAGAACACTTCCAATGCTTTCTTTTTCTTCCTGCACTGAAGAGTCAACTTCTGGTCTTTCATGCGCCTGTTCCAGCTTAGCCAGCATGTTATTTAGAAGCAAATCATTGGTTCTACCCTTTACTGTGACTTTCTGTTCTCTGTTAGTTGCCTGATCCTGTTTTCTTCCATTCACCTTAACATCTTTTTGGCTTTCTCTAATGAGGTTCATTTGAACTACATTGTTATGCTGCTTCTCTGCTTTGATGGTGCCCTTCTCTAATCCTTTGGATGCTTTTATTTCATTCAAGTCCCTCCATAGTGTTTTTCTATTTTGCACAGCCACCTCAGAGCTTGCCTTTTGGATGATCAAATTTTTATCTGCACCATACATCAGCTCCTTTTCCTGAGTTTTAGGCACAATGACGGGTTCTGTCACTTTTTGCTGTTTCGGATGTACCAAATTCTCTGTTTGTTTGCTCTTCAATTCAATCTTCTTGGTACTTCCTATTGCAGTATGCTTGAATGTCATTCCTTCGGTTTTCTGTGTAGAACCTAAATCCTTCTGAGAGGTATTTTCCGATTCCACTTTCTCCGGAAGATTATCCAGCCCCATTAATCTGGCTATTACATTTGGAATCCTGGCGTTCTCTGTGTTGGATTTCACTGAAGCTGATCGATTTTTCTGTTCTGAAAGGGCATTGAGATTCTTATTGTCAGAGCTATAGCTAGTAGATCGCCTGTGAGGAATCAATTTTGATGTGTTTACATCTTGCTTTTCATTACTCGAGTTTCTGCGTTCCTTAGAGTAAGTGAGAGCAAGTGGCCTCTGCATCAAACTAGTGTTTCCAACTTCTTGAAGGTTATGAGAATGTCTCGAGGACTTGTCAAAGGAGAACGTTGGTGGTGCCAGTTGCTTTTGCTCAGAAGTTATGACTGTTCTCTCGTCACTGTCATCATCATTGTCCTCCTCTATCAATGTAATCCGATTTTTCTTCTGTGAGGGCTTCACGAACTCTGAACTTTTCTGCAGGTCTACTAACATCCTGAGAGACTCTTCCAAATCCATGGCTCCTTGTAATAGTTCATTTGCAAATTCTATTGAATATCTATCCATGTTAAGACCACCATTGGAGCAGGCTCTCAATATCTGGTTTAACTTCTGTGCACCTTTGGATATCTCATTTATCTGCACAGGAGAGAAAGTCGGGAAGTGGCTTCTTGTAGCCAATTGCCTATCCAAATTGCTTCCTCTTTCCATCTTGCTATACTCCATTGTTCCCCTTTTAATCTGGTGAAGGAAACCCATCATTGAACTAGTGAAAGACGAATCAGTCCTTCTCAGTTTCCCTCCATTCTCAAATGCATAAGCCAGGGCAAGGGACATATCACTCAATTGCACTGAGCTCTGACCTCTCCCGTACAGAACAATCTGATTTGAAGCTTCTCCAATGTTTGCTGATCTATGGCTTCTGCTACTAGACCTATTCAGCATTTCCCCGGTTCTGGAACTAACCTGTAGAACATGAAATAATTTCACTAACAGAGTTCAAGCAATCTGCTTTGATGCATGCTCAGAATACTCAAATGGATCATAACTTACAGCTTCACTAGCTTTTATATTCCTGGATCCTCTGTATATTTGCTTGGAGTAGGCATATGCATCTGTGAGAACATGTTAGACAAAATAAAGATCTCTTAAACTTTTTCTGTAGTAGAATAGTGCAGTTATAAGCTACCTTGTCTAAGCATCACCAAAGCGTGGATCTCTTATACATGATGGTACTGCTTGGGCACCCAAAATATCTTTATACTCTTTTTTTCTTTTCTGTTCATTAATTTCTGATTCAACTTACGGGATAGAAAGGAAAGCAGAAATATCCTAGGCTCATTTCAATACTTCAACCATGTGGTGAAAGAACATTCCGTCAATTTCTGCCCTTACCGATAAATTTACGCTCACTGTATATTGGAACTGGCCTATGAGATAAGGTATTCACTTTGGTTCATTTTAAGTTTTAGAAGTCCAAGAAAGAAACACCTATTCTGTCAATGTTTACTTGAAATTTTTCTTGAGAATTTCAACCTATATTATAGGCTTGTAAATTGTAATAGTAACTATCAGAAATTCAGAAACGAGTTCTGGGAGGGTCTGATTGAAAAGTCAATCTTCATGATATCATAACTATTTCCCATTTTGACTCTTATCTATTCTATGCAGTCTCATTTAATTACAGTAGACAAACTTGTTAAGTAGGCAGGTCAGGGTAGTTAAACATGTATCTTACTACCAGGAGAAAAAATAAACAGAAAAAGGTAGTCCAGAAAACAAGAAACATCATTAAACAATGAAAGCTAGATACATACTAAATAACCCAATGATACTAGCATATTTTATATACTAAACAATGATTCCCAAGGAAATTTGAGAAAAAAATTTTAAGTCACAAATCGACTTTTTTGGTGGACACTTCTAATATAAGAAAGGATGCAGCTTTAACTTGTAGTGGGCACATATCTCATTCTCATAGCAAGCTTAAATGTATTCTACTCACTGATCACAACACATAACACCAAGAGCTGCCAACAAAGGCACTGTAAACTACCTTATATATATATATATATATATATGGGGTCTAAATTTTGAGTTGTATTCTTGTCATAAAGTGCAGATATTTCAGAGAAACTTACCTATGGGGAGCTGGTTGGATTGAGTTGACCTCTGAGAATGAGAAGCAGCCATTCGTTCTTTCCTAAGCCGCAAATCATCAAGTAGCTTCTGTGCAAAATCTGATCTCTTAGCCATGTTCTGCTTGCTGTAACACTGTATGCTGCAATACAATATGGAAAAACAATGTTTTTCACGATAATGGATTTGGGTTTGGCCTATTTCTTTCAGACACGAGAGTAGGAATGTTGTGTCCCTTCAATGGTTGAGAGGGTACTATCAGAGTTGGGTGAGGGGTGAGGGCAGTCATGAAGCAATACATTAGTGTATGAATTTTTGTCACTGAGAAAGATTGACGTGAAAGTTATAGCTCTCTCTCTCTCTCTCTCTTCACTTAATCGGTGCGTGTATGTGGGTGTAAGGATCTAACTTTTATTCTAATCTAAGCAATGCCCTGAGGTCTGAAGAAGGGGCTTCCTGCTTAAGTTATTGTTCACTTTGGAAGACTTTTTTTCCCTTCAATCTTTCTTTCTTCTCAGATATGATGGGGCCAGATGGTTATTCAAATCCAAAGAATGCACGTTCATGAGTCAAGTGTTCTCCCTTCTCACACACGTACACCGAGTAATGCATGTGTCATGAGTCATGACACTGATAGTTAGCGTTGTAACTTCTGAGGTATGTATGTAGTATAAACAAGACAAGGTATTCATATGACTCTAAAGTTGTTCGATGTTTTGGTCCCAAAATATTCTTATTAGTAGATAATTAATTAAAAAGAAAAAGCGGAATACCTCCACTCCAGGTAATTAAAATATTAAAAAAAACTTAAGTATAATTTTTACTTTAACGTCACATGATTGGATAAAATTTTTTTTACCGATATCATATTTTTATTAAAGTTTCTCATTACAAAGATATAAAAAATTTTACTTAAGTCTAGTTTTTTTTGTTTTTGTTTTTGTTTTGATAAACTACTTTAGTCTAGTTATAAAAATATCTTCCGCCCTACAAGTTACATTGATATAAGGGTGTGTAGTTATTTAATTTTTTTACCACTATTTATTATTTTATTTCAAAATATAAAAAATTATTATAACTAGACTAAAGTAGTTAAAATTATTTTTGGCTATTAACACAAAATAATTAAAATTTTATTTTATTAAAAAATATTGAATTAAAAACTTTAACATACATAAAAATAATAATGGTCTTTAAACACTTGTTCAAGAAATTGAAATATTTGATAATATGCCAAATCAATGACTTAACTTTTATCCTCTAAATACCAAGTAAGAATGTGTCCAATATTATATCTCCCACCCTACAAGTTACATTCCTGATAATTAATATAAAAATTAAAATAACCTTTTTCTTGAAACAAAAAGTAAAAATAGATTGTGATATAAGAGTGTGTAGTTATTTAATTTTTTACTACTATTTTATTATTTAATTTCTAAATATAAAAATTATTATCTACACAAAATATGAGTAGTTAAATTAATTTTTATCACTAACAATAAATAATTAAATTTTAATTTTATTAAAAAATTGTTAAATTAAAAACTTTAACATACATAAAAATAATAATGATCTTTAAACACTTGTTCATGAAATTGAAATCTTCCTCCAAGGCAATAAATACTGAGTAAGAATGTATTCCATACATTCTTTTTGAGATAAAAAAGAATGTATTCTATACCCTTGTCTATCATTCTTTCTATCCAAAACCTTATTAAATTATTGAAACAGGAAATCAATCGGAGAAATTTTTACATACACTCTATATATATATATATATATATATATATATATTTGCAAGATTAATCTCATGCAAATGCACTTACTGTTTTATATATATACAAAATAAATTTTAATTATTAAATATATATGCACTTAATGACCTAAAATTTTTTCACAACTGTAGTATCTTTCATTTTGGTGAGAAAAGTATAAAGTACAGTATATTCTATATATATATATATACATAAAACTGCCGCCTCCTGATATCCCGCTTCATGGTGGCGACACTTGCCTTCTCCGATTTGGTGCAACGTTTGTTGTTTCTGCTGCAGCTTTTAATTAGGTAATCATTTTATAAAAATAATTTAATTTTAATTTTTTTAATAAAAAATGTCATTTATTCAAATTTAAAACATAAAAATACACTTATATTTTTTTCTACCTTTTTCAGAGGAAAAAAAAATTATGGCCGCTTACTGGAATTTCCAGTTTTGGCATGTTGGAATTGCATTGAAGAAGTAGGGAATATGATTCCAAATTATTTCTTATACAGCATAACAAATTTTACTGGTGTTTGGCATGTAAAATTCTGAAAATTTTCTATTGAAGAAAATATTAAAAAATGATGAGAATACAATTAAAAAAAATCAAATATAGCAATCCTAATTTTCCAGTAAATGATTTTTTTTCCTAATTAAATGAGATACTTCATTTGAAAACGAGAATAGACGCTATGGTCGGTAAATGATTTGCAAGAGTGTTCAAAGCCCTTAAAACAGAAAAGGGAAAATTATAATTTCTTTTCCTTTCTTAAGATATGCATAAACTATGCAATCTTCTCTTTTATTATAAAATTATAGACAAACTTTTCTTAAAATAAAAAAAAACCAAATTAGCGAAAAAATTAATATTAATTATTTTTTTATCAAAAACATAACTTATTATAAGATATATATCATAAACTTTTATTTCAATATTATTTAACTTATGTTGAAAATCACAAATTTAATTTGATCTAAATTTAGAAAGATAACTATTTTATATTAAAGAATTACATATTTAATATTTATTATATTAAAAAAGTAATAAATATTTAAATATTTTAGACAAGATATGAATAAATATAACTTTTATTTTTGTTGTGAAGAAGGTCAGTTTAGTGGATGTCTAAATTTCAGAATGCAATATAATTTAAGCATATTTAAAAAGAGAAGAGAGTAATTTATCTTTAAAATAAAAAGGGTTCTTTGGTTTATTGTTGTAATTGTGACGAAGCTTAGTTGGGCCTGAGAGGAGAATAAAGTTGGGCCCATTGTGCAAAGCCCATAGAAGGGAGATGGGGAAAATAAAAGTGGTAGCTGAAGAGGTAGTTGGAAAGGAGGATAATTGTACTTTGAACCCATTTGGAAACACACAGAGACACAGTGTGTCTCGTGTCTCTAAATTGAATTAGCTGTATCGTTTGAGAGTTGCACACGTGTAGTTGGGGAACCACCTAAGTAATGTACCGTATACCCTACATAGGTACTATAACATCTCACATCGAATGGTTTGATCTTGGGAATGACTCATATAAGTGGGGGCGAAACTTCCCTCACTAAACCCTGCTTTCCCGGTTCAGTGTGATTTGTCCTTTCTCGCTTAACTCACAGGAAAAGCGCGCCTTAGTGGGGAAAGCTTCGCCTCTACTTATATGGGCCATTCTTAGAACCAAACCATCTGACGTGAGACTTTACAGGTACCCCTTCTATTTTATTCTACAACTATTTCAACTGTAGAATTCACTCATGCCTTAACTGCTTACCTATCATCCTGAATATAATTATGCTTTATAATTATAAGTTAAAAATATTTATTGTTAAATTATAAAATTATTCTAAAGATCTAACAAATGAAAATTTTTTATTTTTATAGTTAAAAGTTTCTAAATATAATTTTTTACAATTAAAATTTTTTTATTTCTGTAATTAAAAATTATATTCTTATAATTAAAATGTTATATTTTTAAAAAACACATAAAATAAACACGTGTTAAACTAATAACTTTACACGCAATGACCGTAGGCGTGAGGATCCGTATCCATCATCCCACACAGTCTTTGTATTTGAGTAATGAATATTTTGTACAAATTGAGCACGTGATTTCTCTTTTAACTAGTTGCCTTTCTCAGTGCGTTGCAAGGAAATATTAGAGTAAGTAGTAGAAGAATGAATTAAAAAAAAAAAAAGATAGTAATTAGAAAAGCATGGAGCCCGAACTTGTAAATTGTTTATTTATAGTGCGACTTAGACAAAATTTTTATTATAAAAGATATGGCTAAGTAAAATTGAGCTATATCAGGCTTGGGGGCTGGAAATCGTTTTTTCTTTTAAATATTCATAATTTTGATAGAGTTGAAGAAAAAAATTTTATTTTATTGATAAAACTTGGTATATTTATTAACTTTTTAATTAATTAATATACATATATATATATCAAATAATTAGTTATTTAATGCTCCCACTTCCCACAATAAATCATTTCAATAACTATAGATATACACACACACACTATAACATATTGTATTACCATGTACAATTAAATCTACGACGACTAATAACCCTTCTTAGGTATTAAGAATGGCTTCAGCATTTAAGAGAGGGGTTAATTTGGTGTTTTGAATAAATTAAAAATTTTCTCAGATGAAGGACCTTCATTTTCAAAGGCTTAAAATGAAAATTGAAAACTAAGTGGGCGGAAAAACTTTAATGCAACCTAAAGAACACTAAAGATAAAGCATAAGATGAATATAACTTTACAATGGAGTAAAGATTATTAAAATAAATTTATATCAATTTAAAGTGCAGCAACAGTAAGAGAGAGAGAGAGAAATATGAAACACAATAAATCTACTATAGTTCAACTTTTAGTTAAGTTTATATAGTGCTTAAGATTTTTAACTATAATTACAAGTTCATTAGGGCACTATTAAAACCGTTACAACCCTAAATCATCTAAATTGCTCCTCTTTACAATAGGATTTATCTTGATTTCAACTCAAAGAATCTCTTTTTCTTGAGATTTCAATCCTAAAAGAAGGAAAGGATGAAGATGTATTAGCAAAAATTCCATCAGAGAGTGATTTTACAAGTGAAAGTGCACTTGGAAAAAAATAAATGGAAAAGAATCTTAAGTACTTAAGAATAATCACAATAAGTAAGGGGTAGTTTCTTTGATTAATTAAATGGGCTCATGTTTATAGCATTTTCCTCAAAATAGTTATTATAAACAAGCTAAAAGTCAAATAGTATGAAACTAGTTATTATAAGCTTTTTCAGACATTTGTCCATATTGTAGCAATCAACTGATAGGTCTCCACAATTAACTAGTATGTTAATTTCTTTGAAAAAATTTTGAATTTTTGAGAAGAAAGAGAGAAAAAAAAAAAGTTTAGCCAAAACAGGAGTTATAAGTCGATTAGTAATTCTTGGAGTAAAATTTTAAGATTTCTAAAAGCTTATTAGTTAATTTGTAATATTTGTTAATCGACTTATAATTCTCTTTGTATTTTATTTTTAGGCTGTTAATCAACTAATAGCTTTATGCCAATCAACTTATAGCCTATGACTTTAATAAAACCTAAAAATATTTACCCTAAAGAGTCATCAAGTTCATTCTTAAAATATTTATGTTCCAACCAATAAGATTAAAATTATTTTAGGAGCCCAAAAATACTTCTAATTCACGTACAACATTTTCTAAGTCCTAGGGTCAATTTTCTATAAAATTTTGAAAGCTTTGGTGAGCTCGGATTTGAAGAAATCTCCTGAAAAGTCCATCAAATTATTTGTTATTGTCAAAACTTAGATATACACATAAGTAGGATGAACAAAGGCATAAATTGTTAGGCAAAGTTATGGACTTGAACTATGGTGACTGACTAAATTGGCCAGCGTCTAAAAAATTCGAATCAGCTCAATTTTAATAATTAGATTATGTTTGCAATTGGCTTGGATTTTTTTTTCAAACTTTTTATTAGTATTTCATATAAAATTGACCATTTTTTTAATAATTTTATATTAAATACTAATGCATGAAAATAAATTACATTATATGCATTAACACTACTTTTTTAAATAATATTATACTATATTTAATTGTAAATATTTATTAATTTTTTATTTAAAATAATTCAGTCGACGGATTGATTAATTAATGACCCAATTGATCTAAAGTCTTAATAGTTAAATTCTCTCCCCGATTTAACAATTAGTTCGATTCTAAAATCTATGCCATTAAGTATAACCTTGTTCACACATAACATCCCTATCCATGGGGAAGATTTTGTAGCTTCAACACCGAAAATGACGAGACAGGGTGAAAATAGACCTGAAAATCTGAACACGAGTAGGCCATATATTAGGACCTCCTACAATAATAAATTATTATATATAATACAATAAAAATATTAAAAAAACAGAGAATAAATTTAAAAAATAAATTTCATATATCTTCTCATTCATGTTTACTATTCTCTCTTTTATTGCATAAGTACATTATTACGTAGGATCAAAATAATATTTAACTAGTAGTAACCCTTGCAATTTAGGGATTGTTCAAAAAAGGTGAGTCCCACAATTAAAAAATTAAAAGAAAATTAAAAAAATATAAATAAACAGTGAAACATAATATATGAACAGTTTAAAATAGTAAACAAACAGTGCCAGCGACACAACGCTATGAACAGTGACAAAATAAAACCACAAAGTTGATTCAGGATCTTATATAATTTAAATTAACAAAATACTATGTTCAATGTTAAATTTTGTATGAATTAGAAGATAGAGAAATAAAATTAAAACATTTAAAAAATAGAAGAACAACATTATTTATTGAGTTAGGAACTTTTTATAAAACTAAAAGAACTAAAAGGTATGTTTGAAGGGAAAAAGTATTTATCAATTTGATAAGTTGGATTTGCTTATTATTTGGGGAAGTTTTATACTATTTCTGATCTCATATATAAGAAATAAATAATTAATTCATAAAGATTAAGAAAGTTGATTAAAAATAATTAATCTTTTTAATTTTGTTCCAAATAAAAATTATTTTTCAATAATACTCCTATTTAATGTATGTATTTTCTCTTTGAAATAATGATAGCTACTATTCATAAATTGAAAGACTTATTTAATTAAGGGTATAATTAAAATATTATAATTAATATACTAGATATTGTAATTTGTTTCTTATATTTTAAACTAAACCAAATTTCAAAAAACTCTCTTATCTAAAATTGGAGGCAGCAGTAAATTAATTTTTAACTTTGATCCACTTGATCCAACTATATATATAAGTCAACTTGTATAACTCACAAGTTGGCCCATTTATTTATTTCCCAAACTAAAACACCCAATTGGTAAGCAATCTGTTACAAATCTTTTATACTATAGATCTGGTTGGTAATTTGCTTCTTTTTTGCTTCTCAAATTTTGAAGACAAATTTGACCAAGAAACTAATAACCTTGCTCTAAGATAATTCAAATTTTATGGTTGAAATTAAAGTAGTTACTTATGTTTGAATATTTCTTATAATGTTGTTGAAATATTGAAAGTTTACATTGTTAATGAAGTTCAAAGTATACTTTGTTATTTATTTTTTAATGTATCTTGAATTTGAACTATATTTGACTCATATATAGAATTTCAATTGTGATTTAAGTTTTTTTTTTAAATTTTTTTGGCAAGTTAAACGAGTTGGCTTATTTAATGTATTTTAGTGGGTTAGATTTAAGATTCCAACCCATTTAACCAAACAAATTTAAACAAATTACAACTTGTTTGGCTGGGCATTGAAAAAGGAAAGGAAAAAAATGAAATTTTGATAAAATTTTATTTTATTTTTATAATTATTATTTAATATTATTTATTAATCATTAAAAATAAAAATATTATAAGTATTTTTTATTTACAAAATTACTTTTTTCTTTTCAATTAGTTCATTTAACCCGTGACCTATGATAAATTAATCTACACAAATCAAACCAACTCATTCAACAGTTTTAAGAATGTATTTGATTAGATGATGTAAAGAAAAAATAAATATAAAAAATGAGTAAGTGAGATAAAAAAATAATTTATGTGCTTTAATTAAAAAAATGATTTGATAGTTAAAATAATAATTGAATGAATAAAGTAATTATTAGAAGAACATAATAAATATTATATAAATTATGTGAAAAAAATGCATATGTATTGCGGCAAATTGAACGGAGCTTGAGAAAAAAAAAAAAAAGCATAAAAAAGCGACTTTAGTTTCATTTAAAAGGCGGTGTGGGAGGACCATCCAAATTCGTTACAGAATTTAATAAGTGTGGCTTTAAGGCACACGGCGGTCGCGACCTGCAGCCTTATCAGTCATCACCTTTTAACCCCTCATTAGGTTGCTCCCCTCTCTACGTCTTCATCTTTTACATTTTATCTTCATAAAAAAAATTCAACCATTTTTTAATTTCTATCATGCATCGCTTTAATTAGGTGCGAAAGACTACAAATACATATAAATACCATTAAAATCGGGTTCATATTTTTATTTCGGAGTGATAAAATCTCTAATTATGATGCTTGCATGCATGCATGTTTTTATGAAAACTATGTAACTCTTTTGGAGAACACTAATCGGTGAAGATAATTTATTAAATTTATGAGAAGGATTTACAAGTTGATAAGGAACAATTAGTATATGATAGTCATATTGCTTTTGGAAGAACTCAAGAAGGGAGACAAAAACAAAAAGAAGTGCAATCGTGTACATATATTTATGTTTCAACGCTCATTTTATCTACTCTTCTTTTAATTTAGATCGGTATGCATCATGACTAAAATTTTCGTGAAACCAACAATATTAATATACTATGAATGCTGAAAATCTTCTTTACCAACTTTGTAAATGCCATTAATTTGGTTTTGCTATTGAAGCTTGGATGGTGATCAATGTACGTACGTAGATGGCCCCAGAGAAAATTGAACAACCAACAAAATTAAGATGCACGTATATATATATATATATATATATACACACACACACATGCTCTCAGTAGGCATCACTAAAGCTTCACATTGATTATATTTATGTATTTGGTCAATGATTCGTTGAAAAACTTCATCGCTTGAATTAATTAAACAGTTGAAATGATCATATATATCACTATATATTAAAATCGATCGAACAAAGTTGGATCGTTAATTAAACACGTCACTTGTTGGTTCATAAGGATGAAAACTTAAGTACGCAATCGCTTAATCCAATGAGAAAATGAGATCTTACATAGGTCAACAAATTAAAGTATATATATCATCAATATTTCGTGTTTTATTGTACAAATTAATTAGTCAAATTATAATTACATTAACTATATAGTTAGCATGACTTGTATATTGATGTGAGAAGATCAAAAAAGAAAAGAAAAAAAAAACATAAACCTACACAGAAGTAAAAATTCAATGGAATTACTTAGCCCTAGGATGAGTTTAAATTAAACTATTGTGCTTATGATGGAGTTCTTGTTCTTAATTTCTTAGGTACATGATGGTAAAGAGGCTCAATCATGCACATATCAGATTACCAACAATTAAACTATCTAAAGCCATATTTATTAGAGCAGATTTGGTGACTTCGAACTCTTAAGTACGATCTAGTTTATAAATACTATATTAAGTCACAAAAGATCAATTGCACGCTAAAATTAGTTGGGAGACATGTTTAGATCTAACTTGGTTTTGGACTGGGATTCATTGCTGTACTAAATGTTTGAATGGAAGAGAATAATAAGAGGTGAAAGGGTAGGAGTTACAACTAATAATATTCTGATAGAAAGTATGGAGTCTATTGGAAAATTAGATTAGCTAAAAAATCCTAATTAGTGTTAAATAGGATCACTAATTTAAATAGATTGTAAGTTGGGGCTTATTCCTTAAATAAGCTTATAGACAGTGTAACTTATTATAAATTATTTATAACATAAAAAAACCTAATCCATTTACATAATATTTATTACCAAATTAATTATTTGATATTATTAAAACATAATCTATTAATTAATTAATACTAATCTATAAATTATCAATTTTTTTCAACAATCTCTCTCATTAGATAGTATTAATCAATTGATAAACTAAATAAGAACAAATCAACATAATACACCAAGAATATGAAATAAACAATATGCATTGTAGCAAAATCCATAAATGAAATGACAAACTAAGAACACTAAATTTGACAAGGGAAATAATGATAAAATACCAACAGAGTTCCATAGTTGTATTAAATAGATTAGCAAAAAAAATATGTCCTTAAACACTTGACTTAGTCAAATGTCAAAATATAACAACGTATCAGCTAAGAATACAATTCAAAATTTCATTAAATCAAGATATAATAAAAAAAAATCACAACACCTAAGAGTCACATGTTTTTCAAAAGACTCTAATAGATAACAAATCAATTAGTATATTATTTGTAAATACATATATAATCTGATTTTGAAATTCACAATTCTTTTTTTCAATAAAATAGAAACTTAATATCAAAATTTAATACAACTAAAATTTTTATGATTTTTAAAAAAACATATAACAAAATCATTGTTACAATTAAATAGTTAAGATCCAAAATATACTTTCAATAATATGCATAACAGAAATTAATTTTCTTAACCATATAACTTGAAAATGACCTTATAACAAGTGACATATTCTGCAATTAAAATTGAGGTAGCTTTTCTAGAAATCGTGAGATGTATGTAGAGATTGAAGTAGTTGTAAGTGTTTGCATGGCATTATCTCATAAAATAATTCCCCCAAAACATCATAACATATACATAGAAGTAGATTTCAAGTCATATACACATATTACATAATCTAAATCCAAGAATGTCAATGATTACAAATGAATTAGATCTACTCTAAGCAAACATGCGATCTGGGTATCTTTACTGGTTCCATATGAATTTCTAGGTAGCTTTCCAAAGATTTAAGAACAAGATTATTCAAGTATTTATCAAGCATGTCAATAGCAAAAGATATGTTCCGATGAGTACATATTGGAGCATACATCAAGCTACCTACAATGGAAGCATGTGAATTTTTTTTTTTTAAATATTATCATCTTAGGTTGTACATGATTACCAAGCAGATTTTGAATATCAACATCCCCTTATGGAAAATTATATGATTGAGTATTTGTGCAACAAAACCAAACAACTATTGAATTAAAGTAAATATTTTTTTTATTTCCTTGCCAAAAAGAATAACCATACATGTTAAAAATTAGGAACAGAAATTAAGTTCCTCCTCGAAAAGGGTACATAAGGAGGATTATTCAATATAAAGAAATAGTTTTTTGGTAGATCTACTACTACCACTCCATCAATATTGAATATAGTCCTTTCTTTCTCACTTTGCTTCCTTCCATTTTTGATCTCTTTCTTTTTCTGTCCTATTCTTAAGTTTTTAACAATTTGCTATATATCTTATGGCTTGACTTTTTACCGTAGTTATTCTTGCCCTTGAATCCCTTCTTAAAATCGAAATGGTTTGCATGATTGCCACCTTTCTTATTAGCATCTTTATATCTCTTATACTAGGACATAGGCTTGCTACCTTTATGGAAACCCATATTGAGTTTGTTGTTGGACTCATTTGCCACAAAGTTAACAATAGGAGTGAAAGTATTTCCCTTTTTCATAGATTCCTTCTTCTAACAGATGATAGCAATTAATTGTTCAATTGTCCACTCACTTTGCTAGGTATTATATGAAGTCTTCAGTAATTGAAACTATGGCTAAAGAGATTACATAATGCACAAGACAACAAAGCTATCTCTCATATCAAAATGAAAGGACTTAAGCTTGTTATTGTAATTGACAAGATTCATAATGTGTTCTCTTACACCAAATAAACCCATCATAGTGGATGTTATTTACTAGAGAGAGATAATGGTCCTCTTAAGCCTTATCAAATCTCTTGTAGTTCTCCCCAATAGCCTTCAAGAATTTTATTATGGTTTCCTTTTCAAGAATCTCTTGTCTAATGGTGTTGTCAATTGTAAACTCCATGACCATCAGGCAAACTCTATTAGAATTGTGCCATTTCTCATGAAAGGTATTATCTATAGCATTTGAATTGTTGTTTAACTCCATAGGTGCATCAACCCTTAGAGCTAGGTCCAATTGTGCACTTGCCAAATATGTGTTTGGGGATTCTTTTCAGTTTTCATAATTTATTCTTTTTAAAGTTTTCACAATTGATAATTGCATGGACTTAAAATAGAAATAATACAAGAAAACATGAATTATGCACAAAACATAATTACAAACAATGGTTCCCTTCAAGATCTAGCTATATGTAATTACAAATGCAAAATTGTTGTTTATCATAATTTTGCCTAATGATCTTGAATCACAATAAACTGAGAAAACTTAATTGTAAAAACAAATGTCTCTAATATCTCTACATAAATAGAGTATAAGAAATTTTAAGACATCAATTTAAATATACAAAAAATAACCATACATCAACAATACTATACCATAAGGTATATTCACTACTAATATTATTTGTTGTTGCCTTTATAAATATATTCATTGATAATTTATGGGTTTTTATATCCTCTACTATGCTAAAATTAAGTTTTAAACCAGTGTTTAATTTTGATTTTTTTTTTGGAGATAAGTTTAAATCCAACCTACTATTTGAGTGAGATCCATTGCTTTACTGAATGCATAAATCATAGAGGATCACAAGAGATGAAAGGATAGAAGCTACAATTCATAATTCCTTGATGGAAACTAAAGAGTCCATTGGAAAATTAGGTTAACCAATAAACTTTAACTAATGTTAAATAGGGTCACTAGTTTAGATAGGATGTAAGTTGAGGCATATTTCCTAAATAGGTTTATGAATAGTTTAGCCTATTACAGGTTATATATAATACAAATAAATTCAATCCATTTATACAATGTTTATTACTAAATTAATTATTTGAATAGTTAATTAATGCTAATATATAAATTAATTAATTTTGTTTCTAACACTACATGCATTTAGTAGAGAATTTTTTTGTTAATTGAATTGTTGCGATAATAAAACCTACACCTAATTAATGAGTAAGTGATTCCTTGCTTTAACATTCAATGTTTTTGAAATAACAAAGCCATAGCTAGCTTGGTTTAATGAGAGCATAACCTTATTAAATCCGATATATAATATCCCCAGTTACAGACACATATATAGGATCCTCTATACTTAATGAAAAGTGAAATTTTTCATGAGTGTGGCCATTAATAAGTGTCATGCTTTATGAAATGAGTTTGCCTCATTTAGCTAAGTGAGCGATTAAATGTATGCCATAATTGGTGTATGTTAATTGGAGCTTTAATTAATCAAAAAATAAAAATGGGTATGACTTTTTCTCAGAACAAACATCCATGATAGCATGTATATGAGCCGCTAGCTAGCTTCCTATAATTATAAAGCCCACCCACATTCATTTTGCAGATGATGAATTATGATCATATAAAACAGGAAGAGATCGTAACAAAACCAATTAAATGCTTCAGCATCGAGTGCTCATGCTGTATAAAGAATAAATAAATAGTAATGCGCTAAAGAGATTTTCAATGTAAAAGTTTCATTAAAAGAGTATGATCATTAATGTAAAGCCAATTTAGTATTGATGATGTGGTTTGGTCTATTTAGCTTGTCCTTCTTCCTTTTTCTAATTTAAACCCACATTTTAAGCGCAGTGAACCAGTAGATATATATACCAAACAAATTAAAGTTACTCTGCAACCTTAAATCAAAACTAAAACAAAAGAATCTGGCCATTGCCATATTAATAATTAAGAGCTAGCTAGCTTAGGTCAAATATGTTATTCCAAAGAGTTTTTGTTACATTTACATCTGTGCTTTTAATGATTCTGATTTCCGATATTATTAAGTTTATTAAATTACTATCAAATTATTTCTCAAGGCAAGTGCATGGAATTGAAGGAAGTCATTAGTTCAGGGATAGACTTACACGCAAATGTTTTACAAGGGAAACAATTGTGAAATGAAAGAATTATAGCATAGCAGTACAGCCCTTGAATTGATCCTGGACAGAAAGTCATACACTTAAATTGATTTAATTACTTTATTTAATATTCGAAGATAACAACCCTTATTTAATATTGGAAGATAACAACCCTAAATAATAATATTGTGTAGGTTATTCATTAGTATATATAAAAGAACTCAAGATTTTAATGATGGAGAAATTAATTAGCGTGCTAAGCTGGAGATAGAAAGATGGTGAACTTGTTAGCTGCCATGTTAACTATCGGCGCTCCTTTTAATTAGGGAAAGGTCAAAACTGTATTATAAGAATGATAAGAACGCACATTTTATAACTATAGTGATTTAAGGATTACAATTAATCGAGATAATAACTGGTTTTATATATGTCACGTCTCTTTATATTTATTACCAAAAACGACACATACAAAATATATAATTCACTAATTAATCATTTAGTTTTGAATAATTTAAGCATGCATATGGGCTTATGTTGGTCGTTTTAGTCTTTTACATCCTGTAAATTGCATATAGTACTATATCGGTATCAATTTAACGACTAAATAATTATTAGTTTGTTTGATTTTAAAATTCTGCTTATTTCAACTTGTGTAAGGACACATTATATATCGAGTTTCGACTACGAAGAGTACAAAAAGCAATTTAGATTTTCATTAATTTATAAATTCTTTAATACATTAATTCTATATAAGGCTATAGAAATTGACTGACTAAAAAATTACTGGTACAGATATTTCCTAATAAAAATAATAAACGGGTAAAATAATTCTCGATTACTAATTAAATATCTAATTTCACTCTGAAAACATATACATATACATACATTGTGCATATTTAGGTATGATTTTCTCCTGCACACACATCGTCACATCCATGAAAGCAATAGAGACTCACTCAAATCCATATTCATTTCCAAAGGATCGATTATTATCATAGCTATTCCATATAAAATGGGAGATCAACAACCCTAAGCAATTAAATTCAAGAACCATATCACAGTCCACTGAAGCATCGGCATGACGAACAATGATTGAAATAAATGAATGGTGATGACTAATTAGCAAATAATTGCATAATTGCATAAACGAAATAAATAAATAAACGGCTAGTGTTAATTTGAATATTAAAGCTTCATTAAAAGAGGATACGATAAAGGGTCATTAGCCAGTGTCTGTTGCAGCAGAGATATACTGACATCAATGAGCTAGAAAAGTTATCAATCTCTATTAATTTTTACTCTTTTTTAATTATTATTTGACATTTTAGAAATAATGCTGTCTTACAATATCCAAACAAGTTTTTTTTCTTTTTCTTTTTTACAATAATCTTTTTAAAGTTCACCTTTTGATTTTTAGAAAAAAAAATGCTAATCTTCATCAAAATTGTAAACTCATATTATATATTTAACTAAATATTTATGTATCATTCAGCTGCTTTAAGTGTCCATTAGTGAGAGTTTCACTGATCATTAGATCCTTTTTACAAATTAACGTTTTATCTCCTGACCATAGCGTTTTTATTTTAAAATATTGCTCGCTGAATACTGCAGTTTTGAACTCCATATATGAGACATCGTATGAGACATATTTTTGTCGTCCTTGCGCACCCTTCATACATATATACACACACACACACACACACACACACACACACACACACACACACACACACACACAGATATATATCAAACCCAAATTATTAAAATATTAAAAATATTAATTAAACACAAATTTCAAATATTTAGTGATTTAAGAATAATGGCATGTCGAAAAAGGGGTGGGCTAAAAAACTTGGCATATTAGGGTTTGAGGCGAAACTGGTAGGGCCTTGTGTTTCAGCTAAACACCACAAACACAAATATACAAGTCCTTTTTCTAGAGTACGTCGATCTGAAACCCTAGGACAGAATTAATGGATATCATTCACACTTTTCTCAGGAACGTACCTATATCAATAATCATGGAGTTTAGTCTTGGTTCACTCTCTTTTTGTTTTCTTTTCTTTATGTTTTGGTTTCAAATCGTCGTTTAATTTATTTGGAATGTGCTCTCTCTCTCTCTCTCTCTCTCTCTCTCAATATATATATATATATATATATATAACTTTTAAATATTAATTAAATTATCGAGTTTTTTAATAAAATTATTTTTACATAACAAAACTCTACAAAAATATATATTTGCAGATTTGTTTTATAGAAATGTTATATATATATATATATATATATATATAATTCATATATGAAATCGTCCAAAATATTATCTGTTCTGTAAGATTACATATGGACCAAATACATGGACCGTAACATTGTACACAAAAAAAAGCTGTTTTTTTTTTCATGAAATCACCTTATAAATACTTTAAAATTTTAAAATGGTTAAAATAAATAGAGTAAAACATTATTTTGGCCTCTCACACAGGTAAAATATTTTTTAATTTAATTTCTTATAAATAAGATATTTTTTAATTTAGTTATTTATAGAATTATTTTTTTAATTTGGTCTTTTACATATAGATTTTTTAATTTCTCAATTTGATAGAAGATTATTATTAATTTCTCAATTTTATAAATATGATAGAAGATCAAAATAAAGCTTTATAAAAAAAAATTAAAGAAAAAATTTGTGGGCCTAGTCTAGATAGCAGAGAGCGGTCCGATGCAGTGGAGGACCTTGACGGCGCCGTTCCGAATGAGAAATGGCGGGAAAAGTTAGGTGGTGGGGTCCACTTTTTGGGGGCAAGCAGGGCCCACAATTTGCTCTTATTCAATTCCATTCTGATTTGATTGAGAAGAAGCCTTTTCCTTTCCCTTTTTGTGTTCCCACCCATGCTCATCCTTTTAGTTGCATCCTCCGTGTTTTCTCCTATTTTCAAATGTTACTAAAACTCTTGGTAATTTTTATTTTTTATATATTTTAAAATATTACTTAATAACGAGCATTTCAATTATCACATATTTTGATTAACAATAACATACTTTATGTCTATAAAGTAAAATTCATATAAATTAAATAATACAGTTTTTGTCACCATCATAGTTATTGTCTTTGTACCAAAAAATGATATAGCTTATAATTACATGGGTATACTAGTTTTTTCAGAAAAAAATACAGAAAATGCAAATTTCTTTCCAAGAGTAAAAATAGCTTATTATTTAATATTTTATTAATCTTTGTCAATAAGATTTTAGATTCTAATATTTTTTGCTCTTACTATTAAGACAGAAAATAAACTATTTTTTTAAAGAAAAATATAACTTGTAATGAGAGAGAGTGAAAATTCAGTTTATTATTATCTTAAAATAAAATTTTATTATTTTTAATAAAAATACTTATAATTTAATAAAAAACTAATTACAATTTATGTTTATCTTGATTTAAAGTTATACCTTCTTTGTTCATAAAATGTCAAAAAGTATTTTGTGTGTGAGACTGTGAGTTTTATTTGGATTTTTTCTTTCACTTTCTACTTCTAAATTATATTTTATAGAAAAATAAAAAAAAATTTCTCTCTATGTTATTTAATTGTTCATTAATAATAATATTTTTAGAATAAATATTGTAATTTTACAAAAAAATTTCTTCCAATTTACTTTTTTATTATAAAATTAACGTTTTACATGATACAAGTTTTTTCTAAAATTAAAATTGTTTAACTAAATTTTCTTTTTATATTGATAATAAAATCCTTGGTTTATATTAAAATGTAATATTAATTTCATTGTCTTTATTATATATTAAAAATAAAATAATAATTTCATAATATACTAAAAGTTAGATTTTTATAACATATATTAAATATTAAAAAACTCGAATAATGTTATAAAATAAAAATTATTAATTACAATTTAACTAGAATTATAAAATAATTAATAATACTTTTTTTAAAAAAAGCTAAAAGCAGGTAATAACAAAATCATAAGGCGGCTAGAACGGCGGTTGCATAGGAAAACGAAAGTTACGGGCTCTAAGTAGGGGCCCAAATATGACGTCACCTCCTAGTAAGTCCCCCAAACCAACAAATAGGTGGTCATACACCCACAACTTTCTTCCAAATATTTTCGAGTCTTTCTGAGTAAAGATTTTTCTTTAATTGTAAAATAAAAATTCCACTTTTTTTTTTTTAGTATGTATGGATTTTTTATAAAATCATTTAATACACTTTTAAGCATTAAATTAAAGTAATTTTATGTTTATTTTTAAAGAACAGAAGTTTTAACTATTTCATTCTTGAATATTAAAAATATACAATTAAAATTTTCAAATTTTAAATTTATTACTTATTAATTTTTTATTAGTAAACAAAATGATAGAAATAGAATAAATATACATGTTTTAAAAATTAATAAATAAAAATAAAAAATTATTTATAGCTAAATTGTGTGATTTTAAATTTTAAAATAAAATAATTAAAAGATTAAAATTAAACATAATTATTTATATTTATATTGTTAAATTTCTTAATTAAAAATGATAAATATACAATTGGTTAATAATAAGATAACAATTGTATAATTTAATTACAAATAATACAGTAATTTATACTTTGTAAAAATCATGTATGTTTTTTATATTATTATTAAAAATTTATTTATTTATTATATTATATTTTAGTTAAAGATCTTGATAATAAAAATATAAGAAATTATATGTTATACAAATTGCCATTAAATTGTTTAGTATAAAAAAATAGTCAGTGTTAGTCACTATTATATATATATATATATATTTAGCTATATAACTATTGAGTGATATCTATCTTCTAAAATGTAGTTGCACTTAAATAAAATAAAATAATAACAAATAAGTACTGATAAAAAATAATTTATTTATTTTTTTATGATACAAATAATTTATAAAATGTGTATGAGTCTCTTAATTTTGCTCTTAAAATTAATTACTTGCACTTTATTCTTTAAAATATATGGTACACTTTAGCCGAGTTAACTTTGACTACTAAATTAATTAACACGCGGTGTATAAATCGTATCTTTTTATATGGACATTGTGTTATAATTAAAAACTTTGAATGTAATTAGAATTTAATTTAATAATGAATATCTGTATACGAAATTATAACTTGCCATTAATATCATCATATGATCTCTTCATATATTTGTCATAATGTGGTTTTGGATAGTAAAGATTTTGTATTTAACGGGGCCAAAGAATTTGAATGCTCAAACAGGATAAGTTTTTGTTCTTTTCATATTACAATTGCTTAAATTCATGTATTGTAGACTGAAAAAATAAAAGGAAAAAAAAATGAGATGGTAGAATTATCGTTTAACAGATTAACCCAGAAAAAGAAATAGGAGAAGATTTGACCATTGGAAAAAAAAAAAAAAAACTGAAAGTTCAAAAGAGGCATGGCTGAACTCTTTTTTTTTTTCTCTCTCTCTCTTGTATGTTATTCTTCATAGTCAAAGGATTTTATACTGAAATCAAAAATTAAAGTGAAAAAGGGAAGAAAAATGCCGAATTTCGAAATTGATCTTAGAAAAAGAAATTTGAATCTTTGAATTATAGAAACAAATTGTTTAAAAATATTTCTATTTTTATTTCTAATGATTAGAAGTTGAATCACGTTGAACAATTTTAGGCATTTTTCTCAAATTATCCGATTTTTTTAATTTATGTTTGTTGATAAAATCTTGGTGATACCATATTTGAGACCCTACGAATTATATAGCGGTATTTCCATTACCATTTTTAAAATTTAAATATCCAAATGTGATTTTATTTTCAATCAAAGTTGAAACTTTTGACTTTTTATATTTGGAATTTTTTTTCTAAATCTTCTGAATGAAATTCAAATAAAAAATTTATTTTCTTTCATAAATAATCGTGTAAAAGAATAAAACAAACTATTTAAAATAATTTTCAGACTTTTAATAACTAAACTAATAACAAAAATAACTTTTTATTTTTCATTGTATCAAAACAAATCCAATACATATATATTTTAATTTTATCAATGTTGTATCAAAAATTTCTCACTATCCAAAAATAAATTAAAGGTTGATGTGTCATTAGGTGATTGGTCTACAGGAGAGGAGTAGGGAAGAGGTAATCCCACAGGATCCGGGACTCTTGAGAGGGGAAGGCAAGGCAACGTTTGACTTTTGCGTCCCCCTTGGTAGTGTGTGTACGAACAAAGAATGGGGAAACGAGAAGAGAGAGAACGTCGTAGATGAGGAAACATAACATAAATGAGGTCAGAGAGAGAAAAAGGGTAAATCCGTCATTTCACCATCATATGTAGCCGAGAAAATGGTGCACCGGGTAATCGGCGGCAGATGACAAAAGAACCGGCAACGTTATTTAAAGCTCAATAGGGGGGCACGCCTGGTTGTGCTTGTACCACTCACTCGTCCACTTTTGGAGAGAGAAAGAGAAACTTAAAGGCCCTTCCTTTTTTTCTCGGATGCAATGCTTTAAAAACCCCATCAGTTACACTTATGAGAGACACTCTCTGTGAAAGTGAAGAAGTGGGGGGTATCGTATACATAGATAGATAGATGGTGATGGTTTTTTTTTTTTTTTTTCTTTTCTCTCTTACTTAATTAGGCCATAACTCCCTCTCCCAAATCCCAAATCATGCCGATATCTTTGATCAATCATTCAGCCGTTTCTCATATCGCTTGAGAATCTTCGGGTAAATGGGTGTTTGGTGATTCATATTGCCTCCTTAAACAGAATGCTTTGTTCTGTACCCACCAAAAATCTCCTTTCACCCCTTCTCCTAAAGCTCCTTCTTTTTCCATACCCAGAATTCAAAATTGCTTCTTTTAATGGTTTGATGTCATGGGAGTAGCTGATTCACTACTGCTGCTGCTGCTGTTGCTACTGCTACACAATCATCATCAGTGAGTGAGTGAGTGAGTGAGAGGTATGGAGTACGGGAGTGGAGGCGGTGGTGGGTCCCCCGGGGACCATCATCATCATCACCACGACGCTTCTGATTCCCAGAGGAACAAGAAGAGATACCATCGTCACACTGCTAGCCAGATTCAGAGGCTTGAATCGTAGGCCCATTTTGTTGTTTTTTTTCTTTTTCTGCCATGAACGGTTATGTTTGGTTCTTCCTCCTATTTTGATTAACCGTGTCTGTGTTTTTTTTTGTGGGAGTGAAGAATGTTCAAGGAGTGCCCCCACCCAGATGAAAAGCAGAGGTTGCAGTTAAGCAGGGAGCTAGGCTTGGCCCCTAGGCAGATCAAGTTCTGGTTCCAGAACAGGAGGACCCAGATGAAGGTACTCTCTTCTCTGTTTTCCTATCACTTCAAATTATTAATATTTAACTTTGTTTAATTTCTTAGTCCTTTTTGGTTACACAATTCAGGCCCAGCACGAGAGAGCGGATAACTGTGCCCTCAGAGCTGAGAATGACAAGATTCGATGCGAGAACATAGCCATCAGAGAGGCCCTCAAAAACGTCATTTGCCCGTCTTGTGGTGGCCCTCCTCTCCACGAGGATTCCTACTTCGACGAGCAAAAGTTGCGTTTGGAGAATGCCCAACTGAAAGAAGAGGTAAAAAAACACTAAAACCCATTACAAAACCATTATTATTCTCCCTCATCCATGACTTAAAATCAAAACTTGTGTTAATTTTGCAGCTTGATAGGGTATCTAGCATTGCAGCTAAATATATAGGAAGACCAATTTCTCAACTTCCACCTGTTCAGCCTATTCATATATCATCCTTGGACTTGTCAATGGGAAGCTTTGGGAGCCAAGGGATGATAGGTGGCCCTTCTCTTGATCTTGATCTTCTCCCAGGGAGTTCTTCATCCGTTCCAAGCTTGCCCTATCAGGCGGCTTCTCTTTCGGACGTCGATAAGTCCGTCATGTCAGACATTGCCGGGAATGCCGTGGAAGAGTTACTTAGGCTTTTGCAGACTAATGAACCCTTGTGGATGAAGTCAAGCTCAGACGGGAGAGATGTTCTTAATCTTGACACCTACGGGAACATGTTCCCCAGATCAAATAGTCACCTCAAGAACCCGAATGTTCGGATTGAAGCGTCTCGAGATTCAGGAGTTGTGATTATGAATGGCTTGACTTTGGTTGACATGTTTATGGACGCAGTAAGTTCTTCTTCTTCTCAAGTTTTCTTGATTGTGAAAATGTCATGACTTATAACTAATTTTGCAGAACAAGTGGATGGAGCTATTTCCTACAATAGTCTCAACGGCAACCACGATCAAAGTGATATCTTCTGGAATGCTGGGTGGTCATAGTGGCTCTTTGCAATTGGTATACTGACTGAACATAAGTCTAATTAATTTTTATTATTATTGGCCGTTTATGAAACCTCTCAATTTCGCATGCTAAACTTCGCAATCAGATGTATGGAGAGTTTCAAGTGCTTTCTCCACTTGTTCCAACTCGAGAGTTCTACTTTCTGCGTTACTGTCAGCAAATTGAGCAAGGCTTATGGGCGATAGTTGATGTTTCTTATGACCTTCCACAAGATAACCAATTTGCTCCTCAGTTTCGGTCTCATCGACTTCCTTCTGGCTGCTTGATCCAGGATATGCCTAACGGGTATTCCAAGGTTGGTTATATTTTCTCCAATTGACTAATTACAAGCCTATTTTGATACCCATAAGAGGCAATTTCCAATTTACTCTTTGAACTCCTTCAACAGGTGACTTGGGTTGAACATGTAGAGATTGAAGATAAAACACCAACTCATCGGCTGTATAGAAATCTTATCTATAGTGGGTTGGCATTTGGAGCAGAAAGGTGGCTTACTACTCTTCAGAGAATGTGTGAAAGATTCGCTTGTTTAATGGTTACAGGCAATTATACACGCGATCTTGGAGGAGGTATATACAAATACATATGCCATTGCCATCATATCTATAATGTTTAAAACTTCTTGCTTTAATCTGAACATTGTTATCTAAAATTTCAGTGATTCCTTCCCCGGAAGGCAAGAGGAGCATGATGAAGCTAGCACAAAGGATGGTCACCAATTTCTGCACAAGCATCGGGGCATCGAATGGCCACAGATGGACAACACTTTCTGGGTTGAACGAGGTTGGAGTCAGAGTCACAGTCCATAAGAGCTCGGATCCCGGCCAACCCAACGGCGTGGTGCTAAGTGCAGCCACTACCATCTGGATCCCCATATCTCCCCAGACTGTGTTCAATTTCTTCAAGGATGAAAGAAAAAGACCTCAGGTGTGTATATATATACACTATGCTGCAATATTTCAAAATTTCATATATATATATATATATATATATGGTCAAGTTAATTGGCTTATTTAATGTTGTGACCTTCAATTTTTCCCTCTTTTTAGTGGGATGTTCTTTCCAACGGGAATGCTGTGCAAGAGGTTGCCCATATAGCTAATGGGTCTCACCCTGGGAACTGCATTTCTGTTCTTCGAGTAAGACGTACTTCCCTAATTAGTTGTTGTCTTTGACATGGCATCAGAACTAACACTATGGGGCCGGTTGGATTACTTGGATCTGACCCAGTTTATATATATTTCAAATTATCTATTGAAGTGTGCTTTTTTTTTTTGTGTGGGGGGGGGGGGGGGGTTTCGGTGACAAGGGATGTGTATTTTCAATATAGTTACTTAAATCTTAAGTTGTTTCACTTATTATTATTTTAATATTGGATTAAACTGACTATTAGTCCTTAATAATAAATGTCATTATTAGTGTTAGGTCTGGCCTTGATTTTGTTCACCGTATTACTTGTATAACCAAGTAATGAGAACTGGAAGTTTGACTTTCACTCAACTAGTTAAACTTTTTTAGAGTTGACTCGGGTTCTTGACGTTACTTCTACATGTGAATAGGCCTTCAACACCAGTCAGAACAACATGTTGATACTCCAAGAGAGCTGCATAGACTCATCAGGATCCCTTGTGGTGTACTGCCCGGTTGATCTGCCGGCCATCAACATTGCCATGAGCGGGGAGGACCCCTCGTACATTCCTCTGCTACCGTCTGGGTTCACTGTATCGCCGGACGGCCAACCCGATCAAGGAGGAGATGGAGCATCAAGCAGCTCAAGCACACATAGGAGGTCAGGGGGCTCACTCATCACAGTGGCGTTTCAGATTCTGGTGAGCAGCTTGCCATCTGCTAAGCTGAACTTGGAGTCGGTGACCACCGTTAATAACCTCATCAGCACCACTGTTCAGCAAATTAAGGCTGCCTTGAATTGTCCTACTTCATGAGCACCCATACCAAAAAGTTTTTTTTTTTTAATTTGAAAAGGAAACTTTTTCATAAATTTTTTTTTATATAAATTTTATTGTTGTAGCATCCTTAAATATGGTGATCAGAAAAGAGTTCAGGATTCAGAGACTGTTTGGTGGTGGTGGTATTGAAAGCAGTTTGGGTTAGTTGGGGACTATGAATGCCCTTTCTCCTCATCAAGAAAGAGCAGAAGAAGAAGCCTATCATCATTTACTGCTGCTGTTTTTGCTGTCAAGGAGGTTCAACCTTCATTACATTTCGAACCAGCTTCCATTTTTTTTTTTGTGGGGTTTCGATTTCTGGGTTCATGGGTTAAAAAGGCTGTTTTTTTTTTGGGGATTTGTTTGGGAATTTGGATATTAGCTTGGAAGAAGCAGTAGAAGAGGGAGTCAAGAACGCACCATACGTGGTCTATTATTCTAGCAGATCAGAAACGCCATGAAATATGTATGGTTCGGGTATTGACTTCCTGTTCATAGACCTTTCTATTCATATAATTTATTTTTCAACCCTTGTCATACGTACACTCATGACTCTCTTTTGTCGCCTTTCAATTGAAAAGTAAATGATAATAATAATAATATTGATTATGATGAAAATATATAAATATGTAATACAATTACTCTCAGCTCATTTTTTATATGTTGATGGTTATTTTACTATTATTTGTCTTGTTAAATCATAAAATATTAGAAAAAGAAAAGTAGATTCTGGTTAGGGTTAATTAAATTATATTTCATGCTAATTTTATTTTAAAATAATTATTTAATTCATCTTTTATATATATATATTTTAATTGTTAATGAAATTAATCTTTTGCTTTTGAAGAAGTAGAAAAACAAAAGTGACGAAAACTAAGAGGTCATTTGATAAATAAAGTTATTTTTAATAAAAGTAAAACTAAAATAATAAATTTTGTATAAATTTAATATAATAATTATTGTTAATTCATATTATTTTAACGTTTAGATAATTTTTAAGTATTAAAAGACATAAAAATAATTTCTTCTGACTCCCTCTCAAACCAAACCAAATGTAAAAAAGCAAAAAGGCGGCGAGGGAATTGACAGTTTGGATAGTGTAGACTCTAGAGGCATCACACTATTGGTGGGGCCCTTGCTGTAGTAATTGATTGATCTTTAATAAAAATATGTAATCTTTCTACCTTTGACTTAGACAGCTCGACGTGCACCCCCACATGCAGGATCAAAAATAAAGCATATCCTTAGGACATTTCTTAAATGTAGTTCTTTTGTATAATTAATTAAAAAAATTACTTTGTAATAATTACACGTGTGTATGTTATGACTGAAAACAAAATGATCAATTAAATTAAAATTTTATTTTAGTTTTAAAAGTATATTTTATATTAATCTTCTTTTAAAAAAAATTCAATTTATAAATTTCAAAGACGTCTTAAACAAATTTCAAATACTGTCCTTGTTCCCTCTTGTTGTAAAATCTGACATGATTGACTGAGATTTATTTATGTTAGGTGAAATTTATAAAATTATATTTTTTTATTATTTTTATTTCCAAACAATATACCATTAAACTGGGTTTTCCTTCAAAAAAATGGGTTTTGAATCAAATCTGAAATTGGCTTTCGAAAACTGGGATATGAATAATATGTTGCTAAACTGAGTTCTGTTCATCCTTTTTTTTTTTTTGAATTTTCAGCATTATGAAATTAATAACCACTAAGGGCCTTTTTGGTTTGATTCACTAAATCATCTTATTTGTGATTTCTCTAACCATCCATCTTATAAAAGGAGAAGATATTATAAAATGTGAATAAATAAGATAAAAAATAAATTTTATATCTTTGCTTTTAAAAAGATAATTTAATAATTAAAATAATAATTTATTAAATAAAATAATAAGTATAAATACATAATAAATATTATACAAATTATATAAATATATTATATCTACTCTGTGGTGAACCAAAGGAGCTTTTTTTTAATTATTTATAAAATTGGCTTTTATAATGATGAGTTGAAGTAAAGAAATGTTTTTGAAAAAGAACAATTTTTATATATACATAATGTGTCACGTTATTTATATATTTAATGGTTAAACTTTATTTTACTTATATTGTATATGTATTTTATTTGTATAAATTTATTTTTATCTATTGAATTTTTTAGATATATCATGTACTAGGTACACCTAACAAAATTTCTTTAAAAAAATGTCCAATCAATATGCCATGTCATCTATAATAGTTGTGGGTAAGGGTATCTGACTCTAAGATTTATTTGTAGTTTTAAAAATTATAGATTTATTTAGGACAAAAATATTATTATAAAATATTAAATATATTTCTGGGATTAAAATATAATTTTGACCCAAAAAAATTTATTAATGCTGAACGAACGTTTTAACATTTGAATTCAAATAAAGTAAACCTCTATTATGGCTACGTGGAGCTGATTATGGCCTTAAATATTTAAATGTTTTAGTTCGCTAATTTTAAAAAGTTTAACTCTTAAAATTAAAATTTTTTTATAAAATAAAATTTAGGACCAAATTTACAATCAACAACGCCTAGAGTACGATCAATATTAACAATGAAAATGAAGAAGCCAATAAATATTGTAGCCGTTTGTACAATCACATAACACTCGTTTTGTATTTAAAAAGTTAAGGATTGAAAAAAAAAAGAAAAAAAATTATAAATAAAAAATATTTATAGTATTTTTATTTTTAATAATTTAATATTTATTATCAAAAAATATTAAATAATAATTAAATAATAATTATAGGGGTAAAATTAAAATTTCTTTCAATTTTCTCTTTATCATTGCTTTTTCCGCCGCTTTTTCTTGCTACCGACGGGGCTAAGAACTAATCAAAAGGTGTGAATGATATGAAGCAAGAAAATTGAAGTGTAATTTCTTAAGTATTTGTTCTGAAATTTTTTTTATATATAAATTTTTTTTAAAAATTAATAGTGTGATGATGAGTGTTAAATTATAAATATATTTGTATTAAAAAGATTTGATAACACACATTTAAACATTTTTATATATAGTCTTGAAGTGCTGCTTATAAAGATTGAGGCTTGTGTCTACACAGTAAAATGAATAGTGATGTTATATTTTCATTCAAGAACATGGTATCGACTCTAAATTTTACAAAGCAATATCTTAAATATATTAGTGGCAATTGTCACCCGGTGCGTTTGTGCAGTAGATTGAATCGCATTTTATGATTATAATTATTTGCGATTTAGTTTTAAAGAAATTAACAAAATTAGGTATCTTTTATATAAAATATTCACAGAATTTTTAAGTGGAACATTGCTCAAAATTTTCCTCACAATTAGATAATACAGTAAAATTAATATATATTATAGACCATTATCAAGTAATGATCCATCTTAGAAGTTAGGTTAGGTATTCAAGGTGCATTTTGGCCTAACTACTATATATATATATATATATATATATATATATATATATATATATAAGACTAGAATAAGAGATATAATTAGATTAAAATAATTATGTTGGGCAGCAGAAATTGAGCTGACTCAGTGTTTTTAATTTTAAAAAAATATATTTAATAAAAATTTATAAGAAAAATTTATTTTTTAAAAAAGAAATATACTTTTACGAAGATCTATATAATAATTAATTTTATAATTTTTATTTAAAATTAAAAAAATATAATTAATCTGAGACGCCAATCTAATTCTAGACAAATCAGGCGAATTGGACACGCCATATCCAACCTAGTGTGATCTTTATGCAGCCCTAGTTAGGACCCATGAATTAGACTTTCACTTCAAGAAAAAGAACGAGCAGACCAAATATTATGGGAATGGTAGTGAGAAAAATAACCAAGTTCAACATTTAATTTGTAGTAGCCCATTAATAGTTTATCCCTTCCCTTGTATGTATGGCCTTCATTCTTCCTCAAAAATATGTCGTACACACGAAATCAATGTTCATGTCCCCTCCCCTCCCCTCCCCTCCCCGCACTGTAATTGCTTTTAGTGCAACGACATGAGTTTTGGCCGTAGTTCGTTGCACTGTAATTGCTTTTAGTGCAACGACTTGGACTTTCCCGGGGAGTTGTGTAAAACGCCGTAGCATGTGAAATTGAATTATTTTATATATATGTGTCTTGTCTTATTGGCCTAGGGGCCAAAAAAAAATTCTCGTACAAATTAGCTACGTTGGCTAATTTTATTTAAGTTAACATAATTTTATTAATTTTAAAAAAATCATTTTATAAAAATTTTATTAAAATAAAAAAAAACTCAACCCAAGCTTGAACACACCCACCTAATCTATAAAAAACAAAAAAATTAAGACAAAACTAGACCAAGTATTAGACCATGTCAATACCCGGACGGGCTCGTAATTTGCATACCCTTAATCATTCTTAGCAAATCACAATAAAATAGGAGTGCATTAAGTACTTTATGTGAGAAGCGAGATGTAAGAAAAAGAAAATAATCACTTTTACATTATAAATTAATTATTAAAATTAATAACAAAACTATTAATAGGAAAATAAAAAAAATATTTATTACAAACGAGACCTATATTAATAAAGACAAAAACTATTAATTAAATACTATATAAATTGAGTTGATTCTTCTGAGTATTATTTATGTGACTCTATTAACTAAATAATATAATCTATGTATGAGTTTTATTTAATATGATAATGTCATCTAATGTATTTGGATTTAATTACAATTTCGTTCATTTTTTTTAAACATTCTACTCTTAAGGTCTCTTTACCTCGTATGGAATAGAAATAAAAATAATAATAATTTTTAAAAGATAAAAAATTTTCAAACACATGGAATTACATTATAGTTACAAATACGTTATATTAAAACATAGGGTTGTGTCAACTGTCAACACAAGTTGCCGCAGAAGGAAAACGGTGCTTTATCTTTGAGTAATTTATCTGCTCTGCATTATAATTTTGTTTTATATATGTATATATATATAATGGTAAATAATATAGTTGAAAAAACTAGATCAAATGTATTAGTCAGATTGAAAAATTAGTGAACCAACTATAGTTTTGGTTGGATTGACCTTGAAAATTGGTTGGGTAAAAAAATAATTAAATTGGTCAAAAAACCATAAAAATAAGTAAAAATTGAATAAATTGCTATTAAACTTGTCAAAAATTAGTTTTTACTTTTTCAAAAAATATTTTTGCCTAAATCAAAACGTTGACATTGTGTAATAGAAATTTATAATATTTATTGGACTTTATCCAACCTACTTTATATAAATTTATTGTTATATTTAAATACTATATCTAATTTTTATATTTATTTTAAATATTATTTTATAATATATGTATCTATTTAATTATAAAATATTATATACATTTATATTTTTATATATTTATTTTAAAATAATTTGATTCCAATTTAACTATAATTAAATTATAAAATCATGAATCACTCTTTCTTATAATTTAATGATTAGTTTAATTTTTAAAACATAAATAGATAACATTCACTTATTTTCTTAAAAAATGAAAATGCATATATTTTCAAAATGTATATATTTTCACAATAGGATAGTAGGGGCACATATTTTTCAAACAAGGGAAATGACAATGAATTTGGGAACCGAAGAAGCTCATTTTGACGAGACACCGAAACAAATATTCTTTGACTTTTGGACCCTTCTGGATTTTTGAGAAATGATGATAGTGCAAATGATGTCCCCAGCCAGAAATGATGATTTTACTATATATAGCCCAGTCTTTTGTTTTCTTATTTTTTGTTTCTGAGAAATGTCCACAAAAGATTATTGAATGATTTTTAAAACCGTTGGAAAGGGCCAATTTGGTGGAATCCAAGAGGATGTATCTGTCACCTAAAAAGGGCAAGAAATTAATTGAAAAAAAAAAAACTCTGTCTAAATTGACTTTTCAGAAGACAATAAATTTCAATGATATTAATAGGGAAATGAATTAGTATCTGAATGATTTTTTTTTTTATATTTAGTAAGAATGAAAAAGGATAATTGCAGCATATATTTCTATATGGTATAGCCCAGTTTCAATAGATTATTTTGTGATTTAAAAGTTTTCATTCGAATATTTTGTAATTTGTTACTTTAATATATTTTGTAGCACACGCACGTAGAGGGCATGTGATTATTTTTTTTTTCAAATATTCAACATAAAGCTTTAATTTTCCAAATTTGCTCTGAAAAGTTCATGAAGACTTACGAATGAATTCTAAAACCCATGCAAGGGCCAATCTAGTTGAATCCAAGAAAATCTATCCATCACTTAAGAGGGAAAAGGGGAAAAAAAGAGTTTTGTCTAAATTGATTTTTTGCAGAGCATAGAAAAATAGGCTAAATTATACATAATTTTCTTAAATTTTAAATTATATCTAGATAATTTTTATAATTTGACAATAATTTTTTTAAAATTTGTGCAAATAACTTTTTATTATTAGTTAATCCGTTATTTTATTAATAAGACATAATATGTTAAAAGGTTATTTATATATGATCTAAAATTAAAGAAAGTTATTGGCATATAATTTAGAGTTTAAAGAGATTATTTTAAAAAAATAAAATTTAAAATAGTTTATTGTTACTTACGTATCACCTTCGTTAATGAAATAATAGACTAATTAATAGAGTTATTTACACAAATTAAAAAATTTAAGGGAATTTATTATCAAGTTTTAAAAGTAAGAGATATTATTTGTATATAATTTAAAGTTATAAGAAGTTGTGTACAATTTAGCCTCAATATTATTAATAAGGAAATGGATTACTATTTAAATTTTTTTTTTTGGGTTATGGCATGTTTAGTAAGAATAAAAAAAATGTAGTTATAGTTTTACTACTCTATGGTATGACAAAAGTTTCTATATGAATATTTCATGGTCTGCTCTGTTAACATCTTAGTAGCATGTGCCTTATTTTCGTCAAATGAATGGAAGAAGGTGCAGTTGACTTCCAAATACCCCTCAGTCTTTGAGCTCAAGTTTATAGCTTTTCATTTCTTGCTTGAATTTTAATCCTCAGCAATTAGAAAAGCGAAAACAAATTATGATGTGGAGCATGCACTAGCTTCAGATGGGCCACATATGATAGATAGATTGAAAATGTACATTGTGTTGTGTGTCTTTATTGGCATGGATGATTAGGGATTTTGAATGAAGATTGGCTAAGTTTTTCTTTTTCAGTGAACAAAAGGGGCTAAGCAAAGACCAAGCCAGAACAACACAGAGAGCAAAGCCATCCCTCTCAGATCTTCAAGCAATTTCTAGCCAAACTCCATTGAGTGAGCTATATTAGCTGCTAAAGAGTTCATCACTCTATTAGCTTCATGATAGATATAAGTGACCTTCACTTGCCAATTCCCATTTACAAGGGCTCGAGCCAAGCCACACAATGAGGACTGTAACGGTTCGGTGCTTTCTACTGGCTGAGGATTTTCACTAATTTTTTAATTTCTTTTTGGAGGAGAGAGAGTTGGTCATGTGCCATTCACATCTATGTTTTAACAAATATTTGATAAAAAACAAAATGTAGAGTATTAAAGTGTAAACGAATTAAATCTTAGAATACTTAAATCAAAACTTTATAACCACAAAGTAATCAATTAAACTTGGATTACCTCACAAGATAATAGATATTATAATCAAACTCAAATGAAAAAGATGAAGAATGGATGAGATTAACAATGCATGTTATTATTATTGACTTCTAACTCGTTTCGTACAAAAAATGAAAAAATAAAAAAAAATGATCTGATGCATGGAAAAGAGACTGTTATTTCCCAACTTTAATTTGAATATAAAAGAGATAAGTTTTATTAAGTAATAATAAATAACGATTACAATAATATGATAGATATTTATAATCAATATTGTACATAACTTTGTAAAGAAATCCTTTACAAAGCAAGCAGCCAAACTCCCCTTTAATGGGCTTGAATGGAAAAAAATTTTGATAATAAAAATTTTTATTTTGAAACTTTCGACAAAATGAAAATATATAAAATGGAAAGGAATTTTTATCATGTATATTTGAATGGATTGTAGTTTCATAACTAAAACTTTATCGCTTTTGTACTATTTATAACTAATTTTTATTATGTTATAACTTAACGGCTTGGGGGAAAAGGTTAAAAGAAAAGATATCAAAGGTGAAAATAAATAATAACATTTATCCCAAAAAAAAAAAAATCATAACATACCAAGATGGAATGGAAAACCAAGTTAACTCATATACGTTATTGGGCTTTGAACATAGTTTCACAATATAAAAGAAAAGCAAGAAAGAAAGGAAAGATAGAGAAGGCTTGGGCCAAGATTGAGCCCAGTTAATTAATTGGGCCTCTTAAATAGCACATGGCAACTTTCTTAGCCATATTAACATAACCCAACGTTTCTTATTTGGTCTGGTCCATCACTCATGACAATAAGCCCAAGTCTCGATTTCTTAACATCTTTGCTCTTCAATTTCAATTAAAAAATCTAAAACTAACAGTATATAATTTTTTTTATTAATTTAATCCTGTGTCATTTTATTAAAAAAAATAATACAAGGAGTAACTGTATATATGATATATATATATACATTTTTTTTTCTTTTCCGTTCACTCTCTCTTCTCCTGTATGTGAATGACATCTTTTCGCACTGAGCAAGTTCAAATTGCTCTTCGGTCTTCTCTTCTTCCCTCCAAGGACTAAGCATTGATTGTGTCTTCCAGTTTGAAGGCATCAAAGCTTTTTCAGTGATTTCTCTCTGTGACCTTGAAACTAAGTTTCCATGGCGCGTGGAAGGAAGCGGCAGAAGAAGAACGGCGTGCTTCCACGGCCGCAGCACCACCAGTGTGAGAAGCAAGACGATGAAGAAGAAGAAGAAGCTATGGCAAATGAGGAAGGTTTCAAGAATCAGCCATTGGTTGAAGGCCGTGGTGGAATAGTAAGAGGGAAACGATCAGAAAGTTTCGATTTTGATGCCCAACAAGCGAAGGACGACCCATTCCCTGAAACGGAAGACACAGAAGCTGAGAAGACGAAGCGTGGCAACGAGGCTTTGGTGAAGGAGACAAAGGCGGACGAAACTGTAGAAAGTGATGGAGCAGGTGTGGTGGGTTTTCTTACGAAGCGTGGTAGAGGAATAACGCAGAAATTGATCGATCTAGGTAGCTTTGAAGATGAAGATGTGAAAGGAGTATCTAAAAAAAGACGAGGTTGGAGAGGAGGTACAAAGGCGAAAGTTGTTGCTAATAAAATATCTATGACCGAGGAAGATGTAGGAATCGATGACAATGGCGATTTAGTTAAGGAGAAGCAGATTGATCATGGAGATTGCAGCGGCAAGGAGTTAGATGATGAAGTGAGGATTAAGATGAGTAAAAGACAAAGGGTCTTGCATGAAGAGAGGGACAAAATTCAAGATGGAATGGTAGAATGTGGTATGGAAGGAGTAGTTAGTAGAGATAAAAAAAATTTAAGGCGTGGGAAGGCGCCTAGTGATGCTAAGGCAGAAGATGAAGTTTTGGAGGCTCATGGTACAATTGAAATGGCTAGAGATTCTTCAGAAAGCAGAGCCTGTAAGGCTTTTAAATCTAAAGTTAATAAACAGGAGATGCTCAAAGTGAACAAGCACAATCTTGAATGCATTAAAAAAGAGTCGTTAATGTGCCATCAATGTCAGAGAAATGATAAGGGCAGGTTGTTAGGTGTAGAAGCTGTAAGCGTAAAAGATTTTGCATCTACTGTTTAGAGCGTTGGTATCCTCAATTGAGAGAGGAAGATATTGCTGAGGCATGTCCTGTGTGCCGTGGAAACTGCAATTGCATAGCATGTTTGCGCTCTGATGAATTGATTAAAAAAATGAAGCAAAGAGTAGAAATCAATAAAAACGAGGAAGTTGAATACTGTAAGTACTCGCTACTAGCACTTCTGCCATATTTAAGGCAGCTATGTGAAGAACAAATTATCGAGAAGGAGATAGAAGCTAAGAGACAAGGTCTCTCAGTTTCAGAGCTTCAGTTAGAACGGGCAGATTGCGTTGATGATGAGCGTGTCTCCTGTGACAACTGTAGAACTTCAATTTTTGATTGTCATCGAAGCTGTCAAAAATGTTCTTTTATCCTCTGTCTGGTCTGTTGCCAAGAGATTCGTCAGGGGCAGCTGCTTGGAGGTGCAGAGCCAATTGAGTTTATCAGCCGGGGGCTGGACTATATGCATGGTGGAGCGGAACAAACAACTAAATCACATGTTAAGACAAAGACTGAGGATCGTAACTGGTCAAGATCTGGTTTGAACGTGACAAGTGATGGTAGCATCGCTTGTCCAAGGGTTCATGCTGGTAGTGGTCGTCGTCGTACTAATCTTGAACTGCGATGCATATTTTCTGATAATTGGATTTCAGAATTAGTAATGAAAGCAGAAAATATAGCTAAAGCTTATAAGCTTGACAATGCAGCACAGACAAGTAAGCAGTGGTGTTCATGTTTCAACCTAGATAGTAACAACAACGACATTATTGGAAATAAGAATAGGAGGATGGCAGCTTCTCTCGAAGATCCCAGTGACACTGACAACTATTTATACTGTCCCAGGGCTATAGATGTAGGACCTGCGGATCTGAAGCATTTTCAGTGGCACTGAAGTAAAGGGGAGCCGGTGATTGTTAGCAATGTGCTTGAATGCACATCTGGTTTAAGCTGGGAACCATTTGTTATGTGGCGTGCTTTGCGTCAGATAAGTAAAACCAAACATGATCAGCATTTGGCAGCGAAGGTCATTGATTGCTTGGATTGGTGTGAGGGAGATATCAATATCCGCCAATTCTTTAGAGGGTACTCAGAAGGTCGATATGATAAGCTGTCATGGCCTCAGTTGTTGAAACTGGAAGTTTGGCCTCCTTCTAATTTATTTGAGGAGCGTTTGCCACGTCATTGTGCTGAGTTCATCACTTCCTTGCCCTATAAAGAATATACAGATCCCCATAATGGTGTTTTAAACCTTGCTTCAATGTTGCCAGACATATGTATAAAGCCAGATATTGGGCCAAAGACATATATTGCTTATGGAATTGCTCAGGAGCTTGGGCGTGGCGATTCAGTGACAAAGCTTCATTGCGATATGTCTGATGCAGTGAATGTGTTGACACATACTGTTGAAGCGCTCCTTGAAGCCGATAAACTTGCAGCAATAAAGAAATTAAAACAAATTCACCTTGAGCAAGACAGAAGGGAGCTATATGGCGGTGGTCAGGGGGTAGAAGCTAATGCTGAGAATGGCAAAACTACAGATTTTGAAAATACATTGCCTGTAGATGATTCTGTTGAGGGAGGTGCTCTCTGGGATATTTTTAGGAGACAGGATGTCCCTAAACTGGAGGAATACCTTAAGAAGCACTTCAGAGAATTCAGGCATGGCTACTGCTGTCCATTACAGCAGGTTATTCATCCTATCCATGATCAGACATTTTATTTGACTATTGAGCATAAGAGGAAGCTAAAGGATGAATATGGAATTGAGCCATGGACATTTGTTCAGAAACTAGGAGATGCTGTTTTGATTCCAGCTGGTTGTCCTTACCAGGTCAGAAATCTGAAGTCATGTATTAAGGTTGCCCTCGATTTTGTCTCGCCCGAATGTACAGATGAGTGTTTCCGTTTGACAAAGGAATTCCGTACGCTTCCCATAAATCGCAGGGCCACAGAGGACAAATTGGAGGTTAAAAAAATCACCATTCATGCAATGAACAACATAGTGCGAAATTTGGAGGCAGCAAGGTTAGTGATGCAAACCTCATGCAAGTTCTAAATTCTTCTGGATTCACCTTAGAGAGGGCCAAGTTCCTCTTTAGGTGCATAACTGAATTTCACTTCTATTGAGTGTGTTGATTCTCATAATTCTATGTTTATATATGCGATAGTCTAAATGGATTCACTTACTTATCGAGGCACTCTAAGTGCTTAATTATAATTATAAATTAGGTCAAGTACAAAGAGTAGTACAAATAGTTCAAGCTCAGCCCACTAATGATCACACACTTATTTTAACCTAGGAAGCATGGATATTGACATGGGACATGACACTGACATGGATACTCACAACACAACAAAATTTGAAGTATCCACATGTAATTTAAAGCGCTGTGTAATGTTGTGTCATATCTAATATGAGTGTTTGGTATGTGTTAGAAATGGAATCTCTTTTTCGAAGTGTCTGTGGTTCATAGATTTTAACTTAGCACTCACATACTCATTATTCTAACAGTATATATACCTTATCAGTTATCATTAAGCATTTGGCTCTTAGAGCTCTAGGTGATAGCAGAGGCTATCAGTTTTTCATTCTGAGTATCAATTGGAACCCCCATCTTGGAGAGCCATGGCAAAGTAGACAAGATTGTAAGAGCCCTTCGTAGAGCTAGAGATGTGCTGCATGTAGATCCCACGGCAGAGCTAAAGAATTTGGAGCAAGAAGGGATGGTGACCAATTATCAAGAGAAATTCAAGGAATTAGTTTTGTCAATTGGAATTAACGAAGAAGCTGGCTATTAGTTACTTTCGGGGGGGAACTCAAGGATGAAATCAAAGCACCGGTGATCGTGTTGAAGCTGAAATGCTTAGTCAGGGCTAGGTACCCAGCTTGACTGCAAGAAGCTACCCTTAATGCCTTATGTAAGAATTCTTCCAACTTAACTGAGGAATTAGGTTCTTTCCCTCTTAATTTCTAACCTTTGACAGTCTTGAACCAAAAACCTTTTCCTAACAATTCCTTACCTCAACTTTCTCAAATAGTACTACAAAATAAACCTGCACCTTCTGTAGATAGAAATACACTTAATTCCAAACCTTCTCGAATATCAGATAACCCTGTGAAACGATTTTCCAAAACAGAAATGGATGAAAGAAGAAAAAGAGGCCCTTGATCATAAGTTCAGGCCTTCCCAAGTGTCTTTAATAAAGGTGCATAATGAGGGGGAAGAGGAAGAGGAAGACGAAATAACCATGTATGAGTATGGGAAATAGATTCAATAACTTGCTAAATTCTGGACACAGGTTTTGAAGCATACAAACGGTGAAGTTGCTGCATGGAATCCTTGCCCTTCATCTGTCAACAATTTTCTAATTTTTCTGTGTAACCTTTGAGGACAAAGATCCTTTTTAGGGGGAGGTAATAATTGTTACATGGTATAAGTAGTTAATAGTAAGAAGGTAGTAATGACTAACTATTGTAATTTCCTATTTACCCTTATGAGTAATATAAATAAGGGTAATTGAACAGGGGATTACTGTCGATGACATAGTAGAGTTCTGGTTTATAGAAGAGGCTACCGGTTTTTCATTCTGAGTATCTCTAGTGGTGGCTGTGAACTTGCTTTTCCTTCTAGACTTCCATTACATATATCGGTGGAAAGCAGCTGGTTGTGAAGAAAATGAGGAAAGGTTGAAATACTTCTGCACAATGTCATTATTACAATTATGGGGCTTACTGTGCCGGATTTATGTGATGCCTATAACATGTCAAGATCCTCCTTTTCTATGGTCGAGTCTTGCATCGTTGTTTTGTCATGGAAAAATTTGATGTTCACTTTTTGTATAATTCTTGGTAGTTTGATGCCCTTTAAATGTGAATACACGCCCTTGTTTTGCACTTATCCTCTATCTTTTGCTGATTGATCTCTACTTACCCTATCGTCGGTGGTGGACTAAATCTGTTAATCTTGACCTCCATCTTTGATGTTCATATGTTACTGGGCTTCTGGTGGATTCTTTATTTATAGATATGATATGGTGGTGTGGGGATTATTTTGTAATGTTATATTTCCCACTTCTTTGTTCTTTTTGTTACTAGGATTCTGTTTCATCCAAGTTCAGTGTGCTACATAATAGTGTTTATCTTATTTATGTGATAGAAGCCTCTCTTATAATATTTTTGTCATGCAATTTTCTACTATCACTTATCAAATTAACTGTTGTTTATTTAATTTTCAGGAAGGGGGAAGACTAAGGCTCCCTTGTAAATTGAAGCCTGTGGATTTCTGTTTTTGGTAATATATAGCTTAACCATATTTTGTTTTGTATTAGCAGCCATACCTTGGAAAAGCCCTCTTGTAATGCTTGTCAGCTGAACACTGGAGTGCAAAATGTAAATCCTTTTGATGTATAGAAGGTTGTTAAAAAAAAGAAAAAGAAAAAGAAAAGAAAAGCTCTAACAGGGAGTAGATATAATGGGCCAACCAGTGGATGTTGTTGCTTTATTCGGATAAGGTTTAGACATAATATTTTATATTTTAGTTTAATTAAGATATGATAAAGTTATGATTTTTTAATTAAAATATAATAAATATACAGTTTAATTAAAAATTATAATTATTTTTAAAAATTATATACATTATATTATTATTAAAAAAATTATATATTCATCATATTTTGATTGAAAATTTTAATATTAATGATATGAGAATTTTTTTTTTCCATTTCATTATCCGTAGATATTTGCAGCACAATTATGGTTGTAGTTGACAGTGCTCTCTAGAACTATTGTCCAACTTGTATATCTGCATAAACTGCAATTCATAAGCCCGAGGGTTAGTTCGGTGGAAATGTGAAAATAATTTTTTAAATAAAAAATCCTTTAAAAATATTATAAAAATAAAATTTTAAAGAGAATATGTCCTTCCAATTATTAAAAAAGGGAATCTGCTTTCAACAGAATACGGTAACATTTTACACTAAAATCCCCCCCCCCCCCCAAAAAAATATTAAGGAAAAAAACTAAACTACAAAATATCCAATTAAACATTAGGTCATCTACAAATTATTCTTAAAAAGTAAATCTATCAACTTTCATATTTCAGGAATAGGATTTTTTTAATAATGTTAATGCAAATGTCCTATGAGACTTTTTTTATAATTGATATAGCAAGCTTTTATTTGTTTTTTATGCTAACATTTTTAACAACAATACAAAAAAGAAAGAAATAAATCCTTAATTTGTACCAAATCTCTAAAAAAAATGGTGACATAACTAAAAGCTGAAAACTTTTTTTTTTTTTACAATTTAAAAAATTATTTGTAATTGACTTAAAATTCAAAAAAACTTTCTGCATTTTTTAATTAAGGAGCATCAAAACAACAAAGTATGCTAGCTAGTGGCATGAACATGTATATAATAAGGATATACTAAGCTGTGAATAAAAATATTACTTGGATACCAATTTTTATCAAAGTGGCACAGCTTATGTATAGTGGAATAATTTATATATGAGATAGATGGAAGCTCAAGGATTTTCAATAAAATAATGTTTTATTTACAAAATTCATTGGATGTTTTCTTGATACAAATTTTAAATGAAATAGAAGTGTTTATAGACATCCTACTACTAAAAAGATAAAATTGGCATTATTCTACACTATTTGACATTATTCACACACTGTTCATTATTTACTTACTAATACAACTATTGTTCATTATTTACTTACTAATACAACTATTCATCTATGACAAAGATTTGAAAAGTGAAATAAAATTATACTCGTAACTTTTCAAAAGTTGCTTTTTTCTTTTACTACACTAAAGGATGTATGTAACTATTCATTTTTATTTTTTATGTTTACTTTTCTCATTTTTACAATTTTCTTTTGTAGTTACATTTATCTATATGTATGTACATCAATACGGTTTCTTAGCCATCTCTATATGCTTTATGAGAGACACATGTTGCCACATATTTGTCTTCTTATAAGAATTATCTGTTAGGTACAAATCTTATATGCTTACTGCATTATTTTGACAATACTTTAATTTTGTTTTGGACCTTCACTATTCCAAGAGGCACCAACTATTATAAGACTCACTCGTGCTTTTCCCACTTCATTTACTTTTCGCTCGCGGAACAACCTTCGAAACCTCCTCACTTTTGTTGAATAATAAAAAAATAACAAGTTTGATTGAGATTTTATAGATGTCAATCTTCTAACATTTCTTTAAAATTTCTCCAGAGAATTTAGACTTGTTGAGTTGTCAAGTTGATGTTTTCCTACCATGACAACTGCAAGTTTTTTACTTATATCGAGACTTTTTCCTTCAATAATTCTTTTTGCTAGTAATTCTAGATTTTGGAGATGTATCCAATTATAAATAAATGTATTGATCTCATCTTGTTGTTTTGATATAGTCTAATAATTACAAAAAAGATATGTAGAAAATATTCTTTTTTCATCAATTAGTCTAAAATTTGTGCCTTGTTGTATGAGCTTCGCTTCTCTACTTAGCCAAACGAGGTTCTATCTTGCAAATTCATCAAAGTAAATTTGTTTAAAACAAAGTTGATATCTTCATCCTATTCGTGAACTTGAAAATCCATTTCTTTGGCTTTATCTAATTCCCAAATTTGGTAGGGTTAATAAAATTTTTCTTTAACCCTTTCACCAATATTACTAGTAATATGAAAAGTATAATATTTCATAAATCAGTCATTTTTTATGACAGAATAATAAAACATGAAAAATTCTTGAATTGTTTCTAATCTTGATTTTGAAATGTAATTTTGCCAATAATACCCCATTTGATATCTGAGATGTCCCAACTATCGCATTTAATAAAAATATGTAATTTTACCAAATCATAATTTGTAAAAATATTTTGTGAAATATTTTGTTCGAATTTTTCATGTAAACCTTCAAATTGATCAAATTTGATATGTTTTATTATTAGGGAGCATACTTTAGTAGGTAAAATCTTTTTTACTTTTTCCAAAAAAAATCCTTTTGATTTTTTCAAAAATAGGATTTTCCTACTCTTCTAATAAATTTATTAAATCTATAGTAGATTCAATATGATCAAAATTTATGTAATCATAATCATTTTTCAAAATCAATTCTTTCAACCGTTTTTCTTTTTGATATTTTTCAAAAAGTTTTGAAGTAAGATTTATCAGGGTTTTTTTTTTGGACTATGCCTTCTTTCCTTCAATATGGGTTTTCCATATTCCATTGATATGGTCATAAATTTGATATGGCAAATTAGGATTGTAGAAATATGTGATTTGATTATCTTCGGATATTTGAGAGGACATTTTAAGCTTTTCTGCTTGTTACAGAATGTCTTTGAAACTTTGAAAATTTTGAGAATTGTAGGTTTCCCAAGACTAAGTATATGAATTTTAAAGTTTTTGTATAGAATATGATAAATATTAATAGACTAATGAAAGCTGTAAAGATTCTCCTTTTTTAGGATTTTTCTTGACTATAATCCATCCTTCTGTTTGAGGTTTTCTTTTTATCTATTGCTTAGATTCCTATTAAAATAATTTGTAAAAAGAAATTATCAATTTCTTTAATATATTCAATATTAAACATATATTGACCAATAAAATTATATCATCTAATCCTTCTTGAATTTTTTTCATTTATTTTGTTTTTAAGAAAATTTTTAATTGATTGATTATCAATTCTAATAATAATTTTTTTAGAAGCTAAATAAATATGAAAACATTTTTTCCATTTTTTATGGCTAATAATTCCTTTTTATAAATTATATGATTTATTTCATTCTGTTTGAATTTTCTTGAATTATATTCACAGACTAATTCTTTATTATTAACTTTAGCTTTTAATACTGCACCCCAATATTTGTTATTGGCATCCATCTCAAAAATCAATTTATCTCCTATTTTAGGAAAATAAACTATTGGTAAATTATTAATTTCACTTTTTATCTTTTTAACTATTTCAATATCTTCATTTTTTTTCATTCAAATGGTTTATTCTTTTTTAATTTTTCTAATAAAAGTTTTTCTTTACTAGAAATTTTTTTTTTATAAAATTTCTTCCATAATTAAGTATTTCTAAAAAAACTTTATCATTGTTTTTTATTAATCAACTCATCTGGAAAACTTTTTATTTTCAAGATAATAAAATCTTGTAATTTTATACTAGACTTTGTTAATCTTAATCCTAAATCTTCTATTTTCAGCTTGTTCTACTTCAATCTTTTTTGGATTGAGTATAATACCTTTTTTTACAAATTTATTAGGTATTTTTTATGATATTCTTCTTTATTGGAAAAAAAAAATCAAAATATCAGCTAAATATACTATAAAAATCTTTAAAATTTATGTTTATGATTTTTTACTAGAGGTATTGGGATTTTTAATCCTTTATTTGTAGGACTTTTTGAAAAATATCAAAAAGAAAAACAGTTGAAAGAATTGGTTTTGAAAAATATTTTGAAAAATGATTATAATTACACAAATTTTGATCATATTGAATCTACTATGAATTTAATAAATTTATTATAAGAGTAAGAAAATCCTATTTTTGAAAAAATTATAAGGATTTATCTTTTTGAAATAGCAAGAAAGATTTTACCTATTGAGGTATGCGCTCTAATAATGAAAGATATTGAATTTGATCAATTTAAAAGTTTACGTGCAAGATACAAATAGAATATTTCAGAAATTATGATTTGCTAATATTATATATTTTTATTAACTACAATAGTTGGGATATCTCATATATCAAATGAGATATTGTTGGAAAAATTATATTTCAAAATTAAGTTTGGGAATAACTCAAGAATTTTTCATGTTTTATAAAAACAGTGATTTATTGTACCATAAAAAATGAAAATTTTTTGAAACATTATACTATATATCTTTTTTGTATTATTGGTGAAAGAATTCATGAAAAATTCTTTCAACTATATCAAATTTGGAAATTGGTGAAATCTGAACAAAATGATTTTGTTGATCAAGAAAACCATGATCAGATTCAATTTGTTCTTAATCAATTCTCTTTTCAAAATTTCACAATAAAAAGCTTTTTTATAATCAGTTAATGAAGCAAGATTGCAAAATGTAGTGTGCAGACACAAATAATGGATGATGGAGGTTTTTTTTGTACCTACTTACCAGTTGATTACGAAATATCCCCAAAACAACAAAAAACTATAAATAGGCTATTACATGATATAATGGAATTCCAAAATCTTAATGCACAAGCGACAGATTCATCGAATACAAAGTTTAGATGAAGAAGAACAAATTAGTGCAACGATTCAAAGCAATCAAGAACCTTACAATTTAGACAATCTAGATTCAATCACTTTGCACACACATAGCTATATAGAAAATTGACACCTATAAAAAAAAAAAAGTATTGTTAAAATAATGCAATAAGAAGATAAAATCTATACACAACAAATAATTATCATAAGAAGACAGATATATGGCAACATGTGTCTCTCATAAAGCATGTAGAGATGGATAAAAAGTCATACCAATGTACATACATATAGATAAATGTAACTATAGAAGAATCTTGTAAAAATGAGAAAAGTCAAAAAATAAATAGTTACATTTGTCATTTAGTGTAGCAAAAAAAGAAAATAACCTTTGAAAAACTACTAGCACAATTTTGTTTTACTTTTAACATCTTTATTATAGATGAGTACTAGTAAATAATGAGTGAATAATGGTGAATAGTGAATAGTGAATAGTGTGTGAATAGTATCAAATAGTGTAAAATAGTGCTAATTTTTTTTCTTTTTGGTAGTGGATATGTATAAATACTTGTATTTTATTCAAGATTTGTAATTAGAAACATTTAACGAACTTAATGGATAAAAATATTATTTTATTAAAGATCCTTGAGCTTCCATCTACCTCATATATAAATTATTCTATTATACATAAGAGCTACGCCACTTCGAAAAAAATTATTCTTACAAATTATAATTTGCCAAAATTACATTTTTTATTAACCATGATAGTTTGGACATCTCAGATATCCAATGGGACATTATTGGCAAAATTAAATTTCAAATCAAGGTTGGGAACAATTGAAGAATTTTTCATATTTTATAAAAACAATGATTTATTCTGTTATGAAAAATAATAGATTTATGAAATATTATACTTTTCGTATTACTAATAATATTGGTGAAAGGGTTAGGAAAAATTTTTATCAGCCCTACCAAATTTAGGAATTAGACGAAGCCAAAGAAATAGATTTTTAATTTCATGAACAACATGAAGATGTCAATTTTGTTTTAAACAAATTTACTTTTGATGACTTTGCAAGCCAAAACCTCCTTTGGGTAAGCAAAGAAGCCAAGATCATATAACTAGGCACAGATTTCAAACTAACTAATGGAAAAAGAATATTTTTACATATCTCACCTATGATTATTAGATCATGCTAGAACAACAGCATAAGGTCAATACACTTATTCATAATTTGGTACATCTCCAAAATCTATAATTACTAGAAAGAATTATTGAAGCAAAAAGCTTCAATATGAGAGAATAACTTGTAGTTGTCATGGCACGAGAACATCAACCTCGCAACCTAGCAAGCCTAAATTCACTAACATGGAGAAATCTTAAAGGAATGTTAGAAGATTAACACCTATACAAAAAAAAAAAAATACTGTCAAAATAATACAATAAGCAAATAAAATCTATACCTAACCAATAATTATCATAAGAAGATAGATATGTGGCAACATGTGTCTCTCATAAAGCATGCAAGGATGGATAAGAAGCCATATCAATGTACATACATATAGATAAATGTAACTATAGAAGAATCTTGTAAAAATGAGAGCAGTCAAAAAATGAATAGTTATGTATGTCCTTTAATGTAGCAAAAGAAGAAAACAACCTCTGGAAAGCTACGAGCACAATTTTATTTCACTTTTCAAATCTTTTTCATAGATGAATTGTATAAATAATGAGTGAATAGTGTTGAATAGTGAAAAGTGTCAAATAATGCAGAATAGTTTTAATTTTGTGTTTTTGGCAGTAGGTTATCTATAAATACTTGTATTTCATTCAAGATTTGTATCCAGAAAAAATATGCTGAAATTTGTGAATAAAAATATTACTTTATTAAATATCCTTGAGCTTCCATTTACCTTATATGTAAATTATTCTATTGTACATAAGAGCTATGCCACTCTGATAATAATTGGTATCATAGCCGAGTATTGTAGAGTAATATTTTTAATTCTATTTGCAGTAGGTTTGTAAGTTTTCTATCAATCTTTCTAATCTTATTTACTATTTAAATTATTTGTTCTTCATTCTTAGCAGCCCAGAATCCCCTATGCATGAGTGATAATATCCACTATTACTTGTCCTTTTGTTGTGCCGTGTGTTGGCCATTTAAGTGCTAGATTTACGAGGAGAAATTAGTAACTTGGGACTATTTTATGAACCATAGGTCTGTTAAAAATGGATCAAGTAATTTGTGTAGGAAATAAGTACAAAAAGAATGAGAAAAATTCTTATGAACATAGCTTGTATATAAATAAAAAATTTGAAAATAATCTATTTGCTATTAGTATTGGCATCAATACTATTGTAGATATAACTATTAGTTGGTTTAGAAAATTAGATGAAAAAATCACGAAAAAATCATAAAGAGGTAATTAGTCGAGTAGATGATCTAGATAAAAAAACTTACTTCAATCAAACATACTAATTGAGAAAGATAATCATATATTATATTACAGTAATAAAATATGTGTATTAAAAGAAACATAAAAAAAAACCAAAAAAATAGTGTTGAGTTTGATTATGCTAAATTTCTAATAGAATATTAGAAAAACCAATATTTAAATATTAGTTATTTTCCAAAAAGAGAATTTCTACTAAAAACAATTCAAGACTTTTATAATCAAAATGAATAACTATTTAAAAGTCATAATTATTATTATGTTCTTAAATATGATACAACTAATGTATCTAGTGATGAAGATAATGAAAAGGTAAAAGTTATAGAGGAAAAGAAAAACTCTAACTCTAAAGAAACTAAAATTGTTTATACTGAGTTTGAAAAAAATAGAATTAGAAATGACTATATAAAAAAGTGCTTCTACAGTACAAGAAAGAAAATTAAAAGACACAAAAGAATAATCTTTTATGAGAGATAGAGGTAAAAGAAAAATAGGTGAAGAAGATGATCTAGAAATAAATTTTGAAACCAAGCCTTATATTCAAACAAAGTGAAAGTGATTGTCTTAATCTATCTAATTGATTGTCTTCTACAGTCATATCTTATTTTATAATTTCTCTTAATTTAATAATAGCTGATGTATGTTCTTCCTGTATAGGTCTAAACTCATGGGCATTTATCATGAAAATGAATTCATATTCATTATCATCACAAAATATATTTGAATAACTTTTATTAATACTAGTGACTTCATATAAAACTAGCTTGTTATAAGAAATATCTTTCCAAAACAAAATTTTAATTTATTGGTATCTAAGGTTTTAATTATTTTCTTAGCACCATTTCTTTTTTTAGGATACTGTAAAGCTATCTAACCTTCCTCATTACAAATATAACATCTACAAATCTTTTTTGTCTTTTGTGATATTTTCCTTACATATCTCTTCTTCTTTTTTTAATATATTTGGATTTTTCAAATTTTTTATTTATATTTTCAATTTTTTTCCCTCAGATTATTACAACCAAATTCCCAATTATTTTTAAGAATATTATGACAATATTTAGTTCCTAGTTGATTCTTAACTTATTTAGTTGCTTTTGCTATTAAATAGTGGTCTACTACTTTTCGACATGCATGTCTAATCCTATTTCCTAAACTATCATAACCATTGGATTTTTCTGAGAAGGCATTAGAATTATTATTACATATTTCATTTCATGGTGGTGGTAGTTTATGGAAATATTAATTTAACCAAAATTTTGAATCTATATCATTTAATTAGTGGTAATGATGTTAAAACTTTTTAAAGAACTCATCTAATTCTTTAGTATTACTTAATTTTAATTTTGTGATAATGTAATTAGTATTTGAATTAGAACTAATTTCATCTATAGATTCATAAAATTATAATTTTATTATTTTCACTACCTTGTGAAGGATTTGTTCAAAAGATTAAAAATTATTTAATAACTCACTTTTTTTAGCTTGTCCATTTATTGAATCTTCCCATTTTCAAAGAGATTGTAAAGTGTCTCCTTGTAGTGTTCCTGCTATAAAATTTAGGATTTTTGTTTTTGATGATTTATCTTTAAAGTTAATTCCTACTAAAGAGAAAGACTATGCATATTCATCAATAATTTGTTCATATTAATTATAGGAAACATTTTTTAAATCCAAATTTGTACCATTTATGGATATATTTTGTTTATTTAAATCATCCCTTCTATTGTTAGTAGTTGGAATTTCATCCTCATTCTGTCTAGTTTGTCTAGACAAACTACTATTTTCAATATTAATAAAGATTTTATCATATTATATTTAAATATAAAACTTGGTTTCAGTATCTATATCTAGATCATCCTCTTCACCTATTTTTCTTTTACCTCCATCTTTCATAAAAAGATCATTCTTTTGTCTTTTAATTTTCTATAATGTATTGTAGAAGTACTTTTTTCTATAGTCATTTTTTATTCTATTTTTTCAAATTCAGTATAAACAATTTTAGTTTCTTTAGAGTCAGAGTTTTTCTCTTTCTCTATAACTTGTACTTTTTCATTATTTTCATAACTAAATATATTAGTTGTATCATATTGAAAAAAATAATGATAATTATGACTTTCAAATAGTTATTCGTTTTGATTATAAAAGTCTTGAATTATTTAGTGGAAATTCTCTTTTTTGAAAATCACTAGTATTTAACTATTGGTTTTTCCAATATTCTATTAAAAATTTAGCATAATCAAACTTAGCACTATTTTTTAGGTTTTTTTTATTTTTCTTCTAATACATATATTTTATTACTATAATATAATATATGATTATCTTCCTCAATCGGGTGTTTGATTGAAGAAGTTTATTTATCTAGATTATCTACTTAACTAATTATCTCTTTATAATTTTTTGTAATTTTTTCATCTAATTTCCTAAACCAACTAGTAGTTATATCTACAATAGCATTGACACGAATACTAATAGCAGATGGATTATTTCTAGATTTTTTTATCTATATGCAGGTTATGTTCATAAGAGTTTTCTTATTCTTTCTATATTTATTTCCTACACAAATTACTCGATCCATTTTAGACAAACCCATGGTTCTTAAAACCATCTTGGGTTTCTAATTTATGCTTGTAAGTCTTACACTCAAATGACCAACACACAACACAAGAAACGACTAGTAATAGAGGATACTATTACTTAAGCATATGGGATTTTAGACTGCTAAGAATGAAAAAGAGATAATTTAAATAATAAATAAGATTAGAAAAATTGATGGAAAACTTACAAACTTGTTACAAATAGAACTAAAAATATTATTCTACAATACTATGCTCTGATACAATACTATGCTCAGAGTGGTGTAGCTTTTATGTACAATGGAATCATTTACATATAAGGTAGATGGAAGCTTGTACAACAAAATAATGTACATGAGATAGATGGAAGTTTAAAGATCTTTAGTAAAATAATATTTTTATTCATAGAGCTGGAATGAAATATAAGTATTTATAGATATTTTACCGTTAAAAAGACAAAAGTGGCATTATTCTACACTATTTGACAATATTCACTCACTATTTACTACTATTCATCTATGACAAAGATTTGAAAAGTAAAATAAAATTGTGCTTGTAGCTTTTCAAAAATTGTTTTCTTCTTTTGCTACACTAAAGGACATATGTAACTATTTGTTTTTTTAACTTTTCTCATTTTTACAAGATTCTTTCGTTGTTATATTTATCCATATGTATGTACATGTATATGGCTTCTTGTCCATGTCTGCAATTATAAGAGACACATGTTGTCATGTATCTATCTTCTTATGATAATTATCTATTAGGTATAAATTTTATCTACTTGCTGCATAATTTTGACAGTACTTTTTTTATGGTACAATTGTCAACCTTTTAACATTCTTTTATAATTTCTTTATGTTTAAAAATTTAGACTTGCTAGACTGTTAAAGTTGATGTTCTCCTACGGTAAGTTCAAACCTTAAACCCTAAACTCATCTTAAAGTTTAACTACATGGGCCCACTACACGGGAATCCATGCAACATTAAAAGGAAAAAAAATTAATAGCACGCACGGAGCATGAGGCAAACCGTACTCATCATGGTTTCAAAAACAGCACAACTTGCTCCAAATTATATATATATATATATATATATATATATATATATATATATATATATATAAAGCTTTGCACAATCTTAAGGTTAGAAACTCATATAAGTACAAGATGCTTGTAATTCAAATGTCAACCATCAAAATTTAGATACCATTTTAGGTTATGAATTAAAATTTCTAAAAGAGACACGGAAAATTCATGGATTAACAGCAAATAATGTGTAATTAATACAATGTTATATATGTACCATGAAATCACATAGCAATAAAACCTGGAACATGAAGATTCAAGTTTTATCGGAATAATAAACTTCAGCAGCTCCATTAAATAAACCCATAAATATTAATCCTTCGTTTATGAATTTGCTGTTTGGCTGTTTCCCCTTATCTTTCCCCCACCTATATATATGAATGGTTTGTGTTTTCACAATCTATAAAATTATCACTTTTGTGCTATTTTGTAATTAATTTATATTATTTTTATAGCTTAATAGCTTTGAGGCAAAGGTTAAAAAGATGAGATATCATAAAAATAAATGAAGTAAATTATACATATCTCAGCCATGATATATTGGTATCCAAGTGATCACCAGTGTCTTATCTGTGATCGATCATGGGTAATAATCTTTTGTTACATAAATATTTATAATTATATAAGTAATTATATGAATAATATTATTTATATAATTTTTGCGCTTATAATTTAGTACAATCCTATCCTCCTATAGGTGGTTTTATTTGAATTATTGTGACTTTACTTTTAAAAGGAAATTCAGATACAATTACTTATGCAATTCTGCATATACAAAATTTTATTAGAAAAATATTCAGAAACATATCAAATTCTTAATTAGGCCACTTCAAGTATATTTGTATATTTAAAAGTTATACATATCATCAGTTGAAAGAAGCTACGCAGGAAGCCTAATGAAAGTGGCTAGGGGTTTAAACATACTCATCTTGTTGACAAAACTCTCGTTTGGAGGATACTTGATGAAAGCCACAATTCTATTTTTCATTTGGATCGTAAGAGCCAAATATTGCAGAAGTGCACACAAAGGACAATTGCTTAAACACTCGAAATTTTCATGGATGCAGCAAGGAATAACCAAGTTCAGTCAATTAATCACTTCTCTTCAATAGCAAGTTAGATCAAGAGAAGCTATTTTAACTAATCATTATCTATAGTGGCCTATGTAACTAAGTCAGGATTCTCATTTAATGAAAGTTTCTAATCTTATTATGCATACCAAAAGGGATTGGAATATTCGAATTCTTCGAAATGTTTACTCTACTCAGATTAGCCAATGGATTTGCAGTGATTTTTTCTCTCATTAACCAACAGGATAGACTGATTTGGAAGGGTAGTCAAGATGGAGACTATATAGTGGCATATGGTTCTAGAATATTGAATTACAAACAAACAAACTATTTCAATACTGATTTTAGTGCTTGGAAACTTTTATGGAAACTCAGGCTGCAAATGAGAATGATTTTATTTGTCTGGAATCTTGTCACAAAAGCTTTGCCTATTGCTGATTTGTTATGGGCACATCATCTAACAATGGAAAATATATGTCTTTTTGTTTATTGAATTTAAAGGCCCTGAACCATCTCTTTCTTACAGTGTTATTTTTCCTAAGCATTACGGTTTACTTCCCCTTTAGCATTAAAAGTTGACTTTATTCTGGAGCAAGACATTATAATCTGGCTTCAAATTTGATTCTCCCAGAAAAAGGAACATTTGCAGCAATTGGAGAGTTATACTAATATGATTGTAACAACCCTATATGTTATTTAGCTAACAAGAAATATAATCATTCACAAAGGCTATAAAGCTAATCCTGTTGTGGCTGTTAAGCAGATTCAATAGTTGATGCGCGCCAGTATTAAGTAGCCTAACAACAAATAAAAAAGGATGATCATGTAACTATTTCGAGTAATAGCAAATATTGGGATAGCATACAACATAATTTTGCAAAGGAAGGATGGCCTATCTTAGTGTGGATTGGGAAGGAAAAGAGATGGAAAGGTAACTACAAGGTTTTTCTAATCATCATATTTAATGAAGTAATATTCAAGAATTTGGGATGGAAGGATTCAAATTGAAGAGATTCGGATACTTACCTTTGTAGTGGAATGATCTTCTTTAATTTCTTCGTCCCACACAGATTGGACCAAAATTGCAAGACAAACTTTGGCCAATTTTTCATGGCAAATGCACCATAGTTTGAGAAGAAGGAGATGAAGATGGAATTTTATAGAGGGAATGGTAGTCCTCTTTGTTCTTTGTTCTTTTTTCTTAAAATTTCACTTTTGGAAAAACATTATCCACTTTTTCATGATAGGTTTTTTCTTTGTAATCCCTTGTAAGTTTATGAAAAAACCTAACAACCCAATTTTGAAATTAAAAAAATAACAAATTAATTATTAATTCATTCTTTTAAGTAACTTTGATTATTGGGTGGAGTTATAAGTCATCCTATCATGGGTGCCAAATTTTCTGACATCTCTTAATTACACATGATGAGATAAATAATAATAACCTTTCATTCTTTTTCAACTTTCATATCAAATGCTCTGTCATGATCACTCAAGTACAATCTTTAAAAACTTTTACATTTGAAATACTATTATATGACCAATATAAGAGACATATTCCTTAGATATACATTTCACATTTATTTGTGTGCCTTAAATGCCCTAAATTCACCTATATATACTATATTTTATACTAATGACAAATTTAACCACTGATAAATTTACTTTTACTCAAATTACTTTTTTATATGCATAGTATTTACACTTTTGATTTTATTATAATAACTTCATATACACTAACACAATTGTGTATATTTCGAGTAATCTTCTTTTCAACTACATACTTATTAAATCAGAATCAATTACTTTCCTAACAATACTCCTTTAAGTTGAATTACCATAACCATATGATGTATGTTAAAGTAGTACACATTAACTTATTTCCTCATAATATTGTCAAAAATCATAAGGGCAACGATGAAATGATGTATTCCTTTTTTGGATTTACATAATAATGAAGTAGGGATTTATTCACTAGCTTTGTAATAGTGATTATTAAGTATAAACAATATGAATTGAATGTAAAAATGTCTCTTATATCTCATAAGAGCATATGTCGATTAGATTTATTAATACTGTACAAATTTTAATTTAGATATATGCAATACTTAATTCAAATTCTACCATTCCTCTCATCACCTATGGTACTTAAAAGAGAATTTGCATCTTGCTATAAGTATGATAGATAGTGAGAATCTATAATTTGATTTGTATATATTTATGTGTTTGGATTTCATCTTGACATTTTTTTTTCCTTTTGTCAAGATGATATATTTTTATTTGGTATTCCTTTTTTTGTTGTATTAGTGCTTACGTTGCCTTAACATGGCCAACACAAATATCTTATTATTACTCCCTCCTTATAAGTGCCAAAGACATTTGTTTGTGTGTGAGAGCCAACCTCATCAATTTGTATGACATACCGTCATTATGTATATGCTACATATGATTATGGTATAATATATATATTTAGTTAATAATCTCTTTTATATATATACATATAAGTCATGGATCAGAGTACTGTTCATAACATCACGTCAATGCACTGTTCATCCATACATTTTTTCTTTTTTAAAATTTTTTTGAATTTCTTTTTTTTTTTGAATTTTTTAATTATGGGACCCATTTTTTTAACAACCCCTGGATTTGCGAGGGTTATTGCTAGTTAAGTTATATATAGGGCGTGATATGTTCTATATATATTAAGAAATTTTACATCTTCCTAATATACATCTTTAAGAATGGATTTTGTTAAAAGGACCAACTTACATCCTATGCATAGACATATTATAGAATAATATTCTTTTATGCTATTACATCTCTCTCATTCTCATGTTTATGTGCTTAGTTTTGTTATGAAACTTAAAGTCTTTAGTGTAGGTTATAACTTCTTATCTATCATAATTGATTAATTTTGAATTCAATGTCCCACTAATGATCCCTAAGTATTTCATAATCTTTTTCAATCATATAGCTTCTTACACTATTGCAAAATATGCAATAAAATTTATTTTCAAGGTGAATAACTATGCATATTTACTTCTTATTGCTCTAAGATATAATATTATTATTTAGCAATAATGTATATGCAAAAGTTAATTTTCACACAGCTAAATATCCTTTTCAATTTGCATTGCATTATCTTTGTAAGTATAATTACTTACTTAACAATATAGTGCATAATCTACAATGCCCTTTAAGTATCTTAATATTCTCTTGGCAACATTACAATGCTATTGACTGGGATTTGATGGGTACCAATTTACAAGGCTAATTACTAATAAATTCTAACTTTGTATACATCATTAAATACATTATGCCAACTACATTAGAATTAGGAAGTTTCTACATAATTTTCAATGTAGATTTAGTTTGAGGACATATCTTGTGGCTTAGATTGTCACTTTTTAACTATAATGATAGGTTTGTAGTCTTTCATACTAAATTGTTCAAGAATCTTTTAATACAATTTTCTTGCTAAAGAGCAATTAATTTCTTCTAGTGATTTTCTTGGATCTTAACTCTAATAATATACTCTACTTTACCAATATCCTTCATCTTGAAATATAAGGATAACTATTTCTTAGCAGCTATTAAAGAATTTAAATTATTCATAGTTACACAAAGGATAATATTATGTCATTTCTTTCAAATCACCTAATGTAAATATAATACTTTTGATTGATCATTTGAAAACTCATGAAAAGTTACAACTTAATGAAATCTCAAATTCTATTATCTAGATAATTTTTTTATCCATAAATAGACATTTAGAGCCTATAAACCTTGTACTCCATTCCTTTCTTTTAAAGCCTAGAAACTTTGTACTTTATTCTTTTCTCAATGAAATCTAATTGTTGTCCCACATAAATTTATTCATCTAGTTATTCATTAGAAAAAAAAAATTGGTTTTTACATCCATTTTTTGTAGGTGCAATTCTAAATATAATTAAGATAAGTCTAATTGAAATAAACCATATAATAAGTAGGAAAGTATTTTCATAATCTATACTAGGGATGTTCAAGGGTTTAGTTTGGTTTGGTTTTAAACCAAAACCAACCTAAATTGAGCAAATTAGCTTTACAAAATGGCGAACCTATTCGATTTTGAGTTATAGTTGGTTTTGTTTAGTTTAATTCATGCTAATTTTTTTTCAAGTGATTTGATTTTTTTGATTTTTATATATTTATTTTCCACACACACACACACACACACACATATGCGTCGACATTATCAACTAAATGCAAAATTACTTAATTAATATTATACCTATGGAATTTGGACCTTATTATTCAGTAACTAATTTATGTGAATTATAAATTCTAACAAATAATAAGTAAGTACATTACAAATTAACAATCATATATCTATTTTTAACTACATTTTAAGTTTTTTTGCATACCTTACTATATTAGACATCAAGATAACTTGATCATTAATAGTGGATTAGTTATGTATCATATTATAAAGGTTGATAACTTCTATGTTTAAGTCATTGGTTTAGCTTGGATGGACTAAACTAAAAACTGAACTAATTAAATCAATTTTGACATGTAGAAAACCAAATTAGACCTACTTTTTTTTTTAGGTTTTGTTTAGTTTTAATTAATTTAGTTTAGTTTGATTTATTTCGATTGGTTTGGTTCATTTTGAACACCTGTAGTCTATACATTCCTATTGTGTATGCCTCTTAATAGCTAAGCATGTCTTATATATTTATATTGATCCATTTATCTTTCTATTTATTTTAAGAACTTATTTATTCTCAATTTCCTTTTAGACAAATAAATGACCAATTAGGTGCTAGACATAGTTTGTCTTTATCAAATTCAAGTTACTCTTAATGAGATTGTCCATGCAACATTCTTATCTTATACCAAGCTCTTATTTGAATTGATAGTTCAAGGTATAACTACTTATTATTCACTATCTAGATCATATTTCTCATACAGATGTAACCTTATCAATCACTTTCCTCAGCTAAAAAATCCATTCTCTAAAAAATATAATATCTTTTAACTCAAGTTCAATTACACATCCACGTTTGTTTTCACTAATGAAAATGTCACCCTTTGATTGTTTTGAATATCTGATAAAAATATATTTCATACCCTTTAAGTCTAATTCCCATATTTATGAAGAGTATCATGGACATAAATAGTTGATCTCATGGTCTTACGATGCTGAAACCTATCTTATGATTTGTTTACAATTTATAAAGTGTGAAAATAACTAATTTAAAAGGCACTTAATCAAATAAAAAGGCATCAATTAATAACAAATCATTTTTATAAGAAATGGATAAGTATGATTAAGTCATCATCGATCTAACCATTTCATGTAACATTGTACTCTTTCTCTTGTAGTTCCATTTTGTTGTGGAACGCTAAGAATCGTCACTTGTCTTATTGATTTCTTTCTCTTCATAGAGCTTTTTGAACTAGTCTAACAAATATTTACATCCATAGTTAGTTCTTATATTTATGTAACATTTAAAGCTTTCAAATGCTTTCAACTTATGGGAGATTAAATGGATTTAACCATATTGTGAATAATTGTCAATAAGCGTAATAAAATATTAAGCTCTACGTTTTGCTCTCACACTCTTTGGATCACATATTTCATAATAAATTAAATGCAATGGATGCTCAGCCCTTGTTCCTTTTGCAAATATTTTTTGTTTAATTACTTTACCCATTAGGCAATTTCTAAATTAGAAATGGGTCTTAACATCTTTTGTCTTGCTAGTCTATGCATTATCTGTTTGCCTATAAGGCTTAGTCTAATATGTCAACCATTCATATCCATAACTAAATAGGAAACAAAGTATTAGGTAAAGCAATCATATTTATAACTCTGCCTAACATAACAAAACCATTTAAGGGAAACTAGAATTGTATTCATTGTTCCATTTCAAATTTTAATGGAGTTGTCATGAAAAATTAGCACTAAAACTCAAATTATGAAGAAAAATAATAGAAATTAAGTTTTGTTGGATCTTTGAAGTATATAAAACATCATGTAAGATGAGGCTTCATTCTCCACTCAAAACTAATTTTCATGTTCTAATTTCTTTAACTTTAAATCTTATATTATTTTCTACATGAAGCCATCTACTTTTGAAAAAGTAGTTGATGGTATTCTACAAATGATCTTTGATCTCTAACCATATAATTTGTGAGAGTTTTATTTTACTTTGTGTAATTACGAGTAAAGTGATTCATTCACTGACAAATATAACACTTGACCTTAACCATGTCAAGCTTTTTCCCATCATGCTTGTCTTTCTTCTTAAGTTATTTCTTTACCTATTTGAAATGTTGGCCAAACATTTTTTTTCTCATAAAAGTGCTTTCCTTTCTTACCTTCTTTTCACAAGTATATTTTTTTTCTCACATAGGGATGTCCAAAGGATTTTAGTAGCTCCTAAGTGCTTTTCCTTAAACTCTATATGACAAACAACACCCAAAAAAAAAAGTGATGCTTTCATTATCAATTAAATTCACTTTCATAAGTTCCTAATTAATAAAAAGAGATCTTATAATAGCCTAACCTTACTGTTCATTAGTAAGGACATGACTAGCTAACTTTAATTTTTTGATTGTTAGCCTTTTTTAGTTTGGTTGTAGAAGTATTACCAAACTTGTCCTTAAGGGTTATTTTTATAACTTGAGTAGTCGAATATGACTCACACCCACACATAAGATGATCAGTCATGTTACTTAGCAACATAATGTCAGTAATATTGTCATTCCTTTTATAAGCATAATAAACTTCAAGATCTTTCTTATGTTGAATTATTATTTTCATGTTCAAATTCTAACACAACATTATTTGATAGTTCCTTAACATCATACTTTTCAAAAATGGAAGAACCTTACAATGTCAAAATTACTAATTATCACCATCCAACTTCTTACTCTTATTCTGCTAAGCAATAACGTTCTTAGTAACTATAGTCATAATCTAACCTTTACATAGACATAACATAAAATAACTATATATACATAATGTTATACACACACACACACACACACACACACACACACATTTACAATGAACTTTGACAAGACCAACAATGACATTGTTAAGTTCATAATCAAAAGTTTACATTTGTTTTGCTTTTGTCACATATATCCTAAAAATATTATTATTTTTCTATCAAATTCATCTATAAATCTTGTTTAAACTATTATTGTTTAATGAACTTCTAAACCTATTTTCTCATATTTTCCTAAAATTTAAATTTAATTCTCTCTAAAAACTCTCACTTAATAAGGTGTTTCTCATCATATTTTTTATTCAATGTGTATTTGTATTATATTAACATCAATATTACATCTTAAAGGGATTTAACCTTAAAGATATTTCATCTTTTTAAACACCCTCTCATTGACCTTATAATCAAAAGTCTGCCTCCAATTATAAGGGTCAATATTTTATACATTGAAAGTGTATATTTCACAAGCTTGATCAATCTTTAAGGTGAATACCCTTTTTGTATGCATTATGCCTTAAAAAAAATGCTTTTATTTCTCATATTTGAAAATGAGAAAGAAGAATGATTTATTAAATATTTATGACAACATAATGTTTTCATGTGAGCTCTACCTCAAATACACATTGATTAAATGACAAATTATTGTCATTATTTGGTTTTGTAAATTTCTTTCGATAATCCTACTTGATTAATGTCTAGTAATTATCATTTAGGAGTGTATTAGTTAAACCTAAGACCCATGAAAAATGTTTTTCATCTTTGAGTCCTCTTATGTATTTGATATGTGTTTGAATTATATAAAAAATTTGTCTAAATATGGCCATTGTAACATTCGATCTCTCCGTAAATGTGAGAAACGTGATGTTCGTTTTCTCTATAAACGTTATAAATGGGCCAAATATAAAAAGAAGTCTTCGAAATAGAAGGTTTTGTGGCCAACTAAAATTAGGATAAAATTTTAAATATTAAAAAAATGAAGATTTGAGGTTTAAGATGCTCAAAAACCAGAGCTAGAAGAGTTCAGAAAATTTGCCGAAAGGCCAATGACATTTTCGTAATTTGAGAAAATTTTGAAATTCACATAGGAGAGATTTTTAAATAAAAATTTTGAGTTTTTCGAGATTCTCAGAGGCCTTAAAAACTATAGGAAGTCCCGAGACAGTTAAATTCCCTCCAATGGATGTTTTTCCACGTTGGTGTACTCGAACTTTGACTAATTCGTTCGGAAAGGTTTTAGCTCCAATTTGAGTAATTCCAAAAACATTTTACTAAATTGGGAATCTAAATTTCATAATGAAGAAGACAATTTTCAAAAGGAGTTAAAACGAATTATAAACGAAAATGCCAAAAATGAGGGATGAAATAGGAATTCTTGGAACTTTTTTGCTTTTAATACTCTCTCTTTCTCACGCCCTCCCTTGCCCTCATTTTCCATTATCTTTCTTCTACCCAGAACATAGAGGAGAATAAGTTCTCTTAGATGCACAAGAAGGAGCACTCTTGGAGGGAGAAAAAAGCCAAGAAAAGGTAGAAAATTCAATGAAAAATCTACTTTTCTTTTTAGTAAGTCACTTCTCCTCCTTCTCCTCCTTATTTCTATGGGTTTAATGGTGTTTTAAAATCTGTTTTGAAGGCAAAGCAAAGGTGGAATTTTCAGATTTGGTGAGGGGAGGCTAGCCAAGTGAAGAACAAACTAAGAAAACTAAGAATCCAAGGTATTCTGTTACTTCCTAAGCTTAGGTCTCCTTGCTCCTCTTCTCTTCAATTCCCTCCATGTAAGACCAGCCATGAGGGATTAAATTTCTAGCCAAACCAAGAATGAATCATATGAATTAGGGTGTGGGAATTTAGAATATGCAAAGGAAACCAAATAAAAGCCATTGGATTTTAAGTTAGCAAAGTGTAGGATTTTTAAAGAATTTGTAAAATCTGTTTTGATTCATGGATTTTCTAGGCTATGTAAGTATATAATTGAGCTTCTAAGACCTTCAAGAAATCTCCCAAGTGTGTCTCCCATCAAGAAAAAATCAAGAAGCCATTAAACCCTATTTATGCTCTCAGTTTCGGCCAAGCAAGGATAGCATAGCTAGGGAGAGTTTTAAATTTTTCTAAACTCATTTTTAAGTCATATATGATGGATAAAAGTGAGAGGAAGCCTTGGAAAAAATTTAGGAAGCTCAGAGAATGAATTGGTGCTTTATGTTCCATAATGTGACCTAAGGAAGTAACATGTACCTAGGCCCTTGGTTTTAATCGGGTGATAACTCCGAGAGGCTTAAAGCAAGTCAAGAGTCATATATAAAAGGGAAGAATGGGGCCTAGACTTCCAAGAGTGAATGTTGCTTCATTAGTGCCATTAGAAACCATAATTGGATCATAAAACAAAATTAGAGTTCTAACTAGATAGGTAGCTTTGAAAATGGTTCTATGGTTCATATTTTGTGTGAGTAGGCCAAGGAAAAAAAGCCCACCTAGTTGTGAGTGTGTGGCCATAGGAAGAGATTCCATTCCACGAGAAAAAGTGTGCTTGTGTGGCAAAGGTAGCTCTCTCTCTCTTCTCTCATGCATGATAAATGTCTACATTGTCTTTGAATGTGTGTATGTGTATTTTAAGTTATAAATTATGTTTTGGCATAATGCCTATGTTCCATGGAACCATAGTGTTGCATTATATATTCAATGATGCCTAGAATGTTTGCATTGATTTGCTTGAATGTGGAGAGGCCAAGAACCTTTCATCTTCGGTAAGGATAAGCCAAGAACTCTTAGAAGTAGTTGAGACCAAAAGAATGTCTCTCAGGAGTAAGGCTTAATTTAAGGCCATTGAGAAAAAGGGTGAGGTAAGTTTAAGAACCTTGAAGAAAGTGGGTGAGGTTAATCCATTCATTTGGTAAGCCTAAGTATGTTATGTGTGCTTTGTGTAAATGCCAAGAATGTATTTTACACCATTTTCTATATTGATATGTCATGCATGCATCCTTAAGACTTGTATTACATTTTTTATACATGATTGAATAGGAGATGAGCTATTGGGATTCCTTGAATCTCATTCCCTCTTCTCCAATATCTTAACATGCTAGGTGGAGCCAATGAACAAGGAAATGAAAGCCACCAAGTAAGGAGATGAAACCTTGATCATAAAGCCTTTAATTTTATTTATGTTGTAACCAAAGGAGTGGCATATGTTGTAATCTTTTGTTAGAATTGATGCACAATGAATGAAACATGTATAAATATCCTAATAGATGATGTATGTATGAAATTTGTGGATAAATGGAATGTATTGCAATTTTTGGGTATTGGATGGCCATTTCAAGTGTATGTCTCTTAGTACATAACTTGGGGATGAGAAATGAAATTATGTGTTTTGAGCCTCTACACCTTTGAGACAAGTTTAGAGAGTCTTTTTGGACCATTCTCACGTGCTTAAGTGGCTACAAGAACCATAGGAGCCATTTTGCCTATCCTTGAACCATTAAGAGGCATGAAAATGACCCAATTGCAACCTTATGCCACTTTTTGCCCAAATAAACTCTTTTTTATTTGAGATTTAACATGTGATTAGAGTTTGTTGAGAGATTTTTTGGAATCTAAAGAAGATAATTTTTGAAGATCTAAAGAATATGTGATGAATTTTCAAAGTTGAGATTTTCTATTGATTTTAGTATATGCACTGTTCACACTAGTAAAATCGTATTCTGTGTCATCCAATAGGCAAATGGTATCCAATGTTTGTGAAATTTTATAGTCATAAACTAAAGTCATAATCTTTTCTATAGCCACTGAGATCACCTCATTTGGAGATCTGAGCAAAGAGTTATGCATTTTTGAAGTTGGCTGCTAGTAGTAGTAGCGTCCTAAGAGTCCAATCATTGTTTCTTAGATTTCCAAAGGCTAAACGTATTTTTTTCATTCTAAAATTATTTTTTCAATAAATTTAACATTTTTTATCTTTCCAGAATAATCAAATTTGGGTGATTTCAATTTTTATAGAATTAGTTATGAATTTTAAAAGTTTGTATCAGTAATCTAAAACAGCAGCCCAAGTAGTAGCGACCTCAGTGACTTTTTGAATGTCAAACGTCTTCCTCTTAATGATTCATGAATTGAAATTATTTTTACCATGAGGTAGACATCCAGAGCTTTCTGGAATGGTAAAGTTTGTTGGATTTTGATTTTTTTTGGATTTAGTTATAAATTTCTGAAATTGTGATAGAAAAACTGAAATTCTGACTATGGCAAATCCGTGGGAATTAATATGTTTCACCCACTTGTATAAGTTCCAAGCCACTTTCTTGAATGGTTTTGAGTTGTAGTGGTGTAGTTAAATAGGAGAATATGATACATGAGTTCATATAGTCCACGTGACATTGAATGAAATTTTTATACGCTACGCAATGCAACACAAAGAAATGCAATTTTTAATCCTGCTTTTTCTTGCCCTTTCATGGAATCTATGAATATTAAGCATGGGAATATTGTGAAATGAGTTAGAAAAATAAGGTGTTACAGCCATACCATATACTAACAAGTAGAACATGATTTTGAAGATTTTTAAGGATTAAAAAAAACACTTAATTGGACTTCACACATGCCCTCATGAGCCTATAAAAGTTTATAGCTCCAAATTTCTAATTTCAAAGTTGAATGGTTATATCTCACTTATTTATCTTTTAAATTGGACGAAATTAATGGTGTTAAAAAGTTTATCCAATAAAAAATTTTCAATTGTATATAGTTTACAATGATTAATGGCCTGTAGAGAAAATTCTTGTAACATCTTAATTTTTGTTTGGGACTAAAAGTGCTAAAAGTGTCCTTGAAAAGGACATAAGATTAAGTATTAGGCCTAAAAGAGTAGGACATAGGATGGAATATAAGGAAATTAAATTAAAACTATTTGAAAATTTCTCATAAAATAAAAATGAAAGATTAAGAAAAACCAGAGAGATTTAAAAGTGAAAAAAATATATAATAAAAATAAATAAATAATCACATATGATCTTTAATATATATATATTTGTAACGAAAGATGACAATTATATTTAAAGGCAAATTAGGTGATTGGTAAGTTAAAAAAAAAGAAATAATTAAAAAAATTTAGTTAAGCTTTTAATATTTCCATCATCTAAATATTAAATTTATACCCGACAGGACTTTCAATAAAATAATAATAAATGAATAAAATAAATACAAATAAGATAGAAAATAAGAAAAGAAAAATTAGTTTAAATTTTTATAAATTTATAAGTTTAAATTAATAAACAAGTTGTGAAACCCTACATTTTTTTTTCCTCTAAATATCTCATTCCTCTCCATCGTCAAATCTCATGCTTACAAGTAACTCTCTCTTTTCCTTCTCTTTTTCTTCTCTCCCGCTCATCTTTTTTTTCCTGTTCCTGTATGCACCTCTTGCCACTTCCTTTGTCAAAGAGATGAGATGATATATTTATTATATACATATATTAGCTTTGATCCACGTTGACCATCTGAAACATGAAAGAAAATTTAAATTGTCCTTTCCTTTTTCTTTTTCCTATTCAAACTTATTGCTATATGTTTTCTTAGAATAGAGGGATTGATCCAAATTTGTCCTATTCAAATTGGTTTAAATCTGCATGTTTTCTTTTGGTCATTCACGTCACTTTATATATATATATATATATATATATATATATATATATAAATAAATTATGTATATATATGTTTGAATATAAATATATATATATATATATATGAATTTATGTTAGGAAGAATTAGCATTTAGGGATCTAGAAAATTTTGTAAAGTAAAATTCAACATGTAATAGACTGTTCTAATTAACTAATTAATTTGCATGAAAAAAAAAATTATTATGGGTTTAAAAGAGGATTTTTTTTGGAATTTTCTGGGGTAGCTTCGAGGCTTTAGAGTTACTTTAAGATGATTTTATAGTACTAAGTTATATATTAATATTTATATGTGTGATTTCTGTAAACTCTCAATGAGAGATCTTACTACTTGGGTTTGCAATGACTACCTATGAGCTAAATGAGAACAGGTAACTTGGAGTTTTTCTATGTGTGTGTGCAAACTGGCTTGTTGTTGTAATTTAATTAAATAAATAAGTTTATTTTATTATGAAACGGTAAAATTAAATTATTGTGAAATTAATGGAATTAATAGAATCCTGTTAAATATGCTTGTAGCTATAATAAAATTTATTGATGTAAAATTCTAGAGTATTTCATTTCTTCAAGCAAGCTTGTCATTCTCATTTGATATGCTATATGAGGTCTTTTATTTTTTTTCAAGCATGCTTGTATGATTTCTGGATAAACATGACATGCATCGATGATGGGTTAAGGAGATGTTGGTAATATACATATGATACAGTGACCACGTGGTTTGCCTCCATTTCACGCACAGTGGTTGGCTTTCTGTAGGGCCCGTTCCTCCATACTTACTTGGCCAAGTTTGTAAAGGGGGAATGTGGGACAGTGACACCTTCTAGTTTAGTCCTTTAAGGGAGGGGAGCCATAGTCTAGGCTTGGGCTTTGTACCTTTGGCTGGGTACATCTCAAGCACCGGAGGAGCTTTGGTCGATCCAATGTGTAGGCCAGACCATGGATAAGCCTGTGGCTCCAATTAGCAGTATAAGGCTAAACGGAGTAATAAGGGAGGTTGCATATATTGCATACTCATGTTTTGCATGTAATTATTATGAGATATACTGTGTGGTCTTTTATGCTAATAATTGAGGATAATGTTGATGGAATTGTATGTATGCCTATAGCTCATCACTTTTGTGTGTTGTTAGTTTGTTCATATGTGGTAAGATTCTAGGTTACTGAGACATTTGTGCTCACCCCATCTTTATTTTTCTAGGTGAAGGATCAAATAAGAGACAAGGAAAGGCACCGGAGGAGTGAGCTACTGGCTCTTGTACTCTCCGAGCACATGTTGGTTTTATTTACTTTTTGCCATAACCATATAACCTTAATTATTTAAACGATTTAACGCTAATGGACTTTTAAACTTTTGTATGGATTGAGTACTAAATAGTTGAATTGATTTGATTAGCTACGAACTCTAAAAATTTATGATTTATTTAATGAATAAGACGAGTGGAACCCTTGGACTATTTATTTTATATTAAATAAGTGACTTTAGGTTATGTTGGAGCTAAGCCTTTAAACTGATAGTAATTGTTTGAGGAAGCAGAACCTCCTTAGTGCTATAAATTGTATTAGTACCTGAGTCTTTATAGTTGTGACCAAGTCCCTAGCTCATTATGTTGTAGGTCAGGGGTTTTATCATTTTGCACTACTTTATTGCTAAGTATCTAAGTTATTAGAATAGGTGTTACAATTCCAACCCTTAAAAGAGAGCGGTGCTATCATGTTTCCATTAAAACTTAAATTTGTAATTTCTCTTTAATAAGTTATTTGATTTCTCCAAAATTCCCACCACGTACTTCCCACCATATAGGCTTCATATGGTAAAAATTTGTGGCTTAAGATAGCCTTTACAATACTCTGCCATTAAAGGTTTTTGAGGTTAAAAAATGAACATACAATAATTTTTATATTCTTTGTGCAGTTTCATGACATTAAACACAAAAATCATGCATACAACATAGGGAACCAAAAATTAAACTAACCTGACTTTGATACCAACGAAGGATTCAGGTACTCACCTTTGTAGCAGAATCATCTTCTCTATTGTCTTTGTTCCACGATCAAAATTACATAATGAACTTTGGCTACTTTTTCATAGCAAATGTATCATAGTTTGAGGAGAAGGAGATGAATATGAAATTTTACAGAAAGAATGGTGATCCTAATGTTGTGTGTTTTCTTTCTTAGTTTTTCACTTTTGCAAAAACATTCTTCAATTTTTCACGATAGGTTGGTTTTTCCTTTGTAACCCCTTGTTAATTATTAAAATTAAAAAAAAAAAACTAACAACCCAATTTTGAAATTCAAAAAATAATAAATTAAAAAATGTTTATTTATTAATTAATTCTTTTAAGTACCTTGGATTGTTGGATTAGATTCTAAATCAACTCATTTTCTAACAAAAGCATAGAGGAAAGTTGCTACTTCTCGTAGCAACAAGGGAAGCACTCCAAGGGGTTCTCCAACAAGATATTGTTCTTGTTTGGCGAAGAGATTACGGGGTGCAGATTTTGTCCTTGGACAGGAAGCAATATTATGAAGTAGTGACCTCGCAATAATTCAATATGAAGTGACATCTTGTTTTCATTATTCGCAGATGGGCTTAATGAGGTTTCCTAATCGAAAACAATAAAAGAGGCAATTTAGAAGGAAGTCTTACTCTTCTAATGGTTATAATGTTGTCGTTGTGATTTTTCTTCCATTTGTTTCTGCTAGAAAAAATCTTTTAGTTATACAACTGTGACATTTCTCTCCTGTATTTGCCTCACATGTCACAATCAGTTAGTATTTCATTTTCACAAAAGAAGACTCACATACAGAAAATGCATAATTGATTCTTTGATAATTAAGCCCTTGGAGAGAGGAGATATTATGGACCAACTAGTGGACGATGTTGTTGTTGCTTGTTCATATCATAGATATTTTTAGCACAATTATGGTTTTAGTTGACATTTCTCATCAAAACCATTGTTCAACTTGAAAACTCCATACCCTGCAAGTTCACAAACCCAAAAGGTAAGGTCGGTGGATTAATGAAAACAACTTTTTTGTTATTAATATTAATACCAATTCTTTTAAAATGTATTATAAAAGTAAAATTTAAATACAGAAAATATTTCCTTGCAATTATTAAGAAAAAGGAATTTGCTTTCAATTGAGTCCAATGACAACTAATTTTTTTAAAAAAATTATTAATTAAGAACAAAGGCAAAACAACCCTTTTAAGCTTTAATTTACTTACAAATAATCCCTGAACTTTTAAAATTGAAAATAAACCCCTCAACTTTCATACTCCATAAATAGGCATTTTTTCTATTTTTTATTTGATGATTTTCACCCACTTTTTTATTTTTCTTTTAAAAGTATCTAGCCATAACCCAAAAGAAAAAAAAAAAACTTTTGAGTAGTAGCAATAGCAATTTTGTCTGTTGTGAGAAAAAGGTAAGAAATTAGAGCTTCTTCCTTGAAATAGAAGTAAAAGTAGAAAATTATTTCTCATAAGACAACATTACCCTCAAATATAATTTTTAATTGTCATCTTACTCCTTATTCTTATCCTTTTTTTCACTTTCATTTTTTTAATTGCCCTTGTATACTTATTTTGATATATTTATTTTAAAATTTATATATTATGTGCATTTATTTTAATTAGAATATTTTATATATTCATTGTGATTTTATTTATAATATTTTAATTAAATAAAAAAGTATACATTAATTAAAATTAATTATAATAAATATTTAAAGATATTCATCCATTCAAATAATATTACTTGTAAAAGTAAATCTATGCATTTCCCTCTTTAATAATTTTACAATAAAAATAATTTTTTCTTAAATGATTTTATTAATACTGATAAAATCACTTATTAAATAATTTTATTTTGCACATATAACTATTTCTTTCTTATAGTTCTTTTATGAAATTCTATTTCTAAAAAAATAAAATAACAAAAATTCATATTAACCACAAACCAACCTTAGCTCAAAATCAAGAAATCGAAAGATATATATTTGTAATGGAGGGGCCCCGTGTTTGTACTAGAAGGGGGCACAGGAGATGAGTGTCAAAATCATGTGTTTGGATTCAATTTCTTTAAAGATAAAATGAGAGTACAATCCCAATCCGTCAATGTTTAGACAACTAGCAATCAGCTAGAAACTCATAAGTACCTGATAATTGATAATTCATAGGAGCTTTTTGACCCTAATATGGAAAAAAAGAGAAATAACTAAAAAATTAAGTTGCAAGAACATTTTTTTTATACACTTAAAATTTTATTTTTTTATTAATAGATCTTGGCATCTAATGTCGCGATCCAATTAATTTTTATTTTATTTTTTCTTAAATAAGTCGTGACATTCCGAGTCATATATATTTTTATTTATATTTAATTTTTTAATTTATTTAAAATTTTAATTTATTTAAAAAAGTAAATTTAAATTTAGTATATTTATTATTAAATTTGAAATTACCTACAGAAGTGCAAATTAAAATTTTAATTTATTTAGTTATAATTATAATTGGAATTATTTTTACTAATTTTGAAATATATAATTTATCATTATGATTATTTCTTCAACATTTTGAATTTTTTCATTTCCAATAAATTACTAGATTTATTATTTTTTAAAAAAATTTGAATTGAATTGAATTATTTTTATTTTTGTTTTTATTTATTATCTAATTTTTAAATTTAAATTTTCTATATTTATTTCATCCAAAATTTTTAATTTCTTCATTTAAATAAATTAAATTTTTTAATTTTTTCTTACAAAATTTTGAATTTAAAATTTCAATTCTTTATAGTTATTATATATATATATATATATATATAATTTGTTAACTTTTTCAAGATTTTTAATTCCAGTCCTTGAATGCCTTACTAAATTTAAAATTATCTTAAAAAATTATAATTTAATTTATAAAAGTTCTAATTGATACAGACATGTGTTTGATAAATAAAATTTATGCTTACTTATTATAAAAAATTATCTTACAATTTAGTTTAATTTTAAATTATTTTTACTAAAACACTCTCAATTAATCTAAATACTTATTAGCAAAAAAAAATCTAAGCGCATATTTTTTGAACCAAAGAAATTTCAAATAGAGTATATTTTGATAAAAAAATTTAGAATTGACTAAAATGTAAAGTAACTTTTTGTTTGAAGAGAAATTTATATATATATATATATATTAAAAATTAAAAAAGTCTGTATAATTTAATAAAATTTAGAGAAGGTTTATTTAATTTATTTTAAAAAATTGAAAAATATAAGAAAAATCAAGTTCAATACGACACACGCTATGCTCATAATTCATTTTATTTCTTTTTTTTTTGCCCGAAGTTATTTTATTTTCTTGTACTTGCAGTGCCACTTATATATATTATATGGAGGGATTTTCTTTATATAATTGTATATAATATTTTTTTTATAATCATTACTTATTATTATTTAATAATATTTATTTATTTTTAAATTCAAACTAAAGTAGAAATACAAGAATATTTTTCCGTCCATCATATTACCTCTTCTCTTTAAATTTTTATATTCCATTTTGCATATCAAATAAGCTTTGAGGATGAACATAATAAATTTATTAAATTTTATACATATTATTATTTTAAAATAAAAGGCATATGTGTGTGTATATATATTATTTTTTAGAGATATGAAAATTTTACTATTTTAGAGAATTATTTTTTAATTTTTATCAAAAAAATATTTAAATAAACTTGGTTAACTTAACTTAGTTTAACGAAAGTGCAATCACAAGCTGAACCTCATCAAATACTCAAGTCTATTTCATTTACTTTTAAAAAATTGAAAAATAAAAGAAAAACCAAGTTCAATATGTAAAACGTTTTGCCCATGATTCATTTTATTTCTTTTTTTTTTTTTTTTGCCAGAATTCATTTTATTTTCTTGTACTTGTGGTGCTACTTTTATATATATATATATATATATATATATATATATATTACAGAGGGATTCTCTCGATATAACTATATACAATATTATTTTTTTAATCATTACTTATCATTATTTAATAATGTTTATTTCTTTTTAAATTCAAATTAAAATAGAAATGGAAAAAAAATACCAAATTACCTCTTCTCTTTATATCTTCTTTTCCATTTTGCACTTATTTGAAGATGAGTATAATAAATTTATTAAATTTTATACATATTATTATTTTAAAATAAAAGCCATATGTGTATGTATATATATTATTTTTTAGAGATATAAAAATTTTACTATTTTAAGGAATTATTTTTTAATTTTTATCAAAAAAAATATTTAAATTGGCTTGATTAACTCAACTTAATTTAACTAAATTTCAATCTAAACCGAAACTTATCAAACACTCAAGTCTCGCCAAAACTAAACAAAGCCACAAGTCGAGCAAATAAATGTTGAGCCCCGACGTGGCGCAAATGCAGCCCTATGTGAAGTTATGAGTTTGGCTATGATACTTGCACCCCATGTGATGTCTGATCAGTTGCCCATGTAACCCCACCCTGCCACCCCCAAAAACTAGAGGTCCCTGTTTGCTCCTCCGCTCAGCAAGTTTCATTTTATGGCTCACAATAAATCTCTAAGGGGTTATTTGGTTTGAGAGGTTTGGTGGGAGGGGGGAGGGGAGGCAAAATACCCCCTCTTGCCTCCCCTCCCCTCCATCTTTTTCATACCAAATAAGGGGAGGGCCTCCCCTCCCTTCCAAACCCTCTCCCTCCAAAAGTGGGAGTTTTTGGAGGGGAGAGAAAATATTTTATTTCATTTGACAAAATTACTCTCATTTTTATTTTTATTTAAAATATAATATAAATCTTATTTTTTTAATGGGACATAAAATAATTTTTTATAAAAATAAAAATTATTTTTAATAATAAAAAGCAAGAAAAAGTCTTTTTTTATAAAAATAAAAAAAAATTAAAAATTTTAATATCATAAGGGTATAAATGTCCATTTAATTTTATCTCCCTTCCTCTCCTCTCCTTAACCAAATAAGATTTCATTAAAACCCCTCCCCTTCAAATCAACCAAACAAGATATCATTAAAACCCCTCCCTTCTCCTCTTCTCTTTTGAACCAAACACTCCCTAACCAAAAACTACTTAAAAAGAAACAAATGACCTCTCTCGAGAAACCAAACCAAAAGTTATTTAAAAATAATAATAAATATTAAAAAAATTATATTCAATAACCTATATTATATAAAATTTATAATAAAAAATTTTAAAAGTTAAAATTATTATTAAAGATTATTATTATCATCATTATTATTAAATTTTAAAAATTTATTACTTAATGTAAAAAAATGCTAAATTTTCATACATTCATTGATAAATTTTTTAAAATTGATAGTACTTATAACTTTTAAAAATAATTTTAAATTTTATAATATTTTATTATAAATTTGTATGAGTTTTTAAATATAATTTGTTTATTAAAGAAATAAAAGTACGACTGAATATGGACAGAGATAGGTGGCAAGAAAGTAGATCCTAGTCCATAGGCCAGCCCGAAAGGGCAAATGATACACCATGAAGACAAATCTGTGTCCCACTTTACGTCTATGAATAATTAAAAAAAAAACTATTTTTAATTAAAATGTAATGACAAAATTAATAAATATATTTTAAAATATATAAAAACATGTTTTAAATTTTGGTTTAAAATAAAAATATTAATTATAAATAAATTTAACAATAAGAAATCACATAATTTTCAATATGATAGTAACCATTTTTAATTTAAAAAATTAATTAAAATTCATTTTTTATTTTATTCAAAATTCAAGAAATATTTTGTTATATTTTAAAATTTTTAATTAATTTTTAATTAAATGTTTGTTTAAAATAATAAAATTTAATTTTTGGAAATTTTTAAGTAAATTTATTTTATAAAATATAAATGAATTAAGAATTATATTAGACACATATTTTTTTAATATATTTATCTTTACGCTTAATTTAATTTATTTTATACTCTTTTGTGAAATGGTAAGGGTAATGAAGGACACGTGTCAAGGTGGCCAGTTGGAGTTCTAGTTCTTTCAACCAACTTTCCCCCAACCTTACACCGTTTGAACTTGTGGCTCATAATTTTTTTGTTATTTTTTGTTTAATAATGGAAACTAACGTAACGCTAGGCAAAACCCTTGGCATTAATTAGATCTCGCAAGCCCCACCTAGATACTTCGTTTAGCGTCTAATCAAGTCAAATACTAATATATAAAAAATAAATAATTAACTTATAAGAATTAAAAATAATTAATTAAAAATAATTAAATCTTTTAATTTTATCTTAAATAAAAATTATTTTTAAAATATCTCTATTTAATATGTATACTTTCTTATTAAAATTAATTATAACTACTTTTTATAATTTAAAAAATTCATTTAATAAAAGGTATGATTGGAATATTATAATTAATATATTAGATGTTAATAGTCAATTTCTTATATTTTAGACCAAATTAAATCTTAAAAATATAGTATAATTTACACTTTTTCATTCCCTTCATTTTTATCCTTATTTTTTTAAAAAAATTATATTTAAAGACCCAAAATTAAAAAAAATTATTTTAAAAGATCTATTAGCATTAGGTTTAGGGGTTTTATTTAAAATTAGTGATAATTTATCTTAAAATAATGATAACAGGTCTTTTAAAATATTTTTTTAACTCTGGGTCTTTAGCTGTGATTCTCCTTATTTTTAATAAAATATTATTACATTTAATTTACAAGCTATTAATTTAAGAAAAAAAAATTAAATATAACTTTTTGATTATCAAAATTTTTAATAATAACATAATAAATATATAATTTGTAGATCAATATGATTTTTTAAACTTGATATTATACATTTTTATATATTATACTTTAATAAAAAATTTTGTATTTATATATAATTATTAATTTAATTAAAGGGATGGAGATGGGAAGCAATGAGGCTTAGCGTTGAAGGTAAATAAGGGAGAGAGTGGAAGGTGAGGTGGCCAAAAAGCGCAGGGAAAGTATGGTGGGGACCACATTAACTTATAGCTAACTTCTTATGAGGTGTAAGAAATATAAATAATAAATGTAATAATATAACGCAATTTATCACACCAACCTTGAATCTCGTTATTTCCAGTTGCCTTGAATCTTGTTGTTTCCAGTGGTCCTAGATATTTCTTGAATTTTTTTTTCTCTTAAAAAATATTTCAAATATTCACGTCTTTCTTCCATTTATATTCTTATTTTATTTATCTCTTTATTCATTTCTGGTGGCGTGCCTGCATTTTTCTCGTGCGTGTAGCTTTCACTTAACGGAAAGCTCCGTCGACACACGCTGTACCCAAAACCTACCCCAAAGAATAACATATTATTTAAACATATATTTTTTAATGAAAATTCACCTAATAAGCTACTTTTAAATACGTACTCATAAAATAATTATAAAAATTTAAAACTATTTAAAATTTTAAATTTCTATAATTTTATGATGATTTTAATTCATTTATTATTTTTAATGGATTTGTGCTTAATATAATATTTTAAAAACATATATATTTATATAAAAAGTTCATACTTGAATAAAGAATAGTGACCAACATTTAGAGGTGCAAACATGATCTCGTAGTTAGTTAGTTAGTCCAATCATATTGGATTGGGTTGATTTGAATTAAAAATAAAATTGGTTTGATCAAGTTAGATATTAGGTTAATTATGTTAGTTTTGCTTGACCCATTTTAGTCATATATATATATATATATATAAAAATTTTATTTTATAAAAATTTATTTTAAAAATAAAATATAAATTTACAAGAATTTATATAAAAATTTTATTTTTTAAAAAAATTATTTAATAATTTTTACTAAAAAATAAATTAGTCCGACTAAACTAGCAAAAAAATTTTTTATTTGGTATCAAGCTAAGTACAACCTAACTTATATGCACCCCAACCATCATCAAATGATTACTAAACTGCAAATTCATACAAATAATTGAAGTATTAATTAGCTGTGTTATTAAAATCTATCCCTACATTAATGAAGTGTGTTATTTCAAATCTCAAAATGGAGATTTAAAATCATCAAATGAAGTTTTACTTTTTTATTATAGTAAATGATCCTTAAACTATTCTCTCACAAAATTGGAGAGTTTGATATTCTCAATATATGACAACGAGAGATAAATTGGGAATAATTATTTCAAATCTAAAAATTAGAGAGATTGTTATTTCCTTTTATATCGTTAACCTTATCAATACCATTTTCTCAAAAAAAGAAAAAAAAATTATCCATTTTAATACTGTAGCTTGAGCCGAAACAAAGCAGAATCAGATCCTCTGCTGTTGTGATGTTGTGTTGTTGAGTGAATTTGATTCAAAATAAGATGGGATGAATAAATTTAACTTAAAATAAAAAAAAAATTAAAACACATTCTGCCCCTCCCCAACAACACAACAACATGAAAGCTTCAACGGCAAAAGATCCAAGTCCGAAACAAAGCACATCCTCCCCATAGATTAAGCAAAGATGCCTTGGAACCATACAGAAAATCAAATGCGAGAATGGCGCGTGAGAGAAAATAAAAATAATAGGTCAAAAAGACACACTAAGAAACAAAAATATCTATATATATTTTGAATAAAATCTTGCGAATTATCTGCTCAGCTCTCATATGTTCCACAAATAAACAACGCAACCTCATTCTTCACAAATTTTACAAAAATCGAAACAAAAAGATTAATAGAAGACAGCACAAGCACACGCCACGTGTCATGGGCCCCAGTGCATTCTCAGCCACAAGACTCTCAGGCCTTCTCGAATCCTCCATGGAAAATTTTCAAATATAATTCGAAAATATTTTCGTGATTCTGACGTGGCGATATCTCTTTTTTCATTTTTGGTTTCTCCATTTATTTTATATCTCTCCTTCGCTTTCCTCCTCCCTCCTGCTCCTCTGCTCCCACCGTCCTCTATTTTCCTATTCATTGCTCTTAAAATTTCTGAGTCTGCTTTTTTTTTCTTGGAATCGGGAATTCTCGGTAAAATAAATATTTTCCTGGAAAATTCAAATCGTGGTTGTGGAATCTGTTTTCTTGAGCAAAATTTGAGGTATCTATTCTTAATTTTCTCACTCTCTGGTTAACCCAGGCCATTGAGAATTTAGTTGATCTGATTTGTGCAATTGTAATCGAAGCTGTTTTCATTTCACAAGGTTGTCTATACTCTCCCGAGGAAAACAGAGAAACTGTAGAGATTGTGAATGATGCTGTGAGTTGGTTGGATAGGATCTATTTCGTTTGAAGGTGTGGTGTAATTGTTGTTAGCGGTTTGTCATACGCTACGGGGATCGCTCTGTATAAAGCTTGGGTGCTTTCTCCGGTAGGACTGATTCTGATTTTGCTTCTATGGAGATGCAGGTATACGAGCAAACCCTTTGTCAGTTACTCTTTCAAGTTTTGTTCTTTTGTGCATTGCCTGGGTAGTTGTATGCTTAGAATTATGGAGTTAAGACTAGTTCTAGTATTCATTGCTATTTTAGTACTTTTTTTTCCCGATAAAGAAACCAATATGGCATAGAATATGTGGCTCAATGATTCTGTGAATGTTCCAGGCTTCCAGCTACAGAAGAAAACAGAAGAAGTTGTTCACACCGGAACATTTCTGTAGTTATATTCAATTGTCGCAGAGCTCTGCGATGACATTTTAACCCTGTATGAGTGATAACTTAATGACTTTCTGTATGTAGTATGCAAATAACCTGTTTTACATGTTAACATGGACTTACTATAGCCACTCTGAAATGGAGAGACTCCTCTGCTATGATTGTGATTGTTGAGACTTGAGAGTACCACTCAGTGCAATGACAATTCAGTTGTCTGAAGTTTTAGTTTTTAGTACTATTGTAAGCTGTTATTGTTATATGGGAAGAGTAAGCAGTTCATCCCATATGACATCTGTAATATTGAAAACAACTGCTGCTTTTCTCTCCTCCTATCTCCCAATAAATTTCGGGGGCAAGGTATAGACAACCGAAGACATTAGGAAAGATGTTATGATAACAAGTCTTTTCCAGCATAAATTGATTCCTTATTATTCCTAATACATAGAATAATACTTGACAAAGTGTTTTCTCGAATATAAGTGGAGACTTGGCTTGGTATGAGTGTAGATGTAGATGTTGCCACGTCCGTGCCTGAAAGAGATGGTAATTGATCTCTTATAGACTAAATATAACATACTGCTCCTTTATTGAAAAGATGATTTTAATAAGAACTAGTTCAGTAACTTTATATTTTAAAAAGGAAAGAAATGTCACTTGGGAACTGAGTTGTATTCTAGGGAGCATCTTTAAGGGGGAACTTGTTTCCAAACCCCCTCTTCAATTCATTCTTAGTTTGGAGACATCTATCAACTCATCTATTATTTGCATGTAGGATGAAATAGAGGGCACAAGGTCAAACAACTGTGGCGCAAAATGTGAAAATGTCGTCTGTTTGAAGGATATGACTACTATGGGAGACAATCCTACTCCCAAGGTTGTCTTATTTTCCATATTGAAACATTCTTTCCCCCTTACTGAAACAATATGGCTGGAGAGCTCATGCTAATTCTGTTTAAATCGTATTTTTTATAACAGGCAAGGAAACCATATACCATTACTAAGCAAAGAGAGAAGTGGACAGAGGAAGAGCATCAGAAGTTCCTTGAAGCTTTAAAATTGTATGGTCGCGGTTGGCGTCAAATTGAAGGTAAGATCATTCTCCTGCCTTGATTAAAGTGATCTTATCTAAACCATGAGTTGTATGCATTGTCAAATTAGATGAAGTCAATCGTATCTTCATGCAGAACATGTAGGTACTAAAACTGCAGTTCAGATTCGAAGCCATGCTCAGAAGTTCTTCTCTAAGGTTAATTTTTACATTGTAGTTGATATTCCTGTGGGTAATATGTTTGTTATATAATAATAATAATAATAATAATAATAATAATAATATTGGATTTTGATTGGTCTTTAGGTCTATTTGTGGCAGAAAGGAAAAGATTTTGATCAATTTACAATTTAATGGCAATAGAAAAGTTACTGATGCTGTGTCCACGAAAAATTTCTCATGCATCATATTCTCTAATTGGTTTCAGGTTGTGCGGGAATCTGAGGGCAGCACTGAAAGTTTAATAAAGCCAATTGACATACCTCCTCCTCGGCCAAAAAGGAAACCCTCGCATCCATATCCCCGTAAATCAGTCGATCCCCTCAAAGGACATTCGATACTGAAAGAACCAGAAAGATCTCCATCCCCAAACCTGTCAGTTACAGTGAAAGACAGCAATTCCCCGATTTCTGTGTTATACGCATTTGGGTCAGCATTTTCTGAGCAGACTAATAGATGTCTTTCTCCAAATTCTTGCACTACTGACATCCACTCGGTAAGCTTATCACCAGTTGGAAAGGAAAATGATTGTATTACATCCAACTCATCTGAGGAGGAAGAGAAAGGATATCTAGCTTCAGTCCCTTCATTTACTGGTTTGAACGCAGACCTCTTCCTGGTATGATAAGCATCATGTTATTCTATTCTTCAGCTTCTGCGTTGAATTATTTTCACGAAACTATTAACTGACTTCGAATGCTGTTGTTATTCCAGAAGTCCAAGCTGACTTCCAAGGAAACTCGTTTTACTGAAGATGCTGCAAACATGCCACATGTCACAACCATTAAGCTTTTCGGAAGAACTGTCTCCTTAGTAAATAATCAGAAGTCACTGAATTTAAAGAAGGAGAATATTAAGTCAATTATATGTAAGTCTGCGGAAGTGGATGTTGTTGAGAATGAGAAGCTAGGCCAAGCATGGCCATCCATCCAACTAGATACACCATTATCACTGGGCATTTGTAATAGTAACTCGTCTACGACGCCTGATGGAGCTAGAGTGAAATGCATGGAATACCCAAAGGAGAACCCGTGCTTTGTTGAATCAGGATCTGACGTTTCTTTGCCATGCTGGAATTTAGGCCAAGGTCTTCCCGTTTTAGACCTTAGGCCATGTAGCGAAATTCTAAATCCTACACCTTTTCCTCCCTCTCTGAAAGAGAGAATGAGAGAGAAGGAAAGTCCTTGTGCCAATTCTAACGCTGACTCAGTTAGTGAAATGGAAAATGGAGACAAGAACTCGGATGCTATTGATTCTCAATGTCAGTCATCTCATCATGCCCTCCACAAGTCTCCAAGGGGGTTTGTACCATATAAAAGATGCTTGGCTGAGAGAGAAGCGAATACGTTTGTTGCTGCATTGGAAGACAGGAAGTGGCAACGAACTCGAGTGTGCTCATAGCTTTCCTTTTTATTTTTCCGCACGGTTTAAGATGAATGAATACTGACACATTCGGAGCCACGGTTGGACGAGTGTTGAGTATGGACGCTACTTTTATGAAGCGTCTTACTTCATAGGTCACTGTTGTGGTGTTAGAAAAGTACTCTATCTTGAGGCTTAAGTCGTTGATCTAGGTAGCTGAGACTATTTGACAAGCATCTGATTTCCAATTCTTTTTCCCCATTTTCCTACCTGAGCTTTCTTGTACCTTCTACGAGAAAACAGAGTTATGTCCAATAATTCAGAGGGAGGGATGCAAAGTTCTCGTTGTTATGTGACGGTAACTTGACCAATAGGGGCACAGGATATAGTCCACAAGCAAGTCGGCAGTTGATTCTGCAGTATAATGTTCAATTTTGGCATCTTCATGTCCTTGTAGCAGCATGATTGCGTCTGAAATGAAGTGTTAACAAGGAAATGTGGACAAGAGCATCAACAAATGTGACAAGCATTAGCTATTTGTTCTTTTGACTCCGTTATTGGCTTTAGGAAATCAGTTATAAGCTAGTATATAATGCTCGAGGAATCATGTGTTGAGACCCACATTAGCAGTTTGTTTATCTGGATTTTCTTCTGTATCAAATTCTTTTTTCGACAACTTATAAAATATTGCCCCTCTGTATATGAATTTACTGTCGTATTCCAACTTTCGCTTCTGGGCTCTTTTGTCGATCCTTGCTCAACAACAATGGGTTTCAAATTATAGTACCCTCACATAAATTTTCGGTAATTCGATAGAATCATTGGTACCATCTCTTCTTAAGCCATAAGATATCCGGTGCAGAGCGTTAACAAAACCTTTTCACTGTAGTTAAGTAATATTACCCGTTGGTTATCGTTTATTTTGTTATTATTTATGTTTGTTTAGTATCGATGGGTTATCTTCCTAGTCAACGTTGTTTGCCCTATTTTTAGTTATTTCCTATATTATCTTGTAAGTAGAATTTGCCAGGATGTGGTTCGATTATTCCAAGTTTTTTGGGATCAGATTGGTTCACTGAATCTGTATTGTATTTTATCACACTGTTAATAAGAAGAACGTGAACGAGAGAGAATGCAGCTCACTGTTTTTTATCCCTGTGCGTTAAGAGCTACGGACGACATAAACTGGGACAATGATATCTTTCGGCTCTATAAGAGCCTCCCACGCCTACACCGCTGATTCCAGCCCAGAATCGTCAGCCGTTAATCAACCAAATAGCACCAGTAGCCCATCTCCTTCCTTCATGGCTGCTGATACACACCCCCATAAATTAAATGGCAATAATTATCTTGCTTTGCCCCAAAGTGCCCTGATGTTCATTAGAGGTTGTGGAAAAAAGGAGTACCTCACAGGAAAGGCCATTTAGCTTGCAACCACAGATCTCAAGTATAAGGTGTGGTTTGCTGATAATAGTATTATCATGTCCTGGTCGGTAAATTTCATGACAATGAAGATTGAGAAGAATATTGTTCTCTGTAAAACTACTAAAGAGATATGGGATATTGGAAAGGAGTCCAATTATTCTATTGAGAATACTACTACCATGTTTCAGATCAAAGGAACTCTATAGGAGGGTAAGCAAGGGAATCTGAATGCTACCTAGTTTTATTACAGCCTTGTCAAATTATGACAATAGCTAGACATGTGTGAAACACACCAATGGTCCTGCAACACTAGTGCTAACTTATTATTGAAAATTAGAAGAAAGAAAAAGGATTTACACTTTTCTCTTAGGTCTCAATTCTATCTTTAAGCAAGTTAGGGGGAGAATCGTAGCTATTTGACCTTTGCTGTCACTTAGAGAAGTGTTTTATGAGGTAAAATAGGAGAAGAGCATAATTCTACTGATATCTGGAGAACCCAACCTTCAACCAGCCCGTTAATTCTCCACCATTATGATAAAAAATAGTCCCACAACTAACTTGAGACTGAAAAGGGGAGGAAAGCCATGGTGCGACCACCGCCACAAGTTAGAATACACCAAGGATACTTATTGGAGACTCCACAGTAACCCTACCAATTGGAAGCCTTACCATAAAAAAGAAACATATGGACTAATGGTTAATAGAGAAGAGCATAACTATGGTCCACCTAACTACAAAGTGTCTAACAAGGAGATAAAAGAGCAACTCAAGTTGTTACAGAAGATTATTAGCAATCAAGGACAAATATTTGGTAAAGTCTTTGGTACTAGGATTATGGCCTATATTGGTAATTCTCCCAGGGTTAACTCTAAGAATTCCAATAATTGGATAGTTGACTTTGGTGTTTCTAAACATATGACTAGTAATAGTTCTATCCTTGATAAAATTGTTCCTAGTTGTAATGAATTTGTAAGAATTGCCAATGGAACATTATCTAAAGTTATTAGTATTGGGATGGTTCAACTATCATTAAATCTGATCTTCAAAGATGTCCTTCTTATCCTTTCATTACAATGCAACTTATTATCTATAAGTAAGTTTGCAAAGGACTTAAGATGCCAAACTAATTTTTATGCTTATGACTACTATTTTCAAGATTTGGAGTAGAGAAAGAGGATTGACAATGTTAGAAAAAGTGACTAACTCTACTATGTAAATGGATCTGCAAATTGCAATAAGGTTGTTCTTTCATCTTTTGTTTCTTACAATAATGATAAGGATATTTTGTTGTAGCATTATAAGTTAGGCCATCTAAACTCTCATTATATGAAAAAATTGTACCATTTTTTTATCAAGAAAAGCACCAATTTTATTCAATGTGAAAATTGTCAAATCTCTAAGCAAGTCAAATCTTCCTATCCCTCTCACTCATATCAACTATCTCAATCTTTTTCCTTTATGCATAGTGATACTTGGGATTCTTAGAATGTTAAAAATTTAAATGGTGCAAGATAGTTTGTCACTTTTATTGATGACCACACTAGATTCACATGGGTTTACCTCTTAAAGAAAAAATTTGAGGTTGCAACAATGTTCCAACACTTTAATAAATATGTTAAAATCAATCCCAAAGTCTTATAAAATTTTTTAGAACTGATAATGGTAAATAATTTTTTAACTCTACCCTTGATTCTTACCTCATCCAAAATGGTATCCTTTACCAAAATTCTTGTGTTAATACACCCTAATAAAATGGGGTCATAAGTTGTGTTGATTGCCACTCACTTTATCAATATAATGCCTTCAAAACTTTTAAAGTTCATTTCAACTTAGAATAGACTTCTTAAGTCCTTTCCCACCAACCAAACCATGTCCTCTCCACCTTTAAGGGTTTTGGGGTGCACTTCATTTATCCATAATGATCATGGGAGCAAACTTGAGCCAAAGGCCATCAAATGTATTTCCATTAAATATTTACCTACCAAAAAGGGGTATAAATATTATTTTCCTTCATTAAAAAAATTTCTTTACTACCTCAGATGTTACCTTTTTTGAAAACCAAGCTTTTTACTCCAAAAGACCCATTCAAAGGAAAGGTTACAATAATACTAAGCATGGTGAATGGCTGTTTAGGAGTAACCTTGCATTGCAAATTCATGAACCTAGCATCACTATTACTTATTTACCCACAAACAGCTCTAGTGATCCTTTCTAAACTCATACTAAGCCTACTTCTTAAAGTCTAATGCCTTAATCTATCCTACTTAACCTTCACCCACTCCCAACCAATCCTAAAGAGGCCAAAACTTGCCTAAACCATACACAATAGAACAAGATATAGGTTTATACCAAACGAAAACAAACTAGGTGATAGAGCAACAAAGAGAACGACAAAACTCAACAAGTTAGCACGAGGAACAACAAGGCACTTTTCTTGTGCATGATTAGTCAACTTTCCTTACTCTACGTTTTGAAACCTATGAAGAGCATAATTTACCCATTGCTTTGAGAAAAGAGGTAAGGAAATGTACTATGCATTTTATAAGTAATTTTGTTGCCTATAATAGATTGTCTCCTAAGTTAATAAGCCTTCATAAACAATGTTTACTTGAGAAAATACCAAGTAACTTTTATGAGGCAACAAAGAAGCAAGAATGCAGAGCTATTATTCATGAGCAAGTAAAAGCACTTGAGAAAAGTAAGAATTCAGATATTGTTAATTTGCCTCTTGAAAAGCATCTTGTAGGGTGTAAGTAAATTTTTATAGTGAAAGGCAATCCCAATTGGAGTATCAATCACTATAAGGCTCGGCTCATAGCTAAAGGGTTCACTTAAACACAAGGCATTGACTATTAAAAGACATTTGCTCTTAAGGTAAAGTTTAACACCATAAAACTCTTAATCTCTCTTGTAGCAAATCTGGAGTGGCCCTTTAATCAACTAGATGTGAAGAATGTCTTCCTTAATAGGGAACTTGAAGAGGAAGTGTATATGGAGATTCCCTCATAATTCGAGTCCAAGAGTACTTTCAATAAGGTACGCAAACTTCATAAATCATTGTATGGGCTCAAACAGTTTCTAAGAGCCTGGTTTGAAAAGTTCACTTATGTTGTGAAGAATTATGAGTATACACAGTGTTAGAAAGATCACACAATATTTGTCAAATCTAGTCCCAATGGCAAATTAACACTTTTAATTATTTATATGGATGACATTGTGCTCATAGGTGATCATTTGGATGAGATTAAGAAGTTGATGAAGTCTCTTGATAAGGAATTTAAGGTGAAAAAGCTTGGTGATTTAAGATATTTCCTAGAAATAGAAGTAGCAAGGAATAAAAAAGGCATCACTATCTCCTAAAGAAAATATATTCATGATCTTCTTGAAGAAACAAGTATGTTAAGGTGCAAGCCTGGAGATACTCCAATGGAGGCTAACTATAAACTAGGGCTCAAGCATGAGAGCTCACCTGGTGACAAATGTACCAAAGACTTATTAGTAAATTAATCTACCTATCTCACACTCACCCAAACATTAGTTTTCCAATAAGTGTTGTTAGCCAGTTCATGAATAGATCAAATGAGGAACACTTGGAAGCCATTGATAGAAATTTGAAGTATCTCAAACTAACACCTATCAAGGGCTTCTTTTTTCAAGAAAGAAACTCATAGGAGTGTGGAAGTTTTCTCAAATGCAAATTGGGTTAGGTCTATGACTAATGAAAGATCCACCATTGCCTATTGTACATTTGTATGAGGCAACTTAGTCATATGGTGAGACAAGAAGCAACCCGTGGTTATTAGAAGTAGAGCTAAAGTTGAGTTGTGTGTGTTAGCACTTTAGATATAAGAAGGGATTTGATTATTAAAACTTCTTTAAAAACTAAAATTTACTGTTGAAGGATCAATGAATGTGTTTTGTAACAATATGACCACTATTAGAATTGTAAAAAATCCTATTTACCATAACAAGATGAAGCATGTGGAGATAAATTGATACTTCATCAAAGAGAAGATTGATTCATATTGATTTGAAGAGTCATGTCTCTTATAAGTCTCAGGTTGTAAATTGATTGATGAAGGCTATTATTTGGGTTAAGTTTGAAGAATTGAACTCCAAACAAGAAATGCTTGGCATTTACTCCCCAAGTTGGAGGGGAATGCTAGTTATCATTTATTTCATTATGACTTATATTTTTTTAGTATCTCTGGGTTATCTTCTTAGTCAATGTTGTTTTCTCTATTTTTTTCCTAAATTATCTTTTGAGTAGGATTTGCTAGCATTTGGTTCGATTATTACATGTTTTTTGGGGTTAGACTAGTCAGTCGAAGCTGTGGTCGATGTCCCTGCCTTTCTTGTATTTTATCGGACTGTTAGGAAAAAGAACATGAACGAGAGGGACATAGCTCTATTTTTCGTCCTTGTGCGTCGTCCTCTCCACCAAACAGCATATTAAACAAATTCATTCTCTCCAGACTTGAAACCAGAATAATAAGGCTAAAAACAATGTCAGGAAAAAAAAAAAAAAGAATTCGTACGAGCTTATGGCAAATGGGCAGAGAATTAGTTGCGAAAATAGCATATTAGAATTGAGAGACAGCAAGATACTCATGAAGAACAGTTGCTGCCAACTGTGTATTAGACTTTCATCATGCTTTGCTATATATGATAAAAAAGGGCTCCAGCAACTTCGTTGTTAACAGGTTGAATGGGGTGGGAGAGTTTATCTAGGTGACATTGACATAGTTAAACCAGAAGGACATTGTCAATGAATAAATCAGCAGACATGCATCAGGTCTAAGCCCATAAAACTTAGAGAAATACATGCCTTGCTGCGCTGAAAGCTGAAAAGCAGTTAAATTTCTCGGTACAAAAGTTTCATTAGCAGGCATCTTTCATATATAGTAGTCAAGTAAAATGCAAGGGGGTTAGCCCAGGGTTAATAATGTGTCTCTGCAGCATTATCACAATAAGACGTACATATGGATTGAGCATCTTTCTCTTGATCTTCATTACTATCTAGGGTTTTGGTTAAGCCTTTGGCGCAACTCTGATCTTGGTTTTGCAACTTCCACAAATATGACCCTACCATCCAAGAACTGCAATAGCAACCCTTTCTTGTCAGTATCCTACATTGCTCAAAAGTAATTTAACTTCACTAAAAGAAATGAAATATTAAGAGAGCAAAAAGAGAGGGAAAAAAACTTTTTAAGTATTGGGGTGAATCTGGTTAGTCAATCAGCTCCCTAAGCAGTGGATGCATTATGGTCGTTGATCCAGTTTCAGGGATTACAATGAAATTATCTTCAACTAATCTTCTAACAGTGAATAGTAGGGAAATTAGTACAACTGCCTAAAAATTCACTGAGAACTCCAAGTCTTCATTATTGAAGAAACAAATAGTGAAACTCAGTCACCTTTGGAAATAGTGAAACTCATTCACCTTTGGAAATAACTCCGCAATACTTCTCACTTGAAAGCAGAAATTTATTTTATGATTAGATTATAATGTAAACATAATTGTTACTATATTTTGACTCACTTAAATATTCCATCAGTGTTAACCAAAGTACTTTTTTAAACATCATAAACCAACATATATAACTGATCATTCACAAACAAACACGCCACCATGAGAAAAAGGAAATAGCGTACCTTTCCATGCATTCCGTCAATAGCCTTCTGGGACTCCTCTTCAGTTGCATAACGAAGAAAAGCAAACCCTCTTGGTCTATTTGCTATTTTATCCATCACCAGGTTGACTGCTCATATAATTGAGTGAGTACTTTAATAAGAGAAATGGGTTACACACAAATGGATTTCTAAAAAATTTCTTTTGCAAAAGGAGAAATTAAGAAATGGCAAACCGATGAGATGACAGATTATGAACCCTAAGCTGTACTCATATTTCATGTTAGACAGAGGAACATGTCAAAATTAATACTCTTACCTTCCACAAGTTGACCAAAATTCTTAAAGGCATTTCGCAAGCTCTCTTCAGTGGTACGAAAAGATAGCCCTGCAAGAAACAGGAAATTCCAGTATGAGATGACACATGCATAGAGTACATGCAAAATTATATGCATGCATGCCATAATGTGTAAAATAAAATTCCACCTAAAGTTATGGGAATGCGCACAATCTTTTGCCAAGATGACTGATGGCCAATCACCTGTGGAGAAAAGATTAACCAAGGCATATGAACTGACACTAAAGTTCATTACAGATGAAATGTTTATAACGTTGGCAATAAAAGGATCCAATGTACGCCCTCTTCCTCTCGTGAAATGCTTTATTAAATGAGATCAGGTTCTTGATTTAGAAAGCTAAGATTTATAAAGAGCAAAAACAATGAATGGAAGCCACCACCAAAAAATAAAAAATAAAAAGAATAATGTAGGATCTACAATACATTTCGGAAGTGAAGGTGCAAAAGGGATATATACTTGGAATAAGAGGAATGAAGAGAAGATACAATCTTGTTAGACAGAAAATTCTTTTTATATCTAATATAGAGATAGTGTTGAAGATGGAGTCTAATTATACCAAAGGAGGTCATAGAAGTTGATACAGGTTAGTAGCCCTTCATCTCTCGCCCCCCCCCCCCCCCAAGAAAAGAACATAGGCATTGCTACTAATGTGCCATAGAAGCCTTGGAATTTAATCTCATTTTGAGGTCCATATGTTAAAAATCATTGAATTTAATCTCATTTTGAGGTCCATATATCAAAAATCATTGAACCACGATGGTTTCCATGGTAAATGGTACCTAATGGAAGCTAGGTTTGAAGCCCAGGTAATTGGTAACTTCTTCCACTCTATCGTTAAACCATTCTACAAGGCAATTCCAGCCTTATTTAGTTCTGGTATAAATACCCTCGCTTTTGTGCATCTCACATTTCCCAGTGCACTTCATATTGTGTACCTAATAAGGCCCAAATTCTCAGCAACTGAACTCCACATAAATCAAATTTTTAGAATTTGAACCAAAATGTGAACCTTTCTTTCCTATTCTGGAGACAAAGACCACCGCACCTACCCTTGCTCCCTTATTTCAGCTACTAAGGAAAATTTTTCAGGTTTCCAGTGTTAAAGGCAATACTCATGTGAGGAGATTTTAAGAACAGGCATTCCAGGCGAAGATGAATGATCCACATCAGCGAAACAAAGAAGCCATACACAATAATCAAATCAGTCTCCATCCTACGAGAAAATCAATTTCTAAATTTTCCAATCTCCTACTTGTGACAATAAAGTACTGCCAATATTCATCAATACCACCAAAAAGAAGCGACACAAAAATTTAAACAGGCTGAAGTTCAAACTACGAGAAGAGGAGAAGAAGCTAACCACTGACGTAGAGCTTAGTTGAAGGAGCAGAAGTGGGTTTGGTATGGGAAGATGGGGTTGGTGATTGAGAAGCAGGAGGAGGAGTAGGACACCCCAGCACAAAGGAGGTGCCTTTTCTGAGCGATGACGAAGGGAATTTTCTGTTGCTCTGAGACTTAGCCATACAAATTCCGTTTCTTTGAGTCCTATTGCCGAAAGAAGATGGAATGGTTAACGGAATCACAGCAGTACGAACAACAGTGGCTGCCATTTCTACCACGAGAACAGAGCTTGAGGTACCGAGACAGGCCTCGGGAGTTCGGACTTCGGGGATGACCCTTTGCAACCAACGAGGCCTCTAGGCCATTTAACTTTTATTAACCTGTATTAAAAAAATGTTTTCAAAATAGATTAATCATTAAACAAGTAAAATCACTTGTTCACGGTCAATTAATACATCTGTGATTGAATTGTAATAAAATAGGTGATAATTTAATATATATATATATATATATTATTTTATATATTAAAATTTTAAAATAATACATTTTAATAAATTTTAAAATATATTATAACTAATTATATATAAAAATAAATCAAATATAATATAATTTTTAATTTATTTAAAATATATTTGTATAATTTTAATAAAAATTATATAAATTTTAGTTTTGTTTCACATCTATTATATTAAAATTTTACAATTATAAATAACATAATATTGATGGTTTAAGGAAAAATATATTATTTTTGTTAAAATAAAATCGTAATAAAAATTATATATTAAATATTATACATTATAACTGAGTATGCTTCTTATCTCAATGGAAGAGGTACGTAAATGCACTAAAGGTTATTAGTTCGAGCCACAATGTTACAAGTTTTTTTATAAAAAATCTAGACTAGTTCAATCAGTGATCCAATCGATTTTTTTGATTTTTGACTAATTTCAACGATTCTGAATTTATTTGGTTCTAAGGGTTAACCGAACTAGACCAAAGATCAGTTTTTAATCTAATCAATCGAACTGGTCAATTCAATAAAAAAAAGTAAAAATTATTAATAAAACTATAAAATTGAATTATTTACTCTCAAGTATTTTATATATTAAAATTAGTTTTAAGAATTAAAAATAAAACTTAATGTTTTGTGTGTTTTAACAAAAATATCCTTAATGGTAAAAAACCTAAATAACCTAATATTGTTGAAGAAAAATGATAATATACATAAAATTTGATAGAAATATAAATAAAAGTGACAAGTAGTTTTTGAAAAATCTAATAACAATAATATCACATTATAACTATACCGTGTACAAAATATAGCATTGTGGAAGCAAACTAGTAATATATGTAAAACTTACTGGTAATAAGAATAAAAGTGACAACTCTTAAAAGTTTTAATAGTAACAATTTTACATTATAAGTAATAAATGTACCTAATATAATAGTACTAAAAAATATGGTAATATAGATAAAGCTTGGCAGTAATATAAGTAGAAATAATAAGTGATTCTTGAAAATTTTAATGGTAATAATATCTCATTATAACATTTTTGTATGCACAATATAATATTGTTAAAGGAAGATGGTAATATAAATAAAACTTGATAGTAATATAAGTAAATGTGACAAGCAACTATTAAAAGTTCTAATAATAACATCTCAGTTTCACTTTCTTGTGTGAAGAAAGGTAATAACATACATAAAACTTGATAGTAATATAAGTAATAAGTAACTCTTAAAGGTTTCAATAATAACAATTTTATATTGTAACTATATTATGTACAAAATGTAATATTGTGAAAAGAAAGTGGTAATATATGTAAAACTTAATAGTAATATAAATTTTCTAAAAAAGTAACTCTTAAAAGTTTCAATAGTAACAATTTTTAATTATGACTAATAGTTGTAAGCAATATAACATTGCTAAAAGAAGGTAATAATATATGTAAAACTTTTTGGAAGATTTAATGTTAACAATATCACATTATACCTATATTGTTACACTATCACATTGCATTATTTTGTACACAAGAAAGTTAAAATAAGATATTATTACCATTAGATTTTTCAAGAATTATTTTATATTACTACCAAGTAATGTTAGGCCCTTTGGGTATGCTATATTAAGAGTATTTTCATCAAGACATTTCAAATATTAAGTTCTCTACTTCTTTAAAATATAAGATTTTTCATAATAAATATTGTAGTTTTATGGTCCTTATTAGTAATTTTTCCCTAAAAAAAAATGAAGCCAACTTTTTTTGGAAAAAGAAAATAATAATATATAGGGAAAATCTTAAATGGCATAATAGTTCTGTTTGATTAAAATTTTGAAATAGATTTGGTGTATTAAAAATGGATTAAATTATATTATCTTATCTTTAGTTTAACTCAATTGTACTACAACCCTTATTTTAAAATATATCATCCCATCTCTCAAATATATTAAATTTTTGTACAAAATACATTCATTCTAAATATGAAATTATTGATAGGGGTGGCACCCGCCCCATTCCCACCTATCCTAATTTATTCAGGTTGTGTAATGAACCAAATTAGACATGTGACTGGCACATGAACAAAGGGGATGCTTTAACCTTATAAGACTTAGACTGAACAAACACAAATTAGGTACATAACTCTGCAAAATCCTTAAAACCATAGTTACAGCCACTTATTGAATATTTTGACATATGCTCCCCGTAAAATGACTAAAAGTCATGTTTACAAGTTTGTTCAAACACGCAACAATGAAAGATCCACACTCTAGGTATAAAATAATGAAGCTCAATGGCCCTAATAGCCTTCGGAAGCACATTTACAAAAAAAGAAACTAACACCAATCTTATGGGATTAAAGTCCATCCATTACCAAGCTTGCTTTCATAAGGGTTGCTTGCTCACTGATGTAGAGGTATGCTTAAGGATCTAATGTTGTCACACCCCCCTACCATAGGACTTTTTAAATTGACAACCTCCTCAAAATTTTGAGAATATCTCTAAGTTGTAACTTCAATAATAATGAAACTATAGATATCATTTCTGAATCATTTTTATACAAAACATATAAGTTTTTCTTTTATGTGACTTTTGTAGAAATTTCGGCAGAGTCTCCTCTGTAATTTAGACCTCCCGATATTTCTATAATCAGTCAACTAAACAATACACCCAAAAATAACAAAATAGACTTCTAGGGATTAGGGATACCTTAGCTATGATTCAGTGGAGCCACATTCTACACTGTTCATAACAAAATAAATTACATGCATATAAACAAAATACACCCACATGAACAATTGTGGGCTCGCCAAAAGAAATAAACAGAAGATCAACTACTAGAGAGCTGCTCAGGGTAGGCTAGGGTCTTCACCGCTATCTGAAAAATAAATTAAGAAAAGTGAGTTTGATACTCAATGAATAAGTAATGCCAACCCTTAAAAATAGGGACAAGGCCTGTAAAATATATATATATATATATATAACGCATAAAACAAGCCTTATGCAAATCATTTCTTAAGATGCATCAGAAGTATCTAAGCAAAACCAAATTGAAACAGATGCAGAGCACACAGCTCGCGGGGAGAATAACCACAGACGCAAAGCACTCTGCTTGCGAAAATAAAATGACTCCACATGCGGTAGCTACCCACACGGGGATAGCAACACCTCTGCTAGCTGAGGTACAGATCATGGTGCACTATGGCTAACAACTACTGCTGTTAGCTATAGGGTTCTGGACAGATAACCTCTTAAAATAATACTTTGCTCAGTTTTAGCATTTCAGACAAAGTACCATTCATATCAATTCAATATCTAAGTTTCCAGATAACTCAAACAAACATAAATTTGCAAAATTTTATATTCAAATCAATTTTTGAATAACATACATATGACAGAACATTTAAAGATGTCTCTCTTTAAATAGATTTCCAATGTTAGAACACTGCAAGGAAACTTAGTAACAAAATAATAAATATGAGTTACTCACGGTCTGCATTACTTACTCACCTTCTAAGATGATATTGAAATTCCCTGCTCACTTCTCAGCTATGACTCAATCTCTTGAATACCCTATAATACCCATTCACCAGATTTTAGAGTGTGAATAACTAAAATTTATCTCATTAGCTTAGCCTATTTGAACAAGATTCTAGGAAAAGGAAAGAACATTGGTATCTATTCTTCATTCCCTTAGCATGCTATAGATATGTATATGATTTCAAGGAATTAAATCTACCATCCTCTCCTCAATTCCATGCCCTCCATACCCATACAATACACACAATATACATATATAAAGATATAGATTTATATATATATGTGTCCGTATATGGCAACAGAGCATTTTTGGATTCTTCATTCAAAGACTGAAATTCGCTTAAGGGAGGAAAAAAAAGCAGAATCATGTCAATTTTATGCCATTTCTTCCCTAATTCCATTAAGGAGCTAAACTCAACAACCAAGAAATAGCAGAAAGTTTATACCACACAAGGCTATCCTTTGTCCTGCAACAAAACACGCTAGGGAGGAGCTTATTTTGCACAATCAAGAATTGGCAAGTAAGAAGCACAATGGAATTTGGTTTTAGATTAGGAAGTATATGCAGAAAATGGGAGAAATCACCATATAGGAAAGTTGAAATACATTTTAGCATGAAGGAAATCAAAATTGCTCCAACCAAACTCATCCTGTTACACGATTTTTTTTTGTTTGCGTAACACTTTCCCCGGCTGGCCACATACCAGAAAACGCATTACAGAACTAGAAAAACAGAGGAGGGAGACGCTGTGAAAATGGGACCAGAAGAAGCAATACTCACGACAGAAACTCCAGACCTGGGGAAAGGATTTTTCTGGCGTTAATTTACCAGCAACCAACAGTGCAACTCAGCACAATAAGGAGAAAACAATAGCAGCAGAAAACTGAACTAAAAACAGCAAAAATGGCGATGAACAGGGAAGAGAAGATGCAGTTCTGTCTAGCAAAATTCTGCTCCTTTTTTTTTTACCGAAGGGATGGAAGTAGGTGTAGGTTCAGTGCTGCAGAAATTGTGAGAAGCAAAATGACGTGAAGCCCAGCTTAAAGTGGATGAGAAAAGGGTATATCAGGAAATTGCAAAAGGAAGGAAAAAATTTGATATGTGGCAGCTTCAAAACACCCATTTGAAAAGTCAACTTCCCTTATATATATATATATATATATTTGCATGCACGTCGGTTCTTACAAATGTAGACTCGTTAAATTGTCCAGGAGCTACAAATTAAAGGAAGATATAAAAGGGTGAATCATAGAAACTTAGTGAGTGGATATAAAAAAACATAAATATATGCAAAGATGGTGAAAGCAAACTCGAACATATACACATAGATGTAAATAATATAAGTCCAAGCTTTGTCACAAATACAACAACTTCGAGCAAGACTTTACTTTCAAGTGCTTCACTTAAAAATTGAAATGAAAATATCTTAGAATAGATATGCACATAACTCACTATACGTTCCCAGGCAACTAGGGCAAAAAAATACTAACATTATTATCATAATAATACTACTAACAAATGATCAGTGTATTAACAAGCATTAAAAAAGCTACTAACAAGCGATTGTTATACTTTTAGGCTGTGTAACTAAAGAACATTGATATCAGGCAGTCGATGTATTAGCAGATGACTTTAACTAAATCATATTAATAGCAGGCAATCAATACATTTATTGGTACTATAGCTAAATGATTTTGATAACAAGCTATCGATATACATGTAGACAATGGGAGCTAATATACAGACATAACTTGTAAAAATTTAGTAGGCATTCTAGGCAGTATCTATAACATGCATGGAGTAAAAAGAATCTTTGATTATAAGACATGCTTTGGATAAGTACTATATCAGACATCATTCTCAGTAATGGACTGAACAAATGTTGTAACTTTCTTATTAATTTTTGTGACGTATTCAACAAACATAGGAACTTCCTTACTAACTTCAGTAACATGACAAGTAAACATTTTGTACCGTTCTAAACCAAAATTGTAATTTTCTAAACCAAAATGGAATCTTTCAAAATCGGAATCATCCATAACCTTTCGAACACCATAAAAATATATCTGGATAGAACATTTAGATATTTCACAAAATAATTATTACTAAAATAATGTAAATATAGAATATCTACTCATAAGGTTGAGTACAAACAAAGTCTGAACATGCTGCTAGAGCTTAGAAGAAAACTAATGGCAAGGTCTCTAAAAGATATTTAACATATTGTCATATGAAAATTTCTGCCTAGTCCAAAAGTCCTAATATTACAAAATGTCTAGTAAAATAAAGAATTTAACTCCAAACTTGTTTCCAACCCATTACTCATAATGTATAATGCTTCATAATAACTTTGAAGGTATCAATCTAGCCTTAGAACATCATATACCATGAGATTGATTTTCACCTAGGTTTTAAAATTGAAACAAAATGAAATCATGTTCTCTTATAATCTAAAACCCTAAGAACAAACACTATAAAAAAAACAACAAATTAGCAACAGAATTTAGTTTCAATTTTTTTTTTTTGGTCGCTAGTCTATCGCTAATCCATCACAAAATTCATCTATAAATTAGTAACGGAACTAGTGATAGAAAATTCTGTCACTAATTAGTAGAATAAACTATTCTAATTTTGCAATAGATTTTAGTAATGGGAAGTTTTGTCACTAATCTGTTGCAAATGATAATTTGAGTTTTGTTAATAATTTATGTGATATAATAATTTGAATATATATATCTATCGCAAATGATTTAATTATTATTAATTATATATATATATTATAATTTAATAATTTATGTATTATAATTTAAATTATAAATTAGTAATTTAATGATTTTAATATCAAAATAGCAAAATGCAATAAGTATTAATATGCTTAATTATTTTATAGTCAATAAAAGGTCTCAATTTATATTCAAAATTTAAAAAATTTATAATTTATTTATTTTAAATCATATATTAATATAAATATAGAATATATTTAATTAATTAAAAATAGTAAAAAACTTTGCAAATTTAAAATCATAATTTAAACAAATGTATATTAGGGAATAATTTTATTAAAAATATAAAAAACAAATAAATAAATAAAATTGAAATAAATATTTCATTCAAAAAAATATAAAAGATAAATAATATAAAAAAATATAACAATATGTCTCTTTTTCACAATTTTACAAATATTAAAAATGACTCTACTCGTCTTCTACTTCAATCATGGCATTTATCTCTCGCCTATCTCCTCTCCCAATTGAATTCACCTCTCTGTCATGTTGTGAGAGTTATATTTTTGTATTTAAACTCTTAGTTAAATTTATGCCTTTTTTCTCTTATTTCTCTATTTCTTTCTACGATTTCTTAAGTGATCATGTCAAGGTTTTCTTTTTTCTGACAATTAAAACTTTCTCTTATTTAAATCTTAAATCTCTCAAATTCTTTTTGAAGAAGTAAAGACTGAAAAATAACGGGTGCAAAATCAAAAAAGGAGTAGAAGACATGATCCAAAATCCAATACATATCTTGTTTACAAATTTGAGGGAGGAGAGGGGATCTGCCCACTCTTAAATAAATGTAGCTAAATTTTTATTGTTAATTAGTCATTTAATTCAGTATACAATCCCCCAATTTTGAATAAATTCTATTTCTATGAATTCTTTTTTATTTATATAATTTATTTAAATATCCATGTGAATATCTATGCAGCATTCATGTGACGTGATATAAGAAGAGTTATATAAATGGGACTTATGATAATTTTGCATGTATCTCAACTTTTATTAAACTTTTGCTACTACAAATATAGGATATGTTGACACACATTTGTGGGTGGTTTTTTTAAAATCACAAAATTATTAACTTTTGTTAGCAATTATAAATAAAACTGTCAACAAAATAAGTAAATATAGTTGGCGGTTCTTAAAAAACTACTAACTATGTTATTATAGTTGGCAATTTTATACAAATCACTAACTATAGATTCATATAATTGGCGGTTACTTTTAAATTGCCAACTATATGATTGTTTTTATAAAAATATTTAAAAACCTAATTAACATTAATTAGCGGTTTTATATTAACTGCTAATGGAAATCACATTAAAGTTAATGATTTTTATAGAATTACCAACTAAGACTATTTTAAATTTGTAACCTAAATCCATTTTCGTGTCACAACAGTTCACCCTCTATTTACAAAACCTTCGCCCCAACCCATTTTTTTCGGCACCATCCCTAGGTGGTTTTCTCCCCATTTTGGGCAGCTTCCCTCCTTTTCCAATAGCCTTCACATGAGTTGCACTAGTTTCGCACCCCACCCACTCGCCATTTTTAGCTCTTTCGCAATCCCACGATCTTTCACTTATGGTGTGGCAGTCCCTCTTCCTCTCTTCAACTTATTCTCTTCTTGGCACTTCTCACGACATTTCTTAGCTTTCCTTATACAGGTTATGTAAATTTTTTTTTTGGCTTCTTTAATTTAGAAGGATTTTCTTTTAAAATGAATTGTATACAAGCTTTCTAAATTTTGAAGTGAAAATTTTGATTGATAACATTAAGTATTTATCTTATTCCATCTATAATTGTATCAAGATTGCCTACTCTATTTACATGGCATTGCATACAAATTGTATGGACTTTGTCATTTTTTTTAGCTTGTATCTTTATTGTTAATTGAACTTTATCCAACTTCTATTCATATTCAGTGAATATAAATACTCTTCAGATTTTGTAGTTTGTATATTTATTGTTGACTAAACTTTATCCAACTTCTATTTATGTTAATGAATATAAATACTCTTCAAATTTTTTAGTTTGAATATAGCTTAAAGACCAATCTGACATAGTGGTTATAGTGGGATTTATTGTGATATTAGAGAATTAAGTTCTAAAGTTATTGGAAATTCCATTTGGGTAGGAGCTTGAGTTATAATTATTCAGGCTTTTTTATCTAGCATCCCCTTTTATTATATCATTCCAAATTCCAACTAGAGTTTCTTACTGGATTAAGAAGATTATGAGAAATTGCTTGTTACTAATATTGAGAGATAAAAGAAGAGATCAATTCCAGTTTTGCATGTGTTGTTAGATAGAAATAAAATATCAACGCCCCTAGGGTTTCAGTGTTAAAGCTCCTTTTCTGTAAAAATTATAAAGCAAAAGTTTCTTAACATTTTCTGTCATTGTTCTTTCATTATGGATAGCTAGAATATTGTACTGATGCAAGATTTTAGTTTGAAGAAAAGGCTTAAGGCCTAGGAAGCTTCTGTTTTTAAGTCATCATATTATCGGCTTTTCTTTGAGATATAAATTGAAACAAAAGAATAATTAGATAGAACATAATTGGGCAATATTTAGTAAAATAATAAATAAGAGTCTAAGCATATTAAGAGTCACTAACTACATTTCTCTTAAATTAGTTTTTATCAGATAAAAAAGATATAAACTAAAAATGGATTTCTGTCAATCATCTGTCTAGAGAATATGAGGATGGAGTGAAAAAGTTTATTAGATTTGCAATTAAGTATGTAAAAGATTCTAGTAAAATTATATGCCCTTATTTAAATTGCTATCATGTAAAGCGAATTAGTACAATGGAATTGAAAGATCATTTAGTGTGTAATGTGATTGACCAAAGTTTGGATAAAGCATGGCGAAATGAAGGATGAGCATAGTAACTGGAAGTATAGTGAAAGTTGTGCCTTAAATGATTTCAACACAAGTACATATGAGGCTGACCATCTTGAAGATATAGCAAATATGGTTGAAGATGATTTTTAGGATTGTCCTAAAATGTTTGAGAAGTTGAAGATGTTAGAGATTGTGCCCTATGCATATAAATTTAACTGTGAACATTGTTTTGATTTAATAAAAGAGTTTTATTATTATTATTATTATATTATTTGCATATTTGCCATATAATAAGATCCTTAGGTTATTATAATTATCTTAAATGTCTCTAGTCATCATCATTATAGGAACAATAATGAATTAAGACTAGTATGATTTTGATTGATGATCATGAGATGATAATGTATGTAGATATAAATCAAAGTCATAGGCACTTATTAGGGACTAAGGTGTTAGGCCAACCCATCGTAAAATAGCTACATGAACTAAGTCATAAGCATATCTCATCTATAGCCATATCACTAAGTCCTTAGACCTGAGATTGCCATAGATTCTTACATGAAGATCATTGTACTTTGACATAATCAAAAGTAGCCTTTAATCGGGTGATCATAAAGGTTGTAATTGGATACAATGGGATCCATGTAGAGGAAGATGAGTGGTCAAGATAGGATTTGTTTCTCTCGTAGAAAGAGAGATATCTTTAGGCCCTTCGATAAGTAAGATTGAAAAATGCATGGTCATGCTCAAATGAAAAAAGTTTCATTTGTTTTGACAGCCTACTTAGAGATCAAAAAAGCATGGTCAAGCAATGTAAGGATGACGTCTCCATGCCTTGTACTTGACCTAGATATCGTGTGACAAAAAAGACTTGACATGGGCTATAGGATAGGTTACTTCGGATCATTGATCCTCATATAATTTGGGTAGTCATAATATCTTGCTAGAGGTCACTTATGACTTGTGGGTTAAAAGGAATTTTAGTCTTATTGCCAACATTATATGAGCCTACAGGGTCGCACACAAGAATGAGCCAACATGAGTTAAAATGTCTAGATTCATTGAATCTAGAAAGTATCTAGATTCAATGAATGTCCATATTCATTGAACCTAGAAAGACGTCTAGATTCAATGAATGTAGTATCTACATTCAATACATTTACTCTCTAGATTGTTTCCTATTTCGAATAGGAGATTATCCTATTTTTTTTGTTAGGATAATATATGTGGTAGAGAAATTTAATATATTTAATATATATTAATTTTCAAATTCGAAATATGATAAGTTTAAATTTTATATAAACTTTAATTTCAAAATTAGTTATTTGATAAGTTTAAATTTGATTTAAACAATAATAAGATATATATTTAATATATTTGAATTAATTTTAAAATTATTACTTGATAAGTTTAAATTCGATTTAAACTGTAATTTAATATTAATTTCAGCTTGGAGACCAAGTAAAACTCTCTTATAAAAAGGGGTGCTGGGGTTTCCTATGAAAGACAATTTTTAAGCCATAACAGTACACCACCTAAGAGAAAGAGAGAGAGAGAACTTCTGCCATACACTAGAGAAGTTGTGTGGTTTTGTGGACGAACTTGGAGAAGGACATTCTTGTAACGTGGTGCTAGCACACCATTCGTGTTGGAAATCTCATTTGTGTGGATATTAGTAGAGGGCGTTGGTTCGTAAAGAGCAACATCTTGAGATCCAAACCTGATTAATCTAAAGTAGAGACAAAGTGTTTTTTTTTTTTACGCTTGAGGTATAATTCTTCTACCTTACTTTAGTTTAAGCAAACATAAAGGATCTATGAGAGGGATTTTTTTTTTCATGCTCTGTTTAATTTTTTAGCTACTTGTGTCTACAAATCCCAACAGTGGTATCAGAGCCATGTCATACATTTGATTAAATCGAAGTTTTGTATGTATTTTTGATAAAGTTGTTGTCTTGAATATGATTCGCATGTTTCGATTTGAATATGTATTGCATGTTTCGATAATGTATATATGAGAGAGAGAGAGATATATATATATATATATCAATAAAAATGCTTGTAAATTAATAAAAATATCACATCCTCATTCGATTTCTGCATTAATAAAAATGCAAAACTTGCTTTGATAGTACGTTTAATTCCATATAAGAATGAGAAATATAGACTGCAAGGATATCTTTCCCTATGTGAGGATATGGCAGTAATTCCTGTCACAGGGTGGTAAGTCTAGACTCTGGTAAAAACTCACAAAGATGGGATATTTGAGTAATCTATGGGTGTGTTTGGAAAATCGGTGGAAAGCCTAGAATCACTTTTACTTAACGTACTTTTATCAAAAGCTACACTTACTTGCTTCTCCCAAACCATGGTTTGGAGGATGCCAACATTTTTCCAAACATGCACTATTTGGTGGCTAAAATCAAGTTTTCATTAAAAAATTTTATTCCTTAATTTCTACTCTAAATGATATGTTTTAATGAATATTTTATCCTTACATCACTACCAAACTAATGGTAATGATATCAATAATGGGAGAATTTATTTCATGATGCTTAGAAATTTATCATTTTCTTGTCGATCTTCTCACCCAAGCTCTTCTTCCTTAAGTGATAGAGGGTCTTCCTCATCAATCAATATTTTTCGAGAGGAAATTCAATTCAAAGATATCAACCAAGGAATTGACAATTGGGCAATTCCAGAAGTCCCAAAAAATGCCTTTTACAAACCAGAGGGGAGCTTCTTTCACAAATCTAATTATATAATCAGAACCATAGAAGATGTCATACCAGTAAACCCCCAGAAAGAGGATTTTATCTTCTTTCTAAAGACTCTATCAAACAACACAAAAAACATTATAAATTTATACATGTAGGGTGTGTTCAAGTGGCCATAAAACCTTTAGTTAGAGAAGGACTAAATGTTTCCTACCTAATTTACCTAAGAGATGTTAGGCACAACCAATTCATAGATTCTCTTTAGGAATAGTTGAAGCAGGGTTACATGCAAGGCCAATCTACTTTAACTCTTATAAAATATAAAGTTATGAACTCCTCCAGATCCAATGTCCTTATACTAAAAGAGACTAGTCAAACTACTTTATTCCTAACCAATACCTCTAAAGCTAATGTGATAACCCCAAAAGTCATTCGCTAGGAACAAGTAGACCTACTAGAAGAATGGGTCATGCAAAAGGTAGCCCCTGCTCTCCCAACACCAACCCCTGAATTCAATAGAATTAGGCAAACCCAAACTGGAACTGTAGGAATATCATTTAAAAGGAATAGAAAATCTTTCAACTCTGCTTCAAGTTATAAGTCCACCCAAACAAATAAGGAATTTAGAATTGTAAGGTCTAAACTACCAAGGTACTCATGTTCCTCAACCCCACAAATGGCACCTTCAGTTATCCATCTTCATGGCATAGATACCTCTTGTAATATACCACAACCTACATATCAGAGAGAAGATGAAGACCTTAGGTCCATTCAATCTCCAACTTATTCTTCTATGAATGATCTTTTAGAATTAAACATAGTCCAAATAGAATTCCAAATAAATAAATAGTCTCTGCAAAAAGAATTCTATTATGAAGAAAATATCAAATAACGACAATGGTTCTTTGAAAACTTTAATGGAAACCAAAGAAAACAAGTTCAAAATCAGTTTTACACATTCCTTGAAAAGGTGCAAACAAACATCCCATTTTTTGAATGGTTTGATGCTTATGCTTCTGCCACAAAAGTAGACTACCCTTTCTCAAATTCAGTAAATATAACTAAGAGGGCTTGGCATACACCAAAAGGAGAAGTAATTAGTTTTGAACTTCCTCCTTCCAGATCTATCCAACTTCTAAATCTTAATGATAATAAACAAAATCCTCTTATTGCTTCGCCTTTTAAGTTCAAAAATACAGATGAAAGTATTAATTCCAAAGATATCCAAAGTCTTATGGAACAAAATGATTATACAAGAAAATATCTTCAAACAATAGGTGAACATCTTACTTTAAAATTGACAAACCAAACACCCTCTTCATGCTCCATATCTACTCCAAAATCTACTATAGAAAAACCTTTGTTCAAACCCTTCCAAGTTTCAACCAATATTAAAAGGGAATTTGAAAAAAGTCTTGACCAAAATCTTCTTAAAAAAATAGAGGGCCAACTAAAAGACTTAGTAGTCCTTGAGACACCAACCATTAATAATATTAATCTTGAGGAATCTCAATCTGATTTAGATTCAACCTCAAAATCTCCCGAAATTGCCCAAACTTCTTTCCAATGGAATAAACCTTCAAAATTATATTATCCAAAAGCAACAGCCCCAGACCTTGTCATAGAAGAGCAAGATGTAAAATTTAAACATTTTAGTGCTAATAACATCTATGAATGGAATATAGATGGGCAAACTGAGTACAACAAATGACCATGGTCTATACAGCCTATCAAACCTCTCATAATTATTCTGAAGAAGCTATAACCAATATCCTTATTGCAGGATTCTTAGGACAACTCAAAGGTTGGTCGAATAATTATGTCTTACTTGAAGAAAAGGATCAAATCTTTAAAACCATCAAATTAAACCCAAATGGTACTCCCATAACTCACAATGGGGATATCATTCCTGACATAGTCAACACTTTAATTTTTTCAATAATTCAACATTTTATAAGAGATCCATCCATTTTGAAAGATCGTTTAGCAGAACTTTTATCCAATCTTCAGTGTAGGACTCTTACAGATTTTTGGTGGTATAGAGACACTTTCCTAACTAAAATCTTTACAAGAGATGACTGCCATCAACCTTTCTGGAAAAAAAATTCTTAGCAGGACTCCCAAAATCTTTAAGAGAAAAGGTTCGAGAGAAGATTAGAAACCAAACCATAGATGGAATTATTCCCTATGATCATCTAAGTTATGGCCAACTTATAGCTTATATCCAAAAAATTTCTTTTAAAATATTCCAAGATGATAAGATTCAAAGCCAATTGGCCAAAGAAAGAACTCATAATAGAAAAGACCTAGGAACATTTTGTGAACAATTTAGTCTTCTCCCTTGCAAAAAGTCTAAACCACTGAAAAATAGGAACTATCCAAAACAGTATCATAAAAAACCAAGACCATATAAAAAAGAAAACCTAAAAAGAAATCTTAGGACAAAACTACCAATAGATCTCCTAAAATCAAAATTAACTTGTTTTAAATGTGGTAAACCTGGCTATATATCCAAATATTGCCGACTAAGAAAGAAAATCAAAACCCTAAATCTAGAAAAGTCAACCTTGTCAACCTTAGAACAACTTATAAATGATTCATCCACAGATAATGAAAGCCATTTCGAAGATGTGAATCAAATTCAAGAAGATGATGTTTTAAACAATAATTCTGAAGGAGATATTAATGTTATCATAAAAAAACATAATCTTTTGTTTGATATTATTAGTACTCTTCCTAATCCAGAGGAAAAGAAACATTATCTTAATGAATTCAAAAAGTTACTAGAAGACTAACTCTCATCTTCAACATCTCAACCACCAATCCTTACTAGCAAATACAATTTAACTAATACCCTTAAAAGATTCTCCAAGACATCTCACCCAACAACCCTCCAAGATCTTCAATATGAGGTAAATAATCTCAAACATAAGTTAGAACCCTTAAACTTCAATAAGAACATTTTAATTCAACCTTAGCTGAAATCCAAGTTCCAAATCCAGTAACTAAAGATGAGGAAGAAAATCAAGATGAAGATATATCTAAATTTGAACCATTTTTAAACCTTATTTCAAGGCTAGAACTCCAAAAGTTTTATATCAAAGTTAACATCAAAATTAACGAGTTTATCTTAGAACAAATTACCTTATTTGACATTAGAACATATTCCAACTGTATCCAAGAAGGGCTGATTTCCACCAAGTATTTTGAGAAAACTACTAAGTGTTTTAGCACTGCTAATGGTTCAAAATTAAAAGTCAAGTACAAAATTACGAATGCAATAGTAGTAAACTAAACTCTCCAGGTTCGTAGAAATAAAATTATTCTAAGAATACCTTTCATAAAAAGTTTGTTTCCCTTGCAAATTTTACATGAAAGAATAACCACCCAACACTTAGGAGAACCCATTCCTTTCGAGCAGTATGAGTGGAATGTAATGCCCTTTGGACTAAAAAATGCTCCCTCTGAATTTCAAAGAATTATGAATGACATCTTCAACCCTTATACCAAATTTATCATTGTTTATATTAATGATGTCCTAAAATTTTCCCAGACAATTAACCAACATTTTAGACATATTCATATTTTTATAAATATAATTAAAAGAAGTGGTCTTGCTGTCTCAAAAACAAAGATTAATCTTTTCCAAACAAAAATTTACAGGCATAAAAAATTATTGGATAAATATTTATGTTAATAAAAATGCAGAAATTGAACGAGGAATGCAAAGATTAGTAATTAACTATAAGCCTTTAAATGAAGCCCTCCAATGGATTAGATATCCTATTCCTAATAAAAAAGATTTGTTAAATAGGTTATAGGCAAAAATCTTTTCAAAATTTGACATGAAATCTGCATTTTGGCAGATTCAAATGCATGAGAAGGACAAATATAAAACTGCTTTCACAGTTCCTTTCGGGTAGTACGAGTGGAATGTAATGCCCTTTAGATTAAAAAATGCTCCCTCTGAATTTCAAAGAATTATGAATGACATCTTCAACCCTTATACCAAATTTATCATTGTTTATATTGATGATGTCCTAATATTTTCCTAGACAATTGACCAACATTTTAGACATATTCGTATTTTTATAAATATCATTAAAAGAAGTGGTCTTATTGTTTCAAAAACAAAGATTAATCTTTTCCAAACAAAAATTAGGTTTCTTGGTCATCATATTCATCAAGGAACTATTACCCAATTGAAAGAGCAATCCAATTTGCTAATAAATTTTCTGATCAAATTACTGACAAAACCCAACTCTAAAGATTCTTAGGATGCCTGAATTATGTAGGAGATTTTCTTCCTCAACTTAATAATCTCATAAAACCTCTTCATGATCGCCTAAAAAAGGATCCTCCTCCTTGGACAACTAAGCATACTGCAATAGTCCAATCAATTAAGTCCCAGGTAAAGCACCTTCCTTGTCTTTGCCTACCAAACCCCACAGCCTTTAAAATTGTTGAAACTGATGCTTCTGATATTGGCTATGGAGGCATCCTCAAGCAAAAAATTAATGATAAAGAAAGCATTATTGCATTTACTTCTAAACATTAGAATCTTGCACAACATAATTATTCTACCATCAAAAAAGAAATTTTATCAATTGTCTTATGCATTACAAAATTTCAAAGTGATTTATTAAATAAAAAATTTCTAGTTAGAATTGATTGTAAATCTGCAAAAGACATTTTGAAAAAAGATGTTAAAAACCTTGCATCCAAACAAATTTTTGCCAAATGGCAAGCAATTTTAAGTGCATTTGATTTTGAAATTGAATATATCAAAGGCTCTACAAACTCTTCCTGATTATCTTACTCGTGAATATTTACAGGGAGGATGAAAAAGAAAAAGAATACTAGCAAAGGAAAAAAGCAAACTCCAAGAAATTTCATCATCTGATGATGACAGCAAATTAGTTCTAAGCCCATCAAAATTAGGGTCTTCTACCCTTAAAATCAAGTCATCCACCTAAAAAACTGGATCTTCTACCCAATTAAAAGAAACTACCTTAAAGCCAACCCAAAAGGAGACAAAGGCATCCTATTCTTTTCCTATTGTAACCTTTCAAGGAATAGCATCCCCAGTCTTAGTCAAACTTCCAAATAAATCTTAGGCAGACATAGCCGAAGAGGACTCCAGTGACTAATCTCTAGATGATGAACAGCAATCTAGCCTTGCCCTAATCCGAATGATTGCCTCCATGAAAACACAAATTACAACCAATAAAAGGATTATCAAATAAGGTGAATCCTCAGTCAATCTTCCTCAACGAATTCCTCTTCAAACAGCTAAACCATCCAAAACCACTTATTTTCAAAAAGACACATTTATTAATATCATCCAAATGGAACCAGAATTCTGGGACAAAAACCCCAACATAATCTTCAGAAAAATATTCCCAAAGGACTTTCACTATTTACCAACTTTTTTAAACAAAACCCAAAAATTTTATGAGTTCATTTTAATGGATTCAGACTCAGTGGCAATCAAACACTATAGAGATAAAAGTGACACGAATACTTTTACTCACTCAACAATACAAATTTTGAAAGTGCTCTCCCTAAAAGACTGGAATTATGATCTAAACAAAATCATAAAATTTTCCCATAATTTTGACCCTATCTGTTATAATTACTGGGATTATAGAGATGCCTGGTTTAGTACTTTTTGGTATCAAAACAAGCTTTTTCGCCATTCCTGGTTAATTTACTTTAAACAAAATTTAAATTTTGTTTTCCCTCAGTAATTTCTAAAATGGTGGGAATTCTTTGGACCTAGTCCAGAAATTCTTCCTCTACAAATTACTGAAGGATTACAATTTTTTTCCTCAAAATTCAACATTGATGAAGATCCATTTCCTACTAATCTTCACTTCTTCAGCAAACTATTTTTAGCCAAGATCTTTTCTTGGCATTATAAGTATAACAAACAAAACAATCCAAATGTCTTGTTTCCCTTGCAAATCTCACACAAAGGAATAACCACCCAACACTTAGGAGAACCCATTACTTTCCACTTTGCCAAAAAACCTATTTTTAAAACACTAATTCCTATACAAATCAAAACAAAACAAATTAATTTCTTAAAAGGAGAAATGTCTTTTGAGAAAATTAATTCCCAACTTTCTCATACCACAATCCAACAAAAGATTTTAACCCTATTAACCCAAATTCAAAATTCTATTTGTTCTGACCTCCCTAATGCTTTTTGGGAAAGAAAAAACCATATTGTAAAACTTTCTTATGAAAAAGATTTTCATGAATGAAATATTCCCACTTATATATATATATATATATATATATATATATATATATATATATATATATATATATATATATATATATATATATATGCGCTAAGCATGGTGAGAATAAGATTCGCATGTTTGAATAATGTATATATATAAAATATATATGTGTGTTAAGCATGGCATGAAATTCATGCGATACGATTGACAAATCTAATCCTAGCATGTTATATTCTAATTGAATAATAAAATTCAAAATATCTTGTTACCGATCATGACTATTGGAATATTCATATTGTATAGATATATTTGTGATTTGTTTTCATGGATAGGTATGGTGCATGGTGTGGCCCTAGGTTTTATTACATGGTTTTGTAATTCTAAATACAGCCTACGTGTCGTGTCTCTCTCTATTATCTCTTGATGTGTATTCTCTTCTCATCTCACTTCCCTTGAATATAACTCGAGGTTTCTTTATAAAATATGTGTAATTTTGGTGGAGAATTGACACAAGGAGCAAGTTCATACCCACATGTGATGTATAAGTTGAGGATTTGAAAACCTTTTTTTTTCTTTTTCTTAAAGGTGTCCTCCATTGGCTTGGGAGGACATAGGTTAGATAGGCCATGCTATGTCACATTTTTTTTTCTGCATTATTATTTGATGAGATCATTTATATATGCATATGAGATGCCATGTATAGTAGTGATGCAAGTTCATGTGATGATTAAAGGAATGATGAAATAATAAATAAATAAAATCCCTCACTTAAATGTTAAGTCAAATGCCACCCATTAATGAACATCTGTCAAGGTTTCGATTATCGAATGTAGGATTTATCAAAGCAGGATGCACTTGGGTTATCTTAGCAAGATAGTTTTGGATAATGGTGTTACCTATAAAGTTCAAAGATGGTTCAATTTAATTTGGACTATCAAAATAGTTTTGGGTCTCATGGCATAAGATGGGATTAAATATGCCAGAACATATGATGTCAGAATCTCATAAAGGTCTAAGAGTTACATGAGATGTAATTGTAAAGGGTTACCTTATAACACCCTAAAATTAATTAAAGTGTTAATAATATATTTAGACTAATTAAGAATAATTATTATGGAATAATTAGGTAAGCTATATGAATAGAAATTTATAGAGAAATAAATTATTAATATGGGTTTAAGATTTCAATTAGATTAAAGCTTAATTTGGACCCAAAAAAAATTAATTTGAGTAAGATATATATAAGGATTTACGGAGGCCTAATGATTTTAGTTTTAAGCCCAACTCCTTATCATGAAACTTGGGCCAAGAGAGATCAACTAGCAATGGCCTAATTTGATTTAGTAGAATAGAGGCTCACGACCCAATTTACATAAGCTCTTATAATTGACCCAACACACATTATGCAGACCCAAATTAGATTGACTCTTGGAACTTGGCCTGACTCTATCAAATTGCTGTAGCCTAACTTATAAGATAAGGCCCAACAAGTATAAAAATCTAAGCTCACAAGAAATTGGGCTATTGGGTCAGCACATCCTACTTTTAGCTCTAAACTTTTTGTAACCTATTCTTTAAACCATAGCCCAATTACTAGAAACAAGCCCAATTGGACCTTGGGCTGATGGGTTAGCCCATTTCTCATTAAAAACCCTAAAGGTTCAGTAGCCACACCTATTTGGAAGAGTAAAACACTTGGTTCTGCAGAAGGAAAACCCTATTTTCACACCTTGAGGAAAGACTAGGGTTGCCATCACTATTTTGGCCCTATTTCTCCCACTTAGAGCAAGATTCAGCTAAGGTAACCTTTATATGACTTCATCCTCTCTTCTTCCTCTTCGATTTGGCTCGATTGGTCTTTTATTTGGAGCATTTTTATTTTCCACCCAAAACTGAAACTTGTTGTTTGGTGATTCCATAGTGGATTTTCAGAGGTTGAAGCTATGGGTGTTGTTAAGTGAGTATCTTCTTCCCATTTTGATGCATTTTTTGTTAGTTTAAGACCCCTATAGTTAACTTATGATATGGGCTTTGGTTTCATGTGAAATTTCCCAGAAATTGGAGTGAACTATGGTGGTTTCTGATGTGAGAAAGTTGGAACCCAAAATTAAAATCTATTGGTAGTTAGGTGAATAACCTTTAGATAGTCATTAGCAGTTCAACTCTTTGGGTATCTGATTTGTTACTAGAAATGATGATAATTATACTTGTTATAGGCTTGATGTGCATTTGGACTTTAATGGTAGCTAGAGGAAGAGTAATTGGCTTCATTAAGGTAACTGGAGTTATTTTCCTAATTCCATGTATATGCTCATGTTAATCTGTTATTTGTTACACATGCTTGATTTTGAAATGCTAAATGACTGGTTGACTACTTGATTGTTATTGTAATTGGACCTTGTGAGTCTATGGTGGAGCTGTGGTGCAACTGCCACTCGTGCATGTATTTCGATCGAGCATCGCGTTGTAATCAGACCCCATATGCACTGAGCCCTAGTTGTGCTCATTATGGAGTAGGTGCTATGGTTGGGCCTCTCCCAGTGTTATTGGCCATTAACATGTTGTGTATGATTGTTAGTATGGGACAGTAGTTATTGGTAGTTCAACTAATTTATTTGCGAATTGAATTGATGATTCTGGTATTGATGACATGAAATTACATTAGATTGATTGACTTGTACATATATATGGAAATTGCCTTTTGTTACTCAGATTGTATATCTCACCCCGTTGTGGGCTAACGTTTTCAGGGACTAGACCTCTTAGTTGCAAAGAGAAAATTAATTGAAGCTTATCAAATGGTTTGGTAGCACATAAGTTTAGGAGCCTTGTCAAATTGTATTGTAACTAGATTGCTAGTTTTGTATCATTGCTGCATTGTATCATGAGTTGTCAAGTATAGGGACTGTATATGTAATTTAATTATCAGGGGATTGAATATTATGATTGTAATTGGCTAATAATGGATAAGTGATTTGATCTTGTATGAAACCTTTAACGGAATGTGTATCAAATCGGAATGTGTATCAAATGTTGATTGGCAGTAGTGCATGAATTCTTGTTGCTATTACTCTATGGACTTGCTAATATAGGGTAGTTGGAGGAGTGGAAATTTACATTTAAGTTTTGAATTGGTAATGGTAGAATAGTTGGATGAATAGGGTAGATAAATACCATTAGAGTCATATAAAATGGGAGGAAGTGGTCCTAAAGTGTCCCTAAGAAAAGAATTGGAGTGCATGGGGTGAATTGTAGGAGATATAGTTACAGGAGGGAGTCATGCCACGGCTAGGAAGTCCACGCCATGGCCTGAAGAGTGATTGTGCCTCGCCGTTGCGCAAAGTGAAAAACTTAGTTTTCGAGCTCCAAGACCTAACTTAGCAGTGGCAGGAAGGTTCCAAGTCGCGGCGAGATCCCTAAACTCCCACCTTTAGCCTAGAAACCCCAATTTCTTTAATGGTAATGCTAGGAAGTGATATAGGAACACTTGTGGGTGGTTTTTGAGTGTTGAAACTGATGGATGGATGAATCAGAAACCCCTGATGATAGTGCAATTCCTTTTATGCATTCTCCCATTTATGGTTGTTTAGTTGATGACCCTAATAACATCAAGGTTCAAATTTCCCTATATTTTCTTAATATAATTAATTGTAATGACTCCAAATCTTGATCATTAATTATTAATCGTGTATTTAACCATAATTACCAGGATTAGAAGTTAGAGTCATCACATACCTACCTAAATAATTTAATTTTAAGCGTCTTGCCAAAGTAGACTTAGAATTAAGTGAAAAATAAGTCTTAGCCTACTAAAATATAATTGAGGGTCATTAATTTTGGTGGGAGTTTAACTAATTGAAATTTGCATATTTTATTATAAATAAATGACTACGAATAATATTTCTACATTATCATTGCGATCCATCCTTAAGAAAGATAAACTCAATTGAACTAACTTCCTTGACTGGTTCAAAAGCTTAAGAATTGTTCTCAAGCAAAAAAGAAAGATGGATGTCCTTGATGATCCCATTCTTGAGGAGCCACTAGCCAATGCTCCAAGAACTCATAAGAATGCATATAATAAGCACTTCAATGACTTTGTGGATGTAAGATGCCTAATGTAAGCTACCATGGTCCTAGAACTTCATAAGGATCTAGAACACATTGAGGCTTATGAGGTGATTGTATATCTTAAGAAAATGTTCTAACAATAGGCTAGGCAAGAGCGATTTAAGACTACCAAAGCCTTGCACTCCTACAAGATAGTTGAAGGAGGGTTAGTTAGCGCTCATGTTTTGAAAATGAAAAGCCATATTAATCATCTTGAGATGCTCGAATTTCCCATTAGCCAAGAGTTAACTACAGATTTGATCTTGAACTCACTCTCAGATAGTTATAACTAGTTTGTTATGAATTATAATATGAACAATATGGAGAAATTAGTTTTTGAGCTACATGGGATGCTTAAAATTACTGAGCAAAATATCATAAGAAAGCCCAGCCCAGTCTTAATGGTTCAAAAAGGCAAAAAGAATGAAAAAGAAAGGTAAAGGCAAGGGGAAGAGCTCATATAACAAGTTCAAGAAACAAGCCAAATCCAAGCCCAAGGCCAAGAAGGAAAAGCCTCCAAAAGAGGGAGTTTGCTTCTTTTACAATAAACCAGGTCATTGGAAGAGAAATTGCAAGCTCTACTTGAAACATTTGATGAAAAAGAAGGGTAGTGAGACTACTACTTCAGGTATTTATATTATAGAAATTAATCTTTCTATTTCTACTTCATAATTGTACACGGATCTCACATTTGTATAAATGTGCAGAGTCTCAAAAGGAGTAGGAAGTTACAAAAGGGTGAAATAGACCTACAAGTTAGAAATAAAGCAAGGGTTGCTACCTTAATCGTAGGAATCTTTGAGTTATCTTTACCCAGTAAGCTTTTGTTAGTTTTGAACAATTGCTATTATGTTCCTTCTTAGAGTAGAAACATTATTTCACTTTCTTATTTAGATAAAAAAGGTTTTACTTTTATTATTGGGAATGGTAAATACTCTATTTATTGTGATGACAATTTTTTTACGAATGGTGATTTGCATAATGGTCATTATTTCTTAAATCTTGAAGCACCCAATAATGAATTAATCTATAACATATCTAGTAAAAGAATCAAATCAAATGATTTGAATCCAACCTATCTATAGCATTATCGTCTAGGCCATATAAATGAGAAGCACATATCAAAATTCCATCAAGATAGATTGCTGAGCTCATTTGACACTTGTGAATTTTGTTTATTAGGAAAGATGACCAAGGTGCCTTTTACTAGTCAAAGTGTAATACCATATATATCTAACCCCATTCTTGGCATTCATAAGCTTCATATCATCATGTTCATAAGAGCACATGGAAAAGGAACCAATAATAATGCATTTAATCACATTATGTCATGCTTAAAAATTCACAATTAGTGTCACGTGGACTGTGTGGGTTCATACCATGCATCTTTATATTTAAATATATCATTACTACTCATTTGCATCACAAAATCTTGCTTATGAGCCAAGGAAACCGAAATGGAGCATAAATTGAACTTATTGAAATTCGGCCAGATTTGCCCTTATTTTGTCCAAAACTTTGGAAAATCATAACTAAATCTAGAAATATCAAAATCATGTAATCTTGGTCATTATGGAAAGCTTGGAATGTCTACTTCATGCTAAAAATATGTAAAGGTCATAAAATCCCACACATAGAGCGTTTGACATGCGAAATATTCTGGAGGTCGGACTGGGTCCTGATGCTGTCATAATTTATTGATATGAACTTCAAAAATGTCCAATTAATTTCACAAAATTCCAATTTGAGTGAATGATACCAATCTAGAAAGATGAGGGTGTTAGCTAGAAGGAAAAAATAACTCTAGACCAATTCAATCTTTCCCATATCTTGAATTTTGATCAAACAGTGACTAAGGTCTAGTTGGATGCCTGACACTAGACTGAATCTTTGAAAATCATATCCCCCTCTCTAGACATCCAAATGGGGTGATTCTAGCTAGAACAAGTCACTTATAACCTTTAGTTTCTTTCTATAAAATTTTATGACAATTGGACTTCATTTGGGCCTCATGTGACAGAAAATAATTTTGGACCCAATATAACAGTGCATCAGACCATTTCAAGAATTTTGGCCAACTTTGAAAAATCACCAAATATTCTATAGATCTCCAAAAATTATAATCTTTAGCTTCTCAAAAAGATCTCAACATATTCTAATAGCATACCAAATCTCAAATCAAGAATAAATCATTTAGCTAAAAAGTGATATAAAGTTTCATTTTGGTCACTTTTGGCTCCATATAGGGTACCAAAATTGCCATTTAGCTTCCTTTGGGTCTTGGCACCTTTTAGACAAATCCAAAAGCATATTTAAGACTTAGAGGAGCTGCCCAAATAGTCCCAAACCATTTGCCTCTCATTTTGGCCTTTTCACCCTCACTTATACACATTACACCAAACTTTTCTCAAATGCATACATTGGCATAAACACTCAATTTATATTCTAGAATACATACACCATACTCATGCATTTAGCTATCACATAATATCATTTTTACATTTGTCCAAGGGGTCATAGACTATTTTCAATAATAATATATATCATGAAGTCTTATTATGAATTAAAAGACAAAAATCAAGCATAAGGCTGGCAATCTTTTTTCTTCAATGTGGTTGGCTCCCATTGCCATATCCTCTTGGTCCACCTAGCATATTAGGACATTTAAGAGGAAGGAGTAAGATTCAAGAATCTCAATAGCTCATCTCCCATTCTATCACACATAACATGTGCAAGCAAGTTTTATGAATGCATGTGTGTCTAACGTCCACGATCCGATCTGGTGGTACTATATAAGATAGATTATCCTGTGATTGCACATTTTCATATTTTATGACATGTGAGGGGTCGGGCTGGTATTTCTTTATTTGGAATACATTGTGTTTCTAGTTTAAGTTTGGAGGAAGGGCAAGTCTGTAGGCTACAAGTCCTACTTTGTTAAGAATTTGGAATGGACCTATATACTTTGAACTGAGCTTTTTACTCTTAATGGACCTACCTATCCCTGTGACTGAAGACACCCTCACAAAGACATGGTCTCCAACTTCAAACACGAATGGCCATCTACGTCTATCTGCATAACTCTTCTGTCTACTCTGGGCCGTTAAGAGTTTCTTCCTGATAGTCTCTATTTATCTGGAGGTTTGGTCCATTAATTCTAAGCCTATGAGGCTTCTTTCTCCTAACTCAATCTAACAAACTGGGGACCTACACTTCCTTCCATACAGTGCCTCATACAGTGCCATTTAGATACTTGCATGATAGTTATTATTATGGGCAAATTTTGCTAGAGGCAAGTATGTATCCCAATTTCCTTTCAATTCTAAAACACAAGCCCTCAGCATGTCTTCTAGGGTTTGGATGGTCTTCTTAGTCTGACCATCTGTTTGAGGGTGATATGCTGTACTGAATCTTAATTTAGTGCCTAATGCATCTTGTAATGATCTCTAAAAATTCAATGTGAATCTGGGATCTCTATCTGATACTATGCTCTTCGGCACACCATGTAGCCTTACTATCTCCCTGATATACAGCTGGGCTAACTTATCTAGGGTATAAGTGGCTCTAATTGCTAGAAAATGTGCTGACTTAGTTAATTTGTCCACTATTACCCATAGTGCATCATGCCTCGAGGATGTTCTAGGTAATCTCATAACAAAATATATTGTTATACTATCCTACTTCCACTCTGGGATGTCTAGGGGCCGAAGTAAGCTAGCTGGTTTCTAATGTTCAATCTTAACCTTCTGACATACTAAGTATCGGGAGACATATTCTGCTATATCTGTTTTCATCCTAGGCCACCAGAATATCTTTTTCAAATCATGGTATATCTTATTTCTACCTAGATGGATGGTATACTTACTCTTATGTGCCTCATCTAGTATTCTTTCTTTAATCTTTGCATTCTTGGACACATATAGTCTATCTCTGTATCTGACTATCCCTTCCTCGGACACATTAAATTCTGTAGGGTTGCCCTAGGATATCTGGCTCTTAATCTTCCTTATTTGCTCATCATTCTGTTGGGCTTCTCTAATCATGCTTCTCAGGTCATTCTCTATTCGGGTTTCACTCATTAGCAATTTCCCTGAATATACCTCACATAAGAGACTCATATCTCTAAATCTCTTGATCAACTCTTGCTCTTTAATCATCATACAAGCCATATGTATGGATTTTCTACTTAGAGCATCTGCTACCACATTAGCCTTTCCTGGGTGGTATTTTAAGGTAAAGTTATAGTCCTTTAAGAATTCTAACCACCGTCTCTGCCTCATATTCAATTCTTTTTAGTCAAATAGGTACTTAAGGCTTTTGTAGTCACTATAAATGTCTATGGCTGCTCCATACAAGTAGTGTCTCTATATCTTAAAGGAAAATATCACTGCGGCCAATTCTAAATCATGTGTGGGGTAATTTTTTTCATGAGGTTTTAATTGTCTAGATGCATAAGCTATTACTCAGCCCTTCTGCATGAGAACACACCCCAACCCCTTCTTAGAGGCATCACTGTATACTATAAACGTTTCTTTAGGGTTAAGGAGTACTAAAACTGGGGCCGTGATTAGCTTACATTTCAACTCTTGAAAACTTTGCTTATATTTCTCATCTCACATAAATGGTACATTCTTTCTGGTAAGCCTAGTCAGTGGTATTGCTATATGAGAAAAGCCCTGAATGAATCTCCTGTAATAGCCTACTAGACCCAGAAAGCTCCTGATCTCTGTCATTGTCTTAGGTCTCTCCCATTGTAACACTGCCTCTACCTTATGGAGATCTACTGCAACCCCTGCCTGAGAGATCACATGACCTAGAAATTGGACCTAAGTAAGCCAAAACTCACATTTACTTAATTTAGCATATAGTTTTTTCTCTCTTAGGGTCTCTAGGGCTAATCTCAGATGTTGCTCATGTTCTTCTCTACTTTTAGAATAAATGAGGATGTCATCTATAAAGACTACTACAAACTTATCTAGGTATGGCCTGAACACTTTGTTCATATAGTCCATAAACACTGCAGGTGTATTCGTTAACCCGAAGGGCATCACTAAGAATTCATAATGCCCATATCTAGTCCTGAAAATTGTCTTAAGAATATTTTCAGCCCTAATCCTAAGCTATGATACTCTGACCTGAGATCTATCTTGGAGAATATTGAAGCTCCTAATAACTGGTCCAGGAGGTCATCTATTCGGGGAAGAGGTTATTTATTCTTAATGATTATCTTATTGAGTTCCCTATAATTTATATATAGCCTAAGGCTTTCGTCTTTCTTCTTCACAAATAAGACTGGAGCTCCCCACGATGAGCTAAAAGCTCTTCTATTTGTTTTTTTTAACTCGGCTAGCTCAGTGGGAGTCATTCTGTATGGGGCCTTAGGCACTGGACCTGCCCCAGGTACAATATCTATAAGAAATTCTAATTCTCTCTTTAAGGGTAGGCCACTAATCTCTTTTGGGAATACCTCAGGGAACTCTCTCACTACTTGAATTTTCTCTATTCCCTCTTCTACCTTAACCTGGACTAAAAAGAAAACTAGGAACCCCTGGCAACCAAGCTCTAAGGATCTCTCAGCCTGGGAGGTGGTCATAACAGCTAGCTCAGTCCTAGTGCTAGGCATAGTCCTACATTCAAGCACAGTAATACATCTGCGACTACAATCTAGTGTGATATTGTTCACAGACATCCAGTTCATACCAATAATCAAATCAATATCAATGAGGGGCATACAAATCAAATCAAGTGTGGTATAACAATGATTAAACTGGACTACACAATTTAAGCAGGCATAAGAGGTTGTGGCTCTGTTTCTAGTGAGAGTGGATACATGCAAGTCATATGGTAATGTACACATATTCAGACCCAACCTCCTAGCACAGTCATATGATATGAAAGAATGGCTAGCGCCCGAATCAAATAATGCAGTTACAGAAAAATCATTTATTTTAATAGTACTTTGAATTAGACTCATGGACTGGCTAGCCTCTTACTGTGTCAGGGCGAAAACCGTACCCTGGGTCTGAGGTCTTAGTGCAAGAGCCATCTCCCTCTGTTGGGTTAACTGTTGTAGAGCCTAGGTGTAGTCCTTAGCCATGTGCCCTGGCCTACCACATCTGTAACAAACATTCTGCCCCGTGTAACATAGTTTATTCCTATGATTTCTACAACATTGGGGACAAGCTGTAGGAGCAGTACTGACTCTACTGGACCGAACTCTTCTCCTCTTGCTTCTTCTGCTCCACTAACTCTTACCACCTCTCTGGCTTGTCACGACAGCTTGTGAACCCTCTCGAGGTCTCTTAGGCTCAGGGAGGAGAAGGAGTGGTCTGGCACTGGAAGTAGGCTGCATCATCTTGAGATTTGTCTCTGTCACTCTGCACACCTCAACTAGGGTATTAAAGTGCCTGATTCTCTAGCACTACCCTATCTCTAATCTCAGGGAGCAAGCTCTTCTCTAACCTATCCACCCTTCATCTCTCATCATCATGTCTCTGTAGGTATGAGGAATATCTAGAGAGCTTGATAAACTTCGCCACATACTGGTCCATGGATATCCCCGGAGTCTGCTTAAACAGAATAAATTCGGATTCCTTCTCATCTCTGATGGAATCTGGGAAGTATTTCTCGTGGAATGCTTCGAGGAATGCCTCTTATGTGATCGGGGCATTCCTCGCTCTCAATATAGGCTCAGTGCCCTTCCACCAGTAAATTGCTTCTTTCTATAACTAGAATGCAGCCATCTTGGCTTTCTACTCATACGTGCATTCCATTACCTTGAAGATTTACTCTAGTTCCATAATTCAGGCCTCAGCTTTATCTGCATTCATCTCACCATCAAAGGTTGGAGGCCTAAATTTCCTGAACTATGTAATCACCTTTCTGGTCGAGGGTTGCTGCTGTGTAAGAGGCATTTGAGCTGGTGGAATCGGGGCAACAGCCTGCATGTGTGGCTGTGCATCTGAATGAGTCACCCCTGAATGCTGGGGACGGTCTGAGGGCTGTGGTGGCAGTGGCAGAAAAGGAGTAGGCCCTTGGCTGTCTCTCTCAACAAGCTGTGAACAAGCCATTCTTGAAGTTGCATAATCACAGCTTGTTGTTGATCCAAGTGAGCCATTATAGCTTGCAGGGCTCCAGCCACTGGATCACTGGGTTCGGCTCTATCCTCAGCACGAGCCTCTCTAGACTCTGGTCTAGCTGTTCTGGGGGGCCTGCCTCAACCTCTCCGTGTGTTCACCATATTTCTGAAACATCATAATGTAGTTTAGTATAAAAGGGGAACACACACCACCACACTACACTCAAATCATCCATAAACATCTCATATACAAGGGCAATCATATAATTTCAAGCCACAACTCAAAGCAATATACCTGAACCGATGCTCTAATACCAATAAATGTAATACCATATATATCTAACCCCATTCTTGGCATTCATAAGCTCCATATCATCATGTTCATAAGAGCACATGGAAAAGGAACCAACAATAATGGATTTAATCGCGTTACGTCATGCTTAAAAATTCACAATTGGTGTCACATGGACCGTGTGGGTTCATACTATGCATCTTTATATTTAAATACATCATTACTATCATTTGCATCACAAAATCTTGCTTATGAGCTAAGGAAACCGAAATGGAGCATAAATTGAACTTATTGAAATTCGGCCAGATTTGCCCCCATTCTATCCAAAATTTTGGAAAATCATAACTAAATCTAGAAATATCAAAATCATATAATCTTGGTCATTCTAGAAAGCTTGGTATGTCTACTTCATGCTAAAAATATGTACAAATCATAACATCCCACATACAGAGCATTTGACATGCGAAATCATGTAATCTTGGTCATTCTGGGTCCTGATGCTGTCACAATTTACTAATATGAACTTCAAAAATATCTAATTAATTCCACAAAATTTCAATTTGAGTAAATGATACCAATCTAGAAAGATGAGGGTGTTAGCTAGAAGGGAAAAATCACTCTAGACCGGTTCAAGCTCACCCAAACCCTGAATTTCGATCAAACAATGACTAAGGTCTGGTTGGACGCCTGACACTGGACTGAATTTTTGAAAAATCATATCTCCCTTTCTAGACAACCAAATGGGGTGATTCTAGTTGACACAAGTCACTTATAACCTCTAGTTTCTGCCTATAAGATTTCATGGCAATTGGACTTCATTTGTGCCTCATGTGACAGAAAATAATTTCGGACCCAATATAACAGTGCATCAAACCATTTCAAGAATTTTGGCCAACTTTGAAAAATCATCAAATATTCTATAGATCTTCAAAAATTATGATCTTTAGCTTTTCAAAAATCTCTCAACATATTCTAATAGCATACCAAATCTCAAATCAAGAATAAATCATTTAGCCTAAAAGTGATATAAAGTTCCATTTTGGTCACTTTTGGCTCTGTATAGGGTACCAAAATTGTCATTTGGCTTCTCTTGGGTCTTGGCCCCTTTTGGGCAAATCCAAAAGCATATTTAAGATTTGTGGGAGCTGCCCAAATGGTTCCAAATCATTTGCCTCTCATTTTGGCCTTTTCACCCTCACTGATACACATTACACCAAGCTTTTTTAAAATGCATACATTGGCATAAACACTCAATTTATATTCTAGAATACATACACCATACTCATGCATTTAGCTATCACATAATATCATTTTTACATTGTCCAAGGGGCCATAGACTATTTTCAATAATAATATATATCATGAAGTCTCATTATGTATCAAAAGAAAAAAATCAAGCATAAGGTAGGTAATCTTCTTTCTTCAATGTGGTTGGCTCCCATTGCCATGTCCACTTAGTCCACCTAGCATATTAGGACATTTAAGAGGAGGGAGTGAGATTCAAGAATCTTAATAGCGCATCTCCCATTTCATCACACATAATATGTGCAAGCAAGTTCTATGAATGCATGTGTGGAAAAAATAAAATTCATGAACATTTAAAATCAAGCTTGGCATAGAACCACATCATACAAGGCATTCAAGAGCTCACCAAGTTTTTGGATTGGCCTCACACTTCTTTCCATGGTATTTAGACTTGCCTCACTCATTCTTTGAAATCTTTGGACTCAACCACACTCTTTGGGAGTCCACTTTGCTTTTTGGAGACTCTTTACTTTGTCTCAACCAAGCTCAAGGGTTTTTGGCGCATCCTTACCATGGTGAAGAGTTCTTGGCCTCCCCACACTTAAGCAAGCTCAACCATACATTATATATTCATTTAAAAGTATAATGTGGCATCAAGAGTCATGGTATATAAGAGCATGCTAGCATACTTTTCATAGCTTGAAAATAGACATACACACATTCTAAAACAAGCTAAACACAGATCCATGCATGAGAGAAGGTGGAGAGAGCTACCTTATACAAATCTACAAACTTTTCTCCTTAGATTTCCCTCCTTTGCCTTGGCTATACACCCACAATTTAGTGGAGATGGTTTCTCTTGGCCTAGATATGATTTAAGAGAGCTAATTAGGTTCATGAAATATATTCTAAAGCTATACAATTTGCTTAAGCCCTAGATTACTCTATAGGCTTCATTATGGTCCATAATGATGCCTAATGAAGCAAAAATCCTTAAATAACTTATAGGCCTTATTCTTTCCTCTTAATTATGATTCTTGACTCCTTTTAAGCCTCTTGGAGCCACCACACCCTTAAAACAAAAGGCCTAGTACCATGTTGCTTCTTTAGGTCATAATATGAAACCTATAACCCCAATTCACTTTCCTTGAGTTCTAAATTTTTCCTAAAGCCTCTACTCATCTTCACTCATCACATATGACTCAAAAATGGGTTTAAAAAAATTTAAAACTCTCCCTAGGTGCCTTATCCCTTTTTGGTCGAGACATGGGAGCATTTGGCCTTCCATAGGGTTTTGTTTGTTTTTATAAAGGAAGAGGCATACAGGGGACCTCTTAGGGATCTTAGGAGTATGTTTAAACATTCAATTAAGCTTAAGAATATTCATATTAAATTAGATTTGCAAGGGAGCATTTGGATCCTTAATGGTTCCATCTTGTTTCTTAATGCTCCTTTCTTGATTCTGTTAGTTCCTTCTTGATCCTTGCCATCTAAAACCTCTAATCCCTCCATAAATTAGATAGAACACAGCCCCTCAAGAATGGGCCCTTGGCTGAATGAAATTGGCAAGGGTGAGGGGGAGGAAGAAGCTACCAAATAGTGGAGATTTTACTTTACTTTCTTAGTTCCTTTAGCTTGTTTTTCCACTTGGTTGGCTTGCTCCCTCAGATTTTGAAATTCCCCTCTTTGTTCTACCCCCAAAACAGCACCAAACTCTCCATTAAAACCATAGAAAGAAAGCTTGAGAGGAGAGGAGCAAGTTTCAAGAAGGAAGGATATGGAATTTCTTAAAAGTTTTTACCTTTTTTTTGAATTTCTTTCTCCAAAATCCTCCTTCTCTTGTGTGCCTAAGAAGCTGGAGTTTTCTCTGAAAATGGGTAAAAGCAAGTTGGTTTACTGAAGGAGAGACAGAACGTGAGTTATAAAGAAAATTTTGGAAGCTTCTTTTAACACTTTAATTTCATTTTTGCCCTTCATTCTTTGCATTTTCGTTTCTCCTTTGTTTTAGCTCCTTTTTTAGAACCATCTTTTTCATCATAACAAATAGGTTCTCAATTTAATAAAATACCTTTAGAATTACTCAAATCAGAGCTAAAACCTTCCTGAACGAATCGGTCAAAATTCAGATCAACTAATGTCGGAAAGAGTACACTGGAGGGGCTTTATCGGTCCCAGAACTTCCCATGATTTTTGGGGCCTCTGAAAACCCTGAACAATTTAAAATTTCCATTTAAAAATCCCTCCTAGGTGCTTTTCCAAATTTACACTTATTTACAAAAATGCCACTAGCATTTTGGCAAATTTTTTGAATCACACCAACCCCAGTTTCTAGGCAAATCAAGGCTCAAATCCTCATTTTTTATTATTTAAAATTTTATCCAAATTTTATTTGGCCTTAAATCACTCATATCCGGGAGCTTGCTTTTCAAACCAGCCCGTTTCGATATTTTTACAATGTACCGGGCGTTATACAAAGTGAGAGGGCTATTGATTTATTAAGGTTGATACATACAGATGTATGTAATCCACTAAACACTGCTACCAGAGAAGGATACCAGTACTTCATTACCTTTATAAATGATTTCAGTAAATATGGCTATGTCTATCTGATGAAACATAAGTCTGAGTCTTTTGAAATGTTTAAAATTTTTTAAAATGAAGTACAAAATCAACTTGATAGAAATATCAAGACACTTCGATCTGATCGAGATGGAGAATATTTCAGTTAAAAATTCAGAAACAGTCACATTCACATTAAATCGTATTCCATCTAAAGTGGTTTTAAAGACACCATATGAGATGTAAACTGGGAAGAGGCCCAGTTTGTCTTTCCTCAAAATTTAGGGATGTGAGGCGTATGTCAAGTAATAATAGATGTATGTGATCTACTAAACACTGCTGCTAGAGGAGGATACACGTACTTCATTACCTTTATAGATGATTTTAGTAGATATGGCTATGTTTATCTGATGAAACATAAGTCTGAGTCTTTTGAAATGTTTAAAATTTTTTAGAATAAAGTGCAAAATCAACTTGGTAGAAATATCAAGACACTTCGATTTGATCGAGGTGGAGAATATTTAAGCCAAGAATTCATTGACCATCTTAGGAGTTGTGGGATCGTCTCACAACTAACTTTACCAGGAACACTACAATGGAATGGTGTTTTTAAAAAGAGGAATCGAACGCTATTGGATATGGTTCAATCCATGATGAGTTAGACAAATCTTCCACTATCCTTTTGGGGTCATGCCTTAGAAACAGTCGTGTTCACATTAAATTGTATTCCATCTAAAGTGGTTCTAAAGACACCATATGAGATGTGGATTAAGAAGAGGCCCAGTTTGTCTTTCCTCAAAATTTGGGGATGCGAGGCATATGTCAAGCAACAAGCCTTAGACAAGTTAGCACCCAAATCTATAAAATACCTTTTTGTGAATTATCCCAAAGAAATTAAAGGATATCACCTCTACTATCCCCCTAATAACAAAGTGTTTGTTACTTAGAATGGTATTTTTCTGAAAAGAAAATTCATATCCAAAAGAACCAGTAGGAGAAAGGTGCATCTCGAAGAAGTTTGAGAAGTACAAAATGGCATTAACCTAGAGATAGACAATCAAGGAGACTCACAAGAAGTTGTTAAGCCTACTCAGGTAACACAAGGCTCGCGAAAGTCTAATAGGGCACGACGCCAATTAGAGATATATAAATTTCTTATGATTGAAAGTCGTGAAGTGTTGCTCATAGAACAAGATGAGCAAACTACCTATCAAGAAGCTATTATAGGACTAGATTTTGAGTTGTGGCTAGATGCCATGAAATCCAAAATACAATCCATGTATGATAATCAAGTTTGGACCTTGATTGATCCATCTGAAGGTATTAAAACCATTGAGTATAAATGGGTTTTTAAGAAGAAAACCAACATGGATAGCAAAATACATACTTTTAAAACATGATTGGTTGCAAAAGTATTCAAACAAACCTATGCTAAAGATTATGATAAAACCTTTTCAACAGTTGCTATGATTAAGTCAATCAGGATCCTTCTTACCATAGCCACATATTATGACTATGAAATTTGGCATATGGACGTCAAAACTATGTTTCTTAATGGAAACCTACTTAAGGATGTGCACATGACACATACTTGAAGGTTTTGTTCGTCCATAGGATAATGGGAAAGTTTGCAAGCTTCAAAGATTCATTTATAGATTGAAGCAAGCATCTTGGAGTTGGAATATTCATTTTGATGAAATAGTCAAATAGTTTGGTTTCATCCAAAATAAAAATAAACCTTGTGTTTATAAGAAGTTTAGTGGGAGCGCAATTGTGTTTTTAGTATTATATGTTGATGACATTTTACTTATTAGAAACGACATTCTTACCTTGCAAAATATCAAAACTTGGTTGGGAAAATGTTTCTCAATGAAAGAAGTAGGAAAGGTAAATTATATCTTAGAGATTAGGATCTATGGAGATAGATTCAAAAGGATGATTGGCCTACGTTAAAGCGTATATATAGACAAGGTATTGCATAGATTCAATTTGCAAGATTCCAAGAGGGAATACATACCAATATCTCATGGCATCAATCCCTGCAAAATTGAGTGTCCTAGTACACATGATGAGTGAGATTGTATAAGCAAGGTTCTATATGCTTGAGCCGTTAGATCCATTATGTATGCCATATTGTGCACTCGACTGGATGTTTCGTATACCTTGAATGTGACCAGTAGATACCAATCAAATCCAGGTGAAAGTCACTGGACAGCTGTCAAAAACATCTTTAAGTACTTGAGAAGGACTAAAGATGCATTCTTAATATAGGGAGGATTGGAAGATGAGCTTACTTTTAAAGGTTACACAGATGCAAGTTTTCAATCCGATAAAGATGATTTTAGATCGCAATCAGGATTTGTGTTCATTTTGAATGGTGGTGTAGTAAGTTGGAAGAGTTCTAAACAAAGTACAATAGCGGATCCTACAACAGAGGCTGAGTACATAACAGCATCAAATGCAGTTAAGGAGGCTGTTTGGATCAAGAAGCTCATTATTGAGCTAGAAGTTATACCTAGCATTTCAAATCTAATAAATTTGTTTTGTGATAACAATGGTGTGATTGTACAGGCTAAAGAGCCCAGATCACATCAAAGGTCCAAACATATACTCAGACGTTATCACCTTATTCGAGAAATTATTGAAAGAAGGGATGTTAAGATATATAAAGTACTAACAAATGACAATGTTGCTGATCCTCTTACAAAACCTCTAGCACAAGCAAAATATGAGCATCGTGTTAGGTCATTAGGCATTAGATACATGCACGATTGGGCCTAGTGCAATTGGAAGGTTGTTAGAGATTGTGCCTTAGGCCTATAAATTTAATTGTGAACATTGTCTTGATTTAATGAAAGAGTTTTATTATTATTATATTATTTTCATATTTGCCATATAATAAGATCCTTGGGTAATTATAATTATCCTAAATGTCCTTAGTCGATTATCATTGTGGAAATAATAATGAATTAAGACTAGTATGATTTTGATTGATGATCATGAGATGATCATATATGTAGATACAAATCAAAGTTATAGGCACTTGTTAGGGACCAAGGTGCTAGATCGACCCATCATAAGATAGCTATATGGACTAGGTAATAAGCATATCTCATTTATAGCCATATCACTGAGTCCTTATACCTGAGACCTCCATAGATTTCTACATGAGGATCATTGTACTTTGACATAATCAAAAGTCGCCTTTAATCGGGTGATCATAAAGGTTGTGATCAAATACAATAAGATCAATGCAGAGAAAGATAAATGGTCAAGATAAGATTTGTTTCTCTTGTAGAGAGAGAGATATTTTTAGGCCCCTCTATAAGTAAGACTGAAAAATACATGGTCATGCTAAAATGAAAGGAGTTTCGTTTGTTTTGACAATCTACTTAGAGATCAAGAAAACATGGTCAAGTGATGCAAGGATGACATCTACATGCCTTGTACTTGACCTGGATATCGTGTGACAAATAAGACTTGACATGGGCTCTAGCATAGGTTGCATCAGATCATCGATCCTCATATAATTTGGGTAGTCATAATGTTTTGCTAGAAGCCACTTATAACTTGTAGGTTAAAAGAAATTTTGGGCCTACTGCCAACATTATATAGGTTTATAGGGTCGCACACAAAAATAGGCCAACATGAGCTAAAATGTCTAGATTCATTGAATCTAAAAGGTGTCTAGATTCAATAAATGTCCAAATTCATTGAACCTAGAAAGGCATCTAGATTCAATGAATGTAATGTTCACATTCGATGTATTTACTCTCTAAATTATTTCCTATTTCGAATAGGAGATTATCATATTTTTTTGTTAAGATAATATATTCTCTCTTGATAAGGTGGTAGACAAATTTAATATATATTAATTTTCAAATTTGAAATCTAATAAGTTTAAATTTTATTTAAACTTTAATTTCAAAATTAATTACCTAATAAGTTTAAATTCGATTTAAACTATAATAGATATATATTTAATATATTTGAATTAATTTTAAAATTATTACCTGATAAGTTTAAATTTAATTTAAACTATAATTTAATATTAATTTTGGCTTGGAGACTAAGCAAATCTCTCTTATAAAAAGGGGTGCTAGGGTTTCTTATGAGAGATAATTTTTAGTCGCAGTAGTACACCACCTAAGAGAGAAAAAGAGACAACTTCTGCCATACACTAGAGAAGTCGTGTGATTTTATGGACGAGCTTGGAGAAGGACATTCATATAAGGTGGTGCTAGCACACCATTCATGTTGGAAATCCCATTCGTGTGGATATCGATAAAGGGTGTTGGTTCGCAAAAAGCAATATCTAAAGATCCAAACCTGATTATTTTGAAGGAAAGATAAAGTTTTTTTTTTTTTTGCGCTAGAGGTATAATTCTTCTACTTTACTTTGGTTTAAGCAAACATGATGGATCCATGGGAGGGATTTTTTTTTGCATGCTCCATTTAATTTTTCCACTGAGTGTCTACAAATCCCAACAGAAAAGTGATGCAGAAAAGCCAATGTATTCTGGCTATACTAAATTCACAAAATTGTGAGCGATATTGAAGTTGTACCACTTTCATATCAATTCATTGGTTTCAATTTCATACTTCAAATTTTCAACTATGGAATTATGCATACAACTACATCATTCTCTTATAGGGATGTTTTAATGTCTAATAGCTTTTTGTTTATATTGCTACATCGATACTTGTAAAATAAAAGCAGTTCATCTTTAGATTGAAGGTTTGCTTCTCATATGGTCATACTGGCTAAAAACTTACAACATGTTTATGTATAGCATGCTTCTCATAGTAAGAACTATTTACCATAATTGTTAGGAGTACAATGTCCTGTAAAGTTGATGTTACCAACATCTTTTTTGATACTACATTATACAACTTTAATGTTATCAACTCTTTTCTTATGATTGATAACCACGGCTTGGAATTAAACTTATTCAAATGCCTTCTTTCTCCAAATGTACTTATCCAATTACTTAATATTAAACCTTATTATTAAGAGTGCAGCAATTATTATTAGGGGAAAAATAAAGTAAGTACCCATGAGATAACTAATATCAATAAATAACTATAGATTTTAGAGCTTGGAAGGTCACCTACAATGTTTGAATTTTTTAAACACACATATTATGATGAGGCAATTGGTCAATTTGTGGACCATAGGGCAGTTGAAGTTTATGTATGTATATGTTTATCTTTTCTTTTCTCACTAAGATTATGTTGAAAGCTGGAGGCCTAACTAGCTATACTATGACTCTTATTTTTTGTTTTGACTATAACTAGACTTATGCTGATAGCCGGAGACCTAACTAGTTATAGTATGAGTCTTGTTTTTTTGTTTTGATTATGACTAGACTTGTGCTGGTAGCTAGAAAGCTAACTAGCTGTAGTGTGAGTCTTTATTTTTTATTTTGATTATCACTGGACTTATGTTGACTGTCAGAGGCCTAGCTAACTATAGTGTGAATCTTAATTTTTTTTGTTTTAATTATAATTGGACTTGTGCTGATAGCCGAAGACCTGACTAACTATAGTGTGAATCTTTATTTTTAGTTTTGATTGTTACTAGACTTTCGCTAATGGCTAGAGGCCTAACTTATTATAGTATAAATCTATATTTTTTGTTTTAATTATCACTAGATTTGTGCTGACCGCCGGAGGCCTAACTAGCTATAGTATGAGTCTTGTTTTTTTGTTTTGATTATAACTGGACTTATGTTGATGGCCAAAGGTTTGATTAGCTATAATGTGAGTCTTTATTTTTGGTTTTGATTGACACTGGACTTGTACTGACGGCCGAAGGCCTAACTTGCTGTATAGTGAGTATTTATTTTTTGTTTTGATTGTCACTAAACTTGTACTAATGGCAGGCCTGACTAGCTGTAGTGTAAGTCTTAATTTTTTATTTTGATTGTAACTGGACTTTTGTTGATGGCCAAAAGCCTAACTAATTGTAGTGTGAGTCTTTATTTTTAGTTTTTATCGTTGCTGGACTTGTGTTGATAGCCTAAGGCTTAACTAGCTACAGGAGTCTTCATTTTTTAATTTGTCACTGCAATTATGTGATCTTTTATTCAATATTTTTTACTTATTTAATTGCTCTGTGGTTATCAACATCATTGCATATTCTTTTCATACACATAATTGTGTAATTTCAATATTTGATAGCTTTGATTGTTATGGCTAAATATATTTATAATTTCAAGATACTTATTCTTTATTATATAATCATGCTTCATGTTGATACTATATAACAAAAAATATGCTTAAACACATGCCTACATTTGGTTTTGGATGCATTATCATTGTTTTTTTTATTGTAAGATTGTTTTTCTTTGTGTCCTTTAACTGGCTGATTATTTAAGGCTTAAGAATGCCATAGTTTTTACTCAGGACTCAACAGGCATGGCATCAAATGATATAAAAGATGATGATGAAGTCGTCTTATGGTTAGAGACTGCAAGTAGTAAGAATAAGAAGGGTCACATCTTGGGGGAAGGATTTGAGGCTCATAATATTGATAGTACCTATTCTTGTGGGACCTCTTCTTTCGTTCATAACTTAGGACTTTATCTAGATTTTGAAGAGAAATTACGCAAGAGGATTGCCATAAAGATAACACCTTTAAGATAGGAAAACCAAAAGTTAGAGAGTAAAATCAACGTATAACAAAGCAGCATCAACAAATCTTATCTATGCTAAACTAGTATCAGTAAACACTCAATAGGCTAGGAGGAGAAAGAGGTTAGGAGAAAGTTGAAAAATGGGGGAAGAGGTGCGAAAATGACGTCCAAGGCTTTTCTAACGCTTATATTGTTTTGATTGATATTTTAAAAAATCACTTTGGCCCAAAAATTACAATTTGACCCCGTACTTATTTTTATTTTCGCAAGTCAGTTCCTAAAGTCTTAGTTTAGACGATCTTCCTATTCAATGTATTTTCTAGTAATGTATTAATAAAATGTTGATAATAACCTCATTAGGTGCTGTTAGTGAAATGTTTAATTTCTAATAACAGCTTACTCTGTGTTAGTGACATTTCTTACAAGTTTGTGTTCTTCTCAAATGTGCTAGTAACCTTTTCTCTAATATAATAGTAACATCTTTCTAACATGCATGTAACCTTTTTCCAATATACTAGTGACGTCTTTTTAACATGCTAATAATGAAACATAAGGCCATTACAAGTCAAATAAGTCAAACATTAACCAAATATTAAGGCGGATTTGGGTAAAACTCAAATGTGTATATTTACAAGTGGGGCATATTTGCCTTACTTCATTACGCTCCCTTAAAAGTGAGTGTGTATGTATATTTAGTTCATTTATACTCTAGTATTTATTTAAATTTTAACATGATATTTGTGACAATTATCTTTGTGATTATTTTAATAATATGAAAGATAAATCGTTAATTAATTTAATCAATGCTTATAAGTTCATTTATTATTGATTTCATATGGGAATTATTTGATTAATTAAAAAAATCCAAATGATACAAATACAAATAAATCTTATAGTATAATTCAAAATTAACTTAAGGTAGAATACTATTAATAATTTAATAAGAAATTCTTTCTTACTAAAAAAAATATAAATAGTACAAATAAAAATACATGTTATAATTAATATTTTAAAAATCAAACCAATCATTAAATCGAGGAAAAGGTAGTTTATGATTTGATGGCCGAATTGTGGTCAAACCATAATTAAACTATTTTAATTAATTTATTTTAAAAATATATTCAATGTAATTTTAATGAAAATTTTATATGAACTTTTCATAGTATTATATTTAAACTTTGCACCATCGACTTTCATAACACAAGGTGGCATAATTGAAAGCGGCTAATTAAACTCTCATGAAGTGTGAGGTTTGATTTTGAGCTTTGCCATATTTTGTTTTCTATTAAATTAACTCCTTATTACAAGTTTTGTGCCATTTCTTGGAAGAAGAATAACTTGGATCGATTCAACTCCTTACCTCAATTCACAAGCATACCTACTTAATTGAACTCAATTATTGACTAAATTTAACAGGTTCTTAGACATTCTAATTTGCAGCCTCTTCTGGACCATATAATAGGCCAAGTTTTGCCATCATTGCTTATAATATATATAACTTATTATACTCAATTCCTTATAATACTATGAATGATTTGGTTTTTTTTAAAAAAAAAAAATCTTCACCCAATACCAATTCACAAGTAAAACTACCTAGTTGAACTTGATTTTTGATCAAATTTAACTAATTCTTGGACACTCCAGTTTACAACATCTTTTGGATTGGACATATTACATTTAATTTAATATAATACTATGAATGATTTGATTTTAAAAAAATCCTCACCCAATTCTAGTTCACAAGCAAACCTATCTAGTTTAACTCGATTTTTTATCAAATTTGACTAGTTCTTAGACACATTGATTTACAGCCTCTTTTGGACTAGATAACGTGTTAAGTTTTGCAATTACTAGTTATAATATATATAACTTGCTACACTCAAGTCAACATAATACTATGAATGGTTTGATGAAAAAAATTCTTTAATTACTAAAATCTCTCAATAGCATAATTTTCTATACTTAAACCTCATGAGGTTTAGGTATGAAGAATTAAAAATAAAAAAACCATTCAAAGAATAGAAAAAAAAAAAGTAAATGAGATAAGAATAAATAGTGAAAAACTCACCCTATGTCACCTCATTGCCATTCTTAATTATTAAGCTACCCTTGTTACCATATTAAAAATAAAATCATAATCAAAATAAAAAAGGAAGTAAAACAATGTTCAATATAATTGAACTTACCAAAGCAGAGGATGTCAATAAGTTTTAAAGAAACCTACCATAGAAATAAGGACTACTAGTGATGGAAAGAGTTTCTCCCACTTTTGAGCATGAAAACACTCTCCTCTCTCCTTTTTCCAAAATATTGTTGCTTTCTTGTCTCATTATTTGCCATGTTTATAAGACATGCTACTTATTTGTTATAATGTTTAATCAAAGTGGTGCATAGTTATGATGTCAGGCCCTAATGTAGGTGTAATTTTTTTTTTCTTGATATGACAATAATAGTAGTTATGTATTTTCAATTTTAAAGAAAACATATATTGTGCAAAAGATACTAAATTTATTAACAAAAAATAAATAATTGAGAAAGTTCTTGCATTATACATTAAATGACAACAGACAAAAGGATATTTTTGAAACTCGAGATATATCAACTACAATTTAACTAGACAATTATAATTAACTCTCAAAAATATAAATACACATATGTCACACATTTTTTTAAAATAAATTTTATTTTTAATATGTTTAAATATCTACAAATAATTAATTTAGTCATTTATATTTAAATGGTTAAACTTATTTAGAAATAATTAATTCATAAAATAATATCTTAACACTTCAAATCTCTTAAAACTAATAGATTTTCAAGTAAATGCATTTTACATACATTAAATAAATAAATAATGACATTCAATAAGAGTTACCAATATGGCCAAAAAATGATAATAAGACTTATTTGTAATATAGATGACTTAATACCCATATCTGTTGAAGAAAAATTCGACACATTTTATTTATGCATTTGAAGCTCACATAAAGTTTTGCTGCAGATTAAATTTATACACTTAGTATCGACAAATTTTTGAAGGAATTTAACTCAAAATTAAATTTTTTAAATACAAAATAAAACTCAAATATCTTTCTGCCATCAAATTTATCTAACAAAAATCTCCTTTTTATCTGGGCCGTGAAGCTTTTGGGGTAGGTAACGGCAGTAAGCAGAGCAGTCCCACGTCGTAGAATTTTGTTGGGCCACAATGCTCAAGCCCAACCCGGACGGGCCCAAATTAACCGGCCTAGCTCTCCTAAGCGCATCTCACAGCCTCCGACAGCCATGGTTATCTCATAACCTAAGACAAACTCTTTCACCAACACTTCCGTAACTATGATGGTAACCTCATAGCCACCGACAGTGTCCCAATTAATAAAGTGTCTCTTTCTTCGTTTTCATTTATCTTGAGTCCTGATAATGGCGGCGACTCTATCTCTTAGTTTGGGTACCAAAATGCACATGATAAATGCCATAAAGACAAAATCTTCAGCGGTTCTATACCATTATCCTTGCCCAGATGGTGCTTTTGCTGCTCTCGCTGCTCACCTTTACTTCAAAGCTACTTCTCTCCCTGCTTTCTTCTTCCCCAACACTGTCTATCGCCCCCTCAGGTTCAACACTTGACCCTTGCCTATCACATCTCTTCTCATTCTCAATCTTGGGTTTGCTAAACTTTTTTCCATTTCTTAAATTATCAGGGCAGAAGATCTTCCCCTGCATGAAATTGATGATCTTTACCTTCTGGATTTCGTGGGGCCTTCTGGGTTTGTTCAGGAAATCTCTGCCAAAGTTGGAACGTAGGTTCCTCTCCCATTTCCTGTATGTTTTGGCCTCCATTCATTATATGCTTATTTGAGGATGAAATTTATATTTCGCTTTCTCTAATTTTTCAACAATGTATTATGTTTTCTCATATGCAGAGTGGTCATTTTAGACCATCACAAGACTGCGCTTGAGAAGTTAGGTAGTGAGAGCTCAGTTGATAAGAATGTTATTAAAGTGATTGATATGGAGAGGAGTGGGGCTACAATTGCGTTTGATTACTTTAAAGAGAAGCTTATTTATTCTGATGCTGATGCTAACCATCAATCGGTGCTTAAGCAATTTGAGGGTGTCCGGCAACTTTATGATTACATTGAAGATGGAGACCTTTGGAGATGGAAACTTCAAAACAGCAAAGCTTTTAGCAGTGGTTTAAAAGATTTGAACATTGAATTTGACGCCGGGTTAAACCCTCTCTTGTTTGAGCAGGTGACTGTCAATATACTTGCCTTTGAATTGAAAATTTATTTTGGCACTTCTTTATTGGTTGGTGCCATCTAATTTAGATATTTGTAGGTTGTCTATCATTTTAAAGAGTTGCTAAAAGCATCGAGGTCCAAAAAAATGAAAAAGAAACCCCTCTTTTTAACCTAGAAATTTGTCCGTGAGTTCATTGTTCTGGTTCTACTTTCTTCTAAGGCTTCGGACATTTTATAATCGATTTGGCTCCTGGTTTCGATAGATTGTATTTGCCTTAATTGGAGTGACAGTTTTGTTTCTTTTGTTAATCCCAATTGCAAGGTATGAGACTTGAGTCCCACATTGAAAGTATAAGATTATACCAACTTCATGAGCAAACTTTTGGGCTGTGGCTCTTTTGTATTAGTTGGTATCAGAGGCTTCCACTACTTCCGGAGTATGAGATTAGAAAGTGTGGTGGAATGTTAAGATACCAACTACATATATGGAACTTGAGTCTCACATCTCCAACCTCTGGAGTTAGCTTTTAGGTTGTCGCACTCCTGCAAAGTTCAAATCAATTTTCTTTCCACACTATCTGTTTGGCCTCTGCTTATTATTAAAATTTAGAAGTTGTGTTTGCAATAAAGATAACAGGCCTACAATCGCATTTTGTATGATACCAGGATTTTTATAAGATAAATAACTAACCTAACTTCATACAGTATACCTACTAAACCTTCAGGGAGAGAAACCCCTTTACCTTCATGACATCCTGCCATTTCTCAGTTTTTTCTTAGTGTAGGAGAGTTGTATTGCTTAGATGTCATAAGTTTCTTAAATATGATTACTCTGTTGTTGACAAATTAGTGGCACAAGGGAGAGAGCTAATTGCCAATAGGTGAGGACATGAAATAAGAGAGGGAATAGGTCTGTTGCTGGAATAAGTGAAATACTGAAAGCAGTACTGGTGCCATTAAGTTGCATAACATCTCCTTGCTCTTTGACCTGTTGATACAGGTGGAAGCAATATCAACGTTAATAATCTGATGTACTGATATAGTTTATGTGTTTCATCTTTTTCACTTTGATTAAATGAATTTTGGAATACTTGAAAAATACATGATAATTTTCTGGATTTTGGCAGCTGCTGTCATTGAATGTGGATTCTGTAATTAATCAAGGCATGGTGAGCTTATCACACAGGCAAAAGTTAATAAATGATTGTCTCAGCCAGTCATACAAAATTGCACTCGGAGGTGGTGCATATGGCTCTTGCTTGGTATGGTTGTTGAATTTTTCTTTTAATATCTCTCTTTCTTCCCTTTAGAGATCCTTGTAGCCATATTTCTAACAGATTGTAGACACCCATCAGCAATTTGTTTCATTTTAAAATTATCATATTGATTATAATATATGGGAAAAGGATATGATGCATTAATACATGCTTTTAGTTTCATTCTAAACTTAAAAATTTGCTTTTGATGTAATTTGTCGATTACAAAATTGTATGCTTTTGTTTTTTCTTTTGCTCTTTAATGCATTACTAGATATGATTTGAGTCAAAGTATTGTTGCTTGTGCTATTTGTAGGCCGTAAATGCAGATGCTTCTCTTTCAGAGCTGAGAAGTGAATTGGGACATCAGTTAGCTAGTAAAAGCCAGAATCTGAAGTTGAGGTTTGTATCATTTCATTACATAATAAATTCCAAAGTCTTTAACATTAGGGTCCCCACCTCCAACCAACAATAAAGAAAGAAACTAGAGTCTTCATGCTGTAGTTCTCAATAATGCCAGAGATGATTTTCATTTTACTGCTAGTTAAAAGCGTATTGCTGCTATTATCTATACTTGTGCTTGGAAAATCCTTGTTGTAGTATTGTTGGCTATGACTTGCCTTAATCAGTTGATCTGATGATTTAAGGTATATTGACACCGGGGTAATGGATTATCTTATGCAATACAGGAACAGTTTATATGATTGGGTTTATATTTTCTCCTGAAGTCTTTCTTTTATAAAATATTTGTTTCATGAAAATAAAAGTAAAAATTCATAACAGTAAGAGGAATGAAGCATAAACATTGGGCTTTGTACGGTCATAAGGGGATTTAGTATGGATTTTTGTTGAGTTTTTTTTCCCCCTTTTTTTCTGTGAAGGTAGAATGTTATGAAGGGGAAGAAAGAGGAAGAAAAAGGGTAGGTAGGGGAAAAATCAAGAAAGAGCGCACAATAACCATGCAGTAAAAATTTCAAATATGCATAATTTTATTTGTCAGAGCCTCATATGTTTGGAGTACAACAGTCAGATGATTGTAAACTACTGGTTTTCTGATTGGAGTTTGGCTCAGTTTAGAATCTACTGTGTAAATAAACTTTAAAATTCCCAGAAATAGAGACCTAGAATTTCTAAAGAAATAGATAAACTTAATTAAGAAAATATGAAGCTGTTTTGCAAGGGTTTCAAGGGACTATTACCCTACACTGAGCAATCTTGCATTGGTAAATAAAAATTTATTCCATCAGTTTGTAGTCACATTGAGATGTCAGATCAGTGATGCATCCATTTCTCTTGTAGGGGTATTGGAGCTGTTGTATATAAAGTACCAGAGCTTGGAAATGACCAGATGCTAAAAGTAAGTCTGAGGAGTTTGGACAATGAAGATACAACTTCCATCTCTCAGGTTGCTTCTATATCATTATTGCTCATTGCATTGTATTTGCAGCTTGGAAACAAGGGTTCCATATTTATACCTTTTTTTGGTGCTTTATTAGGAACTTGGAGGTGGTGGACACAGAAATGCTAGCTCTTTCATATTAAGCTCAGAGCAATTTGAGCAATGGAAGGTGTGACTAGGACACTTGAGTTTACGCCACATGTTCTCTGTGCTAATCTGGAACTGTCACTTTGCGAAGCCAAGTGATTGTTGAGGTGGCTCTCTGTATGTGCAATTTTTAAATCTCCATTGAGTGTCAATGTAGTTGTTTCATGCAATGTAGATTAAATCCCAGTACCAATAAAACACAAATATTCTTATGTAGTCCCGCGCATCAACAGATAGGTTGACAAGACAGTCATAAATAAAACACATAAACAAGGTAGGTTTTACTTAAAAGTTATTTTTGTAGACCAAATTTACTTTTAGGGTATGTTTAGATTGAAAAGAATTGAATAAAAGGTAAAGGAAAAGAAATTTTCATTTAGATATTTTATATAATTATATTTAAATTATTTTTTTCTTAGAATATATTTGGATTACAGAGAATGGATAAAAATAGGAGGGGAAAAAATGTTTATATAAATTTAAATAAAAAATGTAAAACATTAAAAGTTTTCTTCCTTTTTCGTATCTTTCATTCTTTCCACCAAGTATCCTTTACAATTACCATGTGATCACAGAGGATGTAGTTACGCCAAAAAAAAAAAAAATTGGGGGGGGGGGGGGGGAGCGGGGGGTTGTTTTCTAGTTTTATGTCTAAAATTTTAAGTTTAAAGATAAAAATTGAAATGGAAAGGTTAAAAATTATAATTTTAAAAAAATTATACTTTAAAAATTTTAATCGTGAAGAAAATTCAAACACATTTATAAGTTTCTAGGTTTGAATTGTTTCTTTCATCACCTAGTGGTCTAATTATCTCATCTAAGCAGTGGAGAAAATTCATGTTTTTAATGACACGAATAACAAAAAACTAATTTAAACTGCATATTTGGTTTTGGTGACGAAGGCCAAAATAAAATATATTTGAACTTAAAGCCAATCCTTCAAATCTTTTCGGTTGCCGTACACTAAAATTACCCTTGGAAATGACAAAAAGATAACAATAATAAGGTTAACAATAATTGGGTATTTTTCTTTATTCCATAAGTAACACCCCGGATCACTCCATAAAATTTTTCCAGACCTTACACCAAGCCATCAGCCTGGGTTTGGGCATCCTTAAGATCGTCACCCAAAATTCCAAGATATCCTTGACTGTTATAATAATATTTAAAAAAATATATATCAAACCATCTTGACCAATGAAGCATACTAATATACAAAAAACCAAAAAGAAGAAGTCTTGCAAACAGTTGTATATATGTTTTTTGTTTTATGAATTCAGCTCAGGTTATTCCCCACCACCTATCTGGCCTGCCATTAGGTCACTGGCATATTAGTTTGTGAATGTAAAATGAGATACTTCGTCACAACCTGCCATGGCTGCATTAGAAGGATACCATGCATCGTCCGTAATGAATTGCATCCATGAATCATCTTTGTCTTCCTCCTCCAAGCATGAAGAAGATGCCCCAGCTACGTCTGGAGACATGGTTTCACTTTCATTAATATTCATGGTTTGCGAGCTCTCAATTAGTGTTAAACTACTCTGCCCTTGCTCTTCATTTTCAGAACAGATTCCATTCTTCTTGAACACACGGCACAGTGCATAAGTATCCTGCAAGGTAACCAAGCAGCTGATTGTTAAAGTGCTAAGAGAACTTGATGTGGACTTTTGTTAGTACGAGCAATTTTGGTCCTTAAAATATATTTGTTTGATCAGTTTAGTTATTGAAAGATAATTATCATTAAATCAGTCGAAATCTATTGAAAAACACATCATTTTGTGAACACTATTGACCTCATGTTAATAGAGATGTCCACGGGAACCAACTTTCTCTAATGTAAAATGCTAGTAGTTAACGTGGATGGTTAGCAACCATCTAGATGCCTTCTAATTAATGTGATGTTTGTCAAGCATTCAAACGGTTCACTGTCTTTATTCCTAAATCAGAACCTAAAACATCATATTTTTTGTTGTCAAGCATCCATATGGTGTTGTTAGCCATTCACATGAAGGACCAAAATAGTCATTATCTTTCAAGGACCAATCCGATGGCACTAGCATTTTTATGGACCAAAATGATAATTTACTCTATTAATTACTCTTCTCTTCTGCGTTAATAAACAAACTTTACAGCCTAGAAAAAGTACGAGTGAAAAATGTTTAGTGGGTCTATCCAATTTCAAATCTTTTCCTCATACTGCTTTTTGTTAGCCTATGCTGAAAAAGTCGGAACAGAGTAGTCAAAAATTGAGGCCTAAACAGATCTGCAAAAATGTGTTGCACCATAAAGGAAAAAATGTCATGTTTGGTGGAAACTAACATTCAAATGGTACTCCGGCCCCAAAAACAAAAATAAACAAAAAAACATTCAAAGAGTACTAAGGCTTGGTCAATGTGTCTTTTGTACTTTGCAGTAGTTGGACTTGTGATTATAAGCAGAAGCTTTAAGACATTCTGTTGAATTATATACTACATACTGTTGAATCTCCCTAGCTTAATCATGAGATTTTGCATAATTTTATTAATTTCTATTGAATTTTCTTTTCTTTTTCTTTTTAATTTCTCCCTTTCCAGGCAGTATCTATTGGTTTATTTTGGTGTTTGGGAATAAAGTAAAAAGTGGGCGACACAGAATGAAAGTGATGGAGAAGCAGCTACTTTATGAACTGCATAAGCCTTCAAATGGTCCTAGAATCTATAATCCTACATTATGAAGGATGAACGGATATCCAATAACAAAGACAAAAATATATAGAGTTTAAGAAGGCAACTTTTGTCTCATTACATTTATTTAAGGTTTAAACTATGGTGTCTTGTAAACTATTCAAAATCTATATCATTGTACCATGTGTAGTAAGTTGTCTCGTTACAATAACAAAAAAGAGGTATATATTGGAGTAAAGCAAGCAAGGAATATATCAACCATTTGTTTATTTGTACTTCTCCAACAAACAATTATAAAGGAGAGGTTTTTAAAAGGTCCCGTTTATAAAAAAATAAGTAAATTAAATTAATCATATAAATACATAAAAACATGTTAGAGATAGGTCTCACATAAAAATATTCTTTACATATTTATATAAATTTTTATAATTAGTTTGATTTATTTATCTTTTGTAAACTGAGTCTAATTAAAATTTTTTTTTAATATAAAGTTAGGTGAGAGAGAGGAAGAGAAGGAGAGAGGGAATAAAACTACTATAAAAGGGCAGACTTTTTCATGCACGTCATGCAGATCCCACGTTTCCCTACAGTTCTCACGCATATACCAGTTAATGCAGTTCTGCATATTACTTGCGCAACTTCAAGTTCTACTCTCTGTGACTGTTTTCTGGGGTGACTCTGGTTAAGTGAAGGAGAAAATATGTGAGGAACTGAAGCTATAGATTTCTTTTGTCTTTGGTGTAAAAGAGGGAGGTGAAAATAATGAAGGAAAAATGCTTTTGTGACTGTCTTAAGCATCGAACTTCGTGCTTTTTTTCAGGTCAAATATGTAGTGATGACAAGTGTATACACAAGCAAAAGAAAGTTCTGAAAGTTGTTAAAGGGTGAGTGTGGGACCTGTGGGCACCACCAAGGACTAGTTTTCAACACAAAAACATTTGCTTTTCTGAGATGTGACTCATGCATGTACTCTTTCTATAGCTTTTGGAATCTCCTACTAAATCTTCATGCTCATATTTTCTTATGTCTTTCACAACCTACCCCTCCTTCCTTCTCAGCTTCTCCATGCAAGTCCTGAAACTGAGATAACTGAATCCTAATCCTCTATGAAACATGGACACTTAAAAAAAATCGTATCCTAGTTAGACAAGTATTTGACATATGCATTTATTTCTATGCCCATACTTTAGCTTAGTTTATTCCATCACAATGGCTTCAAAATCTGAGGCAGAAAAAGTATTTGAGAGGGTTACTTGGTTATTTCTCTTGGACAAAGGGAGCTATGGCAACTTAGTAAATCTGCAGAAACCTGATATAGTACTGATCAATATAACTGGCTAGTATGTATTGATTTTTCAAGAAACTTAGTTGTAGAGATATCTATTATTAGGTTTGTCAATAAAAGCATCAGCATTAGCTCTTTTTAAAAAGCGTATATATTCATTAGAGAATTTGATAACAAACATTCGAAGAATATTGTTTACCTGCATTCCAGAAGTGTCCTCGCATTCTTTGTCATCAAGGCGATACTCATGCATAACCCAGTCAGTTCTGATGCCTTGAGGGGCTCTGCCTCTGTAGTAAACAAGAGTTTTCTTCATGCCAATGGGTCTGTTTTGGGAAGTGACCCTTCTGTCTTTGCCAGTAGACTTCCAGTATCCAGCTCGAGTGGCTCTGTTTGTTCTGAAACCATTGGGGTATTTCCTATCCCTGGGTCCAAAGAAGTACCACTCTGGGTCTCTACTTGGCAGAAATGACTTCTCTACCTCATCACAATGGCAAAAAAATGTCCCACCAAAATCAGCCAATTGAAGAATTTTCCCTAATTTTTGGTTCACATGATCAAATTATGCATCAAATACACTTAATTATGCTTCAGATCACACAAGGAAAAAATTGTATGGGAAGAAACACAAACAATCATGAAGGTAGTTCTTTTTCAGGTTCAAACTTATATATATATATATATATATATATATATCCTACTTTGAATGTTGATAATGGCATGCACTTTCCTGCATGGCATTATAGGCACAAAATTGTGCTTGAATGTGGATTTGGTGTGTGAGTGTGAGACTGACAAATGAGAAAGTGCAAGCCAATGTAGGAGACAAAACTACCTATGACCCAAATGAATTCTTCTGAAAAGTATTTTTTAAGAGTAAAATTTTAAATACATCAAGTAAATGTAAAGAAGTACATTCTTAAGATCATTCAAGGAGGGGATTTAATCTAAACAAACCCGAAGATATCCCCCAAAAAAAAAATACACCTAGTGAGGGAAATATGATCAAAATGAGTAAAAGGAGCAAATACAAAATGATACAGGGATGTTTGAAGTTGGGTGAGGTGAGAGAGAAGAAAAACCTGCAAGTTCCCATGGTTCACATTTGTAGAGATCAACCTCAGGGATGATGTCAAGTTCAATTTCTTGGCCATTGATCTTCCTCTTGAGATAATAATTGACAAGCTCTTCATCGGTCGGATGAAACCGAAAACCCGGTGGTAACCCGACCCGTGCCATATCCTTGCTTGCCTCCTCCCTTCTCTTCTTGTAGCTCTAGCTAGGTTTTGCAGATGGGAGACTCTTCACTCATCCCAAACCACCATTCTTTATATAAGAGACAAAAATAAAGGAACCAAAGTTCCTTATCTTTGAGTTTTTTTATCTTCTTTCTTTTTCTTTTAAAGATTTACAGATTCTGGCATAACGTTTGATACAAGCCTTTTATGTATATTTTCTTTTTCTTTTTTTATCACTAATACCCCTATATGTGTAGTTCCAATAACTTTGATTATGCATGCAAATCCAGCATGTATAATCCCATGCTTTCCAAATCATATTTATTTTAATTAATTGGCCTTTTTATTTCTTTTGCGAGAACATTTTCCAAGCAAAAGGAAGTCATGCCGTTGGCCAGGGAGAGACATCTTTTCTTTTAGACTTAGATATGTGTCGATAACTAGATCTGCCAATCATGGTGATGCAATGCTAGCAGACACCACTCTTTGCAGAATTAGAAAATTCATTTAACATTTTAAAAATTTTGTCCAATTCCTCAAGATAAAATTCTTGAAAGATTATGTCACATTAATTAATTTAATTTTACTGAGAGTATAACTTCTTTCTAATTTTTTTTCATCTATCTGCGCTATTTATATGACTATAGTCTATGGTATTTCAAAATGGTTTGAAGGAAAACGTTTGAGTAAGTAAAAATGACATGAACAAATATTGCATCCAGAAAAAGGAAATTCAAGCTTGCTTTGTTTGTGTTAAATTTTTACTGCCTTTCTTACATACAATGCATATCTACGTAGAGGGAGTATCTATTATTAGTTCATAGTTTCCACCCTATGAGAGCTGCCCCCTGAGTAATAGAGCACAAAAAATACCTATTTAAGAGATAGATACATTAGTTAGTGAGATTTTAAGAGTAAGTATATTTAACGTCGTGTTCTAATTTTTAGGATAAAAATTAAAGTGTAATTTTTATGTCTTTTTTATCACACTTTTCAATATAAAATTAAGAGTAAATTAAACAGACTTTTTTAAATTTTGTTGAAATTATATAAACTTCCCTTTTATTTTCAAAATATATGTAAATCTTCCCTAAAATTAAATGATGCCTTATATTGTAGTCTTATTCTAAATTTTTTTATTAAAATATCTTTAATTTAAAATTTTTTAGTTTAAAAAAATATGTATTTAAGTTAATAGAAAGTATTTTAATCAAAAAATTTAAAATTAAAAAGTGTACAAAAAACTTTTTGTTTATAAAAAAATTTGTATATATTTTTAAAAAAATTATGTTAAATTTTAACATAATTGAAGAAATATTTATATAGTTTACTTAAAAATTAAGCCAAAAATTTTATTACAACTAGATATCAAATGATTATAAATTTGTTCACATATAGTGTTTTAATGACGGAATTTGATAGGCATTACTGTCCTCATACGTTATTTACTGAGTAACTTAGACAGTCTTTTGGAGGCCTAATTGCATATTGATTTTATATTATAATGTGGATGACCAAATAGTTTATCAATTAATGAACTAGAAAAAGAAAACCGAAATATTAAATTAAACTCAAGATTTACATGAATCACTCGGAGCCTAACACATCCAAAAATCAACTTTCAAAATTGTGTGTGGGATCATCAATGTTGGAATCTGGTTACCAAATTGGGAAATGACAGCACATAAATAAAGATTAAAGTTTAACAATTTACTGCAAAAGTACATAACTAACAGCACCAGAAAAAAGGTGCTAATTAATCCAACTTCGCCTTTAAATGTCTTCATTCCCCCTTTGCCTTTTTTCTTTTCCTCTTGGAGCTTGAATAATAACATCAACATTTTCATAAGGCTAATTTATTTTCTTGATCTTCTAATTTTGTTCAACTTTTAACTTAATTCTTTTGATTTAAAAATTTATAATTAAGTCTTTAAAATTTTAAAATTTAATTTCTGTCATTAAATGTTTATTAATATTACATGAAATTTTGTTAATATAACCATCATGCATCATATTAATACTCTAAGTATACATAATTTATACAACCAAAAAAAGATAAAAATAAATCATGGAATAAAATTAACTCGCATATACACAGTATGTGATACAACATTTGTTAAATGACTTGGGCGAATTTGCCTTAAATTATATATATTAAAAGTATCAAGATAGTACATAACTATCCATGTCAACAAAATTTAATGAACACTAATGAAAATTTAAAAAAAAAAGAGATTAAATTACAAAATTTTTAAAGTATAAAAGCCTAATTATAAATTTTTAAATAATAAGAAATAAATTAAAAATTGAATAAATTTATAAAGACAAAAGATAATCATTTAACCTTTTTCATAATTACATAACCAGCATGTGGCCTATTTTATGATGGATTTTATTTTTTGGAAAAAAAAATATATCATACATATTTTCAAATGTGTGTGTGTATGAGAGAGAGAGAGAGAGAGAGAGAGATAGAGAGATCTATTTACACTTTCAGATAAAATGATTTTCTGGATTAGTGTGATGGAGATGCAAAAGGGCATTCACAAATAAAATATTTAACAATGGTAAAGGGAATTAAACCGTGAAGGGGAAGTCAAGGCTTTGAAATATTCAATCAATTGAAGCAACTTTTCTTTTGGTTGCTCTCCTCTTTTTCTTTTTTTCTTCTGCATCTTTAAATTTTCTCCTGAAACCAGTGAACTTTTGCTTTATGGTATAACTTTCTACGTAATCATTACTCAGCAATAATCCCTATATGCGCTAGATGAGTTTACTTTTGTCATTACTCCACTCTCGCTTTTCTATTTGGATGATTCTAATGTTTCTCCTTGCTTTAGTCTTGTCTTTCAAGATCTTGCTACCCCCATTATATTTCACATTACACTAATGCTTCAAAAGAACGAAGGTCTCATTCTTTACACTTTTCTTCAAGATGGTCTTTGATCTGTGTAAATCCAAAACTTTAGTTGTTGCGCCAACGCCTTGTCCATCAACCTTCGCTACCATGCCATTTAAAAAGCAATTTAATAGTAGAATATAATTTAGTTAAAAATTTAATGACAAAGACTTGAAGATTGCATCTAAATATTTTTATCATTTAGAGTAGAAATATTGCCAAGTTATTAGTTTTGATCAAAATGAAGAGTTTGAATCATTTATATGAGGTAACATCCAGTCAATGAGATGCTATTTCGTTGATGCAAGTTTGAGATTTGGTAACAAAATAATTATTTTACCTTCCGATGGTGGGTTTTAAGTCTCACATCAAATAAATATATGTGTAATTATTTAAGTAAGATATATGTTATTGGGATAGTACTTATGTAAGATATTTTATTCATCAATGTTTCATCTAAAAAATAGAATAATTATTTTAAAAAGTTATAAAGGATAGTTATTTGTACATTTTAAATTTTAAAAATACATAATTGTATCATATTTATTTATTCATAAATTTTAAAAGATTTGATTGAAGAGTCTTTAATTCTTTATTTATAATTCTTTAATTCAAAAAAGAAAATAACCCTAACACCCGTTCTGTAGATAAAATTTTCTATTGTAGAGTAGAGAATGTAAAATGCTTAGTTGGAGGAAAACAAATGTATCCTATTATTTAGGTAATATTAATTTCCCAATTTTTGAGATATTAATTTCATCAGAAAGTTGATACAATAAACTTCACGGAATGGAATTCCACTTGAAAAGACCCATATGCCCTTGAAATAGCATTTATCGTCTTTCTTTTTTGACAGTTGTTATAGTCATTTTATTATTTTTACATTTTTTATCTAATTAAATATAAAAATAAGATGATATTCATATTTTTTTATACTATACCAAACATACATTTACAAAATTCTATTCTTTCAAAATCTATTCTTATTTTTATTTGTATTTTCATTTTCATTTTCATAAAAATTATTTTTGCATATCAAATACAACGTAACATCATATTTGGTTGCTTGTGATATAATTGAAATCTATGTACATTATAAGTAAAATATTTATTATATTATTATAATTATTATTTCATATATCAAATCACTATTTTACCAATCAAATCATATTTTAAAAAATAAGAACATAATAGTAATTTTTTATATTACATACCTACAAATTATCTTCTCTTCCCAATTCTATCATCCAATCAAACATGAAGTAAGGGTCACGTGACACATGGTATCTTATATGGGAAAACAACTTTGCCGGCGTAGCATTTAGCCACATTTTTCAGGGGGTATTATTTGGGTCGAAAGCCAAAAATATTTCGTCCCACGTGCAATTTCGGCCTCTGTCATAGGCCGAGTCTGTAGGCAGCCCAGCCCCAACCCAGCTTGGGTTCATGGCCTCGGCAAAATCCGCAGTAGCTGCTGGCGAGCAAAGGAACCACTCGAAGGTTTCTGGTTTGAAAGCGGCCACTGCATTTATACCTTTATGGCTTTAGCAGAAGAAATGGCGATTCTTCAAGCCATGCAACCACAAGTTCTCTTTCCCTCCCTCCCAAGTTGTGCTCATGGAAAGTGGTCTTTGAAGTGTAGTGCATTTGCACATGACAGTGCGAGTGCGTCTAAGAGTATTTCTTCTCTTTCTTTTCTGCTCTCTATGGATGAGTCTCGTTCTGTTCTTTCGTAATTCGAAGTTTTATTTTTTGAAGGAAAATATAGTAATAAGAACCAGCAATTCCCAAAAATCTCTACTTGTGTAAAAATGCCATGGCGAACATGTTTCAAACGTCACCAACCTTTGTTTCCAATCACTGCTAGTCGGGGTTTAAGCAGTCCTTGTGTCCAGCACAAGAGACCCAATTCATTATCTGACGGATTGAGTGGCCAAACAGCCATCCAAGGATTGAACTTTCTCTCAGACAATTTTTGTTCTTCTAATTTTGTGGCGCAACTTGAAGCTTGCATCCAATCCAAATCTCTCTCCGAAGGCAAGAAAATACATAAACATATCCTTAAGCACAATGGCTATATCAAGGATTTCGCTATCCTTGGAAAGCTAACTCATCTGTATATTATATGTAATGAGATTGAACTTGCTCGCCAAGTGTTTGACGAAATTCCAAAGCCAAGTGTTCTTTTGTGGAACATGATGATCAGAGCTTACGCTTGGAATGGACCATTTGACCAAGCCATAGATTTGTACTATCAGATGCTGAAACTGGGAGTGAGACCAACCAAATTCACGTTCCCTTTTGTTATCAAAGCCTGTTCAGGCCTACAAGCAACGGAAGTTGGAAGAGAAATACAGGAGCATGCAGAGAAACTTGGTCTTGAATCGGACATTTATATTTCTACTGCCTTGGTTGACCTGTATGCCAAATGTGGGGATTTGGTTGAAGCGCAAAGATTGTTTAATAGCATGTCCCACAGGGACATTGTTGCATGGAATGCCATGATTGCGGGGTTCTCCCTTCATAGACTTCATGATGAAATGATGCAAATAGTTGTCCAAATGCAGCAAGCAGGAATAAGTCCCAACTCTTCAACTATTGTAGCAGTTCTACCTACAGTTGGGCAAGCTAATGCATTACGTCAAGGGAAGGCCATGCATGGTTACTCTGTAAGGAAGATCTTCAGTGACAATGTGGTTGTTGGAACTGGGCTTCTGGATATGTATTCTAAGTGCCATCACATATCCTATGCAAGGAAAATCTTCAATATGATGAGTGAAAAGAATGAGATATGCTGGAGTGCTATGATTGGAGGATATATCATATGTGATTCCATGAGGGAGGCATTGGCACTGTATGATGAGATGGTATTCAAACATGGGATGAACCCTACACCTGTTACTCTTGCAAGCATATTACGAGCTTGTGCAAAACTCACTGATTTGGATAAGGGAAAACACTTACATTGTTATACAATCAAATCAGGGTTGGATTTAGATACAACTGTTGGGAACTCACTGCTTTCTATGTATGCAAAATGTGGGATTTTGGATGATGCAATTGGGTTTTTTAATGAAATGATCTCAAAGGATAAGGTTTCTTACAGTGCTATTATCTCTGGATGTGTGCAAAATGGTTCTGCAGAGAAGGCTTTAAGTATTTTTCGCCAGATGCTGTTATCTGGCATTGATCCAGACGTGGCAACTATGATAGGCCTACTTCCAGCTTGTTCACATTTAGCTGCGCTACAACATGGGACCTGCTGCCATGGCTACTCAGTGGTTTGTGGATTCTCAGCAGACACCTCCATTTGTAATGCCATTATTGACATGTACTCAAAGTGTGGAAACATTTATATTAGTAGGGAAGTATTTGACAGGATGCAGAGGCGGGATATTGTCTCATGGAATACAATGATAATTGGTTATGGCATTCATGGGCTAGGCACGGAGGCACTTTCACTATTCCATGACTTTCAGTCATCAGGTTTAAAGCCAGATGATGTGACCCTCATTGCTGTTTTATCTGCCTGTAGCCATTCAGGACTTGTCATGGAAGGGAAATATTGGTTTAATGCCCTGATCCAAGACTTCAACATCAAGCCAAGGTTAGCACATTATATATGTATGGTTGACCTTTTGGCTCGAGCAGGACATTTGGATGAGGCATACACCTTCATTCAAAAGATGCCATTTGAACCTGATGTTCATGTATGGAGTGCATTGCTTGCTGCATGTAGGATCCACAAAAATATTGAAATGGGTGAAGAAGTTTCAAAGAAGATCCAGTTGCTGGGACCTGAATGTACCGGCAATTTTGTCCTTATGTCAAACATCTATTGTTCTGTAGGGAGATGGGATGATGCAGCACATGTTAGAATCATACAAAGGGATCAAGGTTACAAGAAAAGTCCAGGATGCAGTTGGGTTGAGATCTCTGGAGTAATTCATGGATTTATTGGTGGGGATCAATCCCATTCACAATGGGCATCCATAAATAGAAAGTTACAGGAACTTCTGGTGCAGATGAAAAAATTGGGATACCATGCAGATTATAGTTCTGTTCTTCATGATGTTGAAGAAGAGGAGAAGGAACAGAGTCTCCTTTATCACAGTGAAAAAATAGCCATTGCATTTGGAATTCTTAATATTAGCCCCGGGAAGCCTATTGTAGTTACAAAGAATCTTCGAATTTGTGTTGACTGCCACACAGCGATAAAATTTATAACTCTTATCACAGAGAGGGAAATAACAGTTAGAGATGCAAGTCGGTTTCATCATTTTAAGAGTGGAATCTGCAACTGTCAGGATTTCTGGTGAGAAATAGGAAAAGGGAAGTCACAGATCTTGTTAGAACCACACATTGCCAAGCAACCATCCTCTTGTTTGTCCACTTGCTGCTTGAACCAAGTAATGTTCTTTCCTTATTAGATCAACATCTGTTTTGTAAGTTTTATTTATTGCACCAATCTCCACAGTCAAAAACGTGAAAATATTTGTGTATTACATTACAGAAGAAGCATAGAAGATGCGAGTGGGAGAAGCATTTAGAAACCTATGTCGTGTCTAGTTCTCATTTATGCACGAAACATACCTCTATACCTGCATGCATATAGAGGTATATGTCTCAACTCCAAGAGGGAGAAAAGATGCGCCAGTCTTAGTAATTTTGTCAACTAGGCTTAATTTACCTCTAGCATCTGTTAAGTAGAGAGGAACTCAATAGTAGAGAAAGCATTTTGGGAACACAAGTGGCCTCTGGCAGGAATAGAGAAACAACAGCCGTGGCAGCAAGTTGGTTTTAGCGCTCCTACAATTGGTGGAATTCAATCTTTATAAAATTTATTCTGCTAACATCCACTCTGATTGCAGAACTATCCAAGACCTATAAATCCCTCTGAAGTACATTCGAATTTGGTTTGCAGGTAAATTACCTATTCTTTTTCTTCCATTTCTTTTTTGGTTGTCATTATTGTTGTTGAGTATGCATTGAATGTGTTTGACTGGTTTTTTCGAATCAAAGTGGCTTATTTCCTCTCAGTTCTTTCCCAACATAATGCTGCTTCTCTTGCTCAATGTCATATAAATAAGAAACAGTCGGTGATGGACTAGGATGAATTTTCTGTCTATCCTTGGCTCCATTTGGCTGTACTCTGTTTGCTTTAATTAGACTGCATCTCCTTGACTGACCTGTTTCTTTCTTTGATATCTTTGAACTCACTTACAGACGTTTGTGCAGGTATTTGTTTTATGTCATTCATCATAAAAGAATCCTGTTGTGACCAGCACAAGGAATGTTTAACTGCCTAATCTATTTTATGCACCCTATCATTAGCATAGGTTTCTAAGCATGATGCCATCAACAATAATTGAATTGTTTCACAATTTATGATTCATTTGCCGACCTAAAATTTTCGCATTTACCTTGATCGATGGATCTTAGAAAATCTAAGAAGTCCACCATTTTAATGTTTGTTTCTTAGTGAATATTATCATTGAAACAGTTCTTTTTGACTTTTTGGGAATTATGGCATTTTTAGTCTTCTGAAATGGAGCTTAGCATCCGAGATACAAGCATGTTTTTCCCAGCCCAAGCTAATGCGCACTTTATTATTTGTGGATTTAGCTCAAGTATCTTGTGCATATAAGCAGAGGTGCATGGCCAAGAAGCGGCCAGCTGACTGCTCCCTTTCACTTTGCCTTTCCTTGCTGTGTGAATAAGGACTCCACTCACTACTGACTTTTTGTTGTGAGCCTTGTTACTACCGAGGAGGACAAATCAAGATTTGGCTTCAACCACAACTGTTATGGAGTAGCTCTTCTTAAAGTTATTGCTTGGGGAATTTTATTGAATAAAAATAAAATCATAAAGCCAGATGCATGTAATGTGTGCTGTTGTTGAACGTCATATACATAACATGCAGTTATCAGTCAACTTTCTTACCTTTATAATGCTCAAATTATTCTATATTAAATTGTTAATATTACAAATGCTTCAAAAATGAAGCATGAGTTTGTTCAATAGGTAGTATAATCATTGAGATGAACTCAATGTTTATCAGATAATATATTTGCAGGAAATATTTGATAGAAAACTGAATACAATATCAATAATCGAATCTCAATTTATAAATATTCGGAGCTTTGTGATTTCTGATTCAAGTTGGTACAATGTATATATCTTAACGGGATGTCTCAGATGAACCAATCTATAGAAGTCAAAATCTGGATCTGGCTCTGTAAGCACGTTGAGGAGCACTCATCGGAAGTGGCTCTTGGGGACAATGCTAAGGCTCTGTCTGGTAATATTCTTAAAAGCTAGGAAGTAATTTATTATAGAAACAAGCTAGCTAGCTATTTGCTAGCTTTTTGTGTAGCTTTTTAGTATTTATTTGGTTAGGCGGCATAACTTACACTTAATTCTGTAGTGATTTGCGGCAGAATTCTTCTGTAAGACTATAAATGTGGAGGTAGTTTTTTTAAGAAATCAATGATACATGATGTGAATTATTAATTCTTTATGTGTTTGTTACAGAATTCTTTAATGGAATTATGATATGTGGATAAATTTTAAAAAAGAAAAAAATCAAAGGTATGATTCTGAGTTGTACAAACTTTGCATATTTATTATTGAAGAATATGAAAGTAAATATTTAAAAGAACTACATCTAAATTTTTTCTACCAGAAATTGGACTGATTTTGGATTTTCCCTTATCACGTATAGACAAAGAAGGGAAAAATGAAGGGGCAGAGGACACTCTCTGTGGGGGAAATTGGTAAACAAATCAATCATGCAAAGAATATTTATGGTGTCTCCTTAATAGACCTTTTAAGTTGGATCTAATTGTGATTGATTGGACGCTTGGAGAATGTGGTGCATTTTTTTTATACACTCCATTGAAGTCACTATCTATTAAATTAATTGTGGAGTGGATAAGAAAAGGCGCTGCTAGTGACTGCCATCTTCTGAATCAAATGGTATCCTTTATTTGTCTGCCTTCTTTTTGTGAGCTTTTCTTATCAAAGCATACAAAGTTTCTGCCTATGTCTGTCCAATAGGATAATGGACTTAAAAACAATAGGCGTTTTTAAAAGGCTGTGTTTACCGTGTTATTTTTTTATGTATCATATTTCATTTATAAATGATTAAAATGATATATTTTATTAAAATTCACTTATTTGTGATTGGGATATATAGATGGCATAATAAACAATATCAGAAGTCCTAAAAAGAAGGAACCTTCGAGGTTTCTGCTAGAGGGGCCTTCGTGGCTAGGGTGGTCTAATCTTTGTTGTACCATTATTGCTACTGTATCCTGCAGTCCCACTAAGAAGCTTTTGAACGATCTGATGGTTCCCCTCATCGCTGTCCTTTTCATGTTGCTATACTCAGTTTCTGAGAAGGGACTCTACTTTCTAGGAAAACACTTGAATAAATATGCTGTATAATATAGACTTTGCATCAAATCAATAAAAAGTACAGATTGATTTAAAATATTTAAATTTTGGTTTTAAAAATTATACATTTTAAAGAGTATGTGGGATAACTTGTTTGGCTTTCCTGTTGAAGAAGCTGTTTGTTTCTTATAATAGTACCTATTTTCCAATTATAAGGTCTATGGTCTAACTATTTAACAAAAGCAAGTTGTCTTATATATATATATATATATATATATTGTTTTTACTATAAGGAAGTAATAAAAAATTACAGTTTTTCTTTTAAAACAAAAGCAAGAAATTCTTATTATGAAAGCAATCGTATCCCTTGTTCGAAATCATATGTTGCCATAATTACTTTGAATTTTTTTAACCTACTCTCTTAAATATATTCCTTTTTAATAATTTGATAGCAAAAATTTTTTTTTTAAAAAATGACCAATACAATAATATTGATAAAAATGTTCATTAAATTATTTTGTTAAATAAAAATTATTTTTTTCTAATTATTTTTTATTAAGCTCCATTTAAAGGCAACAATTTCTGAATAATTCACATCAATTTCAATCTGCATTATTATGAGGGAGGGAAAAAAAAAAACCTTCCTATTAAATGGTGGTTAGAAACAATGGACAAAGTGGTGTAACATTTTTGGCTTTTCAAGTGGAGCTGCCAAATAGACTTGCTCACAAATACTATAGTGACATAACCCATTACCATATCTTGTATATTATATTGGATTTTTTATGTTATTTCACTTGGAAACAAGGGGACGGACCCGGATTTTTGTTGATTTACTATAATTATAAAACGATTAATTTTCAATAAAATAATATATCAAACGTGTAAAAATATAAATAATATGGAAAAGACAATCGATTATGGTACATCTTTTGCACCCCAATGGTGAGAGAGCATTATATGATGATATAGGGTATATTCCAAAGTCACAAGCCACTTAACAACTATTATAGTGGTAGGACTTTCATTATTGAGATAACATGAGAACCCAACTATTGGCTTATCTTATAGGTTAACAAATTAGTTTAAAGGATAACTTTTTTCTTTTTCAAAAGATATTTAAATTATATGACATTTTTATTGTGAAAAAGTATATATATAATCCTTTTTAAAATTAGAAAATAACCAAAATATCCTTAAAAGTAATGTCAATTTCTTTTATTAAAAATATATTTTCTTATATTTTTATTTCAATATTATTTGTTGTGAGTTAAAAATCATAATTTATTCTAAAATTGTATTTAGATTTATGACAATGGTTATGTTTATTAATATATATTTAATATACATGTTATTATTGAAATCAATTATTATTAGCTTAATCTTTTAATTGATTAATCTTGAAAAACTATTTGTAAATATGCTCTTTGTTCTTATTAATTATTTACCTTTTTATCAAATTATTGTACAATTATTAAATTTATAAAAGTGACCATTTTGTTTTGGTCAAATATATATTTAATGCTTGTTATATTATATAAATAATAAATATAAGAGCATTTTAATCATATATATATATATATATATATAATTGTAATTTAGTTTTTGTTGTACTTGCCCAAGAGGTAAGTATAGCACATTTTTTGTTTCAATAGAGATGAGTGTAATTTTTTGAAACAAATGAAATGATCATATAATTTGAGTATTTTTCTTGCATGCGCGAGAGAGAGAGAGAGAGAGAGAGAGAGAGAGAGAGAGAGAGAGAGAGAGAAGAGAGAGAGAGAGAATTTATCTCAGTCTTAAAGAAAAGAAAAAATTACAATGAAAGATCCAAATATTATAAAATTTATAATAAAAGATTTTAAAAATCTAAATTATTTTTAAAGACCATTGCTACTATTAAATTTTAAGAAATTTTACTATCAGTATTAGAAAATTTACTATTAAATGTAAGAAAGTATTGAGCTTTCTTATACCCAATAATAAATCTCCTAAAATTGATAGTAAAATTCTCTAAAATTCGATAATAATGATGATCTTTAATGGTAATTTTAATTATTAAAATATTTTATTATAAATTTTATAATATTTGGGTCCTTAGTTATAATTTTCCCTAAAGAAATATGGGTTATGTTTTCTAGAAACGGGATATTTTTAGGATTGTCCTTCTTTGTAAAGATAATCACGCTTTGATTGTTTTCCATCTTAGTATTATGGTTAGAGTTGTTCTTAGGTTTTTATGTGAAACTAAATCTTATTTTCGAATAATTTTAAAAATACACTCTCTAAATGATCTTAACTGAAACTGAAACATTTTCTACAAAATTGAGTGTATGGTAAGAAAAATGCTATTTCTCCTTGTCAAGCGGACTAATTTCTGTGAGTTCGTCCCTCTTTCTCCCTCCTTCTATATTTGTAATGGTGGCATCATTTAGGTGTGTAGAAGCAACACAGAGTGTGAGCGCCAAATATATATATATACACACACATACTAATTAATTGTATAATAAATTAATAAAAATGTATTAAATTGAATTTTTTTAATCAATGAAATTTGTTGATACATCCATTTTAATAAAATTTTATATACTTATTATACCAATTCATTATGCAGTATACCATCCATCATGAATTACTGGCATAGGAGACTGCAACTTAAGTAGCATGTATCAACAAATTATCATCCCATCCTCATCTATTTATCTTTCTATACAAGCATAGCTTTGGAATTTTTTGGTGTTTCGTACATATTAATATAGATAATATGAAAAGATTTAGGCATCACATATAAAAGGAAAGTAGAAAATGATTTGGCTTCTCATTACCTTTTTTTTTCATTTATTTAAATATATTAACGTGCGGTTTTAGTGCATCTAGTAGTATTTCATTATTTGGTTTGATTTACTATTGTTGATGAAATGGCCTCTGGCCGGTGCCTGAGTGGGATGACAACATTGACAAGGACGTCTATCATATGATTTGAATTGAGATGAAGTTTTTAGGTGACACGCAACTTAAACTTGTGATCGCTACCATTGCTCCAAGTAGGCCACCATTGATGACCCATGTAGCCAAGTGCTCCACTTTGGTATGAGACGGTGGGAGATTTCATTTTGCATGATCAGAAAGAATGGTATACAGTATATACAACGTTTAGCTTTAGGCTAGTAAGTTATATGCTCCAAAACAAGTTTAGTAGCTTGTCCGGACGACCTTTTCGATTGTAGGTCAATTGGATTCGTTTGCCATGACTGTTAACGCTTCTTGTTCATACATAGTCTTGGATAAGTATGGATTATTATTAATGCAGGACTTACTTTTTGATAGTCAGTTGACGTTTGCAACTTGGGAGAATTTATGGAAGGCTCTAGTTTCTTTCCATGTAGTTGTGCTTCTGTGGTGATTACTATGAAACGTTCCTCCATTAACATGTATTTTGTGCAAGCATCATTTACCTATTGAGGAGCAGTGTCCGTTTTGTCGGGGTCTAAATGAATCCATTAATCATGTGTTTTTGCTGGGGCAGTCTTCATTAAGATTAAGAGTGGATTACATATTCCCATTGGATATCAGGCTATGAGTTCAGAGATGGCTTGAGCAATGACAACTAGGATGAGTATACAGTAGTTTTCATTGTTATACTGTATCTGATTTAGCATTGTTGGGGAAAAATCTCTGAGGATAAAGATTATGGTCTTGAGTTTGCACTCCAATTAATTCATCAGCTTAGTTGACACTATTGCCATGCTGCTCCTCCTTATCAGTTTGATCAACAAAGGCATGAAACTAACATGTCACTCTGGAATTGTCATTTGGTTACTTATCATTGGCATGTAACAAAACTTTAAATGTTGATTTTTGTTTGGTTTAGTCATACCTTATTTTGGAAATGGGTTTGGATTGATCAGTTTTATCAGGACAAGATCAAATTTTCATTTGAGACAATTAGAGATTCTCTATGGTTTATTCTTCATCAAGAAGTATTAGATAGTCCTCATGGTTTTCCAATATCTCTTTTGTTGTTTTCAAAGTTTCCTTTTTACGTTGTGCTTTGCCTGCATCAAGTTCAAATGACCTTGCAAGTTCTTCAGCAAGATAAATGGTCTTTGCTTGGGCATTTTACTTCGGTTAAGGTTTTATTAATTTCAGATAATTTTGTTTCTGGTATTAGGCTTCAATTGCAACAAGGTTTATCCGGTTGTTCTCTAGGGCTCTGGATTTGTGTGTGTATGTTTTATTGTTGTTATCCCAAAACCAAAAAAAAAGAAGGCCACGTCAATCTGAAAAATAATGCAGCTACAGTCTAAATATTAAAATATAAATGAATAATTATTGATTAAATGGATGATAATTCATATTAAAAAAATATGTCCGTTAATTGAATTTTTTATAAAGACCAAAAAACCTATACTGACAACAAATTCAATTCTGCCTTTGAGTCGTAGATTTAAAAAGATATCCGACAAGTCAATTATGCTTTGTCGTTGTCACTTGTGCAATGCAATCTATACATAGTTATATATAATGACATCTATATTTAGTTTGAGGATAGATTTATAGGAAGTGTATAATAGATTTATCTATCGAAGAATGCATAATATTCAAGAACACTTATTGCATTTAAGATAAATGCAAGGGGATTTATAAATAATTTTTTATTAACTTTTTATATTTATATTGAGTGCAAAGAATTTAAAAAGAAAAATCATATTTTGGTGTTCAAGTGGTGCTCAAGATTCTAATTTGTTACTTAGGGTTAAATGATTAAATTCAGCATAACAATGAAAAAAATGTGCCTAATAATAGCCTATATCAAATTTATTCCTCCCTAGCTTCCTCCTTGTATGTTTCTCTCATTGATAATCAATGGAAAACGTGTTTTCTCTCATTATAGGCTAATGTGCTAAATCGGAACCTTTGAAAGGACAAATTCATTGATAAATGTCAAAGAAAGAGGGGCCCCAGAAAAAAAAGATGATGATGACAAGATAAATAGTAGCCAACAAATACAGTTTTTTTTAAAAGTAAATTATACAATTTTTTTAATTTTATTAAAATTATACAAATTCTTAATTTATTTATAAAATATATACAAATTTCTCCTTAAATAAAAATTACACTCCAATTTTAAATTTTTTAATCAAAAATATTTTTCATTAATCTAAATATTTTTTTTTTAAATTTAATAAAAATAAAATATTTTTATTTTTATTTTCATTTGTGCATCTTTAAGAATAAAATCTATTTTTTATTTTTTTGAATATATTTAAATATAATACATATTTATATATTTAGATTAATAGGAATTATTTTAATAAAAATTTAAAAATAAATTAAAATATATTTTTTAAAGTAAAAATCTCTGTAATTCCAACAAAATTTAAAAGAAATTCATATAATTTATTTTATTTTATTTTTGTAACATCAAAAATTTGAGAGCATCACTTTAGCAAATTATGATCTGAAAAATGGAACTTTTTTTGCGTAATTTACACTCAAACAAGTATTCTAATCGAAGTTCTTTGCTTTTTTGGATACATTCAGATCCCCAGGGTTTGCATTCCAGTTTGTCTCATATATATGAATTCTTTGGAGAGTTATGGTTCAAGGCCCACCCCACTGAACCATTTTGTTTTTCTTTTGCTAATGAAGCTTAATTAGCTTTGATTAATTTTTCAAAGGGAATTAATTCATTTTTTGGGTAAAAAAACAAGAGATGATAGTGATCATATGAATGAATGTGGGTAACGTTTAGTCAAATGAAAAGTAAGTACAATGAATATAGAAAAAAAGAACAAGATGGAGGGAATGATGGTTTCTACATAACTGGCAAAGGACGAAAGGATGGGTAAGATCTTTGAGGAATTAGGGATAATGCAACAGTTTTGTTATTTCCGTAACTTTTTTGTCATACAATATTATTTTAAAAAATTATATACATTATTTAATTAAAAATGTAAAAATAAATTTTTTCCACGAAATATTTTTATCAGAAGACTATTATAGACTCATTTTATTAATGTAATAAAGAAAACTAATGAAATATTATACAATTAAAAGAAACACATGTATTTATATTTTTAATTTAAATTTTTTTAAATATTTTATACCTAGTGTAAATCTACTAGGAAATGTGTTTTCTCTAAAACGAAATTGACTACTGTACAAAATAAACTCTATATTCCTTAATATATATATATATATAATTAGCCTTATTAACACATATATTTTTATTAATATTTAAATTTTAAAAACGGTTTTATTTTTATTTTTTAATGATAAAAGCATATTGTTTAACAAGCTTAATTTTATGTGAATTATTTTGAAAGTGAAAAGTAACGGAGATGGTGGGGCCTACCAGTGGGAGGGGATGGTCCCATATGTTTGGGGATCAGTTGTGGGGTCAAACAGCACCTGGATTTTGCAACCGTTACTTGTCAGTGTCACCACTGACCCCCTATCCTATCTTTTAGGACGGAACCCCTACATTCTAATTTTTATTCAATCATCTCACATGTTATAATAAAAGTGATATTTCAGATATAATATATATATATATATATATATATATATGTATTATGAAAGTGTAAGGAGTTAGTATTATTTTTCAATTTCAAAATAGTATCAACTTCTTTTTATTTCATATTTGATGCCACACTTTTTTCTTTCGTGTAATTTTTTTTATAAAAATTACTTTTTTAATTAGATTGAAAAAAAATTCCATACCTAAACTTAGAAAAAGAAAAGGTTCTATCTTTGAACCCATATTTTAGTAGGTAATAAACTCCATGCGTATTTTTTTTTATTGAATCTTTTAACTCTCAAACTCAAACCAATTTACTCAAAGAAATTTTAAAATTATTCAATTTTTTCCTAATTTGAGTTTCGCATGTATAAAATTTATTTATATAAAATCACACAATAAATAAATAATGTGTCTCATAAATATTAATATTACGAGTACATTATACATATTTCTTCTAAATTTTATTGAAATTATACAAATTTTCTTTTTATTTTTAAAATATACATAAATTTTCTTTGAAACAAAAAGTTTTAATATTTTAATCCAATTTAAATTTTTTTTACCAAAATACTCTATTAAAAAATTTTTTAATTAAAATAAATACATTTAAGTTAATAAAAAGTATTTTAATTAAAAAATTAAATTTAGACTAAAGTGTAAGATACCTTTTGGTTTCAATGAAGGTTTGCATATTAAAATAAAATAAAAGATTTATATAATTTCAATAAAATTTTTAAAAATTTTGTATAATTTATTCAAATATTATTTAAATATACAACCAAAATAAGTTGAAATTACTCATATCAACAATTTTATCCTTAAATATAGCTCAAACCTAAAGCAACTTAATAGATAAGATTACAACCAGGAAATCTGCACTAGAATATTGGTCAAATCCCAAGTTAATGGCCAGATCCTCTGCTATGGCTATGTCAGAGCAGAGCATGCCATGGCCCAATAGGGAGACACCCCCTTTTTATATATATTTTGTTATTTTTAAATTGTTAAGATTTTATTGTCATTCTCCAAAGCTTACTAAAATTATGTAATAAATTAATTATTTGATGTAGTAATGCCATAATACTAAAAATAATTATTTCATCATATTTATACGCCACAAGTTTGGAGTTGAGTGAGTATCATCTTCTCCTGACTTAGATTCTTAAAATTCTTCAAAAAAAAAAAAATCTTCAAACTCTGACATATTTTTATTGCTATACTTAGACCCAAACGAGGGCCCAAAAAATAATATGAATATTTTGATCATTTATACATTAAACCACTAAATTTCAATCACATTTAAACGTAGGATGAATTAAGTCTAAGTTAAAGCCCAAAAAAAAATTCATTATACTAATATAAAATAAATTTCAATGAGTTGAGAGTTTTTTTATTAAGGTGTTTAATTTTTAAGTTCTATTTGTCTAGTTGAATAAAGTAAGTGAAACATAAATTAAGTTTTATTTTTTAAAAAGTCCAATTAAGTTGACTTTTTCTTTTTATACAAGTAAACTCCAAATAGAAGAAATAGCTTAACTTATTTATCACACTAAAATTAAATATTTTTCTTCATTAGAATGGAAGTTTCTATACCAATAGTATTAAGAACGTATATTTAATAGAGTAAATTAAATTGACTTTCTTTAAGGTTTGTTTAAATTATATATGATGCTTTTTTGTTTTAAAAATAATATCTATTAAGGATTTTTTTTATCAATGAAATCAATTTTTTAAAAAATAAAATTATTTAAGTGCCTTTCTTATTATATTAAGGATAAAATTGTTATCTCAAGTTAGAGTGTAGGATTAATTTAATTGCCATTACTATTCTATTAAAAGTAAAATCATAATCTCATGTTATGCAGCATGTTAATTTCTTAACAAAAAATAAATTAGAAAGAAGTTAGCAAAATTTAATTTATTATTAATAACAATAGATCATGCATAATTATAACGAATAAAAACTTATGTGTAAATACAAAAATTTTATTCAATTTTGTTAGTTTCAAAGTTATTCACCAAAGACATACATGGAAGAGGGGAAAATCTCTAAAGTAATGGGTAAGAAGTCAAACAAGGCCTAAAGAATATTTTTGGCACATTAATGGGTTTTAACTATTGGCACACTACTTATATTCCTACTCTATACTTATTACCTAAGCTACCTTCAAGTGGTACTCAAAACAATATTTAAAAGGAAAAAATATCAATAAGATTTGCACTGTGGTAGGTAATATCTATCACTTTCTTTATTTTATGGTAAAATCACGAGTTGTCTTTATATTCTTTTTTTGAATGTGAAACTAATTTTTGCTCAAGTTTCCTGACGACTTTAGTCACAAAATGTTCTTAATAGCAAAGTATATTCTCTACAATATTACATGGAAGCAATTAAAAAATGATAAAATGAAAATTTTTAATCTTAAAAATTGCTTCCATTTACATGTTACGGCCCGTTCGTTTTAGGTGGAAACAAGGGAGGAAGGAGAAAAAGATAATAGAAAGGGAAAAAAAATTACAAATTTATTTTTATAATAATTATTCAATAATTATTTAATATTTTTTAATAATAATTATTTAATTATCAAAAATAAAAATATTATTGATATTTTTTATCTATAAAATTATCTTTTTATTTTCTATTTCTATTTTCATCTTATTTTTTGATCTATCGAACGGGCTTTAGATATTCATTTATTAAATGCAAAAGATCATAATTACTTTAAGTAAGATTCAAATCCTTGCCTTGCAGGCAAAGTTTGTCCACATAAAGCTGTTTGTAGACTGAGCCACACGTTATGGTTTATCATTTTACTTTTAAAAGCATAATTAGTTAGTGTCAACAAGTAATTAATGTCCTCAGAAAACTGAGTTAATCTAAAAATTAAAACTTTTTTATAATTAATTAATTAATTAATTATTATCCTTAAAGGTTGGTTGATTGATATGATCAATTTTTATATCCAACCCGGGTTAGTTAGAATCATGATTTCTTCAACATTAGCTGTTAAAAACCTGGCATCAACTTAATAATATGAAAGGCACAGGACGCCGTTTAAGGATGAAAACGGCGACAAGAACTACTAGACGACAACAACTTTAAACAAGAAGATGCTTGAAAGCCCCGAAGTTTAAAACAGACAAGAAGCAATCCTTAAAGATATCTCTTTTTTTTTTTTTCTCGTTAAATTTTATATTATACACAAAATGTTGATTTATGCGCCTTATAATGGCACTGACCCCGTTATTTTTGTTTTATATCACCTGTATCTCATAACTACACATGGTTATTTTAAATATTTCATTATTTATATATAATTTGTGTCATAATTTGACCCAAAAAGATTCTACTTGACTAATAATTTTTAATATTGTATTTAAGTAGTGCATAGTTTTTTCATTTGACTCAAAGGAAAAAGAACCTTGCGATTTACATATGTAGTTGTTGAGGGTTATTTGTCTGCAACATACACTAAACTAGTAAAATGACAACAAGAAAAGATAAAAAAACTGACTACGACATCGTTGAAAGTCAATTAAAAAGCAATAAATTATAAAAAGTGATAAATAAAGCTGTGAATATGACTATAAAATAAATTAGGTAAACAATTGAAAATGTAAAAGAATTATAATACAAGTTTTTGGCGAAATTTTTGTGTGTCCTTCTTGATACCCTTTATACCATATTCATGACTGCTTCAATAGCTGCCCATGTCTTGCATAAGGTCATTATCCTTCTTTTACGCCATTGTTTACCTTGTGGCCTTACTACATAGATTATATCATTTAACTACGTTTGAAGTCACTTGAGTTAAGAATTTGTGCTTCTTTTTTTTTGCATTTTCTGTTATCTCATTTTGTCTTTTTGGTTAGCATCTTTGCTGGTTGCTATTTTGCTTGGTTCTTTTTGACTAATTCTCATAGCTAGCCTATTCCTAAGTTATTGTTCCTCACTATATCATTGGCTTCTGACTTTTTATGCTAACCATAGTACATTTAAGATTAAATAGATTTTAGTCCCTAAAAACATATTCTTCATAGCTTTAATAAATGGATTTAGTCTTCTACATAAGTTAATTGTGTATGTTAACTTTTTACAAACATGATAACGTGCACATTTTAGTATTTAAGTGTACTATTAGATGCTTTACGTGTATATGTTGATGTAGCATCATCTTCTCCTTTGTGCAGCTAGTAGTCCAAGAGCTTTATTGTGAGACAAAATTTCACATAAAAATCCTATCTTCATAAAAGTGATACTAAAATACTTTAAAAATTAAATTTTTTTTTTTTGAATGATTAAAGACAAAAGTTACCACTGATGATATTCAAAATTATTACTCATGCTCCTTTCAAGTTATAGCTATCTCTTTTTAATATTACAAGGTGTTTTAGATTAATTATTACCTTTAGAAGAAAATACCCTTATAATATGGAGAAGGCCAAGTTGTAACTTTAGGAGATATGTGTGATAATTTTGGAAAGCATTAGAAGAAATTTTTCGCAAGAAAATTTTATTTTAAAGTCTTTTAATGTTACTTTTATAAAGTTATAATTCTTATGTGAATTTTTTTTTTCTTATTTTATGCTCTTCAACTCCAATTTTTTTATGCTATTAAGATTGAGTGGCACTTAGGTCACATTTGGATTTGTAAAGCAAGCATCTTCTTGGGATTGTAAGCATCACATAAGATATATCGAAAATTTTCAACGTATTTAATTAGGATATCTGCTAATTACATCATTTATGCCATAGTAAACATGATAAAGCAGCAATTGTTTCTATTTGTTTAACTGCAAAAGATTTTCTTATAACAATAAATATTAAAATAAAAATATTTGCTCACATTTGTACATAAAAGGTGTTCAAAATTAAAGAAAATCAATTCAACTAATCTAAACCAAACTAACAAAAAATCAAACAAAATAGAGGCAAAAAAGTCTAAATCATTTTTTTAATATGTCAAAATTGATTGCATTGATTTAGTTATCATTTTCAATTATTTGGTTTGATTTTAACTGAACCAAAGTTTTATATAATTTTTTTTCATTAACACTAAAAACAATGTTAATACTATTGAATTTGTAATTAAAAAAACTGTTAAAAAAATGTATTGTTATATTTTAATTCAGGAACTCAATAATAAAGAAATAAGAAATTACTATTAAATCTAATTTATTGATTATTTAATATAAAATATAGTTTTGAACCTTTTAAAACTATTTTATATGATTTTGAGCCTTATACGTGTTAAAAAAAGGGATACAGGAAAATGTTGAGATTTTGAGAACATTGGCTTAAATGAAAAAAGTTTATTATAAATAGGAATCAAACTAAAATGGAAGTGAACTAAAATCAAATCAAATTGATTATACATAAAACTAAATAAGTCTTTTTTAAAAAATCAATTTGTTCATTTAAAATTAAATCAAACTAAACTTATGGGTAATCTTATTTGTATGGAACTATTATATGAAATTTAATACTTAAACAAGGAAATTTAAACCATATATGATGTTAACACTGTTAGATTAAAAATTTCTAATAATTACAAGCAAGAAGAAAAATCCCACAAAATGTGTTTTATATTTTAAATAAAAGATTAAATTTAAATAAAATTTCTTATATTTTGATTATTAGATTGTTTAATTAAAATATAATATATATTTTTTAATTAAAATATAATAATTATATTTTAATTAAAAAAACTTAATGGCAAAATACAAGAAACTGCGAGTAAATTTTTTTCTTAAACAAATGTAAGTCTTGAAACTCCGAATTTAAAATTCAAATAAGTCGTAATATGGATGATTATTAATTTCTGACCAATAACGTTAATGAGCTTCGATTAAATATTGCTTAGCAATCATTAATTCATTTGACCTTTTTTTCCCAACCCATTAAACACATGCGAAACGACAGAAACTCGCGGTTACAGTTATGCTAATAGACACCTGTCGGGTAAGTGAAGCGAGTACACAATTTAGTTCCATTCTGCGAGTGTGGAAAACGGCTACCCATCGGCGATTGTGGCATAATCGACAATTCGAGACTCGTCGTGGGCCAATCATGTGACTCGCCCCCTCGTTGTACCCGACAGGCTCAGTGGGCCCCACCAACACACGATGTCTCAGCAAATCCACGTCATAATCCACGTGGGGCCATAAGCCATTCAAAACCCTCCAAACGACCACGTCATCATCCACGTGGCATGGTCTGAGACTCAACCTTTGATGGGCCCCACCCTCTAGGAGAACGAGGATGTAGGGACGGAGTGGTCATTTTCGAAGACCTACTCTTGCTTTATAAGGATAGCCCGGGTCTGAAAATTGCCTTGCTCCTTCAATTTCTCTGTTTTGCAGCAAAGTGAAGCGGGGTGAAAGGTGCGTGCTACGATTTCGGCGTTCCTTGTTTCACTCTGATTTCTGCGCTTGATACACTGAACGAGAACCGGTTTTCCAGTAGCTAAAGGAGCGGTTTTTGCAGGTAAAGCACACTGAATTTTTAGGGTTCCCTTGGTGGTTAGCTTCCGATGATTTCTGGTTTCATTGTGGTAATCGTTTTTTCTGTTTGAAGGTGGTATGCTCCTTGTTTGACCTTACTGGGTGAGCTTGAGTTTTTGTTGTGTTTGTTGGTGTCAGCGGTGTAGATCTATTATTCCGGACTTTGTTCGATGTCATTTTAAGTGTTTCTGTATCCGATCTATGTTAGATTTTGACTATTTAGGTTTTACGTAGTCTTTTACCTTATCTGCTCCTGGGATGAAGATGCTGGTATTTAGAGGATGTATATGCGGTTTGGCTTTCAGTTTGTTGAGTTATTTTTCCAGTAGATTTCAATTTTTGAGTGACTGTTATTTCTGATTCTGGAGTTTTCTTCGTAGAGAAGTTACTTTGCCCGATGTCATTTCAAATGTTTCTGTATCCGATCTATTTTGGATTTTGACTACTTGGGTTTTATTTACTCTTTTATATCTCTTCCTGGGATGAAGATGTTGGTATATGTGGGACGTAAGTGCGGTTTGTTTTTTAGATTGTTGAGTTTTTCAGCAGATTTCAATTTTTGAGTAACTGTTATTTCTAATTCCGGAGTTTTTCGTAGAATGGCTGTTGCTGCATTTGTTTGCAATGTGTCTGGAGATTCAGTGGTTTAATTTTTAGAAAATTTTTTTTGAATAAAAATAGATTTTTTCTCCATGTCTTATTCTTTTTTCTCTTAAATGAATATGATATCTTATGATTCAAGTTTTGAAGTATTTAGAATTGAGAACTCTGATTTGCTGAGTGCGTTTGGACTTGAGTTGTGTATTATGTGTCTCTCGGTGGTTCTAAGAGTATCTTTATTTTTTTTTTCCGTATGAACAGTGTTCATCATGGTGAGAAAGAGGAGAACTGAAGTTCCCAGTGGAGGTGAAAGCTCTGGGACTCATGAGAGTGGGGGAAGTGGTAGAGGCTCTCAACGCCCTCCTGAAAGGGGTGCTCAAGCCCAACAACAGTCAGCTGGAGGATCCCAAGGAGGTAGAGGTTGGTTTCCCCAAGGAGGGCGTGGGGGTTATGGTGGAGGGCGTGGACGTGGCTCACCCCAACAGCAGCAAGGTGCCCCCCCTGATTATCAAGGTAGGGGGAGGGGAGGACCTTATCAACAGGGAGGTCGTGGTGGATATAGTGGCGGCCGGGGTGGCGGGGGTGTAAGCAGTGGACGTGGTGGAGGGCCTTCATATGGTGTCCCATCCCGACCAGAAGTTCCCGAGCTGCACCAAGCAACCCCAGTTCCATATCAAGCTGGGGTGTCTCCTCAGTCTGCAGTATCTGAGGCCAGTTCTTCTTCACAACTTCCTGAGATATCACAATTGGAACAGCAAACTGAGCAGTTGGTTATCCATTCAGAAGCTGCTCCTGTCCCACCAGCTTCAAGTAAATCAATGAGATTTCCCCCTCGCCCTGGGAAGGGTAGCTATGGCACGAAGTGTATAGTCAAAGCTAACCACTTCTTTGCGGAGTTACCTAACAAAGATCTTCACCAGTATGATGTAAGTTCTGCATTTCTGGATTGGCATAAATTTCTTATGCTTTTCTTTTACAGTTTCCTGATATGTTGCTCTTCATGAGAGTAGGTAACCATAACTCCAGAAGTGCCATCACGAGGTGTAAACCGGGCTGTTATGGAGCAGTTGGTTAGGCTCTACCGTGAGTCTCATCTAGGCATGAGACTTCCTGCATATGATGGCCGCAAGAGCCTATACACTGCTGGTCCACTTCCTTTCGTTTCAAATGAGTTTAGAATCGCCCTCATTGATGAAGATGATGGATCAGGATCAGGAGTTCAAAGGTTTACATTAGCATGTTTGTTACTAAATTTTCCTTTATGTTCTTCTAATTCATCCTTGTTTATATTATAACTCTTTTCTTTGTATTTTAATACAGGAGAGTGAGGGATTTCAAAGTTGTGATAAAATTGGCTGCACGAGCTGACCTTCACCACTTAGGACTCTTTTTGCAAGGGAGGCAAACTGATGCGCCTCAGGAAGCCCTTCAGGTTCTTGACATTGTTCTGCGTGAACTGCCCACTACTAGGTATAGGATATGGTTGTATTCCTGGTGTTTTATGATCTTTTGGACTTTTGTTTGTCCTGTTGTATCTGGCTTTTTGTATTGCTAACTGGATTTTGGTAGTGTAGGTATTGTCCTGTAGGAAGATCTTTCTATTCACCTGATATAGGTAGGAGGCAACCATTAGGTGAGGGTTTGGAGAGTTGGCGGGGGTTCTACCAAAGTATTCGTCCAACTCAGATGGGATTATCACTCAACATTGGTATGTTCCATCATACTAATAGTTCTCAGTGTTAAGTTTTATGTCATCTTTATGTTATTTCTTCTTCAGTTAACCTATTCCTTGTCTTTATATTCTTTCTAAAAATTATTAATTGATTGGAACATTACTAATTCTGTTAATTATGATTTTAATTTGGTCGTTAACTTAATAGATTGGAAGTACAAAGGCATTTGATACTATTTCTGAAAAAAAAAAATTTTAATTAAGTCTTACTGCCAAGTCAATTAGCAAGGAAAAGAAAATTCTCTTTATTCATTTGTGGATGTGCAGATATGTCGTCAACAGCATTTATTGAACCATTGCCGGTAATTGATTTTGTAACTCAGCTGCTGAACAGGGATGTCACCACCCGACCATTATCTGATGCTGATCGTGTAAAGGTTAGACTTTGTACATTTCCTTGTTTTGTTATTTCTTATCCTTTGTTTAATTTTATATCACTGTGGCACTCAATGAAACTTTGATCATTTCTCTTCTGTGACTATATGCCTGCAAGCTTGCCTTTGTTTTTTTTTGGAAGGGGGGTGGTTTAGTCCAACTCTTGGATACATGTCTCTTATTCAGCATGCATGATGAGAAATTGGCCTTTTTTTTTTTCATTTTCTAAATGATAGATCAAAAAAGCACTTCGTGGTGTCAAAGTTGAAGTAACACACCGTGGAAACATGAGAAGAAAATACCGCATCTCTGGTCTGACGTCACAGGCAACTAGAGAGCTGACGTGAGTATTAGTACCTAGTTATATTTTTTCTTTTGCATTTTAGAAAGCCTTCTGTTGATGTTCTTTTTGGTTCTCAATGATTGTAGATTCCCTGTTGATGAGAGGGGGACGATGAAATCCGTTGTGGAGTACTTTTATGAGACATATGGATTTGTTATTCAACATACTCAGTGGCCTTGTTTACAAGTGGGGAATACAAATAGACCAAACTATTTACCAATGGAGGTAAACATTCTCATGAATTATGAGCTTGTGTATCTTGCTGAAGTGCATGCTAATTGTTTGCCCTGGCTATAGGTTTGCAAGATTGTAGAAGGTCAAAGGTACTCGAAGAGGTTGAATGAGAGGCAGATTACTGCTTTGCTTAAAGTCACCTGTCAGCGTCCTGTTGAAAGGGAGCGAGATATCATGCAGGTATTTAGATTTTGTCTTAGTGTCATGTCTATGTATGTATTTTTTGTTTGGTGATATAAATTGTTAGTGGCATTATTTTCCCTCTTAAGTTCAAATTGGATCTTGTGCTTATTGTTCTGTTTTTATATTTTTTGTTAACTGGTTCTGTTCTTATTTTATATTATAGTTGTTGAAACCAGACTGGTCATTAACCTCATGTAGGCATTGGATCACTGGTCCAACTGTTGGGTCAACCCAGTTATATGAACTTTAATCTGCCAAATTTGTAATTCTGAGGCCTTTATAGATTGTTTCTTCCATGAAGCTGTATTTAATGGTATTGGTCATGCCCAGAATGCATTTGGAGTACATTTCTAGCAATGTGGATGTATTGCACTGGTAAATGCATGCAGTTGATGGGAAGATAAGTGGCTGCTTTTTATGTTTTTTCCAATACATTATATGTTGTTTCTGTTCAGACGGTTCATCATAATGCTTACCATGAAGATCCTTATGCTAAAGAGTTTGGAATTAAAATCAGTGAGAAACTTGCACAAGTTGAAGCTCGCATTCTTCCTGCACCCTGGGTATTTCTTTTTGAATTTTATCCTAACTATTTATCAGTATCATTGACTGTGCAATTGTGATTTTTCTTCCTTTTAATGAAAACGAGGATTTGCTTTCTGCAGCTGAAGTATCATGATACAGGTAGAGAAAAGGATTGTCTGCCTCAAGTTGGCCAATGGAATATGATGAATAAGGTAGTTTAACTAGTTTGCTATACTTTGTTATTCTGCACATCTCTTTTCAGTTATCTTATTTGGATTTATTTTTTCTTTAAAAGGTTTTTCTGGTGGTGATGGTTCTTATGGGTTGGTACTTGGGTTGGGGAGAGGCAAACAGGTGACTATGTATGTTTTCTAGAGGGGCGTTGTATTTTTTTTCCTATCCTGTTTTGGGAGAAGGGGGGGAGGGACTTCTGGGTGTTAAGTGTAATCTAATCTTTATGATCTCGCAAATGAACATATTATTGGGTGTAGCATATATGATAGAATGTTGAGTCCATTGAGAGTTAAACTATTTATGTGCATATGATCAAATCATACTGCTTCTCCTGTATTTATTAATGGATTTGCCGTTGGGCTTGATGTTGGAGATGTGAAATAACTTTTTCCTATGTGTCTATGGGTATGACCTAATCCTAACTATTTCAGAAAATGGTAAATGGGGGAACTGTGAACAACTGGATCTGCGTAAATTTTTCAAGGCAAGTTCAAGATAGTGTTGCTCGTGGCTTTTGCTATGAACTTGCACAGATGTGTTATATTTCTGGCATGGTAGGGGGATTCCGGTTATATTTATTTTAGCTTTTCAGTTGTTCTTACACCCTTGCTTGGAATAATTTATCTTATTGAATGCATCTAGGCATTTAATCCAGAGCCAGTACTTCCTGCACTCAGTGCCCGCCCTGACCAGGTGGATAAGGTTCTGAAAGCACGCTATCATGATGCGAAGACCAAACTGCAAGGAAAGGAGCTTGATCTGCTTATTGTTATTTTGCCTGATAATAATGGCTCTCTTTATGGTAATGATGCATCCACTCTTCATTTTGTATCTTGTGTTTTTCTGTTATATATTGAACAGACTTTTGGACTTATCTGACATGCTATGCAGGTGATCTGAAACGTATATGTGAGACAGATCTTGGGCTTGTTTCCCAGTGCTGTTTGACAAAGCATGTCTTTAGAATGAACAAGCAGTACCTTGCAAATGTTGCTTTGAAAATCAATGTGAAGGTTGGTGGAAGGAACACAGTGCTTGTTGATGCAATTTCACGACGCATACCTTTAGTTAGTGACCGGCCCACAATTATTTTTGGAGCTGATGTAACTCATCCACACCCTGGAGAGGACTCTAGTCCATCTATAGCAGCTGTATGTTGTTGAATCTGTCTTTAGGTTTGATAAGCCTAGTCCTTAGTTTTGAACTTGACGTTAATTAAAATCACCATGGTTAAATGGTAGGTTGTGGCTTCTCAAGATTGGCCTGAAATTACGAAGTATTCTGGTTTGGTTTGTGCTCAAGCGCATCGGCAAGAGCTCATCCAAGACCTTTTCAAACAATGGCAAGATCCAGCGAGAGGGACAGTAACCGGTGGAATGATCAAGTAATCTCTCAGACACCCCCCCGCTTGCATCCATGCATGTGCATCACGTGCTTGTGTCTCTAGTCTTTGTTTCTTTGTATGAAATTTCATTAATTTCGGGATGGTATTTTATTATTTTTTTTTTGGTTAATATTTTGACAGGGAGCTTCTCATATCTTTCCGGAGAGCCACAGGGCAGAAGCCACAACGCATCATATTTTACAGGTAATGTTACTGTTGCATTTTCAAACTCATGCTTCTTTTGATTCCTTTTGCTCTATGATGATTTTTATATCATTTGCAGGGATGGTGTGAGTGAGGGGCAGTTTTATCAAGTTTTACTGTTTGAGCTTGATGCTATCCGCAAGGTAATATTAAGTTTCATTTGTTATGAAAAGACTATATCTCATCATATCATCAACTTTCTCATATTTTCTGATTCTACCTGTCAGGCATGTGCATCCCTAGAACCTAATTATCAGCCTCCTGTCACTTTTGTGGTGGTTCAAAAGCGCCATCACACAAGGCTGTTTGCTAACAACCATCATGATAGGAATTCGGTTGACCGGAGTGGGAATATATTGCCTGGTAGTTTTTATATTTTGATATAATAAGCTTCCCTATGTTGTCTAGTTTCCTAAATCTGATGCAGAACCACCACCTGGAAATCTGACAGGTACGGTTGTAGACTCCAAAATCTGCCATCCAACTGAGTTTGACTTCTATCTTTGTAGCCATGCTGGGATACAGGTGAATTATTTGTCTTATCCATTGATGTGTTATTTTTGACCTGTTGTCGAATTATTACCTATTCAAACTATTAATTGTCACAGGGCACAAGCCGTCCAGCTCATTACCATGTGTTATGGGATGAAAACAATTTTACTGCTGATGCACTTCAAACACTGACAAACAACCTCTGCTATACGTAAGTCGTGATCCTTGTACTTTCTATAATATTTTGTTGATGTGTTGTTTGTTTGCTTTGCTTTGCTGTCCATTTAATCTTCAATTTTACTTCCAACTTTTTTTCACTTAGTGGAAAAAGGTTTCGTTGTTGTTCTTGTTGTTTACTTCCAACTTTTACAATTATTCAGTTGTTGAATGTGAATTTTTTCTTCCTAAAACTTTCTGCAGTTATGCAAGATGCACGAGATCTGTTTCAATTGGTGAGATCTCCCTTAAACACAAACCGATAGATGAAAAATAGTTGATAGTTCCATGTGTATTGCATATTGCAAGTGGTTAATTTTATTGCTTTATATGCATTGCAGTGCCTCCTGCATACTATGCACATTTGGCTGCTTTTCGAGCTCGATTTTATATGGAACCTGCTACATCAGACAGTGAGTCTATGACAAGTGCTGCTGCTGGACGAGGAGCGGGTACTGGTGCAGGACGTAGCACTCGTGCACCTGGTGCCAGTGCTGCTGTGAGGCCTCTTCCTGCTCTTAAGGAGAATGTTAAGAAAGTCATGTTCTATTGTTAAGAAGCCATGTGGGCATATTTAAAAGTTTGTGTGGTCATATTTTTTAGTCATGAAAAACCGATTGTATCTTTTACCCTGGAAATTGTTTTAAAGTGTGTCACAGACAATGTTGGTAGGTAGATAAGATTTGCTGGATTTTTGAAGTACCTGTTATTCTTGTTATTGTGGGCTACTTATCTAACAAATTGAATCGTAATGCTATTTATAACTAGCTGTTTTGCCATTGTTGAGGTGTGGAATGTCTGAGCACTTGGTTGCTTTAGTTTCCTTGTTCAAAAGTAGAAGACTTTGTTTGGCAATGCTATGGCATATGATTTCACATATTTTTGTTATAATTTTCATATGGTGCCTATTGGTTTTCTCTTTTAAGCTACGAGAAATTTTATCATGGTATTATAAGCTGTGTTTTATTTTTAGGTATTTAATTTTGAGGGCTTCCTTTGTGTGTAAAACTTTGTCCTGGACGTTGATATTTAATTTTGAGGGCTGGAAATAAGCGAAATTGGTGTGTGTGTGTGTATATATGTGAGCGCGCACGCGCCTACCTGCCTTCAAATTTAATTATGCCTTTGCACTATCAATTATCTAATTTTTCCCCATCCAAAACCACAATAATATTCAATTATGGGAAATTTGCGAAATATTCGCGTTGCATATATTACAGATTTATAGTCGTTGAAACTATTGATATGAACATACTAATTTGCACAATATAGTAGGAATCGCCTGTCTGCCTTCAAATTTAATTATGCCTTGCACTACCAATTATCTAATTTTTTCCCCATCCAAAACCACCATAATATTCAATTATCGGAAATTTGTGAAATATTCGCATTGTATATGTTATTACAGATCTATAGTAGTTGCAACTATTGGTATGAACATTTACTAATTTGCACGATGAAGTAGGATGAACCGCCTGCGTGCCTTCAAATTCAATTATGCCTTATACTACCAATTATCTAATTGATTTTCTCCATCCAAAACCACAATAATATTCAATTATCGGAATTTTTTGGCCAAATATTGGCATTTTATATGTTATTACAGACTTAAAGTAGTTGCAACTATTAATATGAGCATATACTAATTTGCCCAACGAAGTAGTATGAATTAATATCATCAGCTAATAATATACTAACCTGCACGATGAAATAGTATGAATTAATATCATCAGTTACTAGTATTGATACTATGATAAAATGTATTGTGTATTTTCGCGCGCGTTACTTCAATATTCAATTGTCGGAAATTTGTGAAGTATTTGCATTTTATATGTTATTACAGATCCATAGTAATTGCAACTATTGATATGAACATATACTAATTTGCCCAATGAAGTAGTATGAATTAATATCATCAGTTAGTGATATTGATACTACAATAAGATGTATTCTTCTAAAATAATTATTTTATTATATTTTTTATATGATCAAATATGTCGTAATTATACATTTATAATAATAATAAAGAAAACTGTAGATATATCTACTTATAACTCTTTGAGTCTCGAGGCATGTGTAACACAAACAAAACAACCCTTGTGGGAAAAGCTATCAAAGGTGGGCAAAACTTGACGACACTTTTTAGTATTTGTTTTATGTGTTTGATATATGAATTTTAAATTAAAATATGACATGTATATACTTTTAATAATTTAGCATCACATAATTGTGTTTTTAAAAAAATTTTCTTTATATATTTTGTTTTGATTAAAGAATTTGACAGAAACATAAAAGAAGTTTTTACCTTTCGAGTCTTATCTGATATATTTCTGTATTTTTTTTCAGTTAATAAGTTGACAGGTAATTTAAATTTAAAAATTTTCTCATAAATGATCAAAATCCCTCATTACTATGTCATATGAAGTAACTCACATACATCCCATCTTATGCTAATACGGTTCAAGGAAGATTTTTTTGAGTTTAAAAAACATGACATACCGAGTAATTAGTAATTTCAACTAAATCTTGGGAGGAAGGAATACATGGTCTACAGCTAAATCTATAGCATCTCCCTTGACAGTCACAACTCACAACCGAATGGCCAAGTGCTCAAATATCTCTTAAAAGAGTTCGGAAGCTGTAGAAGAACATGCGTCTTGGAGATGGAATAAAGAAAAGAACAATAATTTAACCTCAAACCACAACTTCATCTTCCTTAACATTCTTTCCCTCCACTTTCAAAAACTAACCCCAAAAGGGCCTCCCATATCTGCTTTCTTTCCTCCACTTTATATTCTTTTCTTGCTTTAACATTCCTTTCCAACAAATGCTAACCAAAATCTATTCTTTCTTTCTGCTCATTCAAACCAATATAAATAACACCACTCAGAAACTACTTTCTTAATTCAGTTCTATCCATCTCGTCCTTGTTCTTAGCTCATTGCCATTTTTTTTTTTCCGTCAAAATGGCTTCTACATCAAGCTCTGCCTTGAAGAGATCAGATACAATTACAGATAGCATGCCCGATGCCTTGAGGCAGAGCCGCTATCATATGAAGAGCTGCTTTGCCCGGTATTATCTCACACAGTTTCTTCTGTTTTTTCTTGAGGAAAATTGTATTTTGATCCTGATAAGTATGTGTGCTTTCAATTTAGTCCTTCAATCATTAAAATACTTTTAATGTTTCCTTTTCATTCTATTTCCATTAAAAAAAAAAATCAAACTTAATTAATAGATTGCTGGTTTGAACATTTATGGATTACCTGACATGGGTAACTTATACCTCAGGTTGTTCGCTTCAAGTAAGCTATCGCTTAGATTTAGTGTTACTTCCTGGATAGAGATAGGATGGAAGGGCCAATATTGAAAGTATTTCAATGATTGAAGGACAAAGTCAAAAGAAATGATTTGTAGAGGACTAAATTGAAAATGCATTTAACTGTTAGGGACCACAATACAGTTTTCTTGTTCTTTCTTTCTGCCATTTTGGCTCCTCATTTCTTTCTCTTAACATTCTAAATTTGAAACAGGTTTGTTGCTAGTGGGAAAAGGTTGATGAAAAGGCAACATATGATGGAGGATGTGGAGAAATCAATTGAAGACCAGGCTGAGAGGAACAAGCTCTTACACGGCTTATTTGGTTTCATCCTCGGTACCACTCAGGTGCAGTTTCACAGCAACACTTTTATCTTTTGAGGAACTCAAACAAATACATTAAATAAAGTACCTAGTTTGACAATATGAAACATTTGCAGGAGGCAGTTGTTGTTCCACCCTATGTTGCTTTTGCAGTTAGACCTAATCCTGGGTTCTGGGAATTCATCAAAGTAAATGCAGATGATTTGCAAGTAGATGCTCTTCAAGTTTCAGAATACTTGAAGTTTAAGGAAATGGTGTTTGATGAGAAATGGTAAGTGATGCTCTTTGGAAACCCATTTGCTTGATCATTTGGCCAGCCAACAATTCCCTTTGTGCCAATAGTACCTTGAAACCTTTGAGTTAGAAACTCATTAGAGATTATAATAAAACTGTTCATGTGTATTTACTTAAAAATTTCAGCCTTTTAAGGTAAAAACAGTTCTTCAGAACTTTATTATTCCTTATTCTCTTAAATTTTCCTCAGAGATGGACTTTCATGTGAAGAAATGTTGAAAATTATAGTAGAAATTGGTCATATTCATTCATTTAAAGGCTTAACCTTTTGAGTTGAAATAGTTCTTTCCAAAATAATTGAAAATGAATTGCATGTGCAGGGCAAATGATCAGCATGCTTTGGAGATAGATTTTGGGGCTATTGATTTCTCTACTCCTCGCATGACTCTGTCTTCCTCTATTGGCAATGGTCTAAACTTCACTACAAAGTTCTTGAGCTCAAAGTTGAGTGAGAGCTCAGAGAGTACAAAGCCATTGCTTGATTACTTATTAGCCCTTAACTATCATGGAGAGGTAACTATAGGCCCAAGCTTGTTTTTCTAGATTTGGATATCAGAGATAAACAGTGACTGCAAGTTGTTTTTGTTTTCTTACGATTCTGCAGAATCTTATGATCAATGACACTTTGAATACCCTAGCGAAACTTCAGACTGCACTGAAACTTGCTGAAGTTTATCTGTCTGCACTCCCCAAAGACACACCATACCTGAATTTTGAGGCCAGGTCATCTATCTCTTTTTTTTTTTTTCTGCCTCCATTTTGATATGATGGAAACCCATCTAGGGAAAAAAATTGACAAGAGGTTAAACAAAGCAATGTATGTTATAACATATATAATATTTATAATGTAGAATTGATAAATTATGACCCTTTGTTTTTGAAACCTTTACCACTACGTTTAATTTGACGCCTTTAAATTTATGTATTCCATTCGAAAACTATCTTGCTCATGGTTAGTTTGAGCATATGTCGATAAAAAATTTTAAAACTAATCAAGTGGTAACTTTTTTTTTTTTCACCCCTTAGGAGCACAAAATTGAGCCTTATTTTGATAGAGTGGAAAACCGGCTCTGGAAAAACTGACAAGAGGTTAAGAAAGGAATCTAAGTCGTAAACTATACATAATGAAGGATCCATGAACTATGCCACTTTCCTTTTGCAACTTTCACCACCACAATAAAATTTTGTCTAGTTCAAGGTTTGTCGAGTTTAGGAACCCAAAAGTAATATCTTTTCAGCCTGCTCTTCTTCAGTTTACTTAAGGATGAATAAACTATTCCATTCCTGGTAATCTTCATTACTGTCAGCAGGTTGAAAGAATGGGGATTTGTAAGAGGATGGGGAGATACTGCAGAAAGGGTTAAAGAGACAATGAGAATGCTTTCTGAAGTACTAGAAGCATCGGACCCCATGAAATTGGAATCATTTTTCAGCAGGCTACCAAACATGTTCAAAATAGTCATTTTCTCTGTTCACGGCTACTTTGGCCAAGCAGATGTCCTTGGACTGCCAGACACTGGAGGCCAGGTTTGAAACTCTCTTACCTCAATGTTTCATTTTACAAATTGAAGTGTAATTAAGAGACTCAATGTCCTTCCCAACTAAATAATTTTTTCTTTTTGTGGGGGGCTGCATTTTCTTATAGGTGGTTTATATTCTTGATCAAGTGAGGGCCTTTGAGGAAGAGTTACTCAATAGAATTAAACTGCAAGGCCTTAATGTGAAGCCTCAGATTCTTGTGGTAGGCTAAACCATTTGCTTCTTCTTCTCTCATTATCCTTCTTCCTTTTTCTTCCTTTTGCTTGCTCCTCTTTTAGATGCTTAGAACTTCTGTTCCATGCACAGGTTACACGTCTTATACCAGATGCACGAGGGACTAAGTGTAACCAAGAATTGGAACCTATCGCCAACACCAAGTATTCCCACATTCTTAGGGTCCCTTTTTGTACAGAGCAAGGGATTCTTCGTCAATGGGTTTCTCGTTTTGATATCTACCCTTACCTGGATAGATTTGCCCAGGCATGTCTAATTATCTTTACCTTCCATAAAAGGAAGCAATAGAACATATTATTTATTTTTTTTTTTCTCCTCCTCTCTTTGTCATTAACAGGATGCTACCACAAAGATTCTAGATCTGATGGAAGGGAAGCCTGACCTTATTATTGGAAATTACACTGATGGAAACTTGGTTTCATCTTTAATGGCTAGTAAACTTGGAGTAACTCAGGTTAAACCAATCACCCTGCTAGATTTTAGACATACTGATCTCAGTACATCATTTTCCTCCTCTTACTTTGAACTAAAGCTTTTGATTTTATAATAAATGAAGGCAACTATAGCTCATGCTCTGGAGAAGACCAAATATGAGGATTCAGATGTCAAATGGAAGGAGTTTGATGCAAAGTACCATTTTTCATGTCAGTTCACAGCTGACATGATCTCAATGAATGCTGCTGATTTCATCATAACAAGCACCTACCAAGAGATTGCTGGAAGGTAGGTCAGTTCGGACTCGCTATGGTTAACTTAAAATTACCGGGAAAGTGACTTTATGTTGTGTTGTATCATCAGCAAAGATAAGCCTGGACAGTATGAAAGCCACTCTGCATTTACCATGCCTGGAATTTGCCGCGTGGTTTCGGGCATCAATGTCTTCGATCCAAAGTTCAACATTGCTGCGCCAGGAGCTGATCAATCTGTCTACTTCCCTTACACCGAAAAACAACGGCGATTAACCTCATTTCATCCTGCCATTGAAGAGCTACTTTATAGCAAGGATGACAATGAAGAACATATGTGAGTCTCGTACCAGTTTGCTCCCATCATCCCCCTGCACTTTATATTACTATAGAATAATTCTTAGGTAGATCAAGCTAATCATAAAGAGACAAACAAACATGTTAGGAATACTTTTCAATAGGTTCCACCTTTGACATGCTTATATGTTTTTGTGATTAACTTGGTTGACCTCTTTTTTGTAGATCGGATGTATTTAAGAATCTTTCTATTACTGTATGTATGTTATCATAATGGCCTCCTCCAAACTGAAATGTGTTTGCAACAGAGGGTTCTTGGAAGACAGGAAGAAACCAATCATTTTCTCAATGGCCAGGCTTGATACAGTGAAAAACCTAACTGGCCTAGTTGAGTGGTACGCGAAGAATAAGAAGCTGAGGAATTTGGTAAATCTTGTAGTTGTTGGAGGATTCTTCAACCCATCCAAATCCAAAGACAGAGAAGAAATGGCAGAGATTAAGAAGATGCATGCCTTGATGGAGGAATACCAACTCAAGGGTCAGTTCAGATGGATAGCGGCGCAAACCGATCGGTATCGCAATGGAGAGCTCTACCGATGCATTGCAGATACAAAGGGGGCTTTTGTGCAGCCAGCACTGTATGAGGCTTTTGGCCTCACGGTTATTGAAGCAATGAACTGTGGATTGCCCACTTTTGCAACAAATCAAGGAGGTCCAGCAGAAATTATCGTTGATAGGGTCTCAGGTTTTCATATTGACCCATATAATGGAGATGAATCAAGCAACAAGATTGCTGACTTCTTTGAGAAGTGCAAGACTGATTCTAATTATTGGAACAGAATGTCAGCCTCCGGTCTTCAACGTATCAATGAATGGTAATTCTTTCAGTAAAACTCTGTATTCATCCTTGATAGATAGGTGCACTATCAATTTATTTCTTCAGAGATGTTTTCTTTCAATTTAATCTCTCATTCGTTAAAATACTTTCAATGATGACCCATACTTGTTAACTCACACCTGTCACATTCATTTCGCATCAGATAAGAAGCCCTAATTAAAAACCCTAATTTCATGAAATTTGTGGGCGGGTGGGTGAATTTCAAAGGTCTGGAGCTTCTGAATTTCTTGAAAACAATAAGCTAGAGAACTTCAACAAACTTGATAGATGAAGTTCTCAACTTTCATTTCTTGTGTTTGACTTGCAGCTATACATGGAAGATATATGCAAAGAAAGTGTTGAATATGGGATCAATTTATGGGTTTTGGAGAGGGTTGACCAAGGAACAAAAGTTAGCAAAGGGAAGATACGTCCACATGTTCCATAGTCTCCAATTCAGGAACTTGGTGAGTTGTTAGGAAATGGGAAAGCCCTCTTTTGATTCTTTTCTGCCTTTCAAATTTAATAGTTGTTTCATTGCTTTGTAGGCAAGAAATGTGCCTGTCCCTACTGTGGAGCCTCAGGAAGCTAGAACAATGGGAAGACCTTCTACCCCAAGGCCAACAAAACCAGAAGCACAACCCAAAAGACCACTTGAACCACCTCGAAAACAGACACCAGCAACACCACCCACAATTGCACCTCGCCTAGCCCCAAGGCAAGTACACCTCATGTCGAAAACTTCAAAACGAACCAAGATTTATGCTATATAAATATTCTCTTGGACAAGACTTAAAGTTTTCTCTGAATATTTGCTATTAGTTTGTTTAATGAAAATATGACGTGGATACTTTTAAAACTTAGCATCATACTATTGATTTTTCAAACAAAGTTCCTTCACATGCCATACTTCTATTGAAAAACTTGACAGCAAACGCTCTAGAACTACATCTAGATTCTCCACTTAATGAGAATGTTACCATTTGACACACAAATCTTTTGATGAGAAGATTTAGGTGAATTTGAAGATTGCCAGCAATTTAAGCTTGGGTGTTGGGTGAACCTTTGTTTATCATAAAGTTTCTCATTTTCAGGGATGAAAGTTTAGATCAGAGATTGGTTGGCTCTGAAGAAAGTGAAGGTGCAGGCTATGGATATTGTTGGTGGGTCTTCCTGCTTGCTCTTTTTCTCACCATTGGTTACTTCCTTAAGAATATGGACAGTCTATTCATATGGAAACAGGGATCTCAGAGGGAATGAGCATAACTGTATATGTAATTTTATTTATTATTCTAAAAGACATAACTATATTTCATTCATATTGTAAATGATTTCAATAAAAGAGACGCACTTTCTATGTTCACTACTAGCTTATGATATGTGAATTATCTTATTCTAGTTCTAGAACATTATTTGTATTTAAATTTTCTTTCCGAGTAATATAGTTTAAGATTTTAATCTTATAGCATTTACAGGAAGATTCACTACAAGAAATGTACCAAACAGTGACAGTAAAATTTTGTCACTGAAAGGTACAAAACCGTAGGTACATGTTCAAAATACCTATGCCCACAGAAATAAATTTCGTGACATTTGCTTTTTCTAATCCCGTAGTTTTCTTCCGTCGCTATAAGTTTTAGTCATGATTTTATAGTTTGTCGGAATTTATATCAAACCATTACTCACAGTTTTTCTTTTTGTCACTAAAGCTTTTAGTAACAATTTTATATACCACTTTTGACTTTAAATTTTGTAGCTAATTAAGACTTATAATGGTGTATTTTTTTTATTTGGTAATAGATAAATTGCTATAAGATTTAAACACAATCAATTAATAATATTTTTCACTTTTTGCAAATTGCAGTCCTTCCTGCAAATTGGTTTTTCTATCTTTCAATTATACTATTATATATTGAAAAGCCAATAAATTTAGTTGAAAGAAAAAGCAAGAGAATGGAACATACATATCATGAAACTCATTCTATACAATAAATTCAGAATACACATATTGGTACATAAAGCAGAGGAGTGTAACTCTTTAATATATGTCTCCAAACAAGTCACTATTTCAACATTGCATGTACAAAACCTAGTTAAACTGACAGCTATTGACCTTGTTTGATGGAGAGATCCAGCTCTCTATGTGCTCTTAAATATATCTGTACCTGAAAAATAAAAGGAAATTCACTTAACTAGAGCATAACAAATTCTTGTATAACTTAACTTTCAATCAATTAATAAGATTTTATAAGTTCTTGCTAACTAAAATCTTGCTAGCCCAGACACTAAATATACTCCATTTTTATAATAAAGCAAATACAGTAGTAATCTAAACTATCCATTAAGTAAAATGTAGAGTAATACAAACAAATTAGCAAATCCACAATTCGCTATGAGAAGCCATGCTTGCTTGTGTCTACTGAAAACAGAGTCGAGAGGCTCCACACCTCTTGGGGGAAAAAAAGCAAACAAAATTTGCAAGAATTCATAATGAATGAATTTTAATTAGACATGTAATAATCACTTAATGGTGAATAAATTTTAAATTAGCCCCAAATTCTTAATTAGAAAAATATTACTTTATTTGTTCAAGCCAATAATCATTGTTCCGCAAATTTACCTAGCCAATAACGTGTTCTTCTGTATAATGGCTTCCTTTGGCCACTCTCCTCCTCCCTTTTGATTGGAGCATCAGCAACAGAGTTTGGACGTGAAGAAGAACAAGCCTTGATATGGTATGTAACAAATCAATGGCCAAATTATAATTAACATGTCCATATTTGCCTAATGCTATCAGTGATATTGCGACATCAAACATATTATCTTTCAAGGAAGAATGGGGAGTAATGCCGGAAAATTTCTGAAGACTTGGGAAAGAAGAATACGCGAAAGAGATAGGATAGCATCTTTTGAGCTACCAATGCTCAAATTTAATATGATATTTCATTTGTTAATTGACCAAAGGCTAGCATAGCATAGCATAGCATAGCACTTCACTTACATTCTGAGAAGCTAAACTCAAGGCAAAATAATTGATTGAAATGGATCGCAGCACTGAGGGCGCTTATTGCTGTGGCTGCGGGGAGTAGGGAGTAGATCACCTGACACTTCAGGTAAGGTGAAAAGAAAGAAAAAAAGAGAAAATGAAACTTATCTATACTAGAGTTATGTGACAGATATAAGTCTTATTTTTTATTTTTTTTATTTCTCTCTCTTTATTTTATCTTATAAAATATTTTAGGAAATCCAAATCCACAATGAGCACATATACCAACCAAAAAAAAAAAACTTTTGAAATAGGCCAAAGGCATAAACAAATTGAAGAATATCGTGCCTGCCTGGGTTGTTTTTGGTATTCCGTATTCAGGTTGTCGCCCTTGTGGCCTTTGCCCGTGCGCATCAATTGCGTCAATCCAGGTTGTCCGCTTCATCCAACGGCTGCTTGAGGGACACGTTTTTTATTCTCAAAACGCACTATTTTTAGCTCAAGAAATGGTGCGTTTTGGCAATTAGCAATTTGGAGATGGGGAGTAATGCCGCAATTACAGTGGCTCCAATTTGGATTGTCCCTCCTCCTTCGCTTTGCGCCTCCGTCGATCTTCCTCTCAGCCTTTAGACATGGTTGTTCTTCCCCCTTTCTTTTTCAATGATCATCGTTCCTACCACCACCATCGACAAACCTCCATGGGATTCCATTTGAAGGAAACCAAGAGAGAATCAAGACTGTGAAAGATTGCAATAAACGAGTGCGGTGCGAATTGGCTAAGAAGAAACTACCTCTGAAATGAAGCATCCTCCATGGTAGTGACATTTCATTCTCCAACCTTTTGGTCCTATTAAGGGTAAACTCATTCCCCATTTTTCAATTTTCCTTCATCGCCAAAAATGGCTTGGCTTAATTATTATGACGTAGGGCAGTTTTGTGCTCTGAGAATTAGGGAGTATTTCGTTAAGGGTTAATTGCTGTTTGGCTTGATTATGCAGTCCTGTTTGGCTTGCTATTTGTGGCTACAGAATTAGGCAGTTCTATGGAGTTTTTATCTGATGCGATGTGTATGGGTTATGATTGAATTGAAATTGGAATTGGAATAGATGATCATCTTTTATACTTGCGTAGTGCCAAGACTATTCGCGAGTGACAATGGGGCTTGGTGAAAGGAATTAATATACCTGATTCTACCTCTCTGAATGTTCACTTGTTGTATCTCATCACAAGAACAATATATTGACATATGATGAACAAGTTGAATCGGGCTATAAAGTCAAGCTATAGCTGGAATAAATAAAAAATTCACAAGGAAATGTTTTGTCCTTTCATGTCTAGCCAATGTTTGGGAAAGGAAATATTATTCTATTCGATTTCTTGTTAACTAGAGAATGGGGACATTTTTTAATTTGTGAGCATGGAAGTAATGTGAAAATTTCTTGTATTATAAAAGGTGAAAAGATAACAAAGACAAGGAAATATTTAATTTTTTAGTACTGAATTTGTGGGATGAAAGCTATATGGAAAACTGCCCTAGGCTTTCTTTATTGATAGAAGAGATCAAGTCTAATCGCTATGTTATGCTGAATTGGTAAATTGGCTCATGTTATTCTATAGGATATAAATGGTGCAAACTTGCTAGTTGATGGACTAGGAACTATCAAGCTTGCAGATTTTGGGATGGCAAATATTGTGAGTTTCTCATTTCTATATGCATTCTAATTATATAATCTGTATACACACATACATGCCAGTCCATATTAGATTGCTCCAGAGGTATTGCAATTAATCATATTATAGTTACAAAGGACATCCTTTTTAACTATAATTTCTTTATTGAAGTTTATTGTTGAATAGATGTTCATCTTTTATGGTATTTACACTTGCTAGTATTTGGTATTTGACAACATAATATGCCACTTTGTTTGTATTGTATTTACACTTCTGTTGTGGTTTGTATTGTATTTCAAGTCACTGTACAGGATCCTGCTTTGTTTCCAAGAACAAACAAAGTTGACATTTAGTTGCTTATGTAGAACTTAAAGAAGCAACAAACAACTTTGAAGCAGCAAGCATACTTGGAGAAGGTGAACCAAAACAAGACTAAAGTGTTCAATTGGCAAGGATAATTAATTCACTTGGCAAAGATTGAATTGTTTAAATTTGATTCTTGTTGGTAGTTCTTTGTAATGAAATGTGATGTGTTTCTACTTTAAAACTGAAATAATCTGAGTGCAAATTTAGTTCTTATTGGTAGTTCTTTGCAAATTTTTTCAAGTTCCACTATTTGTAAGGATTCAATAGTGTATTTCAATTGGGACGTATTATTCAGGATCATTGGTGTTAACTATTCCAATTTTATTTGTCTATATTGTTTTTTTTTTTTGTTGGGGGGGGGGGGGGGGGGGCGAGGATGGGTGTATTGGGTGAGTTCTTGAAAATAGGCCATCAAATATGAGATACATTAAAACAAAATCCAAGCAAATTAGAATATACAATGACTGTTTTCTACATATAGGAGAGACTAAATTCCCAACACTTCAGGGCACATAATATACAACAAAATATGTAGTTGTTTAACTTCGAAGCAAAACAAGAGATATCTTAAATTCTCAACACTTCAGGGCACATAATATACAACAAAATATGTAGTTGTTTAACTTCGAAGCAAAACAAGAGAAATGAGGATATAAAAAGTAGAAGGCATATTTGTCTTAATGGAAGTTTGCACACAGTATAATACTACAATGTATTTCCAGGGTTTCATCTTTATTCAACGGCAGCATTGTACAAATTTGCAAATGTAATACACTCTATTCTTGATATTCAAAAGGTTTCATGAACACCTTAGGGGATGAGCACCATTAACTCTGCAACTTACATTAATCTGCCAAAAAAACTAAATGAATCTGAATCTGAAAAATTAGTTTAACTGCCAACGATTATAAATTTGAATACTTGCTGCCTAACAACTAAATAGATGATCTCTGTTTTTATTTTAAGTGAAAAGGAAGTCTCCTGTAAGAATACAATCAAAACAATTAACAATAAAAGAACCATTTATAATAACCAATGAAATATCCATTTAATACAACTTATATTCAGAAGTAGTTCAAAACATTCACAAGTTTCCTATAAGAATGCAATCAAAACATTCTAGAAGCAGTACCGTGGATGTTTAGGACAATAGTTTTAGTGGTAAGCAATTATGCCTTCTGTTGTCTAAATTACAGTTTCAATGGTAAGCACTTATAACCAACTTCCTATCCATGCCTTCAAACTTGCACAAAAGCGTAGCAATCAAGAAGCTTGGTTACTGGAGTAGACATAAGATTGGATAATCGATATGCCAAGATCTGAGGAAAAGAGGCAGTACATTTTGACCTCAGTGTTTGCTTTGACTACATAAAAGAAGTTCCTGTGAGGTAAAAATGCTTGCAGAAGGAGAGAGGAACGCATGCCTTAGTTGAACCGAACAACCAACACTAAACATAATGCTAAGAGCATCTAGGTGGGAACTAAAAAAGCCTTGAATCATGTAAAAAATTAATATGTGCCACTATCATTGATTTCTATATTTAAGGTAAACTTTCTAGTGCCAATATTTAGAACAGAGCAATGATGGCATTTCACCGCCAATTTCAATTTCCTTTAATTGAACCAACGAAGAAAAGCCTTCAAAGAAAAATTGAAAAATGGGGAATGAATTTACCCTTAATCGGACCTTTCTTCTTGATGATGGAGGATGCTCCTTAGTGACGGTCTTTTCTTCTCAGTCGATTTGCTCATTCTCAATCTCAATTCTCTTTCACTTTCCTTCTTATAAAGTGGGATGAAGGTTTGTCGGTCGTGGTGATACAACCAAGGATCATTGAAGAAGAAGAGAGGAAGATGCCCATGGCTGAATTCTAAGAAGAAGATTATTAGAGAAGGAATACCAAGAAGAGGAGAGGCATTGTAACTCATATTTTAGCCTCTCTCATATTGCCACATTTGAGAAGGACAAAATGCACAATTTCTTTAGCCAAAAATGGTGAGTTTTGAGAAGGCCAAAGTGTCTCCCCTTGACGGTCACTGGATGGACTGGACAATGTGGATTTTGACAATAGAGGCACGATTGAGACAATTCAAATTATTGTTATTGGGTTCCAAAAAACTTGTTTCAAACTCATTGATTGACTCAATTGGAGGTTGAAGACAACTTACCTGAGTGACACAAGGCCCACGCATGGCCTCTTCAAGGTGGTGTGTGTGAGCCAACCATTGTGGTGTTTTTTGTGCCTTTTGTTTCTCTTAATTTTTTGTGATTATTTCACATATTTTATTTTTCTTGTGCTAAAAAATTTATTTATTAAATTATTTGCCATTTTGCTGGTAAAATTCATGTTTTTTTTGGATATACAGGCTAACATTATAAAAATGTAGATAGATATTTTCATATATCTTGAGCATAAAAATGCATTATTCCTTCTTTGCATATGAATATGATTTATATATTATCAGCCCTGAGTTTAAAGGATTAAAGGTTATGCTATTTAAAATATATTTTATAGCAAAGAAATTGTTGTTCATGTTCTACATGTAACAAGGGTCATAAATGATCTTTTAAGATGCATTGAGTAAAATATCTTATTTATTTGATCATATGTAAAGCTTTATAGTCCAGGAATTTTATTATGTAAGTTATTGTGGATGCTTATCACCAAAGTGATTTATCTATCAAAATTTTATAAATTTGGTTAGTTCTGTTTGTTGATAGAAGACTAAGCATAATTTCATTTCTCATAGTTTATGAATTTTATCTTGTAAATTGTTGTGAATGTTTATCACTAAAATAATTCATCTATCAAAGTCTACAAAAACACTTTGTTCTTTTAGTTGGTATGAGGTGAGGTAACTTCATTTTTTCTAAGCTAAAATATTCTTTTGTAAATTGTTGTAGGTGTTTATTACTAAAGTGGTTCACCTATCAAAATTCACAAATTAGCTAATTCCTTTGTTGATAAAATATTTGAATTAATATATATAATTACCTACCTTGAGTGGCTTGTTATATGCATTAATTCTGATATTGGATGAAGCATATTGGTGGAGGGTGCATGGTCAAGAGATTTTACCTACCCAAAGGATATGGATTTTTTTAAGATTATGTATTTTTTTTATCATTTCAATTATATGTTTTAAAGGGTTTGATTGCCTAAAGGAGACAAATTCCTTTAATATTGTATATCCTTTTATATTTTGGTTAGCTTCATGCAAAAGGGGGCCAATAACATGTTGTATCTCTATCTATTTTGATTATGCACATGGTGTCCCTTAAAGATAGCTTATTCAATTTTTAAGCTATTTTAAAATTACTAGTATTTACTAATCATGTTACTTTTTTATGAATTAATCTAGCTTATTCAATATTTAAGCTATTTTAAAATTGTTAGTTTTACTAATCATGTTACTTTTTTATGAATTAATCTCCATTGTTGTGAACAACAATAATGCTATAGTAGAGATCTTGATTGGTTCCCATTATAGGAAATGAAAGCAAGACATATAATTTGCCTTGGGGATAGTGCATTTAGATTTGGCATTGTGTGAACATCTTATTGATAGTAGTGCAATAAAAATGAGAATGGAATTATTTGTAGAATTTTGAATTCTATTAGTAAGACATTTTGGTCATATTTATCATGTTATAGGCTTTTTAAGTTATATGAAAAGAAATTGTGAAATTTTGTGAGAGGTACTTAGTCATCTATTGTGAAGATAGATCTTTCTTTTTATTTTTTGTTTTTTTTTTATGGATTGCATCATATTTGATGAGTTATATAAATAGTGTTTAGCTCTCGATGATAAATATTTATCTTTTAATATTAAGAATTATGTAGCTTTGAAATTTGTGAATAAGGACAAATTTTTATTATGGTGACACAAAGTTTGGGCCCCAATTAAGTAAAAGTGTTAAGAAGTTAATCAAGTATAAAACCCTTCCTTTTCTTTATTTTGAGGGATATAAGATTGCGTTGACTATTTTAAGGAAAAGTTAATCAAAACCAAGAAAAAATGTGCAACTTATAGTAAGAATCTTCTAGAAATGATATGTATAGATATTAGTAAACTTTATTCATCTACTTTGTGTAGTGAGAAATATTTTATTATTTTCATTAATTTTTTTTTTCTCATTGTGGCTATGTTTTCTTTATTAAAGAAAAGTTTGATGCTCTTGACATAATTAAGATTTATTAGACTACAGTTGAGAAGCAATATGAGAAAAGTCATTATGATAGTGAGATTTGACCAAATTGGTAAAATGTCATGGATATTAGCATGCATTTTGTGATCAATTTTACAAACTTATGGTCTCATCTCAATGAAAATAGTTGACATAAAAGAATTATGATTTTGATGTTAAAATCATTTAATTAATCTTCTTAAGTTACCACATGGAAATGAATTGGTTGGTTAGTAATAATAAAATAGTAATTAGTTAGAATAAACTTCAAAATGTATGGAAAATAACTACCTAATTTCTAAGTAGTTATTAGCCATTAGAGTCACACTCTATAGCCATAAGTAGCAATAGGCTTATCATTTATGTTTTGTCAAACAAATTGAATCTTCTCTCTCTCTCTCTCTCTCTCCAATATCCATTTCTTTGGTGCACTTTGCACCATTTTAATATCTAGAGCATAGATCTAAGCCTTCCGATAGCACTGGATACATAAGCTGAAGATCAAATGTTTGAGTATGGTTAATGCCTAGAATAGATGAATTTGGATGTGATGAAATTGAGACGATTGATTGCTTATATCAAAGGTGTCATAAGTCAATTAGATAGCTACGAACAATGGAAGAGATGTGATGCAACGGCCTTAAGTACTAACGAACATTGGATGTCTACTAGTTATCCACAATTTGGTTCATTCATTAGTAATCCTTCAAATAGCTATAGGTTTTTAATGAAGATGACTAGGATCAAGTTTTTCAAGTTTGATGGCATAGATTTTTGTGATAGGCTATATTGCTTAAAGCAATTCTTTGAGATCGACGAAACATTACAGAATTAGAGCATCAAGCTAGTTAGTGTTTATCTTGAAGGAAAGCATTACAATGGCACTTGAGTTTCTTAAAAAGATATAGACTTTCGAAGTTGCCTTAGGAAGAGTATTTGAAGAACAAGACTGCTAGGTTTGATGATGTGGCCAAGGTAGATGCAATAGGTAAGATTAAAAACCTACAACAAGTTAAGCAGTGAGCAAATTCTAGAAGAATTTAAAGAACTATTGGTAGAAGTGGATCCACTAGAGCCTTCTCTAGTAAGCAACTTCCTTAGAGGCCTTCATTCAAATATCCAAACATTTATGACATTGTTTAATCCTAGCAACCTTGCTAATGCTACATACCTCGCACACCTCCAAGAAAGGTCTATACAAGTTTTGCATACTTATGCTCCAGCTTTTTACAAGAAGAATCAAGCAAATTTCACCACTAGTTTTATAACATCTAGCTTGATTTTCATATTTAAATGCTATCTTAAATAATTATTAATCAATATTTACCTATGGAAGCTAATAAATAATAACAAATATTATATAACCTAATAAATATTTTGAAAGAAGAATCAATATTTCCTAAAATCAACTAACTAATTAGATCATCAATATCAAATAGCTCAACTTGTAATTACTTCGTAACAATCTATTCATTAAATTCCATTTAAGAGTATACAATAGAATCCATATATATTAAACCTGAATAAAATAAATTATGATACATAACACTAAAACATTCTAATTAAAATATTGCATAATTTAATTTTCTATTTACATATAGAAATAATGTAATCTAGCTTGTACATCTATATTATGATACTATCATTCATCAACTAAGGGACTCATTATGTTATTTCTCTTTTCCAGTATCCATCTTTCTACTTGGAAATGCCAATTCAAAAAGGTGTAGATGAGATAAAAATTTTAGTAGCTAGTGGAGTTATAAAACTTGTATTTCTAACCATAAACATAAAGCTTTTCATAATCAATTTAATTCCATAAAATGCATGTATTTCTCATAACTTTTGCTATGTGAACCATTAAGTTGCCAAATCCTTTTCATAAAATCATTTTAGGAAAAAGAAAGCATTTCTATTTATAAGTTCAATTTAGAACAAACATTAAATTTATGAAAACCATGTGCTCATCATATAGTACAACAGGTGGGACTCTATGCCATTGCCCCAGTTTCCCTACTTGGTACTATAGTATAAGCTAGAGCATCTTTACCTAGAATGAGTTGTAACATCATACGATACCCAATGATACCTTCAGCCATTAACATATAGATATTGGCATCCACATAATCTAACATAATCATCATATAACATATTTTCCCTTGGGCATTCACCACAAGTGTATAACATAACATCATTATGAGCACAAGTTTCAAAACATCACCTAACAATCCAAGCCATTTCATTTTAAGAGAAAAGTATAACAACATTCATTTCAATAATTTCCATCAATCATATCAATCATTGTTTTTATCAAACTCTTGAAGTATAAACAATATTCCATAAATCTATGTCATAAAATATGAGAAAACATCTATAATTATGTTTCTAGACATTAGCTACCTTGTAAAGATATGAATGCAAGCCCAAGCAACTCCAATTTGATCATAGTCTAACAATCTACAATAAAAAATTAAAGTTTATAAATATATATGATTTCCAATACTACATAATTCACTAATTAAATTAATATAATTTATCTACTTACCAAATAGACAAATCTTCCAAGCTAAATCTCAACCTAAATCACATCATTTGTATCAATAGCACCTTACTTTAATATTTTCCAATCATGTCAAACCATTAAGAATACATTTAATTACACAATATAATCCATTAAATATATGAACTAAAAATTATAGAATAAGAACTATACCTTAATTTGCCTCCAAGAACACTTCCAAGTCTCTTAGTGTAATATTCGATTTTTTAAAAACGAGAGAAAATGTGAGAAACGTAACATACGGTTTCTCCGTAAACGAACAAAACTCACCGGATACAAAAAGAAGTCCCCCGGAATGAGATAGTTAAGGTCTCAAAAAATTCAGGAAGTATTCTAGACTTCTAAAAATGAGAATCTCAGGCTCAGACAGAAAGAAAAATAGAGTTAGAATGAAAAAATATTTTTTTACGAAAAACTTACGAAACGTAATGACATTTTCGTAAATTTGAGCAAATTTTGGAATTCACATAGGAGGGCTTTTTAAATGAAATTTTTGAGTTTCCCAGGATTCTTAGAGGCCCTAAAAACCATGGAAAGCCCTGGGACAGCTAAAGCCCCTCCGGTGGACATTTTTCAACGTCAGTGTGCCCGAACTTTGACGGATTCGTTCGGGAAGGTTTTAGCTCCAATTTGAGTGATTCCAAAGGCATTTTACTAAATTGGGAATCTAAATTTTATAATGGAAAATACAATTCTAAAAAAGGAGTTAAAATGAAGGAGAAACAAAAATGCAAAATATGAAGGGCAAAATGAAAATTTTTGAAAAATGTAACTTATTCCCACCTATATATATGATGCACCCTTCTCCTCCCTTCATTATGCATGACCATGCTCTGTCTAAAACCAGAAGAAAACCCTAGGGGATGAGGCTCACAAGAAGGGGAAGAAAAGGAGGAGAAATCAAAGGCTTAAGGTATGAAAATTAGTAGTTTTTCATGTTCTTTCTTTTCCAAACCTCTTCTCCTCCATTCTCCTTTATTTCCTATGATTAAAATGAAGCTTATAAATCTATTTTAAGGGAGAAATTGAGGGAAAAATTTGGATTTGAAGAGAAGAGCTCAAAGAATATAAGATTCAAGTGAGAAAAAGTAAGAAAATAAGGTAATTTCTCTTCCTATGGTTGTCATTTTTGGTTCCCTTCTCCACCATTTCACCCCACTTGAGAAAACCCTAGGAGGAGATGATTTTTAGGCAGAACCAAGCATGAATCTAAGGAAAAAGGATGTGGAAATTAAGAATATGCAAATGGAATTATCAAAAAGCCATTAGATTTTCAGATGCAAATTCTAGGGTTTCAATTGCACCTTGTAAAATCTGATTTTGCATGATAATTTCTAGGCCTAAATAAGAGTTTAAATGAGCTCCTAAGATCTCTAAGAGGCCCCCCATATGCTTCTTCTCTTGAGAAAACAAAGAAAGCTCCATGGAACCCAATATGCTTCATTGTCTCGGCCAGGAAGGGTTCTCATAGCTAGAGAGAGTTTTAAATTTTTCTAAGGCCATTTTTGAGTCATGTTTAATGAATGAAAATGACGTGAGCCTTGGAAAAAATTTAGAACTCATGGAAAGTGATTTGGTGTCTTAAGTTCTATATTATGACCTAAAGAAGCAACATGGTGCTAAGCCATTTGTTTTAATGATGTGATGACTCCAATAGGCTTAAAAGGAGTCAAGAATCATATATGAAAGAAAAGAATGAGGCCCAGAAATCATTTGAGGGGTGTTGCTTCATTAAGTGCCAATATGGACCATAATGAGAGTTATAGAGTAATCTAGTACTTAAACAAGTTGTATGGCTTTAGAGAATGTTTCATGAACCTAATTGGCTCCCAAAAATTGTATCTAGGACAAGAGAAACTATCTCCACCAATTTGTGAGTATGTGGCCGAAAGAGGAGGCTTGAATCCAAAAGGAAAAGTGTGTAATTATGTGCAAGGTAGCTCTATCCACCTTCTCTCATGCATGGGTGTGTGCTTAGCTTATTCTAGAATGTGTGTATGTATATTTTCAAGTTTTGAAAAGTATGCTAGCATGCCTTTATATGCCATGATGCTTGATGCCATGTTATGTTTTCAAATGATTACATGATGTTTGTATGAGTTTTCTTGAGTGCGGAGAGGCCAATAACTCTTCTCTTGAGTGAAGATGAGCCAAAAATCCTTGAGCTTGGTTGAGACAAAGTAAAGAGTCTTTTAAAAGCAAAGTGGGCTCTTAAGAGTATGGTTGAGTCCAAAGCTCTTAAAGAATGGGTGAGGCAAGTCCAAGATCCATGAGAAGAAGTGTGAGGCCAATTCGAACACTTGGTGAGCTCTTGAATGTCTTGAATGATTAATTCACATGCCAAGTTTGCTTTCAAAATGTCCATGACTTCTATTTTCTCCATGTATGCATTTATAAAACTTGCTTTACCATATTATGTATGATTAAATAGGAGATAAGCTATTGGAATTCTTTGAATCTCATCCCCTCTTTTCCAATGATCTCACATGCTAAGTGGACTAAATGGATATGCCAATAAGAGCCAACAACCATGAAGAAAGGAGATTGACAAGCACATGCCTAGTTTTAGCTATGTTGGAACCATACTTATGTACCTTGACGTATATGATGATGTAGATAGTCTATGAACCTAGAGACATGTATAAATATTCTATTATGTGATGTTTATAACTATGGATATGATGTATGAGCTTTAGAATATAATTTGAGTTTATAATATTCAAATGTGCAATGTGAAAGTATGATGCAAATATGCATAAGTGTGGATTGAATGGCCAAAATGAGATGCATGAAATTTGGGACTATTTGGACAGCCTACAAAAGTCTTAAATATACTTTTAGACTTACCCAAAAGGTGCCAACATTAAGGGGAGGCCATTTGGCAAGTTTGGTACTTTATATAAAGCTAAATTTGACCATAATAGAACCTTAGGTCACTTTTTAGCCAAATGAGTTAGTCTTGATTTGAAATTTGGCATGCAAATAGATCTCATTGAGAGATTTTTGGGAAGCTAAAGAATATAATTTTTGGAGACCTAAAGAATATTTGATGAATTTTCAAAGTTGGGATTTTCTATTGATTCTGGTATGGGCACTGTTCACACTAGCAGATTTGTATTTTGTATCACCCAATGGTCAAATGGTGTCCAATACTTGTGAAATTTTATATGCATAAACTAGGGGTCATAAGATTTATGTAGCTGTCAAGATCACCTCATTTGGAGGTCTGTGTAAAGAGTTATGTATTTTTGAAATTGGCTGTCAGTAGCAGTAGCGCCTCAGGAGTCCAACCATTGTTCCATAGATTTCCAATAGTTAAATGTATTTTTTTATTCTATAATTATTTTTAGAATAAATTTAAATTTTTATCTTTCCATAATTACTAAATTTGTGTGATTTCAATTTTTATAGAATTAGTTATGAATTTTAGAAATTTATATCAGTGAACTATGACAGCATCAGGACCCAGTCCGACCTCTAGACCGTTTTGTGTGTCAAAAGCTCTGTGTGTGGGATGTTATGACTTGTGCATATTTGTAACATAAATTATACATCCAAAGCTTTCCATAATGACCAAGATTGAATGATTTTTATTTTTCTAGATTTAGTTATGATTTTCCAAAATTTGCCCAGAAAAGAGGCCAATTCTGGCTGAGAATGAAACCTCCTTATCCACCTTCCAATTCGGTTTCCATGAGTTGTTGGAATGTTTTTGTGATGAAAATGAGTTGTAATGATATAATTAAATATGAGGATGTATAGTATGAGCTCACATAGTCCACGTGACATCGAATGAAATTTTTAGCCATGATGTGATGCAGAAAGTGTGTTATTTTCAATAAAATTCTCATTTCCTTCTTACTATATATCATGTGAGTATGTAAATGATGATGGATGTGAGTTAGAAATTATAGTGTTACACTTAGGAGTTCTACACCTTAAGTTCACTATAAATATAATTAATATAAATTAATATTTAACAATCATTACATCTATAGAAACTAAAGAGCAGAATAGAAATTATTACTCCAAGAATCCAAATAACCTCCAAGTAACTCAAAATATTAGGCTTTACAACCTTGAAATCCCTAATATCAACCAATTAAAATTCTAATTGGTTTAAAAGAAAGCTTAGAAGGAGTAGATTAATTGCTTTTTCACTTGTCTTGGCTAATTCTAGCAAGAAGATACTCAAATGAAGCTTAAATTTGACTTGGATTAAGATGTGGTCAAGTTATGGGAATCAAGCAAGCCTTCTTTATTCATGTTCATTCTTCCAACAAGGTATAGGGGTTGACTTTAGCATAAGAAAAGGTGTAATGATCGATCAATTTAGAAATTGAACTGAACCTTATAAATTAATACTAGAACACCTTAAAGTAGAGTAAATTGAGGCCAAATAAGATTAGAATAAGAATTAAAACATCTTAAAATGTGGTTTAAAGCCTAAGAATAGCCCGAAATTAGACCCAAAATGGTTGAGCAAATTTAAGGAATAATGCAATGACATAATCGTAAATTTAGGTAACTTTTTGAAAACTCAAAGGAAGGAGTTTTAAATAAGAAAATTGAGTTTCTTAAGATTCTTGTAGGCCTTAAAAACTATAGGAACCTTTAGAATAGTTAAAATCTCTCAAGTATGCAATTTTGGTAATCAATTGGCCAAAATTTTGACTGAATAATTTGATAAGGTTTTAAATCTAATTTAAATGAAACCAATGACATTTTATGAATTAGAGGATTTAAATTTCATGATGGAAGAGACGGTTCTAAAAAAGGAGTTAAAATAAGCTTAAATGGAGAAAACTAATATGAGGGACTAAATTGGAATTTTAAAAAGTGTCTTAATGAAGCCCCCACCTCCTTAAAAACACGTCCCACTTCTCCTCCTCCTTATAATCAACTTTTCTCTGGTCCAAAATAGATCCAAGAGCAGACTGAAGTGGTGCACAAGAAGAGGGAGCAAGGGGAAGGAAATCAAGGGTTGACAGTGTAAGAATCCATCACTTTTCATGCTTCTTCCTTCATTAAACTTTTTCTCCTTTTCCTTTTCTCTCTTTTCATAGTTTTGGTGTATTAATTCAATATATTTTGTTGCATGTTCAGTAAAGGAGAGTGAGAGTTTGAAGGAAAGCTTGGAAGCTTGTGAAAGTTCTTTTGGAAAGCTTTTAAACAAGGTAAGAAACCATGGTTATCTTGCTTCTTCTTGGCTCTCCTCCTCTTCTATGTGTTTAGCCAGAATAAGGGTTATATGTAGGGAGTTTTATTTTGATCTAAACTTCATGGAAATTGGGTTTTTGAAGTCTAAGGAATCACATGGAACAAGTAGAATCCAAAAAGAATCTATAGATAAAAAGTTATAGCGATTATGATGATTTAAATTGTGTAAGAGCATGTTTAAGTTTTCAAGACATCGAAAAAGCTTTACAAATGGCAATTTTCCCAGGAAACATAACAAAACTCCATGGGTCCCAACATTGCTCTATGTCTTGGCCAAGAAGGGGATTCCATATCTAAGGAGAGTTTTTCTTAATTCCAATGATAAAAGTGGTCTAGAATTGAATAATAAACACCAAAAGAACTATTGGTTTGAATTTAGAAATCATATTTTGAAAGTTAAATGTTTAGAATTCCTTTAGGCATAAAGAAGCAACTTAGTATTTGGCTCCTTAAAATTAGTTTGTGATGACTCTAATGAGTTTAAATGGAGTCATGAGAGTGAGAAATGGAGTCAAGATGATGGAACCATATACAAGCCCTAAGTTAGAAGTAACTTGTAAAGAGTTTGTGTAAAACTAGAGATGGTTCCAATGATGAATTTGTGTTTTGTTTAATGCGTTTAAGCCAAGCAAATCAAGCCTTCTCCAAGTATGTATGTAAAGCTAAACCAAGAGGCTGAGGGCATCAAAGGAAAATTTATGCTTCTTGACTCAAGGTAGCTCTTCATCCATTCTTACATGCATTTTTGGTTGTTTAATTGTCATGAATTTTTTGTATGTATGTTTAAATCATGAACCATGCTTAAATTATTGGATTAATTGATAAACATAATTTTTATATATTTTAATCTCCTTAACTTGGGCATTTTAATAATGAATTATGGCTTTAGGAATTTAATTAGTTAATATTTGATTTTATTGGCCCTTATTTGCACTTTAGAAATTTATTTGCAAAATTATTGAATTTTAATACTTAAATTTATTTTAAATACTTTTGTGAATATTCCTACTTAGTTTTTTTCATTCTTTTTGTGCAAATTTTGGGCAATTAAAGCTTAAATGAGAAATTTAATTGGAAGCTACAAGATTGAATAAAGGGGCCAAAAATTGGAGAATAAAAGATTCATATATGCAGTGCCAAGTTTGGAATAGATGCCTACAATTTTAATGAAATTTTAGAAATTAAAAATTAGAAAAAAAGAGATGAAACCACAGGCATATGGAGGCACTCGTGGAGGTATTCCATCAGGTTTGTATATACACATCTATTAATTCACATGAGAAGCATGCATAGAATCATAAACTCACTCTAAAAGCTTTGCACTAAATTCACATAGTGACATGCATGAGCCTCTGCCACATAATCACAAACCATAAACTCATGGATTATACACAAAAGCAACATACATCAAGTTATGTGGAGACTAGAGGGCTTACTAATCATGAAGACCCATCTTCCAAAACACAAAAGTCTTGGGTCCAAGATACACACACCCACAGATGTGTGAATCACGAGTTTTTGGAAGCTATAAGCAGGGTTTTAAATTGCAATGCGGCCGCAATATTGCGGATGCGGCCCAACCCGCATCCGCATCAGCCCGCAATTGTAGAGGGTTCAGAAATCACAATAACGGACTGCAATATAACGATGTTGTGGCCGCAACAGAATGATGTTGCGGTTCCGTTGCGGCGCATCATATAAAGCCAGAAATACAGTAACACACAAAGCTCAAAATAAGTAGTTAGCCAGCCCTAGCTTTACTTTCCCAAACCCAAGCAACAAAAGAGAAAAGCCAAGAAGCAACAACAAGCCAATAGCAATCAGTAGAGAGGGCTTCGATTTAATGAATATGAAGTTTTGAGATCTGAAACCATACCTGAAGGTTGAAGCACCTGAAGCGAAGTTGATGATATCACCCAAAGCGGAGCCAGTGAGTCTGAAACCATACTCTAAAGCCAGAGAAGCGCCCAAAGGTATGCATATCTTCTTCTTGCTTCGCTTCTTCATTTGGTTTCTTTTCTAGTTGCAGAGTTAGAAGTCAAAGCATTAAACAAGGGAGGGGAGCAGTTTGATATTTTTATAACTTTTGCTTCTATTATTTTTTATCAATAAAAATGTGAGCACTTTGTTTTTTAACACTTTCTCTCACACCGGAAAATGAGATTGGACAAATGAGGTGAACTGACTTGGACCAGAACATTATATGTTGAATTCGGCAAATGCATTTTTGGATTAAGCTTGTTATATGAATTGATTAAATTATTAAATCAGTAACCACATGTCTGTTGAGATTTGTGTGAAATTTGCTACGTGTCTTAAAGGATATATGTTGAGATTTGTGTGAAATGTGCTGCTTCTTCTAATGACAGAACCATCCCATCTGAAATTTGCTAGACCTTCACGTGATGCATTGAAGATTTGGACAGCTTTGAGCAGATTTAGATATACGAGGTATAGAATATTTTATTTTCATATTTATTGTAGATAATATAATTGAAGGTAAGAAAAAAAGAATGAAATTTTTTTAATGTTAAAAGTTTTTATTTTACATCTTCACTTATTTTGATTTTGATTTTGAATTTTTTTATTTTTGTTTTAATTTTTCTTAATTTTAGAAAGATATAAATACAAAATATATAAATTACTTAAGTGATAATAAATGCAAAATATATAAACTACTTAAGTAATAAGTCTTACATAATATATTTATTTTTAAAAAAATTGATAAAAATTAAATTAAAAAATAAAGAGATTCAAATTTATTTATTTCTTTTGAATTATACATTCTTGGGATGTCTTGAAAAAATGAAAAATGTCAATATGGCACCAAGAAAATGAGTTTCATTCCTGCGTTTCCCTGGGTTGTGAAGTTGGACCAGGTACAAAGAAATGAAGAATGAATCTATATCTGTGTACGATATGGAAGTTGCTGGCACCCACCATACGTTGCTTCGGTTCTCCAACTAGCCATTTATCTGCTTCATTTCTTTCTTAGACTCCCTCATTCGCTTTTCTGGGTGTCGTTACTCAGAATCCATGACCTGAGCATCATACTTGGTCTATACTTGATCAGAGGATTTGAATTTTGTGCTTCATTAGTACAGGTGTTAAGATATCTCTTCTTAAATTCTTATGATTGATAGGATATCTTTTATTAGGATGGGATAGTTCTGCCAAAATTAAAGTAAGTATAATATATATTTCTTTATTGGTTTCATATATATATATATATATATACATATATATTGAAGCTTGTTTGCCGTTGATTTTTTTATAGGTTATATATATATATATATATAATAAATGGTAATCAATGAAATCACAATTCATAACTTCTCTTTTTATTATTTTAAAATTTGAAAAAAATTATAATTTAATTTTATATTTTAAAAATTTTAAAATTTTAATTAAAAGAATATTTACATACACTTAAGTACATGTCTAGTTCATCCTTCTAAACTCTTGCACCAAAAATAAAAATTTATCCTTCTAAACCTTCATTTTTGTCCATTCTTACTCCAAAAAAAAAAAATAACAAGAAAGAAAAATTTCCTGCCTCCCTATGATGGCATTATTTTTTTTAAAAAAATGAAATTTTAACATATGTATACATAATAAGTATGGATTTCATTGATTGCTAATTAATATATACATATGTTAAAATTTGCTAATTAATTAAAATGGGATTATTTAAAAAGGTAATATTAAGATATTTTTTTATAAATTTAAAAAGATACTATAGTTGAAAAAAATATTAAGATATTTTTCATGAATTTATTAATAATGCCTAAAAATTATTGCCATTTTCTATCAAGAAAATAAAAAAAATAAAATATTGCCCCAAAATCCAAAAAAAAAGTTAGATGATAAGAGATTGGCACTATTTATCAATTTATAAAAGTTTAAAAACACACTTTTCTTGAGAGAGATGTCAAATATTTGAACTTTGAAAAATTGTAGTATTAGTTTGGAGTGAAATCATGGACCCAACTGAATAACTATGATTATTGATTAATTATTATCTAAGCTTGATCCCATTTTATATTACAGTTAGCATGCAAAAGTAAATTACAGTTAGCCACTCTACTGCACTTAGGCCCAAATCAGGTTTCGCTTTAGTTGCAGAGGTTTATAATTAGAATCAGATTTTGATACACTCTTTTATATCTATATTATTAAATTTTTTAATAAAAATATAATATGTGTAAAAGAATTTTATCATATAACACCGAATTGTAAAAATTATTATATTTATCTATAATTTATTATGTTTTTATAAAAGAAACTTATAACAAAGATATTAAAATCAAACTAAGTTTTTTTTTCTTCATACTTATTCATTGAATTAAATTACCCAAAAAAAGTGTTTGCATTGGTGGTTAAATGTAATCATTAAATAAACCTTTTAAACATAAATTTTAGTAAATTAACTCATGACAGATTAATCATTGACCCACTATTTATTTTATTATTCTTTAATATAACTTAACCCAATCATGATTAATTTATTATTAATCCACTTTATATTAACTGGGGACTAATTTGAATGATCATGAAATATAATAAGAAACATTAGTTTTTGTTTTGTTTTTTATAGTCTACATGAATTTTTAATTTGATTCTTATAGTTTATTTGTAAGAAAATTAAATTTTTTAATATTTTCCAAACATTTAAAAATAAATTATTACCCTTATAACTCTATTAGTATTTTATTGATTAGGCTAAGGAAATTTAGATGCATACAAAATGAACTATATTGGAAGGTTGAGGTGAGAAATATAAAATATATATAAGGTAAAAATATTTATATTAAAAGATATTAAATTTTAAAATTATTGTGAAAGACCAAAGATAAAAATCTTAAACAAATTATAGTTCAAAAATTTTAATTTAACTTTTTTATTCTTAAATCATTCAAAATAATTTTAAAATTTAAAAATGCACCACTGTAATTTTTCCAAATATCTCACTCTTATTCTCATTAATTTATTCATAAATAGTAAACAAATAATATAATAAGAGATATCTTACCATATATAGGACAAAACAAATTTAAAACACATACTTATTATGTATTGAATATGGATTTAATTATGGACAAAATTTTTAATCGATAACTAGTATTTCAAATATAATAAACTCATTAATATTTATTCCTATGATTAGACTTCAAAATCTTTTTTTTTTTTTGGGAAAATTTTAATATTTATTTCTAGGATTAAATTTTCTTGTCAACAAATTAATTGGAAACTATAATAGCAAAGATAGAGAAAGGATTATACCATAAACAAATAATATTTTTATAGGGAAATGTGAGCATTGCATATTTTTCTTTAGATTACTAAGCCATGCATCTTTCTATTATATCCAATCTTTAGGCCTTTGTCATTTAGCCTATAAACTCATTAAATTTTGAATGTTTAGTGTATCAAAAGAGAAAATAAAAATGCTAACCATTGCAAATAACACATCTATATATTTATGAACCTATATATGATTTACTGATTGATACCTATCATTATACAAGCATTCAAAAAAGAGTCGTTAATGTTAGTGGTGGAACTGAGATTATTATTATTGAACTTTGAATTTTTATTTTGATTTTGTTTAATTGATTAATTTTTTTAATTATTCAATTGTGCTTTTAGTTTTGTTATATTATATTATATTATATTACCAACTTCATTTGATCAGTAGGTACTATAAAATATAAACAATGCCGCCAAGAGAAGAATTTCCAATAGGAAGATTAGAAGGTGCTCCTAGTGATGATATCGGTTGGCATTTTGGAACACCTGTAGCTGAAAATCGAAACAACATAATTTGCAAACTCTGTGGGAAAGTAATAAAGGGTGGAATTACTCGACTGAAGCAGCATATTGCTCATTTTAAAGGACAAGTAGTTGGTTGTCCTAGAGTTACAACTACTATTCGAGAAGGTATGATGAAACTCCTTTTAGATAATAAAGGAAAAAATGATTCAAAAAAAAGAAAAGAAGAATTTGAAGCAAGGTTGAGAGGTGATGAAGATGATGAAATGGAAGCATTTGTTGATGAGGAAGTGCAAATGAGGCATGCGACCCAAGAAAGCATCAGATCACATCATGAATGGGAAGAGAGACAACAATTTAGACAACAAACCAGAGGAGGACAAAATGTGTATGAAGAGGGTGGAAGCTCTCATGCAAGAGCAAGAGCAAGAGGATCAGAAGATATTGCCTTTAGTTTAAGATCTTCAAATATTGATCTTGTGAGGAGTAAAAACATGAAACAACCAAAAATTTCTGGTGGTTTAATGAAAACATTGAGGAAGAAATTAGGAGAAGCAGTATCAAAGCTTATTATATATGAACATCTTCCAATGAATTTATCTAATTCTCTTTGGTTGCATAATTTAATTACTGCAGCTGTTGAGATAGGTACAACAGGGGTTAAATTCCCTACTCCTTATGAGATTTCAGATGTGTATTTGGAAGCTGAATACCAATCTATGAGGGAATGGATAAATGGTTTGAAAGGTGCATGGAAGGAAAGAGGTGTTACAATAATGTGTGATGGTTGGACTAATAGCATTAGTTACATGCATATAATGAATTTTCTTGTCTATTGCAGCAGGGGAACTATTTTTTTAAAATCAATAGATGCTTCTTCTGTTGCTAGTAGAAATACTGATTACTACCTTCAGTTACTTGATCAAGTGGTAGACGAAGTTAGAGAAGAATATGTAGTCTAAGTGGTTACAGATAATGAGGGAACTTTAAAGGCAGCTGGAAAAAAATTAATGAAAAAAAGACCACATCTCTATTGGTCACCTTGTGCAGCTCATTGTTTAGATCTATGTTTAGATCTATGTTAGAGGATGCAAAAATGATAACATCCTTTATATATAACCATATTTGGACTGTGAATTTGATGAAATAATATACTGGAGGTAGAGATATTATTCGTCCAGCCATTACTCGCTTTGCTACACAATTCTTACAATTACAATCTTTTATGAAGCAAAAGCAGGCTTTGAAAAATATGTTCAACTCTGAAAAGTTTAAGAAGTCTAAATTTTCTATGTTTAGATCTATGTTAGAGGATGCAAAGATGATAACATCCTTTATATATAACCATATTTGGACTGTGAATTTGATGAAATAATATACTGGAGGTAGAGATATTATTCGTCCAGCCATTACTCGCTTTGCTACACAATTCTTACAATTACAATCTCTTATGAAGCAAAAGCAGGCTTTGAAAAATATGTTCAACTCTGAAAAGTTTAAGAAGTCTAAATTTGGCAAGGAAAAATCTGGACCAGCACATGATGCAAGGAAAAAAATTTTGGATAATGACTTTTGGATCAAAGCTAATGAAATACTAAAAGTATTTGAGCTAATTGTTAAAGTGTTAAGACTGGTTGTCGGTGATGAGAAACCAACCATGGGTTTTATCTATGAAGCTATAGATAGAGCAAAGCTATCTATACAACAAAACTGTTGTTATCACTCAACTTATAACGACATGATAGATAAAAGGTGAAAATTTCTATATACTGATTTACATTCAGCAGGTAAGTCTATATATATATATATATATTATATTGTCACAAAAAAAGAATGTTTGTGTACTAACTAATTAAGTCTTTTTTTTAGGCTATTTTCTTAATCCTTAGTTTCAATTTGGAGTTAAGCATGGTCATTCAGTTTATAAAGAAACATTTGATGGAACCAGAAGTGCAATCACCAAATTAGAACGAAATATGGATGTTGCAATTAGAGCACTAAATCAGGTTAGTTATTTTTTGTATAATGAATATTTGGAATATATTATTATATATTTTATATTAAATTTAATATGATGTTGCATAGTTAATACTTTTTCGAGACAAGAGAGAGAACTTTGGAATGCCACAAGTTCAAAGAGCATGGTCTCAAATGGATCCCGGTAAGATATAATTTATTCTTTATCTATAAGTATACATGGTACAATATGTGACTCTATCAAAATAATTATTTTTGTTTATAATTCAAAGTTGACTAAATTTTTGTATTATTTGTTTAAATAGCTGAATGGTGGATAATATATGGTTCGTGTGCTCCTGAATTTCAAAGCATTGTAATAAAAATTCTGAGCTAAACAACTTCAGCTTCAAATTGTGAAAGAAATTGGAGCACATTTAGCTATATTCATACAAAGACAAGAAATAGACTCAAGTATAAAAAATTACAGAAACTTGTGTTTACCTTTTACAATATGAAGCTAAAAATGAGGGAGAATAAGAGGCGTAGTTAAGAAGAGATAGAAAATGGTTTCAATCCAATTAATCTTGATTACATATTCCAAGAAGATGATCCCTTGTCTCCATGGATTGAGGAGAGAGAAGGCCCATTATTGGATGGACTTCAAAATTCAGAATGGCTACCAAGAATGGATACTGATGATGAAGAGGTAGAGGCTGATAATGATTCAAGTTCCCATGAAGGTCATAGTCAGGGTGGTGATGGTGGTTTGAGTCCACCAAGCAACAATAGTGGTAGTGATGGTGGTGATACAGCAGAAAGTGATCATGACATAGTTGAAGAAAGGGAACAAGATCCATATCAAGACATTCCATATACTATGCGTGATTTGGGTTTTGTTGTTGATATGACATCTTTTCAGGATAGAGGCTCTGGTGATAATAGAAGAGGTGGTCATTAATCTATAAGAGGTGGAAGACAGCAAAGTGGTGTACCAGAAGATAGTTCTTCCTCTAATTTTTCACAAAGTTTTAGTGATTTTGGCATTGGTGGCTCATCTCAAAGTAGTCAAAATCATTATCCCCCTTTTTATCAACAACTTTCTCATATGTCACATGATCATTATCCAATGATTCAAGTCCCACCATATTATCAACCTTCAATAAATTATCAAGAGCCTTATTATCACCAAGTACCAAATTTTCCTTATCAGCAAATGGAGAATATAGGTGGAGGATTTTTTTATTATGTTTTTGGACAGGGAGCAAGATAAGGTGATAATGAAAGTGAAAGTGGGAACTATGATCTTCCATGACATTCTACAATGTGGTGATATTAATTCTCTCTTTGTAATAAGAATGTAAATATACTTTTATATTATCTGACTTTTTCCTTTAATTTTCTCAAGTAACATTGATATGCTTGTTCAAAATAATGATTTATTTAATTAATATTGATGTTAGGCATGATATATTTATGTATATGAAAGTTATAATGATTATATACATTTTTAAAATAATTTGTGTAACTTTAAAAAAAAATCACAGCCGCAATGACCGCAACCCGCATTATAACACCCGCAGTGTCCGCAATCGCAACCGCAACCACAACCGCAATTTAAAACCTTGGCTACAAGACTCTCACAAAGACACACAGCAGCTCCACGTAGTAGCAGCATGAAGATACTTTCATTCACATTCACGTAGCAGACACAAGTCCAGTACATGCACAACTACTGCACAAACACACTCACAGGTTCTTCCACGTAAGGCATCCACTCCATTCTTTCCTTTACCTTACACACATACTCTACATAGCACACGGCTGAGGGAAGAAGGCAGTCACTTACACGTTCTCTCCAGTCCATCGTTCATATTAAACACATACTCATTTGCACACTCATGTGAAGCCACGGGATCAGAAGAGTAAGTAAAAGAAATGAAGCCACAAGCATATGTGTTTGATTAAAGAGGAGAAGTTGACATGAGGAAGATACACTCATGAGGGAGTTGGGCAAAACGTGGTTTATAAAGAGAAGAAGGAGCAGTACACGAGACTCAGGAGCAAAAGCAGAGGGAGCTACGAGTTTTATGAAGAAAAGAGAGCTGACGTGTGAGGAGTACGTGGAAGTTTAGGTGAAGGCTACAGACCATGTGATTCATTAAGAGTGAGAAAAGGCTTGATTGTAAACAAAAGGAAGAAGCACGTGAGCAAAGTAAATGAAAACACATGAAAGAGCATGAAGGAAAGCATATGGGGGGAAAATAGAAGCTCGGACAAAATGTGAAAATGCACCAATCATCCATCATTCACTTTTCATACACTATCCATCCATTCTCCATTGCCATGGCTTGTCCACCCATTTCCCCTCCATCATTCTCCACTCCATGAACCATTAATTTCCCTTTGTGGCTAGCTTGGATAACAATCTTGGATTGAAGCTTGAATCTATGGAGATTATCAAAGGGATTTTGGCTAAGAATTTTTATTTCATTTTTCCTCTATTTCTACATAAATTTTTGTTCTTGAATTTGCTTGGTTGAGTTTGTAATTGACTAAGATTGGCGTGGTTTATAATTGATAGCTAGTTAGATATCAATTAGGAGAGTAATTGCTTATTAATAGATTGATTTAACTACTGAATTTTTCATTCACCTTTTATCCATGTATGTAGTCAAGGTATTTGATAAAATGCATGTGAGAAATTGTATGCTTGAATGTTTAATATGAGGTCTCCTTGGAGTTTAATTAGTTAATTGGACATCCTAAGATGATAATTTAGGGGCTAAATTGATGGATTAATCATTTAAATTTAGTGTTCATTGATCATAATGACAAGAATTAATGATTTAATGCAGAGTTAAGGTTTTAATTCAATATTAAATTATTAGTCTCTTGAATCTTGTATGGTAACTCAAAATACATTGCCATAAAACACAAATATGGACTCTTAGACTAGAACTAGTGATAATTGAATTAGGATAAAGATAGTGGATGTCAAGGGATGAATCCAAAGCTAGTTACATGTCCATTAGTTGTTTCTTAATTCATGTATTTAGTTAGTAGTTAGGAACTTTATTTCAATTTAAATTCTAATTGTTTAATTAAATCAAAACCCTCTTTAATTAGGTAATTTTTAGGTTTATTTCACACTTAGAGGGTTTTTTTTTTTAAATATTGAAATCTATTTCTAAGGGAAACGATTTAAGTTGCACCCTATATTACAGATCTTAATCAACCTAGTCTATTTAAGATTGCTCGACACAATTGTCATTAATGCTTTGGTACCGTTATGTTTCTTAAATTGCATTTTGAATGTGAGATGGTTCTTAATGGGTGATGTTGTACTAAAAGTCCCTTGAATTGAGTGAGGTGAAGCCAAAAGTCCCTAAATAAAGGTGAGACAAGGCCAAAAGTCTTATAAAATAAGTGAGGCTAACTCATAAGTCCTTAAAATGAGTGAGATTAATCTAAAAGTCCAATGTAATTGGGTAATGTTAGATCAAAAGACCCTAGAGCATATTCTTGACTTGAATGGATCTTTATGATTTTGTAAACATGTTTATGGTAGACACTTGGAAGCATTTGATGCATGCTAGCTCTCTTTGACATGAAAACATGTTATATATGCATTCTTGAAAGGGCGAATGAGCTATTGAGATTCTTTGAATCTCACTCTCCCCCATTTTTATCTAACCATATCTAAGTGATTTTCAAGGAGCCAAGAATGGAGACTAAGGATTGTAAATTATATTACTTTGACAATGATTAGCTTTTGATGTAAATTAATGTCAAAATGTGTATGTATAGGTTATTTATGAGATGTAAACCTTTGCTCATATGTAAAAGTATATAAATATGTTGTACGAACCAAGGTTAAAGTCAAATGTATGCAATTTTGAGATTTTGACATCCTTAAGTTATGAGGTAGATGTGTATATGAACAAGTGAGATGGTGATTTTGAGCTCCATGATCCATGATGAATTGGACCTATTATGATGCTTTTATATGTTATGTTTGAGTTTTTGGATGTGCCTAATTGGTCATGGTTCATGTGGGAAGTTATTTTAGACCATTTGATACTATATTGGTGCCATTTTGAGTCACATTCTTACCCTAAGCCAAAAATCAGAACAAATAGATGAATTTTGGCATGAAATTTTTCAAGCATCTAGATCTCATATAGATATTTTTACAGAGTTAAAGAACACAATTTTTGAACCTCTAAAGAATTTATTATGATTTTTCAAACTTGGCTAAAATTTATAGAAACTATCAATGCATTGTTTATTTGGTCAGTTTGGTTTTTGGTGTCTTTGAGGGGGCCAATGAAATCCGATGCTCATGAAATTTTACAGACATATAGTTGGTATTATAAGCTTTTCATAACTACTAAGATCACCTAATTTATTGCTCTATACAATGACATATGAATTTTTAAAGTTGCATGTCTACTACAGTATGAGAAATAGACCTAGTTATTGTTCCATTAAGATTTTGTGGGTCAAATGGCATTTTTTTATCTAAAATTTTTACAGTAATTAGATGATGTCTCAAGCTTTTCAAAAATTTCTTTTGCATGATTTTGGAATTTTATAGCTCAAATTATAAATTTTTGAAGTTTGGATAGAAATATGAAACCTATGGAAATTGAGAGTGTAATCTTAAATTTGATATGTATAGCCCAAACCTGAATTACATGCTTCAAATTATGATGTTTTTGCTTTAATAAGTGTGTTAAAGATGGAAGATGAGTTTGATAAGCCTAAATGGTTCATTTATCTAAAAATAAATTAATTTAGCTTTTAATAATAATACTTTCTGTTGCTAAAAGTGATGAATATATGAAAATGAATACTTTAGACTAATTGTAATGCAAAATAAGTGTTATCTTAATATGGTATTACAAAAGGGGAAAGAGAAGGAAACACAATAGCTAGCACTTGACTAAATTCTCTTAGAATTTGATGATATTTTCTAAAAGCTTACATTACATCTTCCCTTTAGAGTTTTTAGTCACCGAATTCATTTAAAGGTGGATTAGCCTATAAGCTCTAAGCCATATCATTATGATCCCATTAAAAAAAATCTAAAATTGAAAAAAAAGTTCAAGACATGTTTTAGTCAATAAGAAGGACAAATCTTGGTGTTTTTATATTAATTATAAAAGCTGAATGACCACACCATCAAAAATAATTTTTTATCCCTGTCATTATGGAGTTGTTGGATGAGTAGTATAGTACTTAATTCTTTTTTGAGTTGGATTTGCTGGATGGGTATCACCAAATTTGTATGAGATGTTAAGATATTACCAAGATAGCCTTTCACACTCATAAGGGCTTATACAAATTCTTAGTGATCTTGTTTGGGTTAACTAATGCCTGACCACCTTTTAAGGCCTTATGAAAAACATTTTTAAATATCTCTTGATAAAGTTTATTTTAGTCTTTTTTTAATAATATTTTAGTTTATAGTTGCTCATGGGATGACCATTTGCATTATTTATAGCTCACCTTACAACCTTGAGAGAGAATTCTTTAATAGTCAAGCATAGTAAATGCCTTTTTTGAGTCACTTAAGTTGATTATCTTGCCGACATCATTTTTGAGAGGGGGTGGAAGTAGATCCTAAGAAGATTGAGGCTATGGTTTCTTGGCCCACACCAAATTCTCTTAAAGCTTTAAAAAGCTTCTTGGGTTTAACTATTATAAATAGTTTGTGAAAGGGTATGACACCACTTGCAAACCCTTGATGGATTTGTTAAAGAAAATTGATGCTTTTAAATGATTTGATGAGGCCAAGAAGGCTTTTAGATGCTTAAGTTTGCCATGACAAAAACTTCAGTGCTTGTCTTGCCCAATTTCAATAAAAAGTTTATCATTGAAACTAATGCCTAAAACATTGGGATGGGTGTTGTCCTTTCCCAAAATGGATGCCTCATTGCCTTTGTTAGTAAGGCCCTTTACCCTTTAAAAAGATGTTTATGCACTTATGAGAAAAAGCTTAAGGCCATTGCTTCCATAGTCAAATAATGGAAGTCATACTTACAAGGACAACCTTTTATTATAAAACTTGATCATTTGGTGTGGAAGTATTTGTTGGAATAAAAATCTTTTTCTTCCAATCAATATTAATGGTTACACAAGCTATGGAGGGTTGAATTGTGAAATTTTGTAACATAAGAAAATGCAATTGTTGATGCGTTATCTCAAAGAGAACATAATGAGAAGGTAGCAACATGTTCAGCCATTACCTCAATGACAACTGATCTAACTTCTAAAGTTAAGGAATCTTAAGAAGGAGACAATCAAATTAAGCTACTGATATAGGCCCTAGAGGTTGATCCTTCTTCCAAATCCCATTACAATTGGGCTAACCATATACTTAAATGGAAGAGGAAGTTAGTAGTGGGTGCCAATTTTATATTATAGGTGAAGTTGCTTCTATTTTTTCATGTAGATGTTGTTGAAGGCCATTCAAGAATGGCCTCAAAAGATTTCTTCCATCCTCTATTGGAAGGGCTTAAAGAGGGATGTGTGAAATTTTATTCGCATATGCATTATTTGTCAACATTTTAACCTTGAGAATGTGGCTTGTCTAAGCCTTTTTCAACCACTACTTATTTTAGATACTATTTGGTCTAACATATTGATGGATTTCATTAGTGGATTACCTAAATCCTACAATAAATCTGTCATTCTTGTGGCAGTGGACCATCTTAGTGAAGCTACCCACTTTATGGCTCTTTAACATCCTTATTCAACAGTGGATGTGGAATAAATTTTTCTAGATAATGTTGTGAAGCTTCATGGGTTTCCTCAAATGGATGCTTATTTTTCCTCAAACAACCAAAGCTCAATGGTGGATCATCTTAGTAAAGCTTCATGTGGTATAAATTTTGTGGAAAGTTTTAAAGGGTGTTATTTAGGTTGTACAAGGTGAAACTTACTTATTCTTCCACCTTCCATCCTTAAATCGATGGCTAAACTAAGGCGTTGAATTGGTGTTTGAAGTGTTATCTCAGTTCCATGACAGGAGACCATCCTAAATAAAAGGTAAAGTGACTTTCTTTGGCTGAATTGTGGTACAATGCCACTTTTTGCTTAGCCATTAGAATGACTCCCTTCTAAGCAATTTTTAGTGTACTACCACCTATGCATTTGCCTTACTCCTTTAATGATGTGGTGGATGAGTGGTTGTCAAGAGCGAGAAGCTATTCTTTAATTATTGAAGTTCACCTTTACAAAGCTAGGAATAGAATGATTCAAATGGCTAACAAGAAATGCATAAAGAGGCACTTTGTTAAGGGAGACATAGTTTATCTGAAATTGCATCCTTTTCAAAGGAATTTGTTTAATAATTCCTCTTTATATAAACTAGCTACTTGATTTTTTACCCTTATAAGTGGTTAAGAAGGTGGACGATGTGGCTGATCAACTAGCACTGCCTGAGAATTGTTGCTTTCACTTTGTTTTCTATGTTTTTCTCTTAAAGAAACATATGGGTGACACTATACTAGTTAGTGTAGCATTACCTTAGGTTGACAATTAGGGATACTTCCTTATATGACCAGAGGAAATTTTAGCTAGGAAGGTCATTAAACAAGATAACTTACTTACAACTCAAGTTTTAATTCACTAGAAGCACAACTATAGTAAGATACTATATGGGAGGATTGTTAACTATTTAAGCTCCATTTCTAGATTTTGACACCTTTTACCTTTGTTCCTCATCTTTAAGGTTAAGGATTGTTTTAAGGAGAGGAGATAGTTGTTATGTGCAAATGAATTGGTTAGTTAGTAATATAAAATAAACTTTAGGAAGTTAGGGAAATAACTACTTTATATGTAAGTAACTACTAGCCATTAGAGTCAGACTTTTATAGCTATAAATATGATTAAGCTTATTGTTTATGTTTTATTGATTGAGTTGAATGTTCTTTCTCTTCCTTTCTCTTCAATATTCCTTTCTCTGGTGCACTTCGCATTAGTGCCCTTTAAGCCTTAAAGTGATATTTTTGAAATGGATTTTCATGTTGGCAAGTTATTTACATAACTTCAAACACATTATATCAATAACATCATCTAATTAGATGTATATTTTTGTACCATTGTTTGCTAGTTGACATATAAAGGTAAACACACCTTTTGTAATCTAATTTTATGTAAAACTCTGGTTATGCATCCATCCTAATACTCTAAGGTTTTGGATTAAATTATAGTGTTAAGTCATTCAATTTTGCTTCTCCCTGGGGCCCAGTGAAAGAAGATCCTTTAGTGTTTTAAGGCCTTTTAACATATTAAATGAAAAGGCGTAGGTTCGTGTGATTGACTCATATTGACTCATATTTGAGTAGGAGATTGTTGGGATTTATCTATGAGTGAAGGAAGTCCTACTTTTAAGGATGGATATATGCCACATTAAATGTGATGACTTAAATGTTTCTTGTTCATGTTCATATGTTATAGTTTTATTGTTTAATTTTTATATTGTGAAAGAAGATTATTAATCAACTATGGACAATTTCATAATGAATTGTATTATATTGGCATGCTATGCAAAATTTTAAGGATATATTTAATTTTGGATGATTAAATTGGTCATTATTATTGAGAAAATCTTGAAATTAAAGAAAGTTTATTGCATAAGCAAGATGTTTGTCACTTAAGTGTAGCCATATGTTATGGTTTAGCAATTTAAATTATATATTATTATCACTTGATCGATGATTCTCACGAGCAATTTTGTTTAGGTAATGTCTCAATTTGTCCTGAGATTATTTTATGGGATAATATGGATGTTTGTCACTAAGGTGACTCATTAATTAAGATTCATAGGATTTTCATTAAAATTATACTAGTAGATCCCTGACCAAAGGTTATAAGTCTATAGCTTTTAATAAGCATGTTGTGATTAATTATTATAGGCATTTTGAATTCTTACAAAGATAAACATAACATATTGTGAGGATGGGAGATAGTTGTTATGTGGCAAATATTTTATCATACTAGAGTCATTATACGTCAACAGTTTTTTGAATTTCATTATTCATTTTAAAACATAAGGCATCAATGATTCTCAATGGCGCACATATGTTATTGTTATGGTAATGCCTATGTATTATCCACCTTTGGATGATATATTGATTGTGTGACTATTTCTCATATTGATAATGATCCTATACATTCCATTAATATTTAATTAAAACATGTCAAGGCTAGTGAAACTAAGGAAAGCAAGGCATTATTAAAATGTTATGTTTTAATGAATCTTCTTTAGAAATTATTAAGGTCTTTCACTATGATAAAATATTTTCTTGCTACCTTAATATATTTATATGGTTTGATAAGTATTATTGAATACTTGTTACCTAAAATGAGTAAGAGAGGGATACAAAGATCCATTGCAATTGAATGACATATTTTGGCTTGTCTCATAAATCCTACTTTTAGTAAAATTTTGTCTCAATGTAATCTATGATCTCACTTCTTATGCCAATATGTGTTTTCTTAAAAGGAAATGAAGACTTAACATGTTCAAGGTTTTCAATGATGGAAAAAATACATCACATTGCTTTCATTACATTAGTAGTCTTGATTTGTAATTGAGCAAGTACATTGGCATTTTACCCATATATTGTCAACAAGTTTGGATACTTAAGTAACTCTAGAGTGAGTTATTAAAAAATTACAAAGGAAATCTTGTGTTATTCATAAAATAGTAAGGACATTAAACTAACTAAATATCTTATTTACCTAGACTACAAATAATTGGTCTTCATAGTGTGATATTTGATTAAGTTATAAGTTTAGTTAATTTATGACTAAAATTTGAAAGTTTTAGTGTGGTTGTTTTAATAATACTTTACCATTACATAAATGTTTCTCTCATAAACATTTGCGATAAAGATAATTTTTTGATTCTAAAATCATGTTGAATTCTTTTCATGGAATATATGTTTGCAATTCTACCAACTAAAGGCTTTTACTACTAGAGAACTAGCTCATTTGTGGTAATGATTATGCCTTATGACATGTTGGATTGGTGAGAATTTTGGAATAGATATTTGTAACTTCACTAGCTGAAGGTTAATTCCCTAATTAATGGTTTAAAACCCATAGAGTTTAAGAAACTTGCTAAAGATATGAAAATTTAAGGGTCTTTTGATCTTTTAGGTTAGTGGGAGATTGATGTATTTTGCATTTCCATGATAACACCATGGATATTACTTGAACATTTTATCATGTTCCTAATGTGGTTTGATTTTGCGTCTATTTGGTGCATTTCATTGATGATAATCATTATATAGTTATTTGCAAAGATACATACAACATGTTTCTTGAGATATAATGTTTCTTTTAAAAATGACATTTGTATTTGTTATGATTGGTCTTTATTGGCATTATATAACATTCTTGAGATAAGGATATTGAGAAATTAAAATGATTTCTCCTAGCATTTGAGCATAAAGGTATTAAAAAATCATAAAGAGAACTGACAAAAAATAGCACACTATTGATTGCTTTTAATAGCTATTTCTTACTATACTTTCATACTTGTGACTCATGTTAAAATAATTATTAATATGTGTGACTAAGGATTGGTCTAATGTCAATATAGGACATAATAATTGTTATTATCCTATATTAATAGTTATATTGGATTGAAATGTGTATATTATGTTATCTCATGACAATTTTCTTTTAAATAAAGTTATGCATATAAGGTTTTATTGTTTTATTAACCCAAAAGTCATTTTACAAAATAAAATTAAGATAATTTAAAATTCAACTAATGTGACTTAAATGGGAGAATGTTGAAAATTTTCTAAATATAGATTCACATTAATTGATTTATCTTTTGTTTTCTAAAGTAATAGGTAGATTAATGATTAATTAAGATATACTATAGGCTTAATTTATTGAGTAATCATATAATAGTTGGACTATAACAGTCGTTATAATTGGCCTAATTTATAGATTCTCTTCTTATGCCTTTTTGCTTGTTGCTCTAGTTGAATTCCACTTTTTTCTTCCCCTGCATTATGTTTTTCTTGAGCTCCCACACTTGTTATTCATGTGTGTGTGAGTGCAATAAGGACTAAGGAAATATGGATTGCAGAAAAATTGTATCCCATCAAAAAGAAATTTGAAAAATAAAAAACCTTCAAATTTAAAAATGGCTTTTCTTCTTATGCCATGACGAATAAGGTGGGATTAAAAAAGTTTTTGAGTTACCTTTACCCATAGATTCATAGAATATAAAATCTAGAGGAAAGGATTATAACTCTTTGAATTTATTTTTTATTTATATTTAAAAATAGGGACAATAGAATGATTATGAAATTTTAAATAATTGTTTGTTAACTATTAAATATTATTTTTATATTCTTAAATTTAAAATAAAGAAGTAATAGACAACTATTAAAATTTAATTAACTACTCACTAATTATAATTAGTTTAAAAATGCCAAATCTCTAAAACTAAATATATTGAATTAAATATAGTTAAATAACAATAATATTAATATTTTAATTTATAAACTTATTGAAAGATCATTTACATATTTATACTTGTTCTCATAGAATAATCTTTTCTAAACATTATTTGTGTTTTAAAAATTTAGAAAACTTATTTAAACAATTATAATTTTTTTTAAAAAAAACCTATGGTGACAAGTCTGTAGATACATGGGAAAATCTTTTTAGGAAAAATGTAATACTCGATTTAGCTTGAGGTTATTTGCAAGGGGTAATATCTTATGATTTGATGATTCAAAATAATTTCTAAATAGTATAATAAATTATTTAAGTGGGATCATAGGCTTAGAGAAGGGCAATACGAATTAACAAAAACCAAAATTGGAACCGTATGGTTAATAAAAGAGGACCCCTGAGTAAAATGAATTAAGATAAATTAAGGTTAGAATGCTAAATAAAGCATCTAAAAATAAGATTAGGAAAACAAGGATAGCCTGAAATCAGAGTTAAAATGGCAAAATGGAATAAATTGAAATGTAGTAGCAAAATTATAATTTCAAGTAAATTTTTAGAAACTTAAAGGATGAAATTTTAAATGGTAAAATTAAGTTCAATAGAATTTTCAAAGGCTTAAAAAATCATAAAAATAGCCAGAATGGTTAAAACCCTTCCAATTTATAATTTAGGTCGTCAGTTAACTGAAAGTTTGATTGAACTGTTCGGTATGATTTTAAATCCAAAAATTTCAAAATTAATATTTTTAGTAAAGTAGAGAGCTTAAATTTTTATATGGAAAAAGACGATTCTAAAAATTGATTTAAAACAAGTTTGTAGGGCAATCAAAACATAGTGGCAAAAGTGTAATTATAGAAAATGATAAAATATCCTCTCCACCCCTTTTATTATGACCAAGCTATGTCTCCTTCTTCAAACCAACTTGGAGACCTTTGAATTCAATAGCTGTGGTGTCCAAAAGAAGGGAGGAGAGAGAAAGGAAAAATGAGTTAAAAAGGTAAGAAAATATGCAAAATTTCATATTCTTTTAGTTAGAAACATTGCTCTCTTCTTCTTGCTCTTTCTAATGGTAGTCTTAGCTTCTTAAAAAGATGAGTTTGATGGTTGACTACTTGAGGGAAAGAAGGAGTTTGACGCAACCAATTCCACTATTAGAATCACCATTGGACAAGGACTTGAACAAGGTAAGATATCATGCAAAAAGCTTGCTTTTCCTTTGATTTTTGATCTTTTTTAGTCCAGCCTAGACAAGGGCAACCTAGAGTGTAATGTTCGGTTTTCATTAAACAACGGAAACTAGTGCGTTTTCAAAGTAAGTCCCCCGAAATAAATTAGTTAAGGCTTAAAAAATTTGAGTAACATTCTAGACTCTTAAAAATGAGAATTATAGGCTCAGTCAGAAAGAAAAATAGAGGTAGAATGAAGAAAAAAATTTCTTACGAAAAACTTACAAAACGTAATGGCATTTTCATAAGTTTGAGCAATTTTTAGAATTCACACAGGAGGAATTTTTAAATAAAAATTTTGAGTTTTCTGGAGTTCTCAGAGGCCCTAAAAACTATGGGAAGCCCCGAGATAGTTAAATCTCCTTCGGTAGACGTTTTCTAACATTGATATATCCAAACTTTGAAGGATTCGTTCAGGAAGATTTTAACTCCGATTTGAATGATTCCAAAACCATTTTATTAAATTAGTAATCTAAATTTTATAATGGAAAAGACAGTTCTAAAAAAAGAGCTACAATGACGTAGAAACAAAAATGTCAAAAATAAAGGGCAAAACAGAAATTTTTGAAAAGTGTTTCTTTCTCCTACCTATATATAAGTGGAGCCCCACCTCCTCACTCATTTAGACACAATTGTTTCTGCCCTAATTCAGAGGAGAGAGCTAGGGTTTAGGCGCACCAAAGGGAGAGAAGAAGAATGAGAAATCAAGAAAAAAAGGTATGGATTCTTGGTAGTTTTCTATGCTTTTTTCCATCCAAACCTCTTATCCTCCATTCTCCTTTATTTCCTATGATTATAATGAAGTTTATAAATCTGTTTTATGGGAGAAATTAAGGAAAAAATTCGGATTTAAAGAGAAGAGCCCAAAGAAGACAAGATTCAAGTGAGAAAAAGCAAGAAAATAAGGTAATTTCTTCTTCCATGGTTGCTACCCTTTGCTCCTCTTCCTCCACCATTTTGCCCCACTTAAGAAACCCTAGGAGGGTTTGATTTTTAGGTAGAACCAAGGGTGATTCTTAGGAAAAAGGGTGTGGAGATTAAGAATATGCAAAGAGAATTAACAAAAAATCATGAAAATTCAAGATGCAATTTTTAGGGTTTCAAGTGTTCTTTGCAAAATCTGATTTTATACAATGATTCCTAGACATAAATAAGTATTTGAATGAACTCCTAAGATTCCTAGAAGTCTCCCCATGCGCTTCCGCTAGCAAGAAAACAAAGCAAAGTCCATAGAGCCTAAAACTTAGCATAGGTTCAGCCAAGAGAGGTTCATATACCTAGGGAGAGTTTTAAATTTTTCTAAACCCATTTTTGAGTTATATATGATGAATGAATATGAGGGAAAGCCTTGGAAAAAAATTATGAAGCTTAGAAAATGAGTTGGTGCTTTATGATAAAAAAGTAACATGTAGTTAGACTCTTTGTTTTAATTATGTAATGACTCCAAGAGGTTTAAAAGGAGTCAAGAATCATATTTGAAAGGAAAGAATGGAGCCTAGAATTTATTTAATGGGTGTTGCTTCATTAGGTGTATTTTGGAATCATAAAGGAGTTTATAAGTCAAGCTAGAGTTTAAGCAAGTAGTGTGGCTTTAGAATTTATTTCATGAACATAATTAGCTTCCATAAATTGTATTTAGGTCAGGAGAAATCATTCCCACACCATTGTATGTGTGAGGCCGAGAAAGGGAGCATTAATTCAAGAGAAAATGTGTGTGTTTGCCTCCAATGTAGCTTTCTCCACCTTTTCTCATGCATGATTATTTGCTTTACTTATCTTTAAATGTGTGTATGTATGTTTTAAGCCATGAAAAGTAATCTAGCATGATTTCATATGCCATGGTACCATGATGATACATTATGTTTCCAAATAATGTTTATGATGTTTGCTTTGGTTTGCTTGAGTGTGGTGAGGCCAAGAATCTTTAGCCATGGTGAAGATGAGCCAAGAACCCTTAAGATTGGTTGAGGCAAAGCAAAGAGTCTCTCAAAAGTGAGGTTAACTCCCAAGAGGATGGTTGAGTCCAAGAACCTCTTAAAGAATGGGCGAGGCAAGTCTAAAATCTACAAGTAAATAGGTGAGGCTAATCCACTTACTTGGAAAGCCTTTGCGTACTATGTATGACTTTTTCAAATGCCAAGAATGCTTCTTGAATGATTGTATATGTCCATATGCCATGCATACATTTGTAAGACTAGTTTTGCAACTTTTATGTGTGATTGAATGAGAGATGAGCTATTGGGATTCTTTGAATCCCATTTCCTCCTCTCTAATGATCTAACATGTTAGATGGACCAAGAGACCAAGGGAATGGAAGCCAACCACATGAGAGATGAGAGCTTGACATCAAAGTACATGGTTTTTGGTTCTTTAATATCTAATGATGTAATCCATTGTTGTATATGGTCTATAACCTTTGAAACATATGTAATTATGTTAAGATGTGATGTAGAAATGAGAGAATATGTTATGTGAATGATAGAATATAATTTGAGTATGTAATGGCAAATTGTGCTTCTTGAAAGTTTGATGCAAGTATGTACAAATGCAAGTGAGATTGCCAAATTGAGATGCATGAGATTTAGGACCATTTGGGTAGTTTATACAAGTCATAATTATGTTTTTAGACTTGCCCAAGAGGTGCCAAACATTAAGAGAGAACATTTGGACACCTTGGTATCCTATATTGAGCTAAAATTGATTATAATGGAATCCTATATCATTTTTTCTGCAAATAAGCTCTTCTTAATCTAAAACTTGGCATGTAATTAGAGCTCATTGAGAGATTTTTGAAAAGCTAAAAAATAGAATTTTTGGAGGTCTAGAGAATATTTGATGAGTTTTCAAAGTTGGCAAAATTTTTGATTTTGGTCTAATGCACTATTCACTTGGTTAAAAAATGAAGTCCATCATATAGAGCTCAAATGATGTCTAATTGCCACGAAATTTTATATGGAAAAACTAAATATTCATAGTGACTTATGCCAACTAGAAACACCTTATTTGGAGGTCTAGAGAGGGAGATATGAATTTTCAAAGATTTTGTCTAGTACCAGGTGCTCCAATTGACCTCAGGTATTATTAGATTGGGTTTTGAGGTATGGACATGCCTGAACTAGTCTGGAGTTATTATTTCCCTTTATCTAACATCCACATCTTTCTAGATTGGTATCATTTGCATGGATTGTGGAATTAATTGGATATTTTTGAAGTTTGTTGCAGAATTCTATGACAACATCAGTAGACAGCCAGACCTCTGGATCATTTCGAATGTCAAACATCTTCTATGATGTGTTTCATGGTCTAGACGTATTTTTAGCATAAAGTATACATGTGTAGCTTTCCAAAATGGCTAAGAATGCATGATTTTAATTTTTCTAGAATTAATTATAATTTTTCAAAGTTTGTGATAGAAATGACAAAATTCTGGTTGAAAATATAAGTATGAGTTTTATGCTTCCCTTTGGTGTCCATAAGTTGTGGGCTACTTTTAATGATGCAAATAAGTTATATTCATGTAATTAAATATGAGAATGTGATGTATGAGCTCACATGGTTTGCGTGACACCGAATAAAATTTTTATACGTGACGTAACGCTAAAAAATGTATTATTTTAATCCCCTTTTTCTTGCTCCTTCATGGAATGTATGATTTAAAGCATGGAAATGTAATGAAATAAGCTAGAAATATAAGGTGTTACATAGAGGGAGTTTGGTCTTAGATTAAACTTGGTAGAAAATGGGGTTTTGATGCATAGAGATTATGATAATGCAATTAGAAGCAAGTAAGATGCTAAAGAATGTAAAATATGCTACCTAGGGTTTTGTTTGCACCTTGGAAATTTTGGAACCTTTGGAAGATATTTCAAGTCATGCAAGACCATATTGAAACTAGAAGGAAGCTAAAGAATCTCCATAGGTGCCAAGTTCCCCAAAAGAAATGGCCAAACTGCCTTAGCTCTCCCTTTACGTATAGGTTCAGTCATGAGAGGGATTTAGTACCTAGAAAGAGTTTTCAATGATTCCAAAATTATAAGTGGTCTAGATATGAATTATAAATATTAAAGGAACTATTAGCTTGAATTTATAAGCCTTATTTTGAATGGTAAAAATTTAGGGTTTAATTAGGCCTAAAGAAGCATCTTAGTGTTAGATTCCTTAAATTATGCATATGATGGCTCTAATAAGCTCTATTAGAGTCATATGGTCTATATTAAGTAAGAATTTGGAGCCAAGAAGTTAAATTGTGGAATTTGCTTCATTAAAGGCCATATGTGCATCTAAAACCCTAACTTGCATGCATAAAGCTAGAATGAATATAAGTATAGTTTCATTAATCGTTTTGTGCTTTATTTAATGTGCCTAGGCCAAACAAAAGTGAGCATATTCAAGGATGACCATAGGTCCATGGAATCAAGAGGAGAGATCAAAGGGAATTAATGGAAATTTATGTAGCAAGGTAGTTTTTCCTTTATTCTTGTATTTATGAATGATTTGCTTGAATTTCTTAGTTGCTTATATGTATTGTTTGTTATTTATATGATTTGTTGATTGATTGAATATACTATGTAATTGCATGACATTTCATTGCTTGTGAGAATGGATTGACTCTTGAATGGGTGAGACAATGCTAAAAGTTCCTTAAAATGGGTGAAGTGAGACCAAAAGTCCCCAAGTGAGGGTGAGACTAGACCAAAAGTCTCAATTGTAGGTGAGGCTAGGTTAAAAGTCTCTAAAAGTAAGTGAGACTAAACCAAAAGTCCCTAGATATTGGGTGAGACTAGGCCAAAAGTCTCTAAAGCTTGGTTATACTTTTAAAAAAGCCATGGGATCCCTATAACATTATTTATGATTTTGTCATAGTTGTATGGCATGCATACTTCTTTACATGTACTTAGATGAACCTTATATGTGTGTTTGAATGTTGGATTATCTACTAAGATTCTTTGAATATCACTTTTCCTATTCCTACTAACCATGGCTATATGGCTTTTATGGAAGCAAGAATGAGGATCAAAAGGCATAAGAAGATTTATTTTGACAATAAACTAAATTTTAGAGCACACCATTGTATATATGAATATGTAATTATATATTTTGATATATAATCATTCAAACACACTTAAAAGTATGAGATTGTGATGCAAAAACCATTTATGGATGGTAGCATGCCATATTTTGTATTTGACCCCTTAAGTTCTTAGTTATCCATGTATATAATGATAATTGGAAAGGCGATTCTGAGTTGCATGACTCTTATGACATGTTGGGCCTGCCAAATATGCTGCATTTATCATTTAAAACATGCACAAATGAAGACATGGCATTGTATGGCTGAATTATAACCAATTGGAACCAAATTTGACACTTTTTGAGCCATAAAATATCCATGAACCATTGATTAACCAAATGGAGGAATCTTAGGCTAAATTTTAGTAATCATTTAGTGCACATTGAGGGCTTTTTACAGAGTTAAAGAATATAATTTTTGAAATTCTGTAAAGTTTATTATAAATTTTCAAAGTTGGCTATTTTTTATAAAATTTTCTAGTGCACTGTTCATATAGCTTTGTTTATGTTTTCATAGATTTTGGGAGACCAATTGAACTTTTTTAACCTAAAAGTTTTATAGTAGATAGTTCTTATTATAAGTTTTTTATAGTCAAGGAATTTACACAAATCAGAGTTGTGTACATTAAGTTATGATTTTTTAAAATTTACCCCCTAATATATGTTAAAGTGGTGAGATTGTGCATATGAAGCAACCCATGAAGTTTTTGCTTCTTTTTGTATTATTCTAAGTATAACAAACTTGTTTGGTATGAATTTGGAGAATAAAATGATGATAATATTTATTTTTGTACAATTGGAATATTTAAGGATTTCAATGACGATTAATTTCGCTACCGAAAGTGTAAATATTGGATAATTGCTAGAAATGGAATGCATGGCATGAGATTTATATATAACCTATAATGGTATGACATAAGAATTTTTCTAAACTTTCAAACCCAAAAATATTACTTGAACTGTTAACTTTATATACATAAGTAAAAGTTATGAAAAAAAACTTATATTATTTTTTTATATCTTTGCTATTAGATTTTCTAATATAATATGATAAATATATAATTTTTCAATAACAACATAACAATTGTAATTTTTTTACAGACTAAGTATATGGTTTTTATAACTCAATGTCACATGATTGAGTTTTTTTTTTTGAAAAAATTTTATATGTTATTGAAAGATCAAATAGCAAAGACATAACAAATTGCATCTAAATCTAATCCAAATTATAAAATTGCTCATCCTTAGGTATTAAATTACTTATACTATTAATGACCAATATTGAGAAAACCATAGATGCATAAGTAAAACTTTAATTCTATAGTAAACGAATTGTTCATAGATAAAGATGTCGATTAAATATCACTAATTTTGATTAAATGTAACTAATATAATTAATGAAGGAATCATTCATATGGATGTAAAAACTACTTATACTTAAGGTGTCCACGTCACAAAAAGTGTTTCATATGTCTATATCATTTTTTTAATAGTGAGATATACAAAGAAAAATATACATTACAAAAAATTGGACTTTTTATGGTGACCTTTTTATGGCAACCAAAAACTTCATCACCAAAAGTGTACTTTTCATAGCAACAGTAAAAAAAAGTTGTCACAAAACATCAAAGCTAAAAGTGTGTGTGTTTCATTGGGAAAACTTGTAGTGATGACACATGAAATGCTGCCACAAAAGATTTGACTTGGAAACTAAAATTTTAAATCAATAATACTAATTAAGTACATAATAACTTGGACTAATAATCCAAAATCTAACATAATATCTTCATATTAAACTTTAATTCAAAGTATTCAACATAAATCCCAAAATAGATCTTAATAACATAATAAAATGAATACAATAAACACCATATCTCAGAATCATCTATTACACCACACCAAGTTTAATACTTTAATACATCTCATCTACTAAAATAATTGTAGCTAAGATATTCATTACGAAACCTTCCATTCCCAATATCTGCTTTTTAACATAGAAATGCCAAATTCAAAAAAGAGAAAAAGTATAGACGAGATAAAAATCTTAGTAGTTAGTGGAGTATTAAAGTAACATTCCTACTCATAAATATAAAACTTTGCACAAATAACTTATTTTCATAAAATGTATGAACATCTCAAATATCTGTTATGTGAATCAACAAGATTTCACTAACAATTTCACAAATCACTTTTAATAAAACAAAACATTTATCTTTGCAAAATCTTTTGGAACACAAGAAGTTAAGAAAACCATATGCTTATCACAAAAAGAAAACCAAATAGGTAGGATTCTCAATCATAGATCCCATCCCTAAGTGGCTCAGTAGTATAAGTTATGATGCCCTTACTCAATTTGTATAACAACCTTAATTCTTAATTAAGCTAATTATACACAATTGTATTCTTAATTAGTTGCAATTAAGATTAGCTTTAGATGATGAGTGAGCAACAGATGAAAATATGAGAAAATTTGAACCTTTTTATTATTATCATTCACCATTAAAGTATACTAGAGGATTTATGTTCATAAGAAATCAAAATTTTCATTAACAACTTTTATCTCCACCAAAATGCCTCCCCTTATATATATTTAAAGGACTACAAGTCCTTACTTATTACTAACATGGTGAAAACTAGGATTTAATAACTAAATTGAGGGTTTTAGAATTCAAGTCGAGCCAATTTAGCCTCTGGAACCTCTAAAATCACACTTTTACACTTTTGTTGTAACTTGGAAGAGTCTCACTGCGACTAAACTCCAGTTTGGAACTAAAACCTCACACAACACAATTCTCATCATGACTCAGCATGCCCACGTCAAGGATAAATGCCTCTCAGATTAGCAAGCTCACACTTGCACATGATTATCATCATGGCCTAAGATGTTCACATCGTGACGAGAATTGCTTTTAGCCAGCACTCATGCACATCTACTCAAGTCTTGCCACAACGAGCCTCTAAAATGCTATGGTGAGATTGTTCTCTAGAGCACACTTACATAACTCTCTTTCAGACTCGTTGTGGCTAGGTTTATTTGCACCATGGTGAGATGATTCTTGGGAGCCTATCTCCTCTAATTTCAAGATTTGCACCGTGGCCAGGAACCTTGTGCCATAGTGCACTTAGCCTCTGCCACTCTTCCAACTCACTTTGGCCGCAACTTGACTATCTATTGATCTTAAACTCTTAAGTATGCATCCCAACTAATTGACACTACTTCTAATTAAATTCTAGGACCTTTCTATGGCTATAATGCAAGGTATTTATGGCATATAACCTCTTATAGACCTTAGTTTATGAACTTACATCATTTAAGAACTTAAAGATTAATTAGACCAATCAAATCTTACATTATAGTAGCAAAACACCCATTATGACAACAAGATGGCAAATGCAACTTCAAATGACAACCTAACATATGCATTTCACTACCTATTAACCTCATACCATTTTGAGCAAGTTTTAATGGACTAATTAGACATGTTCCTATTCTTTAAAACTTTAAAACAACCCTAAATGCAAAATATGACTATGGCACATTCCCAAATCATACGTGAAGCATATATGATAGTAGAAATCATATGATAGAACCAAGGCTAACAATGCCATTAATATCATAATTATAACCTTTGATTAATAAGCAATCTTCCATATAATTCATATCAGTTCATATTTGCTTAGTAATATGCAATTACATCAGATTCATCATAAATTAAAGCCTAGCCCTTATTGGGGTTGATTCCAAGTTATAAAATATTAAAATACCTACACTTGGCAATATGAATACATCATAATGCTATATAAGTTAATTTACACAAAAATTAGCATCTACACTAAATCAAAATGTCTAAGTGTAGAAATCCCACACAACGTCATAGACTAGGGATGGTCATCCACTAGCTTTCCTTATTCCTTAGCCAAAGGACCTTCCCCTAAAATTGTTAGTCCATAAAAAGGGTGAAATGAAAATCTTAGTAATTAGAGGAAATTTTATTTATATGTACAATATAATTAACATAAATGCATTTTATTTAAATAAATACCAAAAGTATATCATATAAATCAATAAATGAACAAGTTTGACTACTAGTGACTACTATCCCATACTAGCAATTACATACATGTTAATTGCCAAAAATAAAAGGAAAGCGCATGATCATGGCATTAACTCCCTAATAAGCATGATTATAGCTCAGTACATTCTAATGAATACAATAATTACTCAGTGCATGATTACAACACAATACATAGGTAGAAGCATGATCACAATTCTACCAAGGACACAATCACAATCCAAAAGAAACAAGTAGCCAAACTAATTATTTGTCATGAAAAACACATAAGTGCAATAAATATAAGATTAAAATGAACATATATATAAAATTAAAATCCTTGGTTAGGTCACTTGTTTGCCAAATCTACAAGAGCTACCAACAGATGCCATAACACCCTAAGTGTCCTAAATTAATTGAAATTTAGTTCTTAGTCATTTTTGCTACAAGAATCATATATCCGATCATTCAAATCATTAATAATTACTTAGAAAACACTTATCCCAACTTTCAATGAGTTCAATATATGAATTTGAGCCGTCTAAACCTAGAAACTACAATGGGTGACATCAATTCCTTGCAATTTCACACATGAACAAAAGATAAAACAAAAATCAGTCATAAGAGACAAGTTTCAACATATTAACACATCAAAAGTGAGGAAAATACTTACATAATAGTTCCTCTAGCATCAAGTTTCAAAAATTACGCAAGAAATACACAAAATTCACATTTTCAAATTTAGGGTTTAGATGAAAATCCACCACACAAAGAACCAATTAAACTAAAATAAAGAGGAAGATGAGAGGATTAACTTTTAAATAAATTACCTTGGCTAAATCTTTCTTTAGGTGTGCCAATTAAAGCCAAAATGATGGAGAAACCCGCGCCTTTTTATAAAATCTGATTTTCTGAAAATGAGAGAAAACGTGAGAAATGTAACGTATGATTTCTCCGTAAATGAACAAAACTCACCAGATACAAAAGGAAGTCCCCTGTGATGATGTAGTTAAGGTCCTAAAAAAATTTGAAAAGTATTTTAGACTCCTAAAAATGAAAATCCCAGGCTCAGACAAAAAAAAAATAGAGCTGGAATAAAGAAACAAATTTTGACAAAAATCTTACGAAACATAATGGCATTTTCATAATTTTGAGCAATGTTTTGGAATTCATACAAGAGGGATTTTCAAATAAAAATTTTGAATTCTCTGGAGTTCACAGAGGCCTCGAAAACCACAGAAAGCCTCGAGACAATTAAATCCCCTCCAGTTGACATTTTCTAACGTCGGTGTGCTTAAACTTTGACGAGTTTGTTCGGGAAGGTTTTAACTTCGATTTGAGTGATTCTAGAGGCATTTTACTTAATTAGGAACCTAAATTTTATAATGAAAAAGACGGTTCTCAAAAAGGAGCTAAAACGAAGGAGAAAAGAAAATGCAAAATATGAAGGGCAAAATTAGAATTTTTGAAAAGTGAAACTTCATCCCACATATATATATGATGCACGCTTCTTCTCCCTTCATTATGCATGACCAACTTCTGCCCAAAACTAGAGGAAAACCCTAAGGAGAGTGGTGCACAAGAGGGAGGCAAAGAGGAGGAGAAATTCAAGGTAGAAAGGTATGGATTTTCATGATTTTTCATGCTCTTTCTCTTCCAAACCTCTTCTCCTTCATCCCCCTTTGTTTTCTTTGATTAAAATAAAGTTTACAAATCTGTTTTAAGGGAGAAATTGAGAGAAAAATTCAGATTTGAAGAGAAGAGTTTAAAGAACACAAGATTCAAGTGAGAAAAAGCAAGAAAACAAGGTAATTTTCTTCCTATGGTTGTCATTTTTGATTCCCTTCTCCACCATTTCGCCCCACTTGAGAAAACACTAGGAAGAGATGATTTTTAGGCAGAACCAAGCATGAATCTAAGGAAAAAGGGTGTGGAGATTAAGAATATGCAAAGAAAATTATCAAAAAACCATTAGATTTCAAGATATAAATTCTAGAGTTTTGTATGCACCTTCCAAAATCTAATTTCATATGATAATTCCTAGACCTTATTAAGAGTTTAAATGCGCTCCTAAGATCCCTAAGATGCTCCCCACATGCTTCCTCTTTCAAGAAAACAAAGAGAATTCCAAGGAGGTTAAAAAAGGGCATAGTCTAGGCCAAGCAAGGTTGGGGCAGTTAGGGAGAGTTTTAAATTTTTTTAAGGCCATTCTTGAGTCATGTATGATGAATGAAAATGAGAGGAGGTTTCAAAAAAAATTTAGAACTTAGACAAAGTGATTTGGTGCTTTAGGTTCCATATTATGACCTAAAGAAGCAATATGATGTTAGGCTCTTTGTTTTAATTGTGTGATAACTCCAAGAAGCTTAAAAGGAGTCAAGAATCATATTTAAAAGGAAAGAATGGAACCTAGACATTGTTTAAGTAGTGTTGCTTCATTAGGTGCCTTTATAGACCATAATGGAACTTATAGAGCAATCTAGCATCTAAGCAAGTTGTATGGCCTTAGAGATTATTTCATGAACCTAATTGGCTCCCATAAATTGTATCTAGGCCAAGAGAAACCATCTCCACAAATTTGTGGGTGTGTGACCAAAAGAGGAGGCTTGAATTCTAAGGAAAAAGTGTGAAATTGTATACAAGGTAGCTCTCTCCACCTTCTCTCATGTATGGATGTATGTTTAGCTTGTCTTAGAATGTGTGTACTATATTTTCAAACCATGAAAAGTATGCTAGCATGATTTTATATGCCATGATTTCAAGATGTCATGTTATGTTTTGAAATAAATGTATGATGCTTGTATGAGTTTTCTTGAGTGTGGAGAGGTCAAGAACTCTTCCTTTTGGTGAGGATGAGCTAAGAACCCTTGAGAGTGGTTGAGACAAAGTAAAGAGTCTCCCAAAATAAAAGTGGGCTCCCAAGAGTATGGTTGACTCCAAAGCTCTTAAAGAATGAGTGAGGCAAGTCCAAAATCCATGAGGAGATGTGTGAGGCCAATCCAAACACTTGGAGAGCTCTTGAATGATTTGTATGAATTGTTCATATGCCAAGTTTGCTTTTAAAATGTCCATAACTTCTATTTTCTCCATGCATGCATTTGTAAAGCTTGCTTTGCATATATTATGTATGATTGAATGGGAGATGAATTATTGGGATTCTTTGAATCTCATCCCCCCATCTCCAATGCTCTAACATGCTAGGTGGACTAAGTAATTATGGTGAAGGGAGCCAACAACAATAAAGAAGGGAGATTGATAAATTTATGCCTAGCTTTCCTCATTTTGGAATCATAATTATGTTTCTTGATATATATGTTGTTGTAAATGTACCATGACCCTTAAGACATATATAAATATGATATTATGTAATGTTTAAATGTATGGATATGATGTATGACCTCTAGCATATATTTTGAGCATGAGATGCCAAAATATGCAATGTAAAAGCATGATGGAAATGTGCATAAGTGTGGGTTGAATGGCCAAAATGAGATGCATGAGATTTGGGACCATTTGGGCAGCTCACACAAGTCTTAAATATGCTTTTAGACTTGCCCAAAAAGTGCCAACACTAAGGTAAAGCCATTTGGCAAGTTTGGTACCCCATATGGAGCCAAATTTGACTATAATGGAACCCTATATCACTTTTTAACCAAATGAGTTAGTATTGATATGAGATTTGGCATGCAATTAGGTCTCATTGAGATCTTTTTGGAAAGGTAAAGATCATAATTTTTAGAGGCCTACAGAATATTTGATGATTTTTTAAAATTTGCAAAATTTATGTTTTTGGTTTGATGTACTATTCATTTGGTCTAAATTTGCATTCTGTCACACGAGACTCAAATGATGTCCAATTATCATGAAATTTTATACAATGAAACTAGAAAATTATAGTGACTTGTACCAAATAGAAGCACCTCATTTGGAGGTATAGAGAGTGAGATATGAATTTTTGAAATTTTTGTCCAATATCAGTAATTTTTCCCGACCAAAAGTACTGTTCCATTGAATTCTGAGGTTTGAGCTTGATGAATTGATATGGAGATATTTTTTCTCTTTAGTTAATATCCACAGATTTCTAGATTGATATCATTTACATGGATTGGAGTTTTTTTGGAATTAATTGGACATTTTTAAATTTTTTTGCAGAATTCTGTGACGGTTTCAGAATTCAGTCGGACCTTTGGACCATTTTGGATTTCAAACGTCCTCTGTGATGGATGTTAAGGTTTAGGCATATTTTTAGTGTGAAGTAGAGATCTGTAGATTTCCAAAATGACTAAGAACACAGGATTTTGATTTTTCTAAAATTAGTTATAATTTTTTAAAATTTGGCTAGAAAAGAGGCCAAATCTGGCCGAGAATGAACTTCCATATTCTATGCTCCATTTCGGTTTCCATGAGTTGTAGATATGATTTTATAATGAAAATGAGTTTTATGGATGTAATTAAATATGGAAAAGTATAGTATTTGCTCATACGGCCCACATAACATCGAATGAAATTTTCATATATAGCGCAACGTAAATTTAATCCATTATTTATATCCCATTTTCTTACAACTCCTAAGTAATGCATGTTATGGAGCATGTTAATTTTATGAGAAAGTTTAGAAAGATATGGTATTACACTTCTTCTCTTATGCATTTTTCTTTTAAGTTCTCCATAGCCCAAATGTTCTAACACCAAAAAGTGAATAGGCAAGTCAGTTCTTGAGGATTTTAAGGAAGGGTGGCAGGACTAGAGACATTTTTGTCCAAGTGGTCTTGTATTTGACAATTGGACTCTAGTTAAATAAGCCCAATTAAGTTAGGTCTCCAACAACACTTAAGTAGGGTTTCTATAATTTATTCTTGGCATAAGAAAAATTATTATGGAGCTTTACCTAACCCAACTAAATTCAAATTTATAATAATATATTTTTTTTTACCAAAAATGGCTAAATAATAATTATTTGCCTCTAAATATCCAAAATAATTATTTTCTTTAAAATGTACTATTTTTAGAGTTTTCCTAAAAAATTCTATTTTCTATAATTTTTTCTAAATTTCTCATAATAATTCCATATTTTCCAAATTAAATCTTTAATTCTTCATAATTTATTCTTAATTAATTTTCAGATGTCACATAATGTAACAACACTAATTTCTAATTAAGCTAATGAGGACAGGTACTTGTATCTCAACATGTTGATCCTTGTAGGAGCTTAATGAAAGATGAGAATGTTGCACAAGCAACTCCATTATTTTAGAGTAACTATAAGAATGTGCTAAGACATCAATTTGAAACTGAAGGAGAAACACTTAGAGGTATTCTATTAGACAATGAAGAGCTAAACACAATTCAAGAGGCTTAATCATATCCTACTAAAGAGGATTGGATGAGAGCAATGGAATAAGAAATAGATTTGATGAGAATAAACCATGTCTAGGACTTGGTTGACCATCTATTTGACTAAAACACAATCAAGAACAAATGGTTCTTAAGATAAAAAGAAAGGTAAATAAATTAATTGAAAGATACATACATGATTAGTTGTTAAAGAGTATGTAGAATAGAAATTTATTAATAATGAAACAAATATCTTCCCACCTATTGTATGATACAATTCAATTAAACTAATCCTAGTTATATTTACAATTTTAGACTTGGAATTATATTAAATGGATGTGAGAACCATATTCTCAAATGGAGAACTAGATGAAGAAGTACATAGAACAACTGTTAGGTACCATTAAAAAAAGATTGGAGAAAAAGTTTTGTAAAATCTAAAAATCCATTTACAAACTAAAACAATCATCTAAATAGTGGTATTTGAAATTCATCAAGTAATGATCTCATATGAATTTCAAATAATTGATGAAAACCATCATATTTGTATTTAGTTTAAAACAAATGTTGTAATATTATACATTATGTGAATAATGTATTATTAGCTAGGAATAGCTAAGATTATTTAATAGTTATTAAAAAAATAATTATCCTTAAATTTTGAGATGAAATACATGGGTAAAACAAAATATGCCCTTGGAATTAAGATGCAAAGGAATCACTTGGAGAAATTTATTACTCTTTTACAAAATAGTTATAATTAAAAGTCTTTAAATAATTTAGTATTTAAGACTGTAAATACATTAATATTTTTGTAGTAAAAAGCAATAGTCTAAACTGTCAAATATGTCCTTAAAATGAATCTACATTGAAAATTATATAAAAAGTCCTTTACTCTAATATTGTTGGATATTACATGTAATGATATGTACAACGTTGGACATTTATGAGTAATTGGCCTTATAAACTGATACCAGTCAGATCCCAGTTAATAGCACTAGAACATTGTTTAAAGAATCCTAAGATACTTAAAGGATATAGTAAATTATGCACTGTATTGTTATGTGATTGTACTTAAAATGATACTCCAATGTGAATTGGAGATGTAATGTCCGATTTTCGTTAAATGATAGAAACGAGCTCGTTTTCAAAGCAAGTCCCCTAAAATGAATTAGTTAAGGTATCAAAAAATTTGAATAATATTCTAGATTCCTAAAAATGAGAATCCTAACCTCAGAATGAAGGAAAAATGGAGTTAGAATGAAGAAACAAAATTTGACGGAAATCTTACGAAACGTAATGGCATTTTCATCATTTTGAGCAAATTTTAGAATTCACACATAAGGGCTTTCTTAAATGAAATTTTTTGAGTTCTCTAGGGTTCTCAGAGGCCTTAAAAACTATGAGAAGCCCTGGGACAGTTAAATCCCCTTCGGTGGACGTTTTCTAACGTCAGTATACCTGAGTTTTGACGAATTCATTCGGGAAGGTTTTAGCTCTGATTTGAGTAATTCCAAAGGCATTTTAATAAATTAGAAACCTAAATTTTATAATAAAAAAATAGTTTTAAAAAAGGAGCTAAAACAAAGGAGAAACGAAAATGCCAAGAACGAAAGACAAAATGAAAATTTTTGAAAAGTGTTTCTTCCTCCCTCTATAAATAGGTGGCACCTCACTCTCACACTTACATAGCTTCAAATTGTTCTGCCCAAAATCAGAGGAAAAACCCTAGGAGAGTGGCGCACCAAGGAATGAAGAAGAGGAGAAGAAATTTAAGCTTTAAGGTATGGTTTCTTGATAGTTTTTCATACTTTCCTCCATCCAAACCTCCTCTCCTCCATTCTCCTTTGTTTCCTTTAATTAAAATGAAGTTTACAAATATGTTTTAAGGGAGAAACTTAGGGAAAATTTCGAATTTGAAGAGAGGAGCTTGGAGAAAGCAAGATTCAAGTGAAAACAAGTAAGAAAATAAGGTAATTTCTCCTCCCATGGTTGCTACCTTTGGTTCCCCTCCTTCTTCATCTAGCCTCATCTAAGGAACCCTAGGAGGATTTGATTTTTAGTTAGAAACAAGGGTGAATCTAAGGAAAAAGGGTGTGGAGATTAAGAATATACAAAGAGAGTTAACAAAAAGCCATTAGATTTCAAGATGCAATTTCTAGAGTTTCAATTACACCTTATAAAATCTGACTTTGTACAATGATTCTTATACTTAAATAAGAGTTTAAATGAGTTCCTAAGATCCCTAGAAGTCTCCTTATGTGCTTCCTCCTTTAAGAAAAATAAGCAAGGTCTATGAAGGCCATTAAACTTCATGGTCTCGGCCTAAGGAGGTTAGGGTAGCTAGGGAGAGTTTTAAATTTTTTTGAACTTATTTTTGAGTCATATATGATGAATAAATATAAGAGGAACTTGAAAAAAATTTAAGAAGTTTAGAAAGTGAGTTGGTACTTTATGTTCCATATTATAACCTAAAAAAGCAACACATAGTTAGGCTCTTGGTTTTAATTGTATGATGACTCCAAGAAACTTAAAAAGAGTCAAGAATCATATTTGAAAGGAAAAAATGAAGCCTAAAATTTATTTTAAGGGTGTTGCTTCATTAGGTGCAATTATGGAACCATAATGAGATTATAAGCCAAGCTAGTGTCTAAGCAAGTTGTGTGGCCTTAAAATTAATTTAATGAATCTAATTGGCTTCCATAAATTGTATCCAAGGTAGCTCACTCCTCCTTCTCTTATGCATGATTGTTTGCTTTACTTGTCTTTGAATAGTGTGTATGTGTGTTTTTAAGCCATGAAAAGTGTTCTAGCATGACTTTGATTCCATGGTGCTATGATGTTATAATATGTTCTCATACGATGTTATTGATGTGTGCTTAGGTTTGCTTGAATGTGGTGAGTCCAACAACCTTTAGCCATGGTGAGATGAGCCAAGAACCCTTAAGATTGGGTGAGACAAAGTAAAGAGTCTCCAAAAAGTAAGATGAGTTTCTAAGAGTATAGTTGAGTCCAAGAATCTCTTAAAGAATGGGTGAGGCAAGTCCAACATCTATAAAAAATTGAATGAGGCCAATCAACTTGCTTGGCAAGCTTTTGTATGCTATGTATGACTTTCTCAAATGATGAAAATGCCTCTTAAATGTTTGTATATGTTAACATGACCATACATGCATTTATGAGACTTATTTTGCATCCATTATGTATGATTGAATGGGAGATGAGCTATTGGGATTCTTTGAATCTCATCCCCTCCTCTCCAATGTTCTAACATGCTAGGTGAACCAAGAGAGCAAGGTAATGGAAGCCAACCATCTTAAAGAAGAGAGCTTGACAACATAATGCATAGTTTTAGTTCTTTAAGGCCATATTTATGTCAAATGATGTAACCTATTACTGTATATAGTCTATGACCTCTTGAACACATGTATTTATGATAATATATCATATATAAATGAGAGAATATATTATGTAATCATTAGAATATGATTTGAATATATGATGACAAACTAGCTTCATTAATGGTATTGGGAAATTATGTATAAGTGTGAATGAGATGGGAAAAATGAGATGCATGGAGTTTAAAATCGATTGGACAGCTCACAAAAGTCCTAATTATGCTTTTAGACTTGTCCAAGAGGTGCCAAATCCTAAGGAAAGCCATTTGGATATTGTGGTATCTCATATGGAGCCAAAATTGATCAATTTATAATCATATGTCACTTTTTGTCCAAATGAGCTCTTCTTGACCTAAGATTTGGCATAAAATTAGAGTTTATTAAGAGTTTTTTGAAAAGTTAAAGAATATAATTTTTAGAGGTCTACAAAATATTTGATAAATTTTTAAAGTTGACAAATTTTTTAGTTTTGGTAATGTCACTGTTTACTCAGGTCCGAAAATAAAATCTGTCATATAGGGCTCAAATGATGTCCAATTGCCATAACATTTATACAGAGAAACTAGACATTTTCAATAACTTGTACCAACTGGAAGCACCTCATTTGGATGTCTAGAGAAGGAGATATGAATTTTTAAAAAATCTATCTAATATCAGGAATTCCAGCCGACCTCAGTTATTGTTTGATTGAGTTTTGAGGTCTGGAGCCCCTTAGCTGATCTAGAGTTATTTTTTCCCTCTAGCTAACATCCACAGCTTTCCAGATTGATATTATTTTCATGGATTGAATTTTTATGAAATTAATTGGACATTTTTGAAATTTGTTACAGAATTCTGTGATACTACCAATGGACAGCCTAACTTCTAAACAATTTTGAATGTCAAACATCCTCTGTGTTACATTTTATGGTCTAAACATATTTTTAGCATAAATTAGACATGTGTAGCTTTTCATAATGGCTAAGAATGCATAATTTTGATTTTTTTTGAATTAGTTATGATTTTTCAAAGTTTGTGACAGAAATGAACAAATCCTGACCGAAAATGAATATATATATTTCATGCTTCCCTTCAAGTCTCTTGAGATGTAGGCCACTTTTAATGATTTAAATGAGTTGTATTCATGTAATTAAATATGGGAATGTGTTGTATGAGCTCACATGATCCACGTGACACTAAATGAAATTTTTATACATGACGTAACGTAAAAATATTCATTATTTTTATGCTATTTTCTTGATCCTTCCATGAAATGCATCATGGGAAGTATGGATATAGCATGAAATGAGTTAGAAATTATGGTGTTATAGGAGACGAGATCCTAATACGCAAAATTAACTTATAGATATAATTTCTTATTGAATAGTGATATTAAATCTTGGAATAGCAACAAACAGACATACGTAGTTTTGTTTACCCCAAAAGTAGAGTTTATCACTTGTTCTACAATAGTGCAAGAAGCTATATAGATAAAAAGGATTGTGAAAATTTTAGGGATCATTATTCGGATGTTGAATCGAATATTGATCAATAATGAAATAGAGAAAGCCATCGCCTACACAAAAGTCTTTAAGTATCATTACAAGAGTAAATACATAGATACAAGAATGAGAAAGATCAATAGCCCAAAAGAGCATTACTTTAGAATACATCTATGCATATGATGTTTGTTGATCCCCTAGGAAAACCCATACATAGAGATGTACATAAAGAAGATGTAAAATCTCTTGGATTGCGCAGAACATAAAGTATCACGCCATATATACAACTTAATTGTTGACAAAGTATATGTGTTATGCCATAATTATAGATAATATATAAATAATGATAGTATGTCTTACAAGTTGATAAGGTTGGCTCTCTTATTCAAGCAATGACTTTTAGTGCTCATGAGAAGTGAGCAAAGATAAGATGTTTGTATTCACCATTTGAGGTAGCAGAAGCCCTAATATAGAATAACTAAGAACACAAAATATAAATATGTTGCCTTGACAAAAGAAAAAAAGAAGCTCAAAATGAGATCCATACACACAGACACACACACATATATATGGATTGAATTATAGATTCCAACCATCTATAATGCTTATAGCTATATGTAAATTCTCTTTTAAGACATCATGGGAGGCAAGTGAAATAGTAGAATTTGAGTTATGTATTGTGTGTGTTTAGATTAAGATCTGTATACTGTTGATAAATAAATCAAATTGATATATATTCTTATAAAATAAGAGAAATATTATAACATGTAATTCATACTACATGTTCTTAATAACCATAATTAGGAAGTAAATGAATAAATCCTTATTTTATTATTGTGTGAGTCCTATAAAGGAATAAATCTTTTCATAGGTGTCCTTATAACTTTGACAAAATCATAAAGAGATTAATCAATGTTTGTTACTTTAGCAAACATCCTATAGTTATAATAAGTTAATCTAAAGGATTATTATTATGAAAACAACTGATTTTGATCTAAAGGATGTATGGGCAAAAGATATATTACCTAAGATATATACAACTAAACTAGTATATGAAGCACACCTCTTATGAAGTTTTGGTAATTTTATAAGTGTAGATATTATGTATATAAAAAAGCAATCTAAGTAAAATTAAACTTAAGATTAAATTTTTCGTGAGTATAAAATATGGTATATATAGGCAAATTTAAGGTATCTAAGGCATATAAATAGGCGTGCAAAGTAAGGGATGCATCTTTTATGCTAGTCCTATAAAAAGATTCTTAGTATAAGAGCTCCCAAAGATTTTGCCCCAAGTGATCGTGGTATAGCACCTAATATGAAAATTTAAGAAAAGTAAAAGATTTTGTGTTCATCCCATTATATGCAAGTGAGAGATATTGGATTATTAGACTATCCAAGATGGGTTGACCTAAATTTGTTACTAATAACCTAGAAAGTTTAATTAATAAAATCAAATTGAATTTTCAATAATCAATTAATTAAATTAATTAATTAATTATAATTTTGAATTTTGAAATTTAAATTAAATGGTTTATTATATTTTAGGGCAAACTAACCATTATTTGGGGGTTAAGCTTTTGTCATTCATTGAAGGCAAATTTTATGGGTGAAAAATTGCTCTTTTCTTCCACACTCATTCTTCTCTCAGACACAGAAAAAAGAGAAGAGAAAGAATACAAAGAGATTAGTCTTAAATTCCCCCTATTGGTGCCATTTACTATGGAATCCAAGATCAAAGCTTGAATTGTAACCTAGATCTACCACATAGGGCAATTATTTAAGGAACAAATCCACTACAAGAGGTAAATACTACAATCTATCTTGTATTTCTTTTAGTAACTTTACCTAAAAATTTAAGGATCTATTGGCTTTTTTTTTTCTTCCATAAAATAAAGAAATTCTTTTTATAAAGAAAGTTATTGTGATGAATTATTGAGCATAGTCTTCAATTAAAAAAAGTACCCCTTTGATACTTGTATTAAAATAAGAAAAACTTTATGAAAGTTTTTAAGGACTTATATGTAAGGGACCTTTATTAAAATAAGGAATTTCTCAAAACATATGAATAAAACATGATCATTGAATTGCTGAGTTATTATGCCCAAGAATTTGTTCTTTTATTTCCTTCCATGGTATGAACTCTTGGACACCTTCACTTTGGTGGAACTTAGCTTGAGTTTTGTGATGAATTAAAAGGTTGCACATGGGCCTTGATTGTGTTTCTTTTTCTTTTCTAAAAGCTTATTATCACATAAAAGTTGTTGCATAATTTGATTTCCTTTTTTATTAGTTGGGGAATCTATTTTTATTTTTTACTTAAAAATTTTGATTTATGTGATTTGTATAAACTTTAGATATATATATATATATATCGTAGGCCTATGTAGACTCAAGTGTTATTATAGGTCAGACTTGCCAATGCTTGAAGGATGTTAAAAAGTATGGAAACATTCAATACATGTGTAATATAGAAAAATGTAGTTTAAAATTGATATCTTTGTCTTTGTGATTGGATACAACTATTGTTTTGGGTAAGATCTAGCTAGAGACAAAGAGGAAAGTCCTAGAAAGAGAACTATCTTATTCAAGTATGAGAGTAAGACAGGATTAAGAGGCTTAGAGATAACATGTAGTAGATATATGATTTTTTTGGTTTAGTCCTCTTGCCTGGAAGGCTTGTATTTATACTCCTCATAAGGTTAAGCTAATGATAATATTTGGATTGAGTGGCCCCGTTGAAATCAAAATAGCCGATTTGTTCAAGGTAACTTGTTTTACTTAGATGTTTCGAGTTGTATTTCTTTAGAGCAACTTGTTGTACTTAGCAATTCTAAGCCATATTTTAGAGCAACTTGCTATGTCAGTTTTTTGCATATGGCTTACTAGATTTTGGTCATAGAGTTCCTTACGCCTTAACAAAGCAAATTTGGATTGATTCAAACCTATGAGAATCTTAGGCTTATCAAGTGCAAGGCACTTATAACAACTATGATGTTAGATCTTATATTATTTCAATGTGTATAATATTTTTCATTTAAATATTTTGCTTATAATTCATTATTTTTATTTATTTATTTTTGGAATGATAGATTGTGATTTTTTTATATTATTTTAGGTTTGAATGATTTGTTTATAACCATTTATCTCAGTATTGTAAACTAAATTTTAAATAAAAAAATTTCAAAAAAATGAAAATATTGATTTTGAGTGGTGACAATAGTCACCATTAAAAGTCCCATATTTAGTGGTGATAACCAAAGATAACCAAAGTTTGCTGCTAAAGCCATTGCTTAGTGGTGACTGTTTGTCCACTTACAATTAAGGTTTGCCATTAATAAAACTTTCAGATTGAAAGTCTCATTTCAACTGCAACATTATTGATTTGCCACTAAAGCAATTTTTTAGTGGCAATTCTGCTCAAGGGCTTAATGAATGCAGATATGGTGACAACACTTTTGTTGCGATGACTTTTGTCATCATTACAACTATTTAATATTGATTTTGTTATTACTAAAAGTTTTTAATTTCTTTGTAGCAATAAAACTATTGTTCTCGTAGTGCAAGGAAAACAAAAATTTTCAACCCGTCCTTCCTTTTTGCTAATTTGTGTCATTAGAAATAAGAAAGTTGGCTTCTATTTCTTTCAAAATATATCACAACTAGCAATATCTGATTTCATTTAATCCCACTTCAACTTCTTCCGCTTCGATCCATCTAAATTTGGATAGCTATAGATAGTGACATATCACGTCACTTTTAGCTGTTGTGATTTATAGCTTCATCCTTATATTGTAGTAGAATATTGAGTTTTGATTTCACTAAATTCTCCACTTAAATGTACCTTCTTTAAAGGCGACCATCCTTAATGCCTTAACAAATGCAAATATAGTAGCAATATTTGTGGCGACTAAATGTTTTTGGTAGCGATATAAAAGTTTTTGCATTGGAATATGTAGCAATGATTTTGTGACAAACCTTATATCATCACTACAAGTCGGTTATTTTTTTTCATGCCGCTATAATAGTTGCTCTTTAAGGGAAAGGAAAATAAAATTTCCGACTTGTCCCTTCCCTTTTGCTGAATTATGGTCTCTGAAATAAGAAACTTGCCTTCTGATTATTTGTTGTTCTTACAGGGAAAGGAAAAAGAAATTTCCAACTCGTTCCCTGCCTTTTGCTGAATTATGGTATCAAAAATAAGAAAGTTGCCTTCTTTGAATTCTTTCAAAAGATACTTTAAATCAAAATTTAAAATATCACAGCCGGTAATATCTGACTTCATTCAATTCTTTGAATTCTATTTGAATATTGAGTTTTGAGACTTCACTACATTATCCAAATTTGGGTATGGACCACGATGAGGAGGAAGTTGATTTTCTTGGATTTGGTGGTCATATTGCTTTTTGCTTCTTGCAGTTTTTGTAACATTCCAGAATGCTTGCCAATCTCCTGTTTCCCCCACCCTGGTTATGACTTTCTGGGCTACTTGCATTTATTTTACCAAATCCCCCCAAATAGAAAAAAAAAAGAAGAGGAAATTCTTTTCGGGAATGACAAAGATGGGTGTTTCTTGAGATGCACGTACCCATAATATTATATATATATATATATATATATATATATGTATGTATATGTATAAAGTTGATAAATTATTAATTAGAGTAAATTATATAAATATTTTTTAAATGTTAATTGAAATTACAAAAACAATTATTTTTAAAAAATATACAAAAAATTTCTGTGAAATAAAAAAATAAATTACAAAAAAAGTTTTAAGATCTATGTAATTTATTTTTTGTTTTATGTAAGGCTTGTATATATTTTAAAAATATAAAAACTAGTTTGTGTAATTTTAATAAAATTTAAGAGAGGTTTATATAATTTATTTTTATTTTAAAAAAATTTGCATATATTTTAAAAGTAAAAAAAATGTGTATAATTTTAATAAAACTTAAAGAAACTCTATATAATTTATACTATTAATATTATTAAAAAAAACTGGTAGGAACTCCGTTTAGTGATGCAAGTGGGCAACATTTTACGTGCCATAGAAGGAAAAGAAAATGATAAAGAATATTATTCAAGTTCTTAGATTATTTAGCCGTCTTAAATAAATTTTATTGGCTTATTAATTTCTCACATTATTACGTACACATGCAAACGATGAGTTGAAGCCTCTGATGATTCTTCTTACGTTCTCATTCATAGCAATTAGCATATTTCTTCTCTAATTTAGCAATTGAAAAGACACTTTTTAAATTTTAATTTATTCGTAACTATTTTCTTAACTTGAAAATAATAGTTATTCTTATTAATTTTTATTACTTAGCCCTTAGATTTTTAATTTTCGTTAAAGGAAACTGTCCCTTTATATGAAAAGCCTGCCATCTAACAAGAGAAGATAAAAATCAGATTAATTTAATTAATAAAATTTTATCACGTAAACAAATACAGATAATAAATAATCCCATAAAATGATCACGTAGGTCATAGTCGAGAATTTGACGCACAATGCAGGTTCCACCCCAGGGTGGCCCTTACTGGTGCCGACAATGTTTTTGAATTTCATTTCAATTTGTAGAAAGTTTAGACCAAATTTGTTAAATAAATTTAATGACAAAAGTTGGATCCTATTATAAAGTCTTTATTCAATTTCTTTTCTTAAAAATTCGCGCCTCCGTATTTAAAAAAGAAATTTGTCTATTGCGTTTGCCAATAGTATATTGTCTCTTCCATGTGTAATATTAGCCAAATATAAAGTGATTTAGACGTCTTTCTTGTCATTTTAAAAAAATATTAAATCGGTAGGCGTGATAAACAATTAGGAAAGATACGTTTGATTAAGAAATTGTTTAATACAGTAGGGATTAAGCACTTTGGGATATTCTCATTGACTTTTCATTATACAGAAGTTGCCTTGGGTTCGCCCCTTTGCTGATATCAGATTTTAGATAAAGAATTAATGAGGATTTAAATAAACAATTTTGTAAATTTTAAAAAAAGCACAAATAAACTCCCCTCAACTTTCAAAATTAAAAAAATATCTCCTTAAAGTATCATTCTTTTAAGATTTAGATATTTTTTATCTAGTAAAATACTAATCAAGACTCCTTCATCTATTACATAGCATTAGCACAATTCTATGGATTCACAACTAAATCATTCTATTACATTGAAAAAACCTATCAATTCAACAATCTTTAATTTTTTGAAAGTTAAAAAATAAAAAAAAAATTGAGATGTGAGACTCAAGTTGCAAGCCCTAAACCTGTGCTACGTGACATTTGGAGTAATAGGAATGATATCATAATTAATGACATTAACGAAAAACCGAATAGAAAGCTTCAAGTCCTGAAAGTTAATCACTTAAGGACATGCCTTTCGATTTTATAAGTTGAGGAAGTATATGAAAGTGACATACTTTGAACTCGAGAATATTATATTTTCAGGTTTTTTGACAAAATAATTCCTAAATATAAAATAATATTTTGTTTAGTTCACTAAATTATTACCATAATTATACTTATTAAACACAAAAATCAAATTAATCTTATTAGGAGCTATTTGTTATTAAATAAAATAATATTTAAGTAATAGTTCAATAAAAAAATTATTCTAAATTTAGTAATTATTATATTATAATTAAGATATATAGTATTTCCGAATTCATTGACCACACAAATTAAAATAAATATTTACATTTTTTCCCAAAATAAAATGACATTTTTTTTTGGTAGACCAAAAACGATATGAAATCTTATAAACTTCACATGTAAGATGTAAACTCCCATGACTATTTTACAAAATATATCTGATATATTACTATTTTAGAAAAAAAATTAATAACTATTGAGCTGTCATCTATCTTCATGACATCTTAGAGTTAAACTATTATTAAAATATAATATCATGGGGTAATACAGAGTTCTTCAAGCAACTGTTTTCTGGGCTATAATATAAGTGACTCGGAAAAAAAACAAAAGGATGTTGCCACTAAACTTAAAAAGGCTCAATTATTTTCATTAAAAAAAAAGAGAAGGTTCAACGCCCATTCAAGTAAACGAAATTAATAAATAAATAAAAGGAAGCTTCTTAATTAAACTCCTAGTTAAAGACAACGCACATGATTAAGCATGTTATTCCAACTCTTTAGCCGTCTGTGTCATTTAATTATATGCCTTTGCTTGTAAATTGATTCTTCAGCTAGTATGTTGTATATATATTTTTGGTTTATACTTGTATTATTAACAAACGTTAATTAATCATCTCCAATAGTTTCATATAAACGTTTTCCCTAATTAATTGATATATATATATATATATATATATATATATATATATATATATATATATATATATATGTCTTGGCTTTCTGCAATAATTCATATATATCAATTTTACATAAACCAACCTCTTTCAATGGAGAAGGAGATAGAAATAATTAATTCAGTAAATGGTGGACTAGTCAAATTTGGAAATTTTCTTTCCTTGAAATGATACTCCATGTTACCTACCCTTGTGCCACAATTCTCTCCAGTTCCTTTTTCAATCAAATGAATTTCTATGCTCAATTTTTAATTGATTTTTCCATTTCTTTTGATTATATTTATTAATTATGATGTTTCCTCTATTCTCTTATGTCAGCTGTATTCCAATATGAATGTGAATTGAAAGACACATGAAATTAGTTCAATGGATTTATTCAAAATTTCCCTACTCTCCCCTTACCTTGTGCCTCTACTTTATGTTATTTCCTAGTCAATAAACACTAACCTTCCAAGAGTCTGTTTGAAAATTGATTTTAGTGTTAGAAAAAAATTGCATAATATAAATTTAATATATTAATTTCAAAATATAACAAAAAGTCATACTCAACTCAATATTTTATATTTATTTAATTTAATTTTTAGTCATTACCCTAATCTTTCAACTAGTTGATTTTAAAGCTATTCCCTATTTTTGGTTTGTTAAAGTTGTTTTTTATCTTGAATAATTAAAGAGAAAAATTATTCACGTCCATGTGATATTAGGATTATACCTTTTATACTATCGAATAGACTTTTATAAAATAAATTAAGAGGATATCAATTGTTTTATACGCGCAAAAATAAAACGCCGGTACCTAAATTCTTTTCTTTTGAGGAATATTTTAATATACTTTTTTAACAACCCAAAAAATAAGTTTTGTGCAGATGGAAAATGACATTTTAGCTAGCAAAAGCCTACAAGACAAGAGTCGTCAAGGGGACGAACTATGGTTCAATTATTAAAAATTAGAAATAAAAAAGGGACATTTCATTTATGAGAAAATAATATATTTGGCGTTGTTGGCTGCTTCTTTGATGTTGAGTGGCGAATTAGAACCAAACCAAATTGTGAGTTGGGACAAATAATTGGGACACCAGAATCTCGTATATTTCTTCCCAGTCACATCAACCTCAACATGATATATTACTGACCTCCTCAGATGCAAAGCTGAAAATGTGAAATAATTAATTTTTTTGCGGTATTTAATTTCATATAATGATTGATCATGTTAATATTTAGACATTGTTGAACCGAATACAAATTTTTTAAACAAATTTTTTTTCCAACAGTTTCGTTTTATGAGAGTTTGAGCTGTTTTTGATATATCTGTATAGAAAAAAAAATATTTCAGGTTAGTTTTTCAAAAATATGTGCGTGTGTGTGTTTTTTTTAAAGGATTTAGATTGAGAAGTAAAACTCCTAACTTTAACATATACAGGAATACAAATGATTAAAAAAATTAATTGAAAGATTAAATTAAAAAATTATATGTTAAAGGACTAAATTAAAAAAAATGAACATTTAAATAAAAATTGTAATTTATTTAATTTTAAATATTCCTCTATAGCTAGGAATTGATAGACTAATCATTTTTTTTCAAAAAACAAAATTACAGAATTCAAGAGCCTGTTTGATTTCTTATTTTTAGAATAATTTTTTGTTTTTAAAAACAAAATAAAACAAAAAACTTGTTTAATAATGTGTTTCTAATGAAGTATTTTGTAAAACTAAAAAACAAAATTTTGTTTTCAGAAATAGAAAAATTATAATATTTTTTAAGTGTTTTATAACTTTTGTTTTATAGAATCAGAAAAAAAATAAAAAATAATTATTTTTTAGAATAATAATTCAAATAGATTTTTTAATTTTTTTTCTTAAAATTTGTTCTAAAAAATATCAATTTTAAAAATATTAAAATAAAAACAGAATCAAACAAGCTCAAGTTTCGATCTTATATGTCATTGGAGATATATTATGAAAGTGCAACTCATTTCAAAATCTAATGAGTTAAAATGAAAGTAAAAAGAAAAAAGTGAATAATAGGGCATTATAAGGTAGTATTCTTTTGTCCCAATTTAATAATAATAATAATAATAATAATAATAAAAGAATGAGATACAATCCAAATTAAGGGTGAAAATAGATATTTTCTCTATTTGATTCTATATTAATTTAGAGAAAAAGTTTCCTTTTTGAATTGAATGAAATTACGCAATAAATATAATAAAAATATTTTTATTATTAGTTTACTCAATTTGAGAGGCCTAAATATTAAAAAAAATAAATCTGTAGTTAAAATTATTTTTCTCTCTCCCTCCTTTTGACCAACAATGTTATATATATATATATATATATATATATATAAAAAGCCTCTGCAACTAGAGCCCCAGCACCCTCTGCCATTTCAGTATTCTACATAAATGGGAGACCTGTTATGAAATTGAATTTCAATCGTATCAATACCTATATACTTTTTTGTTTTTCATAACTTGCTTCCATTTCTCATTTGTAGCGATTATCAGTTATTACCAATTGCTATGGGCGTGCATATAGATACAGGCGAAGCACATGTACTTGGTGGTGAAGAAGATGAACCAGAATCACACCTACCCAATTCCTCAACAATAAAGCATTCACCTTTGACCGGCGCCGCCAAGCTCTGGAACTGCGGCGGTTCCGGCAGCCACGTCATCCTCGGAAGGCGTTCGCTATTCACTATGGTGTTAGTGGGGTTCTCTGTATTAGGGGTGTTTCTGCTTAACTCTGCTTCTCCCCTTGGATTTCCCGCCATCTTACAAGTGAAGGTGAGTTATGCTCTTGCTTCTTAGCAGGAATTGGAATTCTGGGTTTGTCTTCTCATACCCCCTGTTTTCGCAAATCTTTGAAAGGATAAAAAGGATTTAAATTCTGGGTTTTGCTGCTTTTTTCATCTTATGTCTGCTTTCTGATTGAACCAAACCAATTATTTTATTAAATTAAGAGGAAAAGGTATCTGGGCTAAATTCTCTTTCTTGATGATGTTATCTGAAAAGCATATTCTCCCATGTTTTATTTGGAGAATTTAGGATTTTATTGTTTTATTGTTAACGTGTGCTTCTTTTCCTATTTAAGGAAAAATAACTGCATTAGTTAATATGAATGTTTATTATAAAAAAAAAAAAACTTATACGTAGTGAAGTGTTGATTGGGGGTTGTTCAGATTCAGAATGAGGAATGGTGAAACCTGAAAATAAGAATTGGGGGTTGAAACGGAGATATAGGAAACAGCAAATTGTGGGATTTTTGGAAGGGAAAGAAAGAGAGAGAAAGTAATGGGTGTGTGGTTTCACGAGTCACGAGGCTGATTCTAAGCCAAATTTCAAGCCTTCATGCCATCCTTGTTTCCACTTTTTTTTACTCAAATTAAATACAAGTAGAACTGATTTCTTAAAAAGGTTATTAAAAAAAGTGAATTAATAATTGATTCTTAAAAGGGTACTCTCATTTCAATTTAATCCCAACTTTTTTCCAAGCAAAATGACGTTTCTGTTGGACAAAATTGACAGTAACTTGACAAATGGCGTGACATAAAACCGTTAAAGCATAACTTACATAATATTTTCCTTTAAAACAGTATCATTTGGGCTAGATATGGGCCTCCCTAACCAGTCTTTAGGCGTTTGAACATAATTTTAAGGTAGACTTAATGCACGTCTTATGTAAGATTCACTTATTACATGTCTACTTATCATTTACTATTAATTGTGTATAAAGACACATAGGCCGATTTGTGATTGCTTTGATTTTCATTTTTGTTTTCTTTTTTTATAAAAAAAATATAATAAATTTACGCTTGATTCTTTTTTTTTTGGGGGTGTCTTTTCTGGTAATTTTTAAAGGCTAAAATAAATTCCGAGAAACACAGATGCTTTTAAAAATAGTTATGATTATTTATAAATCTAAGATGTTCAAAAAGCCTTCTTATTTTATCTAAATTACTGATTTATTCTCCTTGTAAACTGCTATTATTTTTTCACTAGAACATAAGCTGTCCTTATCCTTTCACATATATTAAATACGCGACTTTCATATGTTTTTTTTGTTTGACTTTTATCATGAAAATATATTATTTCAATCTAATTTTTATTCGTAATTCTTTAGCTACTAACTTGGAGTCGTTAACTTCCGTTCTTATATTATTTTAATTTAATCTTCAATTATTTTATATTATTTTAATTAATAACTTGAAAACGTACAACACGGTGGAACCTACCCTGAGCCTATTTTAAAATTTTTTCGAATTTCAATTAATACCTTCACCCAATGGTCACCCCCCTTTTTTTTTCCTTTTTGGTTAACAATGACATAAGAAAATATTATAGTAGTCTAACGGTATGTAGAATTTTTGTAAAAATGGTAAAATAAAAAAATTTAATTGAAATTTTTAGATATTTGCTAATTGCCAAACAGTTCAATAAAAATATCATAAGCAAATTTTTTTTCACAACTTTAATACACATGATTAAGTTTTTTTAAAAAAAAAAATTCCTTTACTTGCCATGTTTTATTAAAAAATCTAATAAAAAATGATTAAATGACTTTATTTAGATTTTGTACATTGAAATATTCTCTTATGCACTAAAAGTGTATGTTCCTGTGCTGATCCATATAACGATTTCTATCTAAAATACATAGATTCAGTTTTAATATTTATTAAATTTTTATATCTGTTATGAGTTGTCAACTTAATATGATATTGGAAGGGTTTTCTTGTCTGAACCATGAAGTTCCATTTGTGATACTAGGATAACACTGTGATCACTGAGTCAAAGCTAGAGGGTGTTCTGAGAAGAGCGTCCATGGAGGACAAGACAGTGATACTCGCAACTCTGAATGATGCATGGATAGAAAAAGGTTCTATATTTGACCTTTTTCTTGAGAGTTTCAGGATTGGCAACAACACAGAGAAGCTCTTAAATCACCTGGTGTTGATAACTTGGGACCAAAAGGCATATAATCGTTGCTTAGCTTTGCACCCACATTGTTATCAGATGGAAACTAAAGGTGAAGGCGATTTTGGTGGTGATACTTTTTTCATGACCCCTAACTATCTCCACATGATGTGGAGAAGAACTGAGTTTCTTGGTTCTGTCCTTCAGACGGGCCACAACTTTGTCTTCACGGTATGTTTTCTTTCAAGAAGATAAACTTTGATGCAGTCTTTTTGACAGATTTTAAGTGCGTTTAGCGGCCTAGAAAAAAGAAAGGTAAATTAATTAAATCTATTTATGAAAAAAAAAACATGTAAATATGTTATGGTGAATTTTACTAGTATATAAAATGAATCCATCAAACTGACATGCTTGGTGCTTTGGTATGATTAACTTGGTCAACTTATTTTTTGTGAACCAATTTTAATAAAATTATAACATGTGACACAATTAGACTAAAATAGTCAATTATGTGTTGTTGGTAATATATATATATATATATATATATATTTTTGAAGTATTATTGTTTTTAAAAAAATTTGATATCAAATCTTTAAGAAAGTACATAATGCCTATGTTTGTTCCTTGTTAAAAAAAAATTAAATGTTTATTATTAATTTTTTCAATAAAATTCGAATAAATATTTTTTACACTTAAATTCTAACTTGTTGGGTCTCTGGAAAAAAATTAAGAAAAAAAAAGAGTACTCCAGCTTTGTTATATTTTTATTAAAAAATAATAATAAATACCTATATGTTCTTTACTTAATTATTTTTTTACTAGAAAGAACAATTCTTTTTTATTATTTCCAACAGAAAGAACAAGTCTTGGGTGCTATATAAGATAAATACATGCTGTTCGGGCCCACGCGAAGATCCATGCATATGGAATCCTAGCTCTCTCGTGTACGGGCCTTATAATGTATCCAAGAAATTATAAAGTAAAAAATACCTAGTAAAATTTAATATACACTCTTGGTCACACTAATGACTGTGGAGGATCTAGATCATTCATCCATAATTAGAAAACCTTTCACTTTCATCCCGTGCAGGATTTAGATATAATGTGGCTTCGAGACCCATTTCTGGAATTTTACAAGGACGCAGACTTCCAAATTGCTTGTGATCACTTCAATGGTAACCCCTCTGATACAAGGAACTGGCCAAATGGAGGCTTCTTATACGTAAAGTCTAATCCTCGAACCATTGATTTCTACAAGCTGTGGATCAACTCTAGCACAGTCTACCCAAAACTGAACGAACAAGATGTGCTCAACAAGATCAAAACACACCCCTTTGTCTCCGAAAGGAACATGACGATTAGGTTCCTCGACACAGCTTATTTTGGCGGGTTTTGTGAGATCAGTAGGGATTTCAACAAAGTTTGTACAATGCATGCCAATTGCTGTGTTGGTCTGGAGAACAAAATCTATGATCTTAAGATTTTGCTTGACGATTGGAGACGGTATATGGCGTTGCCTGCAAATGAGAAACTACATTCACATTCTTCTTGGAGGGTTCCACAAAGTTGCAGGTAATGTACTATGATTTTGTAGTATTTTTGAGAAAGGATCCTCTCAATTTTGAAGAAGAATGGACAAAGAATATCTGAATTTACTTGAATTATGAGATATATACATTCCATGACTGTCTCTCTCTAAAATTGATTATATTAATTTCAGAGAAAATTTGGGAGGATTTTTCACAATTTAATCTTTATTTCTTAAATAAACTAATAATTTTAAATTATTAAGCTTATTTAGTGCATGTTTGGTTTCATGTTACGTGCGCCGGAAAGCCCATAATTTGGTGTTAAACATGGGTTTGCTAATATAGATATATTTGGTTTCTTGTTTGCAAACCACATTTGTTCTTTAAACGAGAGCTTGCACTAAAATTAAAAAAGAAAATACTTTTGCATTGATCCAAAATTACTTTTGATGCAAATCAAATTGATCTAAAATCAAGTTTGCATAACTCCAATCTAAATACACTTAATTTAGTTCTCAAAAATGACAAATTCATTCCACTAAACAAAATAACTAATTAATGTGCAATAAATTTATTATTTTTAATCATTAACACATTCACTAACTTTTAAGCTTTGACAATTTAAAATTTAAAATATTAATTTATACTTAATTCTCTATAGATATAGCCTCCAATATGTGTTGCTATTTTTGACATCGTTTTTGGCTTTTATTTTGCAAATTACTGATCTGAAGAACGTCCTTCAAACGAGCCAAAGAAAGGAAGAGTAATGGGAAGTTGTGAAGGGTTTTGCACATACTTGAGGATGCTTGTATAAAGAGGTATGTAGTGTAGAACTATGTGCATCATTGTATTTAACTTAAAACTATGAATGTCTTTTTTTTTTAACCAAAATATAAAGTATATATGAATGTTTGAATATAACAGAAAGAGTTAAGATTTCAGAGGAAATATGCTTTACAAATAGATTTAATTTAATTATAAATTAAGCTAGTGATAGGCCTAGTAAACGGGCAAAAATAAATGAGGTATGTGCACTGTACAATGTACATTTGTTCAACTATATTAAATTTGACATTTAACTTAAACCATGCAGTGAGTCTAGTAGATTAGGCCCATTACAATTTATTGATTTGAAAAAAATTTCAATTGAGGAAAAAATCAGAGTAAAAAATTATAACTTCTCTTAAATACAATAACAAATTTTGTTTTCTTTTTTCTTTTTTTAATTTTCGCTAATATGATGTGATACACTATCAATCATCTAAGCTATTTCCCAACAATTTTTATGTTGTACTTGTGGAGTTTTAAATATATGTTGATTTGGTTTTAAGTTGATGAATTGAAAGCCAACTAACACATGCGTCAATTCGTTTTTGTAGAATAATTGAAGCTTCTTTAACAGCGTTTCCGATCATGGCAAACCAGTCGTTAATTGCATATCGAGAAAGAAAGGAGAAATCGCAAATATTTTGAAAATGGAGAAAATAGAAAACAAATATTATTCAAGTTCTCAAGATTGTGAGATATAAAAGTTGCAGCTGTGAATTTCAATACTCATAGTTAACATCCAGTTCTAACCTTTTGGTTCGAGTTGAAATGTTCATACCCTTTTTATAAAGAAACAGAGTGTTACATTTTAATTTTCTTCTTTCTTGTATAATTACAAGCAGAAAGTTGTTAGAACATGTTTCTTTTATCATACGATGTACAAGCATGCAGTGCATGTCTCAATCCCCCTTAGCTTGTCCTTGATCCTCAAATCAAGAAGACATATCAATTACATTAGTGGTTTAAGAGATAAAATATATTCAACGAATACAATTATCAATCTCACAAAAAATGATATTATTTTATTTTAGGACTTTTTAAAATGTTTTTCAAATATGGAAGCGAATTACTAGGTATTAACAATATTTACAACTAGTATTCTATATTTCTATAATTACTAATGACATTGATAATTTAACAAATACTTAAAAAGGCATAGAAAATAATAGACTCAAGACATAAGATAAACTAAAAATAAAAGACACAAATGGATTCAAAATTCAAGACACACGAAAATACAAAACAAATCTTGTCCTAATCACCTTTAAGTAGTCTAACTCTACTAAGTTCAGTTATTAATGTATTGTATTAGGCTTCTTCATTGTTAATCTAATCCTTCTTGTTATTGATTCTATGGTCTATGTGACCTCATTGTTTATCTTTCTGCAAATACGCTTCCAAGTTAATATTTACAACAAATATCAATTGACCAATTACTTGAGTTATTAGATGAAATCATCAAACACTTAAAGTGCATTTTACAATTCAAATCATTTAATGTAACTAGGTACAACACAAATTACATACTAAAAATGAAATTACAGGAAGAAGAAATAGAAATTAAACAAAATGACAACAAGAGAAATGGTAGAAAGGCATCTCTATAGCAAATGCTAAAGAGATTAACCAAGAGAAGCATCCCTTTGTAGAAGAACAAGCTTGGTCAATACCTCCCTTCCTATCCTCCATCAAAGATAAGGGTTTCATGAAAGATTAAGAGTGTTTCGGAGATGAGATAGGATAAAAGGGAGTGAAAGTAATTCTAAGAGGGAATTAGGGTGATGTGGTGTGATGTTGGGATAAAAATAAGAAGGTTTATGAGTTGAGTCAAGTGAGGGTCATGGAGCTCCAACATAGCTTAGGTCTTTGGATCAATTAGTGATCTCCATGCCCACTCCTCTTTTTAGGTCAAATTGGGCCATTTGTTAGATAATATATTTGAGCTTGGAGTAGGTGTTTAACTTCAAAAGGCATATACGTTTCAAATTTTATGATTTTTTGGACGATTGAACAATAAATGAACCATAATTCTCTTTATACAAATCTGATTGATGAATGGTTTAAAGCATTGGCAAGGATTGAATTTGATACATAAATGGAAAATTTTGAAGAACTATAACCCTTTCAAATGATGCTCAAAAGTTCATCTATAGATTCATTAATTAACCTCCAAGATGAAACGGGTCTGTTTATTTAGACTCCTTCATATGACACCTAATGAAACTTCAATTGAAGTTTCCATGAGCTCTAATATTCACTACAAGGAGCTAGAAATTTAATGAGTGAATTTTCCTTGATTATTCCCTTGCTATATCAAGTCAACAAGGGATTAGTGTAGGAGATACCCCTTGCTAAATTGGAGTTTATAATAAGCTAGGGAAATATTTCCTCAATGCCTTGCTAAATTCCTTTGCTGTCAAAACTTCAACAAAAATTTCCTCACTAATTTCAAGTCATTTTGTGCAATACATAATGATGCCATAAACAATAAAAGTCTATTAATGAAAACTAACTTTAGCACTATATGTTAATAGTTGTTCTTGATGAATTGCTAGGATAAGGCATGGCACATCAATAAGAATATAGCATTGCAACACCTTTTCTATAGTAAGAAAAAAATGAATTACAATACAACATTATATGAACCTATAGTAAAAAGACTAATATCCTACTAGTGTTGTCATTGAATATTAGTATTTAGATCCTCCAGAATCAACAAAACAATAAATGAACCAAAACAATGAGTCAATTATCAAATATCTTGACCAAGGTATTATAAATCAATAGGTACTAGAGATTGACAATCCAAAAGCCTATAATGATCAACTATACACATAAACAATACCAATGGAAATATTTGAACTTCTAAGATAACATCCTAGTTAAGAAGAAATAATAAAAAATGTTACATTGCATTGAAGGAAGCCTTGGCACAAGGTTGATATAACTTATCTAACCAACACCATTTACAAGAGAAAACATTTCCTAAAAGAAATTGAAGATGGATCAAGGTACTTACCTTTGCAGTGGATGTGTTCTCAAATAATTGTCCCACTCAATAGATCACAGTCACTATCCAAACTTAGATAGTAGATTCATAGCAAATGCACCAATTCTAGAAAGGAGTAGAGAATTCACTATCGCTTAAATATATATGTTATTCTTTGAAGAGAGGTTTCCTATTTCTCTTATAGTTAATTTTTTAAGTTCACTTAAAGCACACATCCACATAGTTGCATGATCAAATCCCACTAAAATGGTAAGTGGTCAGCTTTTTACTTTAATTAATTATCCTACTAAAAAATTACAACTAACTATAAATTTTGAATTTCAAATTTCAAAATTTGAATATTAATTAATTAATTAATTACTAAATAATTAATTAATTTAATTAATCAAATTCCTCTTATTTTAGGCTTATGCTATGCGTATTGGTCAACTCAATAATCCAACACCTTCCACTCACACATAATAGGATGATTAATATAGAACTCTTTGCCTCTCTTATACTTTCATATTAAGTGCTTTGTCACGATCACTTAGGCACAATTTTTGCGGCTTTTATATTACAAATCCCATTATAAAATCAACATAAAAGACACATCTTTTATATGTATATTACATGTTTATTTGTATGCTTCAAATGCTTTAGATTCATTCATATATACTTTATTTTATACTCATAGCAAATCTAATTTCTCTTGAATTTAATTTTACTTAGTTTTCCTTTCTCAAATGCATATATCGTATCCGCACTTATGATATTACTAAAAACAATTCCATGACTGGCATGCCTTAGATATTAATATAGTTATGCATATTTTAAATAATTTTCCTTTGGTCCACATATCATTTAAATCATAATTAGTAGCTTTTTTAATAATACTCTTTTAGATCAAATTATTATGACTATAAAATATATGTTAAAGTAGTAAAAACTAACTCATCCCTTCTTGATGTTGTCAAAATCATATGGGCACATATGAAAGAATTTATTCCTTTTAGAACTCACATACTAAGAAAGTAGGGATTTATTCACTTGTTTCCCAATTGCAGTTATTAAATATATGTAGTATGAATTGTATGTTATAATATTTCTCTTATTTCCAAATGGTTTCTCAATTAGCTTTACCTACTAGGCAACATTCTTATAATGGCATTTCTAAACTAGAAATGGATCATAACATCTCTCATTTTGCCAATATACTCCTTTTCTCTTTGTTTATAAGGCCTAGCCTAGCATGACAATTATTCATATTCAAAGCTAAATTGGAAGTAGACTATTAATAAAGCAATCATATTCATAATTGTGCCCAGCGCAATAAAACTATCATAGAGGAAATTATAATCACATTCTTTATCCTTTTTCAAATGTCAATAGAGTTGTCATGAAAAAATAACACTAAAATTCATATTAAGAAGATAAATAATAAAGATTAAATTTTGTTGGATCTCCAAGGTGTATAAGATGCTATATAGAATGAAGGTTCATCCTCCATGTAAAACTAATTTTGCATGTTCTGATCTGTTTTACTTCAATTCTTGTATTACTTCTTATGTAAAGCCATGTTAAAAAATAGTTGATGGTATTTTACAAAGGATTCTCAATCCTTGGTTACTTGTTCTATGATAATCATATTTTGCTTAATGCAATCATGAATAAAGTGATCCACTTTCTGATAAAATATAATACTTAAGATTGACCATGTCAAGCTTTTCTCCACCATGCTAACCTTTTTTCGTAAAAGTATTTTTTGGCTTGATTGAAACATTGGCCAAATGTTTTCTTATTATGAAAGTGTTAAGCTTCTTATGCTTGGACTTCGAAATCAAAGTAATCTCAATCATATAGGCAGGTCTAAGGATCTGACAACTTTAAGTACTTATCCCCAAGTCCTATATGATGAGCAATATCATCAAAAAATTGATGCTCCCTTTGTAGGTCAAATTTACTTTCATATATTCCTAATTGATAGAAAAAGATCTTTTAATAGCCTAAACTTATTGCTTATCAGTAAGAATATAACCAACTAATGTTAATTCCTTGATTGTCAATCTTCTCACTTTGGTTATAGAAGTTTGATAAAATTTGTTCTTAAGGGCTATCCAAATGGCCTAAATAGTCAATTATGACTCACACTCATGCATGAGATTATCATCTATGTTGCTCAGTATTGTTATGCAAGCAATATTGTCTTTCCTTTTTTTAATAGTTTTTTTTTAATTTCTCATTTACTGAGTTGTATTTCCATATTTAAACTCTTATAAGACATTATTCAATTATTTCTTAATATCATATTCTTTTCTAAGATGATGAAAGAATATGATGCCAAATTTCATAATTGATACCATCTATCTTCTCACTCTTATTAAGTAAGGGTGGTCATAAGTTCGATTTTGAATCAAAACCAAACTGAACCGAGGTTGTCGGTTTAGTTTTTTTTTTTGACCTTGTTGGTTTTAACTTTGAATCAGTTTGATTTGGTTTTTGTTCGGTTTGGTCTGATCTAGTTCATGCTTCTTCTTTTTTTGCTTAAAAGTGATTTGATTTTTTTTTCTAAGATTTTGTTTCTTGTAATATGTAAAATTTGACTTTTAATATAATGCACCTCTTAACATTTTAACCAATAATAGTATTAAAATAATTAATTATTATATATCATTTTTTCTAAAAAAAAATGTCTAATAATTATGTTTAATTATTTTATAATTGTAATTGAATATCATATGTAAAAATAATAAAATAATAATATTTTCAAAATAACTTAATTGATAAGGTCATTTAAATATAAGTAAAGTAGAAAAAAAATATCACTATCTTTTTATTGATAAAAAGTTTATGCATGATTTGAACTTAATTGATAGAAGCAATATATATATATATATATATATATTAGTTTGGTTTAGTTCAGTTAACTTTGATAGAATCGGGAACCAAACTAAACCAATCGATTTTATAATGTCCAAAATCGATTTTAGTTTTTTTTAATCTGTTTAGTTCGATTTTTATCCGTTTGATTTGGATCGATTTTGAACACTCATATTATTAAGGTAGATAGTAATGTTCTTAATAGTCATAATCATAATCTAATTTCTACATATACACAATGTTACTTATATATTTGCAATAAACTTCAATTAGATTAATAATGACATGATTATGTTCATAATCGAAAGTATAGATTTGTCTTACTTTAATCACATATGTCTTTAAAATGTTATTATTTCTTAGATAACCTTAAGTTATAGTTCTTAGATGACCTTAAGTTTTCTAGTCTAAGAACTTTCACTTGATAGAGTATTTTGTTCTATTTCCCTATTAAATTTACAAAATTTAATTCTTAAATGAGCCCAAGTTTGTCAATCCAATAACTCCCACTTAATAGAATATTTTTCTTATATATTTATTTATTTTCTTTCATTTAATGCATTCATAAATTGCATTAACATCAAAATCACACTTAAAATAACCATAATCTAAAAATGTTTATCTTCTTAAAATGTCTTCTCTTTATCCATCGTAGGCCTATTTTCAATTTTCAGGGTCAACTTTGGCATATATAAAAAATATACTTTACTTGTTTAATCAATCTCTTATAGTGAATGCTTTTTTTTTTCATGTGCAATATGCTTGACAAATTCTTGTACTTCTCATATTAAAAAAAAAATGATAAAACAAAGTGGCTTATCAACATTCATAATAATACAATGTTCCTTATGGAGCTAAATCTCTTATGCACACCAATTAAAAGACCAAATCATTTGGTTCTCCATAATATCCTCATTGAGTGATGTTTACTAAACATTATCCAAGAATGTCTTGACCAAACCTAAAACTTATGAAGAATGAAGAAGTTTAATTCCTTGCAATTTTAGGTCAATCCAAAAAACTTTCATTCTTTGGATGTGTATTTTGATGTACTCATATATGTCCCTTTTGTAAATATAGGATATCTCTATGTTCATAACAACTTATTAAGGGAAACAAATTTATTAATTCATAATTTAAATATTTTTTTATGAATTTTTCATGCATTAATATACCATTTTAAGGCTAATAAATAACTAAAAAATGACCAACGGGTATCTAAATATAAGCAAATTTTATGCTAAATTGAAAATCTTAAAATTGGGGATTTTTAGAGCAAAAACCAATCCTAACTACCCATGCATAGACACCCTTACACACTATTTTTGTTTCTCTACTTCAAAAATTTCCAAAAATAAAAAAGAAAATAAAGGGAGGGGGTTGTACCTACACCTACGGTGGCCCATGCGCCACCCTCTACATTAACTCCAGTGACATTGACCTTAACATTATCTCTCTCTCACCTTCCTTGTTTGTTGGTACCAAGTTTTGGTTAAATGGTGGCAAAGTGAGCCACATACACTACCTCGAAAGTGGTTATACAACTTAATCCTCAACTTAAGAATTTTTAAGTTACAAAAACTTCCAACATTTTAGTTTTCAAATGGCCATCTTTGTCGCTTTAGATATCACTTGTATCTTGTTTGAATTTGACAAATTTGGTGTCATTGGAAAGCTTGTTAAATAGGATTTCCATTCATATAAGTCCTATAACCTATCATGCACTATATGAAGAACACCAACATTCGAAAGACCATGTTTAATCCAAGATTTAAAATTGACATTTCTTTCTAATGAAGTCTTGGTTTTTCCTCAAATTTTTAGAAGTTTTTTTATGCATGGAGCTTCCTATGGTGTGATTTTCATTGCCTAATTTAGTCTCTATCAAATTATGCTATTAGGGGGTTCATATATTCCAATTTAGAACTAAGAAAACAAGTTCTATTTTCTGCACAAATCTATTGTAAATCAATCTAGACATGATCACCATACCAAGGGGAAGCAATTAATCAAGTCAACTGAGCCATAATAACAATGAAAGAAGTTAAAGATGAATCAGGGTACTTACCCTTGCAATGGATAAGTACTCAAATAATTGCCCCACACGAAAGATTATGATCATTGTCCAGACATAGGTCATAGATTCATAGCAGATGGACTAATTCTAAAGAGGATTAGAGAATTCATTGTGTTTTCTCTAAAGAAAATTTTCTTGTTATTTCTCTTAGAGTCAGTTTTTTGACTTTACCCAGAGCACACATCCATCCATAAGTGGTCAATTTTTCTATTTAATTAATTTTCTAATTAAAAAAATTATAATTTTTCTATTTTAAAAATTATAACTAACCATAAATTTTGAATTTTGAAATTTAAAATTTAAATATTAATTAATTAATTAAATTACTAAATAATTAATTCATGTAATTAATCAAATTCCATTCATTCTAAGCTTATGTTAAGACTTTGGCTTAACCCATTATAGATGACATAATAATCCAATAATTCCAAACTTAGTGGAAATTAAAACAAATGTTTTTGTTGTTTGGTGTTTCATGGAGCAAACTAGAAAGAAACTCACCAACCTATCTACATAAGTATTAACCTATAAGGTGGAATTTGGCACACTTGCCTAGTTGCAAGACATGTAGTTTGAGATGAAACAATACATTAATTTTGACAAAACAAATAAGTTAACATATGAATAGCAAAGTCTGGTCCAATATAAGGATCTTTAAAAAATTTTACAATTGTGACAAAACTATATAACATACAAAACCAAAACAAGAGTTGTCATATAGTCCTCTACATGTTATGTGACACTACTTGTTTGAAAAAAGCAAATTTGTAATCACTAGAAAATGTCATGTGGATGTAATTGATCAACTCTTAATGATAAAGGGGAACCAAACCATATTGCCCTTGCAAAAGAACATTGCAAAAACAAATGGTTAATTGTTTCCTGGTAGGAATAGCAAAATGGACAATAATCCTTAATAACTAAATAGTGTACTCGAAAAGTATAGAAGCAAGAGGAAGGATGTTCCATAATAATTTCCAAGAAAAACCATGACGTGAAATAGAGGATGGCATTGCAATGCTTTATACACACATTTATATTTAGACCAATATAAAGGCTAAAATAGTCCTAACATACCAAAAACAAGCACCACAAAACAACGAATCAAAGAACATAAATCAAAGCAAACTAACCTAGAAAAAGAAATACATACATACATATACATATACATATATATATATATATATATATATATATATATATATGTATATTGTTGGATCAAAGGCTTTTATATTTTCATTATGTCAAACATTTTCAAGTAAAGTGATTTTTGGAAATATTGTTGATTGGGTTGAATTTATAAATCTTGATAATATTGTTTTGGGGCCAAAGTTGTTTTAATAGCTTAAATTATTTTACATGGGCTAAAATGTGTTTTATTATTTATTATATTAATATTATATGTTTTGGAAAGATTTCGAAAGTGGAATAAATTGTGTTAAAGATTTTATATGAAAAGTTTTCATTTAGACTCAATATAACTATCAAGTTTATAAGAAAATTTTTAGAATTCTCATATAAGAAAAGTTTTTGAATATGCATATAAATGGAAAGAATCTTAGGAACCTTATATGGTATGTTTTTCAATTAATATATCTTATGCATTAATGGAAATATTTATAAGGAAAGTTTTCAAATAGCTTTGTATTATTAAGTCAAGGTATTAATATGACAATATTCTCTACTAACTTGGTAATGATCTAATTGTCTTGAGATATTAATGGAATAATTCTACTTAGGTATGAAAAAGGAAAATCCATGATATCAGTAAGCCAAAAAGGAAAATGACAATTTGAAGGAAGCAAAAATAAAGCTACAGTTATGAAGATTCATTCAAGTTTGTTAACTTTTAGAAAGCTACATTAGATGAAGACAATGGTCTATGTTTGAATGACTGCTCATTATGGAATAAAGATGTTGCACTTGTCTCATATTAATTAGATGCATTTAAGGCAAATTCTTAATTAGTGAACATTTTTACATAATCTAAGGAAGCTATTATCAAAGTTCATTTACTAAAGTTGCCTATTTAAAGAAAATTGAAAAAAAGGCATAAAACCATATCTCTCATGAAAAATGAAAGAACATGAATCAAGGAAGTATAAAAGGAAACAACTTTAAGGAACAAATTAATCTAGTCAATGTATTGTTTTTGTTTAAGTCAACTTATCAATATTAAAGATGCTCTAAAATGAAAAGAAGATGTTGAAGCAATCAACATATGATGTGGTGCATTAATTGCTAAGATTCTTGAAAGTTAAGGAATGATTTACATATAAACAAAAGAAGAATTTTTCACTAATTATGGACTACAAATTGAAGAATGATATTTTGACATATAAACCATATTCTCTTAAATGTAAGATCAACAATAATAGAATATCCTAAAGTTCTGCCCTTATCTCGCACATCAAGAATCTCATTGTCTAAATTTCAAGAAAGTGAATTAATCAACACATGTTTTATCCATTCAATGAAGGAAACCTTATATGGACAAAAATCTCTTTATTTCTTTTATTGAATGCACTATCTTGGATGAAAAAATGAAGAAAAGAAGTCAAACTGAAATCAAGCCTCCTACTACTTAACGCTAAGATTTCTATTGGTTGGAGTGCATCAAATCATTTAATGAGGAAGCAATGATCATATGGCTTAAAGTTCACTATATAAGAAGACTTATTCGAAGCTAAAGAAGCAAAAATGTTGAACACATATTCTTGAGAGAGTTATACTATTTTGCATTAGTTGTGATTTAACATGTAATTACTCCATGCGAGTTACCAGTCTATATTAGAAAGAACTTTTAAAGAGTCTATAAGCTTAACCCATCTTATTCTTTTACCTTAATTTTCTAGGTGTCTTACGAGAAACCTAAAAGAGAGTTTCTTAGTATCTTGGAAAAAAAACTTTAAGGAGAGTTTCTAGGTGTCTTGTAAAATAACCTAGGGCAGAGTTTTAAAGCATCTTGAGACAAACATTAGGGAGAGTTTCCAACAATCTTAAAGAAAAAAACTAGAAGTAGGAAATCATATGGAGAGAAAAACAAGTGTTAAAGTTATGAGTTAAACCATATTAGGTTGCCTTGAGGGAGGTTGTAAAAACAAGAGTGTTACACTTGTGCTTTTAGGGTTATTTGTATTTTTAGTGATTACCCATGTTGAATAAAAATCCCTTGCCATATGCTTGAAAACTAGATGTAGGACATTTTGATCCGAATTAGGATAAATTGATTGTGTGCTTTCTCCCTTCCTTACTCTCTTTATATTCTGTTTAAAGTTTTACTTTATATAATAGGTTGTCATTCCTAAAGAGCTTCATGTAGTTTAAAAAGAATTATAATTTTTGAAAGAAAGAAAAATAATTTTAAATCCCATTCAATCCTCTCTTCTTGGATTACTTCAAGACTAACATATATATATATATATACAAACATATGCAAATGATCGATTTTTCTATGACTCTTTTGCCAAGGGGGGAGAGAGAAAGATAAGGAGCAAACCAGAAAAGCTACATTTATCATAGAAGAAATTGGATTTGGAAGTAGTTGCAAACTAGGAAAATACACATAATTGTTGGGGTAAAAAAAAATAAGCAAGTGGAATGTTAAAAAGAAATGAAAAATTATCAAAATTCAAACTATTTAAACCTTTCAATTTGAGAAGTGATTTAAAAATTAGAGTGGGTGATCATTAGTTTCATCTAAATTTATCTTTCCATTAATTTTTGAACATCTAATCCATAAGTAAAATACCCAAACCATCTACCTTACTCCTTAACCAAACTCAATCAAGTCGACCACTATTATTTTATGAATTTATTGTTTTCTTTTGATAGCTTAGCCACATCTCCACTTTACATGAGTTCATTTTTGGTATTGCATTCAATATTAATGTTATTTATATTTTATCACATAATTTAATTTTAAATCATGATTGAGTTAAATATTAAATATTAAACAAAAATTATATATTTATTAAACTATGAATAAATATTATATTTTTTAACACTTCAAAAGTATAGCACTAGTTATGAAATTTTTGCCATTCTTTTGCCACATGATTTAGAAGAAGATAATGGAATCTGGTAAGGCACGAGTAAGATTAGGTAATTTATTATGTCAATATATAATAAAATTTGAATAATTTTAAATCTCTAAATAGAGAAAATTATAATTAAAGATTATTAATTAAAAATATTTAATGTAAGAATTTTTTATTATAAAATTTTTATAGAGTTCTATAAAAACTTTACAATAATAAACTTTAAAGGATTCAAACTTGCATATTTATTATAAAATGATTTTAAAATTTAAAATTATTTTAAAAAATTTAGAGACCAAAAATTTAAATTAAGCAAGAAAATTACAATTCAATATCTCAAGTTAAAATTTTGAATAAATTACATAAACTTCTCTTGAATTTGGCTAAAATTATACAATTAAAATAAAAAATTATCATATACTTTAATTTATTTTTAAATTTTTCACTAAATAGAGGGTATTTTAACAAAAAAAATTAAAATTAAATTAAAGTATAAAGTTACTTTTTATTTAATTAAAGTTTGTGTATATTTTAAAAATAGAATAAAAATTTATTTAATTTCAATAAAATTCAAATTCAAAGGAATTTTGTATAATTTATTTTAAAATTTAAAATCATTTAATATAAATCTCAACTGTAATTTTTCCCTCTAAGCAGGTCGAAATTTACAGAAGGGTGTTAGATTGGAAGGGTGCATTTCGTATTTGGGAAGCTGCTCACAAACATGACATCAAAAGTAGATGGTCCCAATTGATCCTGGTCCTTGCGCTGGACGGGTTGGACACTTGAGTGTCACTTTCTTGTGGGGACTGCTCTCCCTCGCATTATTGCTATCTGGTTTATCTCCATTTTGGGCTTAGGTCCTGTTGTTTCTACAAAAGAAAAGTTAGATATACTTTTTTAAATTAAAATTGCAATATCAACGTCTGAGTATTTCCATTCTTTGCCACCAAAATCTAATTTACCCTTTAAACTCATAGGAATGAGCGCTTCTCAAGATAAAATAATACAGAAATTACATTTTATATTTCTAAGGCTTAGTTATATAAGCATTTCATTAAGTCTGGATTTTAATAAAATCATCAAATTTTAGTTAAAATTAATGGTAATAAGTTACATAATTTTGACTACAATAATATTTAGTTTACCTCAATGATTGAGATTTTTAAAAAGAAATTTTTTTAAAAAAATTAACTGAAATTTAATATTTTTATTTTAGTTTATAATTTAAAAATGTTTTTTATAATTTGGAATTTATATATCAATTTATAATTAAAATTTAATTTAGAAATAAGATATTGTTTTCTTTAATATAATTTTAAATAATATTTAGTGAAAATCACATGAAAATTGTTGATAGCATGATCTAAACAAAGTTTAATAGTAATTCAATCGTCAAGTCAAAAAAATTATGTACTTGGAAAGGAATCTATAGATGCAATGATCAATTTGAGGAGTAAGATGAAAAAGAATAAATTACACAATTTACTTTGCCTTTTTAGGTTTTATAGAATAGAAAGCAAGAGAGGAAGAGAGATTAGGCCGTCTCTAAATTGATTGTGTATCTTAAAACTATTTGCCTCTAATAACTCTTTTAAATTAATTAATTAATTAATTAATTAATTTTTCTTTTCTTTTCTATATGGGTAAAACTTGTGATAAAAAATTACTAATTATTAAAAGACTATAAGTAAGAACCTCTACTTAATAAATTTATGTGTGATTCAACTTATCACGGATCATACATTATTAACTAAGAAACAAATTATAAAAAAAATTGCTTGTAAATAATATATATATATAAGTAATTATCACATCATTAATTAATTAATTAATGCTAATCTATATTTATTAATTTATAAAATTAACCTATCAAAAATATCTCAACTCTCCCATTAAAGTGGGTTATAACTTAGAAGTACACCTAGGTAAAAGAAATTTACTAAAAAAACAGGGCCAGGTCTTAGCTCGCCCTTTAAAAAAAAATTGATATTTTGATGGAATAAAATATAAAATATTACGTAATATTAATTTAAAGTTCATGTTTTATAAAATATTGTGATCTTTTATGTTATATAATATATCAATTCTCGTCGATTTACATTTTGTTCAGATATTAGTAATTTTTATCTCATAATATTACAATTTATTTTTTTACTTTTATATTAAATATTATTATTTCAATATTTGAAAGTAAAGAGAAGGGTAGGAATTAAGAGAGCAGAGGAAAGGACAAGTAAGATATGGATTAATAAATATAAAATTTAAGAAAAAAAAGATAAGTTAGGCTTAAAAAAAGTTTTGTATTTTAGTCAAGCTTTTTAAATACAAACCTTTTTTTGGTTCTTATTTTCAAATTTATTTCTATTTTTATGGTAGAACTTATGAGATTAATTAAACTTTTCAATCCATAATCAAGTCTACTTAAAAGATAGCTAGAAGAGAAGCATTGTCGTAGCCATTGGTAATTTACTTATACTTTTTTTTCATAGAAAAAAATTTATTTTTTTATGAATATAATGCTTTTTTAATAATATTATAATAAATAGGAAAAATTATATCTTTGATTTCTATAGTTTCATTGATTTTTTTAACTTGGTCTTTATAATTTAAAAATTTATAATTAAATCCTTATAATTTACAAATTTTTTAATTTATTCCTTATTAAAATTTTACTAATATTATATTAAATTTTATTGATATAATTAACTATATATTGAAATGATAATATGAATATATATGGTTTAAGTTAACAAAAGAGATAAAAATAAGAAGAATAAATTAAAATTAATTAGTATATATTACAAAATATTAACAAAAACTAAATTAAAAATCTATTTAAATAATAAAAATTTAATTATAAAATTTTAAATTATAAAAACTAAAGTAAAAAATTTAAGTGAAATTATAAGAGTCAAAATAATTTCACTAATAAATATATGATTTTTAGTTGAAAAAACTGATAAGAAAAATATAATCATACAATGGTTCTTCACAGAGAGATAGCGCCACCGTGCGAGGCCTAACGGCAAGAAACTGGAAGATTTGGTTTGAATTGGTTTGTATCTATGGAGGCGCTGTACGGTATCTTCCTCCCTTGTCCTTCGCCTTTAACTAACCACTACACCCTCCTAACTACCACGCCATTTGCTCCTCCAAAACGTCGTCGTCGCCGTCTTCGAGATCGTCGTTTCTCCGTCGAAGCGGGGCAACAGGAAATTCGAGTATGTACGAATCGGACTTGCCGCAAACAGGGCTCCTTTCAAACACTAGAAACTCTCTCTGCTCTTGCTCCTCCAAATTTAGGCGTCAAACCATGCGGCTGTTTGGGCCACTGCGGTGGTGGTCCCAACCTGGCGCTCCTGCCGGACGGCCTCATCGTTGGTCATTGCGGGACAGCGGCTCAAGCGGCTGAGGTCATGTTGGGTTTGGTTGCCGTAGGAGAAGGTTCGGATTCGTATGATGCCAAGAAATGTTTAGATGCGCTTGCGCTGAGGAAGCGAGCGGAGATTGAGTTCGAGAAGCAGAATTTCACTGAGGCTGAGCTTCTGCTCTCACAGGTACTCCATCCTTTATGCTCCTGAGTGTGAATTTTACTGTTTTAGTGACCATCGTTGAAGCGAAAGTTTATATTTCTTATTTTGTTTTAAAGAAAATCATATGGTAATTTGGTAATCTTAAGAGCTTAACTTTTTATGTAGTTAGATTGGAGTTGAGAAGCTATATTGAGACTGATATTGTCAAGTTTTTGTTTGGTGCAGGCAATAGAATTAAAACCATTTGGTGGTATACATGTAATATTTAAATGTAGGTATGCTGTTACAAACTTAAAATCTGTTTATTGTGAAATTTTATTATGGCGGCCCTGTATACCCTCGTGGTTTTGTGTCTTGATCGATTTAATGGTTTTGTAATTTGATTTCCTATCAATTTTTTAGTTTGACCCTCATTCACAAAATATGCATTTTTGGTGGCCTATTGTTTCGGATGAGATAGCTTGCAAAATGCATTGCTATTGCCATGCATGCAATTTGTTGTAAATCATAAGGAAATATAGTTTTATGTGCATTTCACATTGAACATAGTCTTTTGTATTTTGCAAGAGTTTCAACTTCCAACTGTGTTTACCATGGTTAGCGGGTTTGTGACCTTTTCTCTGCTAACATTCAGGTCAGCTGTAAGGTTGGCATTGAGTAACTATTCTGGAGCTCTTGAAGTTGCAAGGAAGGCTTTGACATTAGCTCCTGAGTATGCCGAGGTGAGCCAAATTCTTCTATAAAGTTACTTGAGACATGGGGTTTCATAACATGCCAAATCATGGTGGTTAATTATGATATTTAATTGATTAAATCTCACCGAAAGGAAATATATGCTTTGGATTACATCATGGAACACTTCTCTAGAAATCAGTGATTCCTGGACACTCAACCGCTCAAGGATGCCCATTAACCAAAGCTTTTGCTCCCCATTTTATTATCTTAGTTCATAGTCATAACAGTTCGAGTTGAATGGTGCATCTTTGTGCACAAGTGGAAATGGGGGCATGAATTTTTATTTCTTTTCGATTCCCCCACTGGTATAGGTTGTAATTATGTATTGAGATACCATGAATGCTATATTTTGAGTAATACGGTGTTGTTTTAGATTTGAAACATGTGCTTGTTAGCAATTGATGCATTTGAAATGCTCAATCTAGTAAGCAGCATGGGGAATTAAATTTTTGCGGACCCCCTAAACTCATCTTCCTTTGGATCAGATTTTCTATTTAAAGTATTAGTTGAGTGGTGCTGATGGTGAGTCAAGAGATCAGTCCTTTGGTATAATATAACCACAGTAGAAATATGGGAATTACTGTTGACTTCGTGAAGTTTTGAGTGACAAGTAGTTTTGTTTTAACTGCCACCAAAGGCGTGATAAATCTTTTCATCAAGGGGATTTTGCCTTTGACAGAGCTGAAAAGTGTAACAATATTCAGGAACTTATCTGAACTAGTAGGGATATGATTTGTTTGTTCTTGTAGCAGCCCTCATATCCTAACCATTAGTTTTACTTGCTTATCATCAGCTCGAGTAGGTTTGTTTTAACTTTGTTTTTACTCAACAAATTTTTATATGGCTTTAATTTATTAATTTATGATTTCACGGTTCCTGCCAAAATCAAATTTACTTTAATGGTTTAGAAGTATGTTACTGAAATAGATTTTGTGAATTACTTTGCAGGCTTATATTTGCCAAGGTGATGCATTTTTGGGATTGAAGCAATTTGATTCAGCAGAGAAGTCATATTTGGCATCTATAGATATAGATCCTTCAATCCGACGATCCAGATCATTCAAGGTAGCATTCAATCTTATGACTCCGGCTATTTTGACACTTCGATCATTTGTATTTCATTTTGCTAACGTAAATATTTGCATCCCTGTCTATTGAATTCACCTAGAAGATTGATGTAGCAAGACTGAAGAGAGAGAACTCTTTTATTATTTCCCTTGGTCGAGTGCTAACATCAATCATTAGTTTCCAGTGTGAATATAATCATTGAAAGTTTAATATCCTCTGAAGATGATCTATCTAGAATAATCTTATGAACTGTTAGAGGTACTTGTGAAACTATCTTCTTTTTTGTTGTTTTCTTCTTTTCCTTTTTTCATTGTATCTTCTTTCTCCTTAACTGTCTGGAGTCTCTGGATCTGGTTTGAATTCGTTTGTTTACAATTTTAAAGCTGTTATTCTGTTGGAATCACAATTATCCTTTACATTTGTGTTTTAGCAGGCACGGATTACAAAGCTTGAGGAAAAAATTGCCGTTGCTAATATGCTGAGATCTACCTTATGAACGAAGTGCAGTTAAATCACAATGATTTCAGGATGAAATTTGTTTACTGTTTTCAAGGTACAAAGGATCCCTTGCATCAGATTTTAGTTATTTGTCTCAAATCTCTATGATTCATTTTCCGATCTCATTCATTCTAAAGTACCTTTGAATGGTCTATGCTCTTCCTAAGCAATATCTAGCTTAACTCTGACCAAAGAAAATTCCACATATGGGTAAACAAACAAAATAAGTTTTTCATGAAATTGGATCTATCTTGTTGGGATTCTCAGGTCTTCAAATAATTGACAGACTTATCAAATGGTGAAATGATTAAAAGTTACAATGACTTACAGATACTTTTTTGGTAAAATTTTGGGGTGTAACCTGATGTTTGAGTGGCCTTTCAACATATTTCACATTACAGGGAAGCGGCTATATTACCCAAATTTGTATATTTGTACTGGACAAGGGCTTTTTTCCCCCTTGTTGAACTGATAAAATCTGCAATTTTATTCACTTTTACAAATTCCAAGCGCCCTAATCTTATACTTTAATAGCATCATAACTTTGCTAGTTATAACTTATCTATAACCTATGACATTAACTTTGTCCAACTTGATCGTACTGTGGATGCCACTCCAATGTTTTCCTATATTATTTCTTTCTGAAGTCACATATGATCAAACTTTCCTGGTTTTTTTTTTTTATCACCTTCCCTTCTGTGCCAAAAAAATGCCATAGCATATTTTCTCTGGAATCAGCATTGTTGGCAAGTTGTTAGTCCTTGCTAGTTTTCTCTTTATATTTTGCAGTAGTTAGTTGCAGACTTATCCATGTACCACTTGTGGTGAATATAAGCATGCACGTTCTGTTCTGTTTGATTATTTGAAATGAAGTCTCAATTATATTTTCAGTAGTTTGTGATTATGAGAACATGGTTGCTATCTGAACTGAACTTGGCCTTGTTGCAAACTACTCTGCTCTTTTGTTCTTAGTGAATTGAATTCGAGTATGATGTATCATGTACTCACGGTATATTTCTTCCTACAGGTTTTTTCCCTACTTCCAGACCCTGGCAAGTGTTTGAAGCAAGGAGGAGAGAGGCGCTTGTGGGGAGGATAATGAATTATGTTTTGGTAAAAATGAGACAAGCCCCTTTGAATTTTTTTGAGTCACTTGCAAATAACTCTCTAAACTTTTAAAACCAACAATTAGGTCCCTAACTTTCAAATTCTAACAAATAGATCCTTCTGTCTTTTTTTTTTCTTTCTTCTTTACTTATGTTAACTCATTTGCCACTTCAGATGTCCTCATAATTGAAATGTTAGTATTGGGAATAAATGAGAGCTTGCCACATCAATTATGAGAACGTCTAAGGTGGCAAATGAGTAATATTGATAAGAGAAAAATAGACAAAAATAAATATTTGCTGGAATGTGAAAGTTCATAGATATAATTGTCAGTTTTGAAAGTTTAAAGGGATGTTCGCAAGTAACCGAAGTTCAAGGGGCCTCTTTACACTTTTTCCTTATGTTTTCACAATGATGCATGGGATCTCTCCTAGAAGATATCTAAGTAAACTCAAATTTTCATCCTCCGGGGATTTTCATTGGATGAATTTTGAATACCAATTGAGGATAATTTAAGTACATTCTCTATTGGCAGCATCCAGAATTTACTCAGTTTTATAATAAGGAAAAGTAGGATGGCAAAAAAATCATCGGAAGACAGGAAGAGAACATCCTTGATTATTCAAGTTAGTAGAGCACTGACGAAGGTGCACTAGGTATTTGTTAGATAGGGAATTACAGTGATGCCTAGCTTCTGGCCATTTCACATTGATCACTCACTCCTCGATGCAACCTTCATAAGCTGCCTAGCTTCTGCCCATTTCACATTGATCACTCACTCCTTAATGCAACCTTCATAAGCTGTAGAACTCACTTGCACCAATAACCCTAACACGGTCCCCAGAACCCTCTCGACTAAATAACCATTCTGTCCCCTGGCACTAATAACTATACAAGGATCAATCACTATTGATATTCCTTACGTTCTGAGTCCTACTCTCCATTGTTGGTGCTCCTCCCTGATTTGATCGTTAGAGTGTTTATAGAAGCCCTCGGGCTTCCTTAGTCATGCTTGGAAGTTCACCGGCAATTTGAGGATTTCCTTGGGAAACCAAGACCCAGGTCACCATTCTGTATTTTACCGTATCATTTATCCTACTCGATGCCAATGACGTGCTTGTGATCATTTTCAGTTCTATTGCCTATTACATTTTGGATGGAGAATCCAAGTATGTATCATTTTTAGTTTGTATAACACGTACTAATATATGTCAGATCCAAGTCTTACCAAGGATATCCCCGACATGAATTTCCTTTCCCTTAGTCCAAATGCTGGAATCTATGAAGTCTGCTAGACAATGCTGTCACCAACAATGGGTTTTCTCCACTAGCATCGAGCGAATTAATGGAGGCCGTGCGGTGTATGTAGAACATATATTGGAGTATCTTTGTCGGTGTGAAGAAGCGTTTTTTTTTTTTTCTTTTTGGGGATCTGAGGGGACTGCATCATGCCTGAGGATGTTATAGAATAAGAAACATTTCCAAGAGCACTATTACCAAGGCGGCTGGCGTTTAAGATTAGGTAGTCATGTAGTTCCTGCAAATTGTTATTTTTATTGATAATTATAATGAATTATCATTGGCATAATTTATTGTGGTATCATGCTGGTTGTATCATACATACCTCACCAGTTTTTTTCCCCCTTAATAAGAAATAGATTCTGCCAGACGCTCAATGCTGATGACTTATGGAAACTTTAACTATTCATTTGGAATCTCTTGGTTGCTGATTTGATAATAATAATAATCAAATCACAAATCATTTCATTCGCTTGCCACACAGCTCCAGCCTCCAGTAACCTGTGGTCCATAAGTCTACTCCCTATCAACCACCTGTATAAGGAAATTTGATTATAAAAGTAAACCGGGTTAGGACTGGGTTTGCCCACTTGAATCGCCCTTCTGGGGATAACAATGGCATGGAAATGGTACAGAAAAGCATTTTCACAGCTTGAAGAACCAGCAAAGACAAACTTGATGCTCTTAACTCGTATAGCTGCGACTCGTTATTGCGTCGTTGGCTATGATTAGCAGAATGCAGAATGAGCATTATAAGATACAGGGTTAAGACATGCAGATTTGTCGAGTTCAACGGTGAGACAACGGATTGTCTCCCTTAGGCTTTACAACGATATGAGAACTCATCTACAGTTAATTTTTCAAAATTAATAACTAGATGTGCGTAGCGTTCTCTCTATTAAGACCTCATAATGAGATAAGAGTAACCTACATATATATATTTGAGCCAAAAAGTATATATTGTTTACACTTCTAATAAACATCCTCAAATCAAGCACAGGTTGGGTTCATTCCACACAGAAACAAGTCCATGTTCTTCACCCTTTTCCACAAATTAGAGCCCTTCTTCACCTCACAATTCTTTCCTGCAATGTCATCCTTCCACTTGAACCTCCGACTAAGCCTCTGCATATGAAGCCGAACCTCCAAAGCGATCCCATCACCGTTCTTCCCCTTCTTCTCCAAGCAACCACTATCCTCTTGCCCATTATCTCTTCTCAGAAGCTGCTCGTAGTATTCCTTGTTCCTCTTCTCCAACCCATTAATCTGTGCCTGAAGATCTTCAATCTTCCTATGCAGCATGTACACTCTATGATCCTCCCTCATCTTCACCACACACTTGGCTAATTCCCCTGCCTTCCTCTTCACAAACATAGACTCTGAGGCCAACCCTTTGTTCTCTTCCACCAAAGTCTTCACTCTGTATCCCAAGCTAGCATTCTCATTCAACAGCACAAGCCTCTCTGACTCCAACACCTCAAGCAAGCTCTTTTGAAGATCTACTTTCCTCGAAGACTCGCCATACTTCTTTTCCAACACGGAAACCTCATGAATCATTATATCATAGTCCACATTCTTGATCACAAGCTCAGCAACAATGGAATCTATATCAAGCATGGGAGTATTAGAGAGCATGGCGTGAGGAAGAGGAGGAGGAGGCTGCTGGTAAGACACTGAGCTTTCTATGTCAGAATCAACCTGGCTTATCCCACTAGCTTCTTGATCAGAATAGCCATCTTCTATGGTTGAAACTCGGGAAGAGTGTCTGCTATGGTGATGGTGGTGCTTGTGTTTGGCCAATGTCTGGATGTAACGATCAGATAAGGTGATATAACCATTGTACAGGTCCTGCAGGAGTGTCAGCAGCTGAGGACGCTTTTGGTAGTATGACTCTGCTCTTTCTGCAAATGTGTCTCCCACCTCTTCATCTTCTATCCCCATTGTCAACACCTTCATCCTCTCCTCCAGATCTGAAATTTAACACCAAATTTCCACTTAAATTAGCGTGCAAGTAGTAGAAGAAGAAGAAGAATAGAAAGAAAAAGTTGTTATCTTGTGAAGAGGGAATGCAATATAGCTAACCTGATTTACTCAGTTCCATTGCCTAACAAGTGGGAACGATTTCACAGTCAAGATAAACCAAAGCAAGTTTAATAGACCAGAACCCAATTCGGTTGCTGTTTAATTGGGGGGATAAGAAAGGGACAGGCCACCAACCAGTGACACAGGAGAAGGGAACACTGACAAAAATCCAATTAATAACTCAGAAACGTTTGTGGAAAAAGTTGAAATTTCTATGGACCTATTTGAAAATGGGAAAAATGGGAATTTGAATTTGCAAAGGGTGTTTGATTGCAGCTAGTAGGGTATGGCACTTAGGCTGTGCTGCAATAAAGCAGAGGTCACCATCATGTACCTGAATAGTGCAGTTACACTGTATGGAGAAAAGCACTCATCCCCAACCTTTTCTTTATTTTCTTCTAAGCAAAAACAAAAAAGGTTTTGGAGAATATGCACAGGAAACGAGGATAAAATAGAAAGGTCGCGATAACACATGCCAACGATATCTATTGTATGCTGCTGCAAGAAACTAGACTGGGACCATTATATTTATGCCTCACTCCCTCATCAGTTTCAAATTTTAAACTTGAAAATAGGGTCTCTTAAGTCTTTAACGCTTTGAAAGATCCACAGAAAAGAACAAAAAAAGGGCAATTTGAAAAGATTGCAAGACAACCGAGTTTGGAGGTATGGCTCAGACCAAAGTGTAAATTTGAAAACATAAAGCACACCAAAAGGGTTTCAGATTAGTCTCAACGACTAGTTAAGAAGGCTCGCAATCACATAACAGCAACTTTTTTTTTAACTTCCTTCTTCACAAGATTCAAAATAACGCATTGGCCGACACAAGGGAATGGAACGTGGTTTATTCTAAATCCTTCCTAGTACTTTCTTCCTGGTTTATTTTCAAACAATCACTGCGACAGCGCGTGTGAGAAGTGCGCGTGGCGAAAATCCAATACGGTAAAAAAAATTTAACGTACGGCAGATGCTATTTCCAAGGTTGACAGAGACGTATCAGAATAGAGAGTTCTCGTCCCTTCCGTTGATTATTGAGGGATTGATTACTCATCAAAGGCTAGTCCATCCTGTAGTAACACGAGAGATGCATGTGATCACATTTAATTCAGATTTAAACTGTTTTCTTCCTTGCTTATTGATTTTTTTTTTTTCTAATGATGGGTTTAAAAATATTTATTATAAAAAAATTTAAATTTTAAAACATCATTATATCATTATATTATATAAAAATTGAATAAATGTTCACAATTTAGTTTTTTCATTTTCTAAGGTAAAACCTATTGGTGGGCAATACTTCTAGTTATTTTAAAAATTTTAAAAATCAAATTTAAAAAACCAAAATTTTATCCATAAAAAATTATTCCTTGAACAACATTTAATATAATATATAATATATAATTTTTTATAGTTAAAATGTTATTTTGTTTAAGCCTTTAAAATAATTTTAAATTTTAAACTTCTCTACAATATTTATTTTTAACTTGTGATTTTGAAGTATAATTATTTCCCCCGAAGATAACTATTTTGTGCTCAGACAGTTGTGGCCTATTAAATAATTTCCCCACTTTTATGTTACTAATTTCTTCAAATCTCTTCCCATCCACTTCCATTTTTTCACGAAACAACAATCCCCACCAATTTTTGGGCTACTAGAGTTCGTTGATTAGATTTGGTATTATGGCAGCATGAGTTAATACACTTAATACAGAATTAGTTCAGTAAGATACAAATAGTTATATAATAAATGTTGCCAACAACGTGGGAGGATTAATAGACGAAACTAACCGTTTAAAATATATATGATATGCATTCAAAGCGTGGTGAAATCAAAACAACAACCAAATTTGAAAAGGTCTAAAGAAAAAAGAACATATACATACCAGCAATGTAGGTTGGAGGCCAAGTGGGGATGTTAATATTGTTGACCGTGGTGGAACTATTTTTGAACCCTTTTGTAGATAGTGAAAGCAATTTATCCTTCTTCATCTCAACCAGTTTTTTTGGGGCCCCCTTCATTAATCTCCTTGACTCAGAGGTGATCCTGAATTTGGTAAAAACAACAATAATATGTGAAATATGATATCAATACCAAAACCATATCACCCATCAAATGCTATTTGGGATTTGGGACTCTTTGCATTTAAGGTGGCACCGCTTGTACACAACAAAATCTGAGAAATGAGGAAAGCACAGCAGAAAACGTTTAAAGCACAAAAACATTACAGTGCAGATCTCTATGAAACTACCAACTGCAATTGATTAAGCTCAGAAAAATGTTTTTTAAATGAAAATTTGTCTTAACTTTCCCGGTGTTAGAATGACGGTGACCCAAATCCCGATACAATTCAACTTCTATCTTCAGGTTTTTTTTTCTCCTTTTTTGTTTTCAGGCAATCAAGGGAGATCATGTGAACTAGGAATGCCCCATAAGAAGTTTCGACAGTAAGAGAGGAAACAGAGACATCTGGGGCAATTGCTCTGTTTGGCAAATGAGAAAACAGATGAAAAGGGAAGAAAGTTTGAAACTTGATGTAGATTAGGACACCATATTTTCTACACTACACAGACCCATTAAAGTATTTGAGCAGTTGTAAAAGCAGAATAGTAGTAAAAAGAGAGGGCTCAGGCTTCTCTCCCGTCCTTTCTCTCTTTGCAGTCGGTGCAGTTGGTATAACTTGCCTTTTTTATTGTTTTGTTTTTTCTTTTTTAAAAAGAAAAGAAAGTGGGAAGAAGCTCTGTGCTTGGGACTGGACATACAGGAGAGAGTTGAGACTGGAGAGAAGCTGCACCCGAGAAAGAGAGGGGAGTGAACAGAACGAGGAACTCACCGGAATTTGATCAGCCTGTGGGCAAAGCAGGGAGTACTGAAATACGAGAGAAACGTGACAGAGAAGAAGATTAGCGTTCCGAGATTAAGAAGACAGAAAGAAGGTACGATTAGGAAAAAGAGTGATAAAGATATTAAACGAGGTGACGTGGAATGAAATGAGCAGTGTTGAGGGTAGACTGCCTATAATGAGGCGCAGTATCAATGACACTGTGACTGCGAGTGTCCAATACAAACAGTCAAAAGAAATCACCCAAAATCCGTAGGACAGTTGCTTGAGAAGATTTGACGACTATTCACTGACACGTGTCTTCCGTACATTTCTTATTTGACAACTTTATTTTATATATATATAGATATTTATTTTTGATGAATATAACTTTTTAAAATATTTCTATTTATTTTAAAAACTAGATATTTATCTATCCCGATTGATTAATATAAAAATAAAATTATAAATTATAAATATTATATTATTATAATAATTATTTAATAATAATTATTTTTATAATTTTAAAAATAAAAATATAAAAATAATTTTTATTTTTATTTTTAACTTTACATATATGAAATAAGGCTTTAGTGTTGAAAAGAATAAAATATTTATTTAATCTTTAAAGATTTATTATTATTAATTTAGTTTAATATTTTAAAAAATATTTTTTTTTCTAAACTTACTTTAGGTAAGACAAAATTAATGACAATAAATTTTTAAATCAGGATTAAATTAATGACATTAAGATTAAATTCATGATAATAAAGCTTAGAGAACTAAATTGATGGTGATAACATTTTTAAAGGCCAATATGGTAGGTTATTCTAAATTTTCAATTACAACAAAATACTTTTTAAATTTTAGATATAAAATGAAAATATTGCATTTGGTTAAAATTGACATTTAAACTTTCAAATGTAAAATATCCCCTTAAATTTTGGACACAAAAAAAATGGTTACACCACAAAAATTAATAAGAAAGACTATTCAATAATGATCATTTTCTTTACAAAATATATTTCAAACAGAAAAGATCTCTTTTCAAAAGATACACTTTAAAATTTGAGTGAACCAGAAAAAGTTTAAAAGAATCTGCCTTAGCAATGTTTTTCATTAAATTGAGTAGAACTAAACGTGAAGCGTTTTCAGAAAATGCGGGGAGGAAGAAATGCAAATAACAACCATTTATAGAGAGTTTTGGCCTCATTCCTTAAACACAAAATAAGATAATTTTTATGAGCCATGGATAATTATTACTGCACAGAAACAACCCTCAAAACAAGGAATGGCTACACCTAACATTTACAACCTTTGAGTTGTCCTATTTGATATATAAAAAGTAAAGAATGAAAATAAATGTAAATATAAATATAAAAGTGATTTTGTATTTAAAAAAATTATATTCTTATTTCAAAAAATTATATAAATGAATAGATATTTTTAAGTCATAATTACAAATATAATAGACTGTATTTAAAATTTTTTACTTCTTTTTTATTTTTTCTTTTTACTAACTAAATGAGTTAAAAACCTAACAAAACTTTTTAAACAAGAAGACCAATAATCACCTAATTAATCTTTACAACTTTTAACCTTAAAGATTTTCCTTCAAGAAATTATGAAATTCTAACCATTAGATATCTTAGAATAATATAGTAAACTAAGGTGACAAAAATGAAGGATGCTCTTTAAGAGTTACTAAAGAGTCATTCCAATAAAGATAATAAAACAATTACAGCTCAACTACTAGAATGAGATGAAGACAACTTAGTGCGCGTTTGGCTGCGCGTTAGGGGAGGAGGAAACGTGGTTTAGTAGAAACAACAAATTGTAATTTTTGGATAAAAGAGGTTGCAAACGTGATTTTTCTTCTCTCTAATGCGCAGCCAAACGCACTCTTAATCTTTCTTCTATTTTCGCACTTCTACACCTTGGTCGTCATTCTTGAATGGAGTTGGTATATATGGTGTATGGAGTTGGTATATATGGAGTAGATTATTGTCCTTGAGAGTGCATTAATGGCTTCCACTATCCTCCGATGTTCAAGTTTGCATAAATGGCTTTAAGGCTCCCTTCTTCTAATTTGTTTCTCCACCAAACTGCTTACATGTGCAACATTAGAGGTCTCTAATTTTTGGAGCTTTTGGACTAGCAACTTCTCCTTTTATCCTTTTATACTTCATGGGTACATGTCTCTTTCAACCCAAATTATCTTGCACACGGATTACATTCTTTTCTTTTATGTCAGCATTAAGCAACATGTATTATGGGTCAAATGGATATATACCCAAAGTAAAACATTACTTTGTGAACCATCTTTTACTTTTGGATACTTTAGTTCATTAAAGCATCTTTAGGGAATCAAACATTTATTTTGCTTTTTTTTTTCAAATGGGTGATATATCAAATTAAAACCCTCTTAATTTAAAATTGATTAACACTAAGGAAAGTGTTTAAAGATTAATAGTAAACTAACCTTGCTACAACAACATCAATCAAAAGCCACGTGTTTCCCCTGATATACAAGCAAGGTTTATACCCCCAATTCATCTAATTGTTGATCCTATTGATGTGTTTATTTGTAATTTGATAATAACAAACAATTTAGATGACTTTTTAGAAGATTAATTCAAGTTCAAGTTCACAAAGTTTTCGAGATTATATAGTTATTTGACTTTAGGATTTAGAATGTTTTACAAAAGAATTGGAAGTAATTTTTAGCTCTTAAAATTCTTTTAAACTTGTTGGTTAGAGCATAAATGTTTTAACAATGAACTTGATGGGATTTTTGGGTGACTTTCTTAGATTTTATGAAAGTTTTAAGCTATAAGTCAATTGACAAAGAGTTGCAAGTCAACAAGTAAATTGAAAGATTGAAATTTCTAAGTCAAAGAGCCACATGTAAGCTTTTAGAGAATTATAAGTCAATTGGTAGCCTTGAAATAAAAAATAAAGAGCTCTAAGTTGACTAACAAATTCTACAAATCAACAAGTAGGTTTTTATAAGTCCCAAAATATCAATCCAAAAGCTACCAGTCGATTGGTAGGGCCTACATGTCGATTGGTAATCTCTATTTTGGCTAGAAGCTTTTCTTCTCCTTTGAAATTCAAAATATTTCAAAATGAATCAATGTATTAGTAGACTATTGTGGATTGCTGATTGATTACTACAACATAAAAAGTGTATGAAAAGCTTATAATGGCTAGTTTTGTACCATTTGACTCATAACTTGTTTCTAATGGCAATTCTGAGGGAAATGTTATAAATATAAGTCCATATGATCTCAAAACATTAAAAAAAATTGCTCTTGACCTTTTACGATTATTCTCAAGCCCTTAATACTCTTCTTCCTTTAAATGCATTTTCACTTGTAAAACCACTCTTTGATAGGAGTTCTTACTAAAAAAAATTTCATTCTTTCCTTCTTATGAAATTAAAATCTCAAAGATAGAGATTCTTTAAGTTGGGGTTGAAATAAATCTTGTTATAAGGGGGAGTGATCATTGTTTGAGCAACTTTAGTTGAGTTAGGATTATAGTGCTTTACAAGTGCCCTAACAAAGTTGTTATTATAGTTTTAAAAAAATCTCAAGTTAAATCTTAGAGACTAAATGTAAGCTTGATTTGAAATTGAACTAGAATAAATTGATTGTCTTTTACCTTTCTCTTCCCTTCTCTTATTGTTGCTACACTTTAAATTGCCTTTAATCATCTCTTTACTCCATTTTAAAGTTATATTCATCCTGTGCTCTACTTTTTGGGTTTTTCTAGCTAGCACTAAAGTTTATCTATTCATCTAATTCACCCCCTCTTCTTGGGTATTAAGTCATTCTTAACACTAAGTGCTTCCAAAACTCACTTTTCTTATCATCATCTTTTTCCTCTAGTTCTTTAGCCATTGTACATTCAAAACCTCATTTTTTGGGACCATTTTTGGTTGATTTTGGGTCCTCTAAGGAAACCTCAAGTTCAAATTTTGAATGTCTATCTGAGATTGAAACCTAAAGTTGAGGTGTAGAACATGGATAAGGAGAACAAAATTGATTTAGATTGAAGCCAAACTCCAAAATGTCAAAGAAGCCAAGGAGAAAAAGATTGAGAAAACATAGTAGTGTGTGGGCAACTGGAGAAGCGAATCAAAAACTTGGTATTTCCTAAAGATATCTGAAGGGAGTCAAGCAATTATTGCAATGAGGAAATGATATAGAGTTGATTATTTGAGATGGAACTAAGATATAGGATAACTTTTTTCTTATCCATTGTAATGTAAGTTAAGAAGCACCAATACAAATACACATATCAAGTATAACACGATATGATATACATGACACAATAAATTTTTAAAATTTTAAGATACAAGTACATGAATATATATATATACACACATATAAGTTAACACATGAAAAGTAAATAATATTAAACAAATTAAGTTTTAAACAAGTATTACAAAGATAAAATAAGATGTATATAACAAGTTATTAATAAAAGTATGAAATAAATTAAAATTAGAGTTTTAATTCAAATTAAATATTAATTTTTATCTCTATTTACATTACCAAAATTCCTTATAAGTTTTTTAAGTCATTTTAGAGCTATTTCTATGCATTTCAAAACATACCATTGTGTTTCAAAATGTTTCAGAACATGCCAGACTAAAAAAAAAAAAAAAAGCATATATATATTCCATGTGAATACACCTCCTTTTTTTATGCATTAGTGCTTCCTAGAGTGTAAAAGTTATGGAATGAGAGCTAGAAAGGCTCGTCTTTTCTTTTCTTTAGAATTCAGGGGAATTAATGCATTAAGCTTGTACTTATAAGAGCTTGTTTAGTAAAAGAAAGCCGTATCCCTTGCTTACTTGTAATAAGGGATCAAGTGAGAATCACATGGCCTGTGATGTTTAATTTTAACTAAAATATACCATTTTCATTTTAAATTTTTTTTGGTACTTCTTTTTTAATTTGACTTTATCTAGGGAGTAAAATGTAATTTTCTCCCAAACACAAGGGGCCAAGTGATTGGCTGTTATTTTTAATGAAAATGTAAGGTTTTTGTTTATATCCAAATTTATAAGAAGTGTTTTATTATATTTTAAATTTTATATACTAATTTTGTAATTAAATTTTAATTTTAAAAATAAAATATAATTTCTCTATAAACATAAGAGGCTATGTGAAAATGGCATAGCATCTAACTAATATTTTTTACTGAAATATAACAATTTCATTTGTATGTACGGTTTAGGTGGTAATTCTTGTAGTTTTCTCAATATCGAACATGACGTCTAAAATTTTTTAGGTTGATTAAAATGGTATATTGTATTAAGGATCTGACCTATGCTCTTTTTTTTTTTTTTCTTATTGAATTTTTGTCAGAAGTCTACTAAACAATCTCCTCTTTCTTTTTAAGATTTCTCCATCTGAGTTTCAGAATAATTTCCAAATGCCTTTGCATTTTTTTTTTTTGGGCTAAGCATTTCCAAAGATTTCGACAACAAGACATAACAGCAAGCATATTTGTAACATGCTTTATTTTGGTCTATCATACAATACTCACCCAAAAAATTCAAGAATTATTATTATTATTATTATTTACTATGAATTTCCAAAAACTTCAACAATCATGCTAACAGAAACACATTCATAACACACTTTATTGTTTGGGTAAACAAAAATTGTAGTAAGAATTAATTACTACAGGTTTGCTGTCAAGGTATTAAGTTGCTTGTTTGGCATGCAGAGTGTAAAAGAAATGTCATTATAGAAGAAATTAAAAAAAATGATTTTAAAAATAAAAAGACCCTTTGTACTCTTACTTTAAATAAGTAATAAAAAAATATTGAGTAATGTATACAAAAGTTATATGAAAAAATTACCTTTTCATAGCTCATACTAAACAAGCAAATAAAAAAAAAACCTTAACATAATTTATTTTATTTTATCAGATAACCAAAAATTTTCAAAGTAAAGTAGTTGCATAAACAAAAGTCCAACTAGTAGGAATGCATATGGGAAGAGCTAAGCTAAGTTTTTGCTCAACCTAATTTTAACTAGGTTTTTTCTTTTTCAGCCCAATGCCTAGCTTGACCTATGTTGACCTAGTCTTTTTTGAATTTTTTAGTAAAAAGTATAAATGAATCTCTAAAAAATAAAATGTTCATATAACTCTTTGTTAAATTATATTTTTCCTAAAATCAAGTTTTCATATAAGTTTTTGTAAAATTATATTTTGTCTTTGAAAAAAGTTTATATAATTTCTTGTAAAATAATTTTTTAAAAATATTAAGACCAAGCTGAACTAGGCAAAATTGGCCAGCTTGATACCTAGATCCATTTTATTTTCCAACATCTTTTACTCATACATGTTAGGATGAATAACATAGAACTCTTATCTTTTCTTAAACTTTTATACCAAATGCTCTACCATAATTGTTTCAGTGCAATCTTTTGGAAGCTTTTACACTAAAAATCCTATTATAGGACCAATATAAGAGACACATCTTTTAGATGTATACTATATACTTATTTATGTGTCTCAGATGCCATAAATTTACCAGTATACACTATATCTTATATTCATATCTAATCTGATCCCTTTTAGGTTTTAATTTTATTCAAATTAACATTTTATATGCATAGTATCCACACTTATAATGTTAACATGATAACTTTATAATGGTTATACCTTAAATATTAGCATAGTTATATATATCTTAGATAATATTTCTTTCACCCATATATCATTTAGATCAAAATTAGTTGCTTTCTTAATTACACTCCTTTAGATCAAATTATTATAACCATAAGATATATGTAAAAGGAACAAAAGCTAACTCATCTCCTCATGATATTATCAAAGTCATAAGGGCACTAATAAAAAAAAATTATTTCATTTTGCGACTCATATAATAATGAAATAGGGAATTACTCGCTTGCTAATTGCATTAAGCACATGAGTATGAATCATATACTATGGTGTTTTTCTTATTTCATAAAAGCATACGTCAATTTGATTTATTTATCAACACTAATGAAAAGGTTTATTCCTTTTATTTCAAAGTCATAAGGGCACCAATGAAAAGATTTATTTCATTTTGCGACTCATATAGTAATGAAGTAGGGATTTATTCATTTGCTTGCTAATTGTGTTAAGCACATGAGTATGAATTGCATACTACGGTGTTTCTCTTATTTTATAAAAATATACATCAATTTGATTTATTTATCAACATCATACAAATCTTGGTTTAAACACACATAGTATATAACTATTATTCTACCATTTTGCTCACCTCCCATGGTAGCTTAGAAGAGAATTTGCATTTGGCTATAAAAATTATGACAAGTGAGTATCCACAATGTAATCTATATATATTCATGTGTTTGAATCTCATCTCAACCTCTTTTTCCTCTTTTTGTTGAGGTGAAATATTTATGTTTTGTCTTCCTGTCTATTCCATATTAGCACTTTTGTTACCTCACATGGCAAACACAAATGCCTCATCTTTACTCACTCCTCATGAGCGCTAAAAGGTAGTTCCTCATGTGAAACATACCATTATTGTATATATGCTATTTATAATTATAATATAACACATCTATTTTGTCAACAATTAAATTGTATATAAGATGTATTACTTTATGTCTTATGTTTACCAAGATACTTAACATCTTCCTTATGCACATCTCTAAGTATAGGTTTCATCAAGGGATCAACTAACTTTTTTATGTCACGTGGTATTGATATATCTCATTATTGTGCCTATGTGTTTACTCTTGTTATAATACTTAGGGACTTTAGTATAGGCTATAGTTTCTCATCTATCATCATTGATCAATATTGGACTCAACGTCTTACCAATGATCCTTAAGTATTTCACAATTTTCTCTAGCCATATAACATCTTTCATTGTTGTAAAAAATGCAATAAACTCTGCTTCCTTAATAAATAACATTATGTATATCTGTTTCTTACTATTCCAAGGTATAATATCACTATTTAGCAAAAATGTATGTCTAGAAGATAATTTCACATATTTAGATCTCCTTTCTAATATAGTGTCTAATTTACAATGTTTTACAAATATCCTAGGATTTTCTTAATAATATTCTAATGCTATTAAATGAAATTTGACTATTATCAGTATATAAGGTTAATCATTCATAAATGTTTGACATTATGCACAATATTGCATGTAATATCCAACAATGTTGGACTACGGGACTATTTATATAATTTTCAATGTAGATTTACTTTTAAGACACATCTCTTAGCTTAGACTATCACTTTTTACTATTGAGATATTGATAAATTTATAGTCTTTTATACTAAACCACTCAAGGATCTTTTAATTATAATTCTCTTGAGAAAAATAAATTAATTTCACCGAGTGATTTCCTTAGATTTTAATTCCAAAAATATATTATGTTTTACCTATATCCTTCCTCTCAAAATTTAAGGATGACTATTCTTTAATGATCCTTAAAGAATATTAACTAGTCCTAGTCGATGGTATATTATCCACATAATGGATAATATTATGTCATTTCTTTTAAATTGCTTAATGTAAATATAATGGTTTTCATCGATGATTTGAGATTCATATGCGGTTACTACTTGATGAAATCTTAAATATCATTGTCTAGATGATCATATCAATTTGTGAATGGACTTTTAGAACTCACAAATTTTATGCTTTACTTCTTTCTCTCTGGAACCTAATTGTTGTTCCATGTACTATCTTTATCTAATTCTCCATTTAAGGATATGGTTTTCACATCTATTTAATGTGGTTCTAAGTCCAAACTTGTAACTATAGCTAGAACTAGTTTGATTGAATTGAATCATATAACAAATGGTGAGGCATATTTATAATTTTTATCTTTTTGCTATATATACCTCTTAGTAACTAAACGTGTCTTTTATCTCTCAATTGATCCATCTACTTTTCCCTTTATCTTAAGAATCATGTTTCTTGATCACCTTTTAATAAGATGGATGGTCAACCAAGTCATAAGCATGGTTTGTCTTCATTAGATCCATCTCTTATTTCATTTATCCTATTCAATTTTCTTCATTAAGGTGTGATTGAGCCCTTTGAATTGTCTTTGGCCTCTTGCTAACTATTTGAGCACCTTTAAGTGTTGCCTTTTCAATCTCAAATTGATGTCTTAACAAATTCTTATGGTTACTCTAAAATGATGAAACTATTTGTGCAATATTTTTGTCTTGTATCAAATTTCCACTAAAATTGATAGGCTGAGCTATAATTATTTGTCCTTGTTAATTTAATCTTATATCTCATATAGAAATATATACCAATCAATTTCTTCCTTACAAGGAAATTCATTCTCTAAATATAGTTTTCTTTGACTCAATTTTAGTTATACTTCTACTTTCATTTTTGCCAATAAAGATATGTCCTTATGATTATTTTGATTATTTTGTAAAGATACATTCCTTACTCTTTGTCATATCTAGTTCTATATAGTCCTTTCCATACCAATTAACATCAAAATACCATAAAAGCAATTGCTATAAAACTTATAGCAATGGTTTTTAGCTTTTTTCTATGTCACAAAGAGTTAAGGGGGTCAAAATTCAAACTTCTTTTCTATTTCCATTCATAGCTCCTATACACAAATTTGTTTTAACTTATATGACTATGATATAAGTCCCATTTGCATATAATAGCCATATGGCCAAATTTGACTCTATGAACCATAATAGATGTCTTACTTTTATAAATTTATAACTTTGACTATATAACTCTAATTTATGTAAATTAGGTGTCTATGGAAAGCTTATGATATCAACAATCAGGACAAGTGCTAGCCTGATAAATAAAAAGATGCACCAACTTTCTCTGATGCACATGAAAATAGGCCATTCCCGACCTTTTCCTCATAGAAATAGAAGACCATTGCCACTTGCCTTTGCTTTAATAGTTTCTATTTGACTAGAAAGGGATGATACTAGGAAATATGGCCTGGAGAATCTCGATAGTAGTTCCATGAATTTTGAACTTTATGTTGTAAAAATTTTTAAATAAAAATAAATCCATTTGACCATATTAGAGTGAATAGTAATTGATGCAAGATAACTAGTTGGGACTAATTTTGAAAATTCATAAAGTATTTTATAAAGCTAAAAAAAAATCATTTTTGTTTATTAGAAAGATCTATGAATCCTTTAGGGGTCCACCAAATTTTATCTCTAAACTAGGTCATTTGGTCTATTAAGGATAAGGTTACATTTTATGGCTCTTTTTGGACCAAATTTGGCTCCTAAATGGTTCATTTAAGCTCTAAAATGCATCTTTTTCATTTGAGTACATTTTACTCCATTCATTCTTCATTTCTATAAGAGTCAATATGAAAAATATGGCTAGTATAAAAAGTTCACTATCTTATTTGTTTCCTTACACATGGAACCATTAGTGTATAATATAGCAATTAAAGTTCCATTCACTTATAATGACACCTAATTAGCATATATTTATGGTCATAATCTTACATAAAGTGCTATTTCAGACCATCATATAATACATTATGTTTACCATCATAGAATATATATCAAACTACCATATGTCATTCAAATAACAAAAACATGTTTTATGTAACACCATAGATTCTAGTCCATCTCATACATTTATAAGCTTCACCTCATTATTTCCATAAGAGCATATAAAAAGGAGAATGAAAATAATGGGTTTATTTGCGTTGCGCTATATTTAAAAATTTGTAATCGGTGTCACATGGATCGTGTGAGCTTATGTTATGCATCCTCATATTTAATTGCATCAGCACAACTCATTTACATCCCAAAAACATGCCTACAACCCATGGAAACCGAAATGGAGCATGAAAAGTGGGAACTCATTCTCGGCCAGAATTGACCTATTTTTTGGGCAAACTTTGAAAAATCATAACTAAATCTAGAAAAATCGAAACAACGCAATCTTGGTCATTCTAAAACTCTTAAGATGTCTAATTCACATTAAAAATATGCCCTGATCATAACACATATCATAAAGGACATTTGGAATTCAAAAATCTACTGAGGTCACTGGCTACCTAGGCTGTTGTTCAGATTACTGATACAAATTTCTAAAATTCATAATTAATTATATAAAAATTGAAATCACATAAATTTGGTCATTCTGGAAAGCTACAAATATTAACTTGATACTGAAAATAATTCCAAAATGAAATAGACATGTTTAGCTATTAGAATCTTATGGAACAATAACTAAACTCCTAGGCCGCTACTGCTACTAACAGCCAACTTCAAAAATATATAACTCTTTGCTCAGACCTCCAAATGAGGTGGTCTTGGTGGCCATAGAAAGCTTATGACCTTTAGTTTATGAATATAAAATTTCACAAGCATTGGACACTATTTGGCCATCAGGTGACATAAAACTGCCAGTATGAACAGTGCACATACCAGAATCCATAAAAAATCTAAACTTTAAAAATTCATCAAATATTCTCTAGACCTTCAAAAATTATGTTCTTTAACTTTCCAAAAATATCTCAATGAGACCTAATTATATGCTAAAGTTTAGAGCAAGACTAACTCATTTGGCCAAAAAGTGATATATGGTTCAATTATGGTCAATTTTGGCTCCATATTGGGTACCAAAATTGCCAAATAAATTTTTCTTAGTCTTGGTACCTTTTAGGAAAGTTTAAAAGCTTATTTAAGACATGTATGAGCTGCTCAAATGGTTTCAAACCTCATGCATTTCATTTTTGCCATTCAATCCACATTTATACATATTTCTATCAAATTTTCACATTGCACATTTTGGCATTTCATACTCAAATTGTATTCTAAATCTCATACATCATATTCATAGTGATAAACATTATATAATAGTATATTTATATATGTCTCAAGGTTCATTATACATATACAACATCATAGACATTAAGAAACATAAGTATGGTTCCAAAATAGCTAAAACCAAGGCATAAGTTTGTCAATCTCCTTCCTTTAGTGTTGTTGGCTCCCATTGGCATATCCACTTAGTTCACCTAGTATGTTAGATCATTGGAGAGGATGGGATGAGATTCAAAAAATCCCAATAGCTCATCTCCCATTCAATCATACATAATATGTGTAAAGTTAGCTTTTCAAATGCATGCATGAGAAAATGGAAGTCATGGACATTTTAAAAGCAACCTTAGCATGTAAATCACTCATACAATACATTCAAGAGTTGATCAAGTGTTTGGATTGGCCTCACACTTCTCCTCATGGATTTTGGACTTGCCTCACCCATTCTTTAAGAGCTTTGGACTCAACCATACTCTTGGGAGCCTACTTTACTTTTAGGAGACTCTTTACTTTGTTTCAACCAAACTTAAAGATTCTTGGCTAATCCTCACCCAAGAGAAGAGTTCTTGGCCTCTCCACACTCAAGCAAACTCACATAAATATCATGTAATCATTTGAAAACATATCATAGCATTAAACATCATGGCATGTAAAGGCATGCTAGCATACTTTTTAAAACTTAAAAATACACATACACATATTATAAAATAAGCTAAAAACACATCCATGCATGAAAGAAGGTGGAGAGAGCTACCTTGTACACAATTATACACTTTTTCCTTTGGACTCAAGCCTCCTCTTTTGGCCACACACTCACAGATTAGTGGAGATAGTTTCTCTTGGCCTAGATATAATTTATGGGAGCCAATTAGGTTTATGAAATAATCTTTAAGACCATACAATTTGCTTAGATGCTAGATTGCTCGATAAGCTCCATTATGGTCCACAAATGTATCTAATGAAGCAACACCCCTCAAATACTTTTTAGGCCTTATTTTTTCCTTTCAAATATGATTTTTGACTCCTTTTAAGCCTCTTGGAGTCATCACATCATCAAAACAAAAAGCCTAGCACCATGTTGCTTCTTTAGGTTATAATATGGAACTTAAGACACCAAATCACTTTCTATGAGTTCTAAATTTTTTTCAAGGATTCCCCTTACTTTCATTCATCAAATATGACTCAAGGAGGGCCTTAAAAAAATTTAAAACTCTCCCTAGTACCATGGAATATGCTTGGTCGAGACTATGGCATTATTTAGGCTTCTTGGAGTTCTCTTAGTTTTCTTGAAGAGAGAAGCTTATGGGGAGTATTTTTGGTGTCTTAAGAACTCATTTATACTCTAACTTAGACCTAGGAAGTATCATATAAATTCAAAATTTGAAAGGTGCACTAGAAACCCTAGGTTTTGCATCTTAAATCCTAATGCCTATTTCATGGTTTTCTTTGCATATTCTTATTCCTTTCCATCAAATACCTAAGAATCATACTTGGTTGAGCTTAAAAATAAGATCTTCCTATGATTCTTAGGCTAGGTCGAAATGGAGAAGGAGACATCAACATAGCTACCATAGAATGCATTTTTACCTTATTTCCTTAGTTAGTTTGGCTTGAATCTTACTTTCTCCAAACTCTTCTCTTCAAATACGAAAATTCTCCTCTATCCTTCCTTCAAAAAAGCCCTAAAAAATTCAGAAAATTCATGGAGAAGAAGAGGGAAAAAAAGGAGAAGAAATTGATAGAGAGAAAACATGAAAAACAAGCAAAATTTCATACCTAAAGTCTTGAATCTTTCCTCCTTCTTCCCTTCTCTTTGTATGCCACTGTCCAAGGGTTTTGCTTCTAATTTGGGGCTGGAAATTCTGAAGTGAAATGAGGGAGAATGTGAAGTGCCACCTATATACAGCTATAGTAAAGTAACTTTTTCAAAAATTTCTATTTTGCCCTTTATACTTTGCATTTTCGTATCTCCTTCGTTTTAGTTCCTTTTTTAGAACCATCTTTTTTATTATAAAATTTAGGTTTCCAATTAAGAAAAATGGCTTTGGAATCACTCAAATCAGAGCTAAAATCTTTTCAAACGAATCTATCAAAGTTCGGGCACACTAACGTTAGAAAATATCCACCTGAGGGGATTTAACTGTTCCGGGGCTTCTCATGGTTTTCAGGGCCTCTAAAAACCCAAAAGAATTCAAAACTTTGATTTAAAAAGCCTTCCTATGTGAATTCCAAAATTTACTCAAAATTACGAAAATGCCATTACGTTTCGTAAGCTTTTCGTCAGAAATTGTTTCTTCATTCTAGCTTCATTTTTTCATTTTTTCTTCCGTTTGAGCCTGTGATTCTCATTTTTAGGAGTCTAAAATGCTTCTCAAATGTTTTGGGACCTTAACTACATCATCTTGGAGGACTTCCTTTTGTATCCAGTGAATTTTGTTCGTTTACAGAGAAACCATATATTACGTTTCTCACGTTTTCTCTGGTTTTCGGAGGACTGGATATTACATTCTAACTACATGCTTAGGCATCAAAATCACAAATATACATATTCTCAACTTGTTCAAGGTTTATCATTACATAACATCATCATATACATATAGTTCATCACTAGTTTGTCTCATACATACATCAAGTATATGAGTGCATCAAAGACTCTTACTACATTATTTCTAGAACTTAATTCTTCTCAAGTTCCTTGTCTTTACCTAAGGTACTTGTTAGGGTTAGGAGAGATAAATGGGGTCAGAATCTTAAGAGAATTTTAGTAGCAAGTATTATTCCACATTTATGCATGTAATGAATATAAATAAGAAAATGCAGGTATGTAAACTATATACCTCAAATAATTCAATCATGAAAATTGGCACGAAACTTTGCTTCTCATCAAGCCATGGCATAAAACATATTATCTAGGCTCAACTAAACTTAACTCTAGGCTAAGGAAGAGCTATTATGCTCAATTCTTCGTCATAGGAACCTAGGAGCCAAACTTAATATCATACATGCATAAAACTTATAATAAAAGTCATTTTAAAACATAACTCATACAATCATCAAACAACCAAACATACAAGTATTTTAACTTATTCATACACTTAAAGGCATGTAAGATAGGAAGAGATAACTATATTTGGAAACTAGGACCCTTGATACATCATTAACCCCTTTGCTTCTTTGCTTTTCTCCTTATTTTTCTTTTGATTTTTCTCGGGTTGGCACTCACACAATGATGGAGTTGCCTTCGCTTAACTCAAACACATCAATTCAAATACAAGCAGCTTATTAGGATTCATTTTAATTCATTTTACAACCATATTAGGCTACTAGAACTTAAAAGGGAAAATTAAACTATTTTAATTGGCCACTCTCATGATTCCATTTGCAATCTTCAAAATCTCACTTGATATGAGCCAGATGACTCTAATGAAACTCATTAAGGTTATTATATACAAGTCAAAATATGGCTAATACTAGGTTACTTCATTAGACTCTTTGTGAACCCTAGAATTTCATCTTTCAAAATAGGGCTCTTAAATTTATTTTAATGATTCTATTAGTGTTCATTACTCATATTTAGACCTCATAAAACACTCTTTAGGTACTCCATCTTATGTAAGGTCGAGCATGCATTCTTTTATGGCCTAATGGAGCTTTTGTCATTTCTATGGAGAATTTGATGGATGGGGAATATCCTTGACCCTTTTCTAGTCTAAATTTTGTCTTACATGATTCAAAACATCTTCTTAGGGTTTTGCATCTTCCACAATCCAATTAGAACCCTAGGTGGCCCTATATGGCTTTGTATGACTTTCTAGGTTATCGTCTTTGCATAATCTAATCTTTACACTTCTAAAACCTTATTCCTATCAAGTAAATAGAAGCTCCCCCTTTTGTCTCTCTCTTTAACCAAAATGGAGAAGGAGAAAATGATCATGAAAATGGCAAGTTCTTGGTTCATGTTATACCTTATTTGGAAGCTTATTGAATAGAGAATTTTATGCAACAATTAGTTGCTCCAAATTTTCTCTTTTTTCTCAAGTGGTTAGCCACCAAAGTCTTCCTTTCAAGAAACTAAAATCACCATTAGGAAGGACTTGAAGAGGAGAAGAAGATTGGTAACTAGCATATCAAGAAATTAGGCACATTTCCTTACCTATTTAACTCCTTCTTCCTTTCTCTCTTTCCTTCTTTCTTATGCCATTAGAGACCTAAACCAAAGCTAGAGTAAGTCAATTATGGGGAAGAGATAAAGGTGGCGTGATGATATAAGAAGGAAGGAAGACTTTTGTAATAATTTTAAAAATATCAATTACATCCATTCACTTAATTTCCTCCATTTGAGCTCATTGTATATCCATTTCAAAAATTGTTTTTTCTACATGAAAATTTAAACTCTCTAGTTTGTTAAAAATATTTAATTTGAAATTTTTTTGGGTTTAAAATAGTCTAAAAAAACTCAATTAAAGTTATAGTAAACTAAAACCCTAAACTATATATCATCAAATATTTAACCATTGTGATGGTCCTTATAGTTTTCAAGACTTTTAAAAACTATAGTGAACTTAATTTTGGTATACAAAAATCTTTTCTTTGAATTTCTAAAATTTTACTCAAAATTATGATTTTGTGACTGATATGTTATTTTACTCTGTTTAACCACTTTAACTCCATTTTCATTCTTTTTGCTTTTTCCTTTAATCTCATCTAAACTTTTAGCCCTTCATTATCATGGTTACTATCCTTTCATTTAATGTCTAAGAACTTAGAAGATACTAGATATGACACTCTATGATCCTAATTCTCATGTTCAAGAGCATTATCATGGATATTAATAGTTGACTCAATAGTCTTAGGATGTTTAAAATCAGCTTATTATTATATTTATAATCCATAGGATGTGGAAGTAATTAACTTAGAAAGAACAAGGTTAAGTTTGAATGCATTACTTTATAACTCATCACCTTAATAGAAAATGTGTAAGTGTGTTTAAGCCAATAGTAGCCTAATTATTTTGAGTAAGATTTTTATTTTTATTTTCTCTCAGAACACCTAGAATGTGACTATAAGGAGTTAAAAAGAAAATTTTGATTTTTGAAAACAAAAACCAAAAGATATGGAATCATCATCAAAATTTTAATTCTAAAGGAAAAATGAAAAAAAAAACCTTTTTTGAAGAAAAAATATGGAAAAGGATGGTTTGCAAACTAAAGATTGGTTCGAGAGTCAGTTATGTGTGGAAAAAATATTAGGTACCTCATAACATCTATCCTTATAAATAGTTACTCCAAGTTCATTATACAAAATTAATATAACTTTAATTTCATTAAATTACTCTGATCAAAACATATGTTTAAAAAAAAGAAAGAAAGAAGAAAAAAATAAAATAAGATAAAATATTTATGAAAGGTAAAAAAATAAAAATAAAAATAAAAATAAAACATTTATAAAAGCAAAGGAAATAAGGCATTTCCAAAAACAAATTTGATCTAAGAATGTGACTTAAGACCTACGTACCAATAAAGAAATCAAAGTCTACCCAATTCAAATTGTGGTAGAAATGCATGTAACTGAGTTGATGACTTTTAGTTAAAATTTTTTATAATGAAATTAAGAATAATTTTGATTCTACAGGAAAAACAAATTTGATATTATTTGATATGTTTTAATTTGTGAAGACCAAGATAATCTTGCTTTCATGCCCTTTTCATTTTTCTCTTTTCTTTTTTTTTTTTTTTGGATTTTGGAAAATTTATATTTTTTGTATTGTTTTCAAAATCCTAACTAATTTCTTGAAAATAAAAGGGAATAAAATCAAACACGTGTGTTAATGTGTGCATAGCAAGACATAAAAGCTAAACATAAAGTCAATTTTATCAAATGTGCACAAAACATGAAATAAAAAAGAAATGAAACGTTAAAACTTATACACCTCCCAAGCTAACCTTCCAAGCTAAAGCGTAGCCTCTTAAAATCACAAAAGGACAAGCATTATTTTTTTCATTTTTTTTTCATCATGAACTCTAAAACTATAATATAGTAAGCCAAGGCAAATTCAATATCAAGTGCAAATCCAAACATAATTTCTACCTAACATGAATTAAGATGCATACTATGTGCATATTCATTTACCCACAGCATAATGTTCCCAATATGATTCACATTACCCAAGACTTCATGATGCACGCCCATGTTATGAATTAACCTCAAATGGTATCACTATCCAACAATCCAAAATAGACATGTTACATGACTTCTCTAATCCAGTTATATCAAACCACACAGCAAATACATTAGGATTCATTCAACTTTCATGCATGAGCATAATTGGCTAGAATCCTACCCAAATTAATTAGAGTGTAAGACACAATTATCGGAGTTTTGGATTCAGGAACTTTTTTACATATTAGTTGGAAATTATGATATTCACCATTTACCCAAATCAATTAGAGTATATTGATAAAGTGCTTTGGGATTAAGATACAACCCTTACAAACTGCACTTCTAATTGAAACAACGACAAAGCTAACATGATATCTAGCTTGATAACCATTTCATTATTATAGTTTCAAACTAAATGTAGGGAAGAAAGTCAATTAATTACTCACTTAAAAGAAACTTTCAAATTAGAGAATCACACTTATAGATGCCAAACAAAAAAGAGGTAGAGTATATTAACTTCAATTGGATGGAACTTTGCACTATCATCTATGGTTCCCTCTTTGTTTTGCTCTCTCAAATTTTTGCAATTCTCTTTCTCCCAAATTCTTTATTAGTTCCTTTCTTTGCTTTGGCTTTTCTCTTTAAAATTTGTTATCATCTCCTTTGGGCTTTTGATTCTTTATCTTATAACCCAATTGGAGTGAAGCCTAAAGGGTATCCCAAATCCCCTAAGTCTAGCCATAAATCTATCACTCTTTTTTTAATTGAATAATTTTTAAATTAAACTCTTTTTTTCATTAATGGCAAAAATTAAAAATAAATAAGCAGCTAAATAAATTATAATTGACTCAAAATAATTATAACTCAAAAATTAAATTGAAATTCAATGTGACTCTAAATGAAAAGATGACTCAAGATAAAATCTTAACTTTTTACTTTAATATTTCTAAAATTATCTTATCACTTTAAAATTAAAATTGACTTAAGATAACTATTGCATAAAAAATTAAATTGAAATTGATCCAAGATAACTATGACTCAAAAATTAAATTAAAGTTAAATATAACTCAAAGATTGACATTTGACTTAAGATAACTATGATTTAAACATTAAATTAAAGTTTATTCAGAAGTAGATAGGATTTAAATAACAAAATGACTGAAGCCTTTCTTTTTTTAATTTTTTTAGGTTATTTTGATGACTAAAATTAAATTAAAATTGACCTAGAAATAGCTATGAACAAAATGACTCCAAAATTAAACTAAAGATGACACTAAATAGAAACCTAAAGTCAAATGTTTTTAATTTAATGTATTTTTTAATTTTATATTTTTTTAGAGTATATTCGAATGAAATATGATGTTCAAAATCTCCATTTGTTGTAAAGTGTTAAAGAATTATCAATTGTCTTATGATTCCTTTCTCTTCACAAAGTTTACCAAACTAATTTGACAAATATTCACATCTTTGGTCATAACTCAAAGTTTTAATTTTCTTATCTATTTGATTCTCAACTATGTTCGTATACTGTTTAAAGCATTCAAGTGTTTCCAACTTATGAAAGATTAAATGAACTTGACTATATTAAGAATAATTGTCTTGCCCTCACCCTTATTGAGCACATATGGCAGAATGAATTAATGGTAATGGATTTTAAGTCCTAGTTTCTTTTCATAATGGCTGTCTTATTTGCTTTACCCGTTAGACAACATTCTTATAATGATATTTCTAAAACTATAAATGCATCCTAGCATATCTTATTTTACTAATCTACTCATTCTTTATTTGCCTATAAGACTTAGCCTAACATATCAAATCTTGATATGCAAAACTAAATTGGAAGTAGAGAATTAGGTAAAGTAATCATTATCTTAATTGTATCTAACACAATAAAACCTTCATAAAGAAAACTAGAATCTCGTTCTTTGTACCTTTTCCAATGTTAATGGAGTTGTCATTAAAAATTAACACAAAAATCTTATATTAAGAAGAGAAATGATAGTTTAGTTTCCTTAGAACTTTGAAGTGTATAAAACACTACATATGATGAAAGTTTGTCCTCCATGCAAAACAATAATTTTACATATTCCGATCCCTTTATCTCAACTCTTGCATTTCTTCTTGTATAAAGTTATCTATTTTTGAAAACTGGTAGACAATATTTCACAAAGGATTCTCGATCCTTAACTATGTTGTTTTTGGCCTTTAATTTATTTTGCTCAATATAACCACAAGTAAAGTGACCCACTTATTAATAAGTATGATACTTGACCTTTACCATGTCAAGATTCATTTTACCATATTTGCCATTTTCCTTAATATATTTATTGGCCTCATTGAAATGTTGACCAAATCTTTTTTTATTATAAAAATGTTATCCTTCTTGTGCTTGAACTTTGAAGTCATAGCAGTTTTAGTCACATTGGCATGTCCAAGGTCTCTAACACCTTCTAATTGCTCATATGATGAGCAACATCATAAAAAAAATTATACTACCTTTGCTAATCAAATTCACTTCTATAAGTTTTCAACTGATAAGAAGAGATCTTATGGTAGCCTAAATTTATTGTTTATTAGTTAGGATATGACCAACTTATTTCAATTCCTTAATTGCCAGTTTTTGTAGTTTAGTTGTTGAAATGTGATCAAACTTATCCTTAAGGGCTACCTACATGGCTTAAAAAGTCACATATGACTCACATCACATATGAGATTATTAGCCATGTTGCATAATACCAAAATGTGAACAATTTGGTTTTCTCCTTCTTCAATGACAAATTTTTAGGTCTATTCTTTGTTAAGTTATATTTCCATGTTTATACTCTTATATGACATTATTTAATGGTTTCTTAGCATTTTAAGCTTTTCTAATATGTGAAAACCTTATAGTCTCAAATTTCTTAATCAACACCATCCAGCTTGTCACTCTTATCACACTAGATAATGATGTTTTTAATAACCATAACCATAATCTAATATCTACAAAGATGTAGCATAGAATCACTACATACACATAATGTTATATATATATATATATATATATATAGGCAATAAAATTTGAGTAGACCAATAATGACTTTATTAGGTTCATAATTGAAAGTATACATTTGACTTACTTTCATTACATATATCCCAAGAATGTCATTATCTTTCTATCAAATTTATTTACAAATATTGTTTAAACTTTAGTTCTTTAGATGAGCTTTAAGCTATTAATCTAAGAACTCCCACTCAATAGTGTATTTATTTTATTTTCTTATTAAATTCTTAAATTTAGTTTTTAGATAAGCTAAAATATACCAATCTAAAAATCCCTACTTAATAAGGCATTTCTCTTATTTCCTTATTAAATTAATTAACCTTAATTTTCAGATGAACCTAACTTTACCAATCCAAAAACTCTCACTTAATAGGGTACTTCTCATATTTTTATTTAATTTCTTTAATTTAACATATTCGTAAATTGCATTAATATTAAAGTCACATTTGAAGGAATTTTATTCTAAAGATGTTTATTTTCTTAAAATAATTTCTCTTCAGCCATCAAAAGTCCATCTCCATTTGTCTTTAGCCATCTTATGCTTATTTCTAATTGCAAGGATCACTATAGTATCTTTCAAAAAATATGCTTCGCATATTTGATCAATCTTTTATAATGAATTCTTTATTCATGTGCAAATGCCTAAAGCATTCCTTGTATTTCTCATAAAAAAAAATGAGAAAGCAAAGCAATTCATCAATGCTTATGACAATATGATGTTTTGTATAAAGCTCTATCTTTAGCCTATATTAATTAAAGGATAAAATCTTGTCATAATTTGGTTCTCTAAAAAAATATATTTTGTTTAAGATCCTTATTTATTGATATTTACTAAATATCATTCGAGAGTGTGTAGATTAAATCAAAGACTCACAAAAAGTAATTTTCATTTCTAGGCCAGTCTAAAAATCTTCTAAGTGCCCGTCACTTGTTTGAACAGTACCAAATCATGTCTAAATATACCTAAACCATATATCACCACGTAAAACATGATTTTTAAGAACAAAAATATCTAAATAAGACAATCCATGCACTATCACATGCTTTAAGAAGGCTTCAGCTTCAAAAGATAGCCCAAAAATGAGAATAGTAACTTACACATGTTTAGAGTGGCGCGCACAAGCCATATGTTGCCTTTGGCAGTGATTCTAGCCATGGGGCTACAATCAATCCCTTCCCCTTCTCTTCTTTCTTTTGTTGGTGTTTGGTTTAGGTCAAACGAAGGTAGAAGTGGACTCATGCGCCACTTTTGTGTGGTGTTCATTAACACTTATTTTAGAAATTTCAAATTTTTTAGTTTTGGGGAGCGATATTTGAGAAGCTATATCTCACCATTTCTTATCCAAATTGGACAAATTATATGTCATTGGAAAGCTTGCAAAAGAATATTTCCAATGGTATAAATTTTGCACATAGTAGTGCCCCAAACAGGGAAATATAGCCTTAAAAAATGGGCTATTTGGTCATTCTTTCTAGAAATCACATATTTAGACCCCCAATTTCAAATGATCATAATTCATTCAATTTTCATCCAAATTAAAAGAGACTGGTGGCATTGGAAAGCTTATTTGACAAGCTTTCAAATCATATATGGCTCACATCCAATGGTGGCTTGTGGTGAGAATGCCAACTTTCAAAAGTGGTAGTTCTATCATGATTTTTTTGAACCTTTAGATTTCTCTTTAATGGTTTATGTGTTCTACCAAATTCCTTTCACAATATCCTTACTATATAGGCTACCTATGGTATGAATTATGTAGTCTAATTTGGTCTTTATCAAATTATGCCATCAATGAGTTCAAGGTTTCATTATGAACATTTGTACAATTCATACTAAATTAATTATAGATAATGAATAAAAAACTATCACAATTGCATTCAGATCACTCGAAGACAAAAAAATGAGCCAACCAGGCTTTGCTGCTAATGAAAGAAATTTTGGATTTGGGTACTTACCTGTTGCAATAGAACGAATCTTGTCAAATTTCTTGCCTTACATGGTTTCAAACAAAATCACCAAAGGAACTTTAATATGCTTTTCACAGTAGATACATTGCAAAGCTATGAGATTTTCCTAGATCTATGTGTGGAGTTTTAAAGTGAGAAAGGGAGTTTTCTATTTCATTTAGTTTTTCACAAAGTGAGAATTAGAGGAACTGATCGTTTGTTAATCTTTTTAATCAATTTTATTAGTTCCCCCAAAATAATATAATAACTACCTATTATTTAAATTTTAAAATTCAATAATAATTAATCACTCAATTAATTAATTCTTTACTTTTTAAGTTAAGTCATGGGTTATCCCATTAGGGGTGCCCTATTTTCCAACATTAAGAGTATGAAAGTTGTTGCCTTCCTTATCCCATTTGAAATGTTCCACAAATAATCTAAAATGTAAGTAATAAAAAAAAAAGAAATTCCAATGAGTAAAGAGTCAGATCAATTATAACCTCTTACTGAAGTACAAATAGAAGACTATTACATGTAGCAAAAAGGATAGCCTAACTTCTTCCCTAATAGATTTGTTCCTCCCAAACCCATTTTATTATAAGGTATTGATTATGCTGTATAGAGCAAATAAAATGCTTAGTACCCCTATTTTATCTAGTCTTCTTCATCTATAACACAAGTGACCATCTTATATATGTTGAATCTAATTATTCCTTTTATGTGAATCTTGTTCAATATTTTGTTTATGCTTTGGAATACCTACCAACTACCATGACAAATTAGTTTGCACAATCCATCTTTTCAATAGAAAGATTACCTCAATTAGGTCAGCTCTGTAGTTTTTAAACATAACCTTATCATGGAAAATCATATGCCAGATAGTGTAAAAACAACTAGTCTTGTATATTCATTAAAGCCTTATGGTGCCTTCCTATATTAAACAAACCATTCTTAAAACCAAAAATGTATATCTTGAGGACGCAAAAGTTTTGTGTAGAAAGATCATAAGGATCTAAACCATATTGCCCCAGCAAAAGAACACTAAATAAAAACATGATTAAGAGTTTCCACATTTTGATGGCAAAAAGGACACAGGTCATGAAATCTCAAATGACACTTGACCATATTGTCCAATATTAATAAAGCATTAGATAAAATTTTCCTTAAGAATAAAACCACAAAGAATGAGATTGAAAGGGTTCCACATTGTCTTCCATTTACTAAATGAACCTTCTCTTAAGACCAAAACATCTTTCATTAAGATCTTTTAACTCACTACCATTGAACAATTACTAAAATCTTACTAGCTCAATCTATCTTGTTACCCTGCCATAAAGAAAGTTTTCCTCATAATTTGCTACATTATAAAGGGGAATAAATCATACTTAATTTAGTTATATCCAACATGCCTTTATCATGCAGAATAAGATCATTAACTAATCCATCAAAGTCAATAAGATTGGACTACATTAGCCAGCAAAAGTAGAGATTTAACATAATACAATGTCCATTTCCCCCTTTTCATTCCAAGTGCAAGCAAATCAAAGGACTGGCTTTCTCTATACATTGCCATATCCAAAATAGTGTTTAATGGGACTATTACTAACCTATATCCTACTCTTTGGAATATCGGCTTCATAACCTTAGTAAAAAAAGAAGTTTCCTATATCCTACTCTTTGGAATATCGACTTCATAACCTTAGTAAAAAAAGAAGTTTTCTCCAAATCTAATAGCCTCCATGTACATTTGGATAACAAAGCTATATTTATATCATGCACTTTTTTCAAACCTAGTTTTCCCATTCTCCTAGATACGCAAAGCTTGGTCCAATTCATGATATCCTGAAAAGAAATTAGCAATCATAGGATCTATTTGATGAAGATATTTTTTTTTTTTGCAATTCAAAATAAGACAAGGGATAGATAATAGTAGAATTAACAACTGTTTGTATGAGAGTCACCCTTGCTGCTTGTAACAACAACATAGCCTTCCACTTTTGTAATTTCTTATCAACCTTATCAACTATATCTTTATAAACTTAAGATCAATTATGCCCAACATCTACCTAAGTTCCAAGATATTTACCAATTCATGTTTTAAGTGTGGATTTCTTTTTTTTAGAAGAGTGAGAAAATTATAACTAAATATAATTTCCAATTTAGAAGATTAATTACGTATCCTGAAAGTTTGTTATACTTTGCCAACACATCCTTAACCACTTCAAAAGTCTGCACCTTTGTTTCAAAACATAGTAATAGGTCATCCGCATACATAAGATGGGAAATTGCCTCTAAATGCTATTGATTTTGATACCATGCCATTGTTTCATTTGTTCCACTCTTTTAATCATACATAATAACATACTAGAACAAATAATAAATAAGTATGATGAGAGAGGATCTCCTATCAAACATGTTACTTAGATTTAATGATACCCAACAATGAACATACACATTGTATTTGTATTTGAACCTAATGTGTTGGACAAGCCATCTTATGTAGTACAGGTGTTAAAAAATTTCATGAAATCTTATCCTATGTTTTTGCTATATCCAACTTAAAAGTACACCATCTTTTAATATATGCATGAGCTCATATGCTAAAACTATATTATCATACATAAGTCACCATTTCAAAAAAGCATTTTGATTTGATACAATTATGGTAAAATGATCATTAGCCAATTATATAGTACCTTAGAAATAATTTTGTGAGAAATACTGCATAAACTAATCAACCTATAGTCTTTCAAAGTTTGAGACGACTCACATTTAAGAATTGAAGTTATGTATGTTTGATTCAAACTTTTCAAAGGGAAAACATGGGAGAAGAAAGCATTAATGTTATCATTTGAATTTTGACTTGTAATTTTAAAAATATGATATTTATTTGCAAGCACCATAAGCTCATCAAATGCAATTAAATACAAGTTTCTTCTTCTCAAACCATTTGCATATAAAAACAACAACAACAACAACAATAACAACAAGGCCTTTTCTTACTAGGTGGAATTGGCCACATGGATCAAACGATGTATAAAGTTCTATTATAAATCATATCTTTAAATAGATCATTTAAATCTAAATTTTTCTTAATAGTTTCGCCTATAGTTTTTTGTGGTCTTCTTCGACCTCTAATTATTAGACTACTATCCATCTGATCTACTATTCTTACAGGGATTTCTATAGGTATTCTCTATACATATCCAAACTATTTAAGACACAATTCCACAATCTTATCTACAATAGTTGCAACCCTAACTTTCTCTTTAATATATTCATTTATAATTCTATTTAATTTGGTATATCCACTCATCTAGCACAACATTTTTATCTCTACGATATTGAACTTATTCTCCAGTTGATATTTTATTGCCTAACACTCAGTCTCATATAATATTGCTAGTCTTATAACTGTACAATAAAATTTACCCTTAACCTTGAGTGACACTCTTCTATTATTAATAATACCTTAAACACTTTTCTATTTCATCTATCCTGCTTGAATCTTATAGTTTATATTTTCCTTTATTTCCTCATCATACTGTATGATAGACCCAAGATATTTAAACTGACTTCTACTTATATGAAATCCATGATCTTCCAAAACAAGTCTTCACATCTCTAACTTCTCATTTGTTTCCTCTCTCGACTTTTCAATTAGGACTATATCATCTGCAAAGAGTATACACTGTGGCATTGGCTCCTGGATATGTTTAGTAAACATATCTAAAAATAAAGTAAAGAAAGAGGGACTTAAAGTTGACTTATAATCTAAGCCAATCGTTATCGAAAAATCTTCAGTGGGCCCACCTTGAGTTCTCATACTAGTTGTAACCTCATCATACATATCATGAATTGCTCGAATATATGCAATACAAACTCATTTTTTCTCCAAAATCTTTCACAAAATATCTCTTGACACCTTATCATATGCCTTCTCTAAATAATAAACATCATATGTAAGTCTTTTTTATTCTTTTGATATTTTTTCATTAATCTACGTAACAAATATATTGCTTCCATAATTGACATATTAGGTATAAAACCAAATTGATTTTTTGTAATTTAAGTATTTTTCCTTAATCTTCATTCAATAACCCTCTCTCATAACTTCATAGTGTGGCTCATGAGTTTAATTCCTCTATAGTTTGTATAGTTTTGTATGTTTCTCTTGTTTTTACAAATAGGAATTAAAGCACTTTTCCTTCACTCGTCTGGCATTCTTTTGGATCCCATAATCTTATTAAATAACTTTGTGAGCCAACTTATACCTTTTACTCTTAAACATTTCTATACTTCAATAGGTATATTATCTGGTCTTACTGTTCTACCATTCTCATCTTTTTCAAAGCTTTTTTTACCTTTGCCTTTCGAATTCTATGATAAAAGGTATAATTTTGATCATTTTTTATAGTGTATAGGCTATTTGAGTACAATGAAATCCTATGTTTTTCATTAAAAAGCCTATGAAAGTAGCATTTTCACCTTTCTTTAATGCCCTGTTCCATGACCAAAACTCTCCCTTCTTCGTCTTTAATACATCTCACTTGGTTAACATCTCCTGTTTTTCTTTCTCTACTTTTAGCAAGCTTGTAAATACTTCTTTCCCTAACTTTAATGCCTAAGGAATGATATAACCCATCAAAAGTCGTAACTTTCACTTCACTTATTGCTTTTTTAGTATCTTTCTTAGCTACTTTATATTCTTTTTCCAATTTTTTTCACTTTTACTCAAAGACCATGCTTTATAACATTTTCTTTTAATTTTAACCTTATCTTGTACGCTTGCATCTCACCATCAAAATTCTTTATCCCTAAGTCCAAAACCTTTTGATTCCTCGAGTATCTCTTTTGTAATTTTTCTAATCTCTTTAGCCATCTTGTTTTACATATCATTTGCACTTCCTTGCACCTCTCATGATCCTTCTTCCATAATCCTTCTCTGCAAGTTCTTTTCTTTATGACCTTTTAATTACTACTACTTTATCCTTGCCATTTTATCTTGATATTTACTTTTTACTCTCCTCTTAATTCTAATATCCATCACTAAGACCCTATGTTGTGTAGTCAAACTCTCATCAGGTGTAACTTTGCAATCCATGCAAATCTTTCTGTCCACTTTCCTTAATAGAAAGAAATTAATTTGAGAAGAAGTCCTCCCACTTTTATACGTGATAAGATGCTCTTCACGCTTCTTAAAACAAGTGTTAGTTATAGTAAAATCAAGCGCTAATGAAAAGTTTAAAATAGTTTTACCCTCTGCATTTGCTTCTCCTAAACCATATCTCCCATGCGAACTTTTGTAACCTCTACATATACTCCTAACATGACCATTAAGATCCCCTCCTATGATAATCTTTTCCCTTAAAGGTATTTCTTGAATTAAACTTTCTAAATCCTCACAAAACTTTATTTTATAGTACTATTTTAACCCTACTTATAGTATGTAAGCACTAATAACATTAATAGTTTCTCTTTCTACTATAAATTTTAATGTTATAATTCTGTCTCATAATCTTTTTATATCTACCATAACATTTTTTCAATATTTATCAACAATTATACCTACTTTATTTCTAGATTTAATCTTATTAGTGTACCAAATCTTAAAACCTGAAGTGTCTAATTCCTTTACTTTTTCTTCTACTCATTTAGTTTTTTGTAAGCACATAAAATTAATCTTCTTCTTAATTATAATATTTACTATTTCTATTGATTTACTTGTAAGTGTACATATATTCCAAATTTCAAAACAAATCCTATTTTTGTGAACTAATTTCTTTACCCACATTTATTCACAAAAAAGTAGGAACTCTTGCTTATTTTTCACTATACTTAGACGTCGATGTAGCAGCTCTTGTTCATTTGACATTATACTTGAGCTATACAATGTGTTGCTTCCGGGCAATACTCTAATATTAATATTAATATAACATTGATCCATGTCAAAAAGATTCAATAAAATTTTATGTTAATTATCAACAGCTTATAAAAATTTAAAATAAAATAAAATAAAATAAAATAAAAGCCAAACTGCTAAACACCTTTTATTCTAGGTTCTGAATTCAGATTATGCCTACTCCATAAGACATTGATGTAATGCATTTGCTACAAATCAAGCAATATAATAATTTTCATGCGTCTTGTGCAAGTAGAAAACATTAAAAAATTAAATATATATTTAAAGCAACAGAGAAAGTGACACTATGTTTGGAAAACATTACTATCCATGATGACATATGAAAAGATACATTTGTCTTTGATGTGGCGGCCAATGAAAGTTGCTCTCACCAAACAAAAATGATGAATATTGTTAAATTTCTCGGGTGACGCTTTTTAGAAATTGATTGTTGCAGCTAGAAAATATAAATGATAATTACGAAGGATTCAAAAGAGTTCTAGAAATCATATTTTACTCATGTTCCCAGGACACATACCGCAATCTTCCAACATTTACTTTAAACTTCTACTGTTCTACTCATCAGATTTTGTTTTTCTCTAACTTGCCTTACTCAGATAATTTTGAAGAAATGCTTTCCACAGAAACAGTTCAACTGCCAACAATAGTTAATAATAGGATAAGCAACATACCAATGGGGGAAAAGCTTACGGCATTTACTGGCAAACCGAATAGGGGAGGGCGACGTTTGTAGTATCTTTTGACGAAACAAACAGGGGAGGGCTTCATGGCGACGTTTGCAGTGTCTTTTGACGGAACAAACAAGGGAGAGCTTCATGGCGTCTTCCGACATCTTATCCAGCGTACGGTTTTTGCAGCAGACAAATGGTGGGGGAGGGGATTCGTGGCAGAAGGAAGAAGGGAAGAGGGCTAGGGCACGACTGTAATGGGTGAGAAGGGGCTGATGGTTCTATATCAATGGATATAATGACGGTTAATATTACCTAATTCTCGTTATAATGACATAACAATGGTTTTAGAGATAACCGTCACTAAATCCATGGACATGATGACGACTAGCCCTTAAATCATTATGTCTAGAACTTAATAACCTAATCCCCGTTATGCCCATTAATTAAGACATACCAACGGTTATTACCTAATTGTTGTTATGTCCATAGACAAAATGGTATGATTACTCTCAAACCGTCATTATGAATGGGATTTAACAATGGTTAGAAGCTGACTGTCATTAAGGCTCGATGACAGTTATTCAACTGTTGTTAAATCTCAGATTTAACATTGCTTATTTTCATTGCCACTAAACCACTCTCATAAGATTCTAATTTTTTTGGTAGTGGGTTGTCCATTGCACATGAATGAAGAATTGATGCTTAACAAGCAATTATGAGCACCCATGATTCTATGAATGGCAAAAACCTATCTTATTTTTTAAGATGTACTAAAAAGATTAATGAAGATGTTATTAACAGCTCCAATATATATTGAATATTATAAGTTGTCTAATTATTAATAAAAAGATGACTCAGTATTTTTAAATAATCTTATTAGTTTCTATTTAAGTTAATATAATTAGAGATAATTATTAATAAAATCTTTATACACACACAGACACACACAGACACACACACACATATATATATATATATATATATATTAAAAATTACACCCTTCACATCAAACTCATCCTATCTTATAATACACACACATATCTCTCTGTGTGTGTGTATATATATATATATATATATATATATGTAATCTCACCCTTCAAATCAAACTCATCCCACTCCAACTCAACTCATGTTCTTCTTGCAAACATGACCTCTAGTAATTAGAGGCCATCAAAGCGGGCAACTCGAACACCTGGATCAAGGGAAGCATATTGAAGAAGTTCCGCATTGCACTCAAACAAGGCCATCTCTTGCTTTTCCATAGTTACAAGCGCTTCAATCCCTTCCCCATCTCTTGCATCCATCAATATTGCGACATTCTTCGTTGGACATTGACAATTAGTCAACCATATTGGTCTCCCCCACCCAAAATCTGCTTCGTGCGTTTTACATCTACACCAACTCGTTACATGAAACAAAACTACATTCTCATATGGGCCCACGCTATTTGCTCCTTTTAAATACTCTAAGATGAACTGCATGTCCTTTCCCCTAAACCCTTTGGCATATGTATTGCAAAATTCAGACAATCCTTCTTGAATTTTCCTTACCAACTCGTGTAATTCTTCTTCTATTGTACAGTTTGCACTCGATACTTTAAAACCCCAAACCATGTTTCCTGCAGACTTCTCCGGCAGTGAAGGAACCATTCTAGGACGCAGGTTCACAGCAACGTTGAGACATGTGGTTAATTGGTTTGGACGCTTTGAACTTAATCTCAAAACTGAAACTGCACATTTGTAAACAAGTGCACCCACAACTTGTACTCGTGTGGGATTTTCCACTCTTTGGGATACCATGGCCTTAAGGGACTTAATCTTTGAGGCTTCAAATACGAACCTTTTGCATACGGTACTACTATTGTTTAATTTAGCAGACTCAGTTTCTGGGAAAATTGGTAAATCACCACTGGGAAATACTGATGCTCCATTAAAAAGAGGGAAAATTACTTGAGATTTTGTGGTTATGGACGCCCAGTCTTTGACAAAGTTGCACAGAGTGGAGGCGTCGCCAACCTTGTGAGACATACACACGCTTATTGCCATTCCTCCGCAGTCAAAATTGTTTATTTGAACGGCTACGAGGCTTCCACGTGGACCCAGTTTTTTCCACTGCAATTCATCTGGGAATAAAGGGCATAGAAATTCTTCTTGTGGGTCTTGGAGGATCTCCGAGAGCTTACGTTTGATGTGGGTGACCAAAAATGTGACCCCCTCGTCATTGCATTCTATGGAAACTTGATCTCTGAGTCTACCAGCAAATGGGTAGTACATGGCTAGAACTTCAGATAAGGATTTCCTTAGCATTTTAGTTCTTTCTTCACAAACTCTGACCATGGTGGTATCACCATCGTCAGATTCAAAGCTTTGGTTTGCGTAGAAGAAAACTAATGGCACATATCTATTAGGAACGATATGATCTATAAAGGAGAAGGGATAAATTCGGAGATGAGGAGGGGTCGGAGAGGAGGGTTTGACGGTTTCTCTAGATATTACTTCCATTAATTTCTGTAAATATATTGTGCACCGTATACTTATATGCACTAAGGGTGACTGCCTCTATATATTGCGAAACCCAGTATTCAAAGATAGACAAGGAAATTGATCATTTTATAAACCAACTTGCATATGTACATATATATGATGACTGCTCAAATAATGGAAGTAAAATACTAATTGATGTGTACGTAGTTGTTGGAGACCAGGACGCATAATTTTTTTTTTTTTTAATGAAAGGACACATAATTATTGATCCTTGGATATATTATTTATAGCTAAAATAACTTTCAGAAAAGGCTAGCAAATTAACTCGGATGGAAGTCATCTCCCCCCCCCCCCCCCCCAACAAAAACAATAAAAAACCGGATAACATCCAACTATTATCGTTATATCAACTTTCTTTTTCTATTTATACCATAACTTTCAATCATTATAATTTTCAAGTCCAAATATATGCCGCCATGGTCGTTGAATTATCATCATCATCATCGCTAATAATAATAATAATAATAATAATAATATTGTTATTATTATTATGGATGCCACCATTAATTGATATTGTTATACAACATGTATTTTGGGTGCCAAGATACTAATGGGTTTGAAATTCGTTGACGTCATCAAATTTATACCCATACCATATTTTCATAATTTTAGTTTGGTTTTTAGTAACTGCAAGATATCGTCACGGTACGGACCTCATTCAGACTTATGGTTAATTGGCCATTGGACTTTCAAATTTTCAATAAGATATTTCCAGGGAGTGAAGTCACCGTCGGGGAGGAATCGTTCCAGTCACTTGTTTGTTTTCACGCCCACAGATTCGCATACGCAGGACTTTTTGGTGGCTGATGGCAAATATTGTATGGCCTAAAGTGGATGAGATTTATAACAAAAGATCTAAAAATTAAAATTATTTTTAAAGATTAAAATATTTTATTGTTGAAATGATGAGACCAAAATATCCTTAACCCTCATTTTCTGTGCGTTTTAGAATGGAGAATGTGGGAGGAATGACAAGGGAGAATGGCGTTTTGGATTCCATTGCTTGCACTCGTGTCCTTAGCCAGCTCCTATTGAAGCAACCTCTGCAGTTGGCCATCGTCAGTGGTAGAAATCGACCATTGCGCATGAGTACGTGGGTCTGTAATGATTTCTTCACTATTTCACCATTCGTCGAGCTAGAAGAAGGTAAGATCTAATTTATTCTTCCATTTCTTCCCATTTTCTGATTTGTTCCTTGTAATTCCTCAATGTTTGGCCGGTCCTGCGTAATGGATTTCTACTATATTGGGGCTTGTTAAACTATAAGAATGCAAAAATGGGTTTGTTCTTGTTGATCTATGGTCAGGGGTTCGAATTTCTTGCGCTTTACGAGGTTTATGTGCAATTCACAGCATAATTAGGTGTTTAATCTAGTATTCAGACATCGTTGCATATCTGGTGCCTAAACTCACTTAAACCTTGTATAATCCATCCTTATAATCGGCTACTTATTGTAAAAATTTCTTTGATATGCATCAAATTGAGGTGTAAGAAGTTGAGTTTGTATTGCAGTTCAAATTTTTCATTTTGTGTTTGAAATTGCCAATCTAGCTGTGTATTGCTCCTTGTGGCTTTGATTACACATCTATGCTGCTCGTCTCCTCTTTTTGTTTGAGTTTTATTGTAAATTGTTGTTAGTGTCCTGTGTATTATATACTTGCTGAGACAGAGCATTTTTTATGGATACTTTCACAGTGGTATTATTATAATGGAATGTTTAATCAAATTGGCATACTAACTGATCATTTTTTTTTAATTCAAAAACTATTTCATGCTCAATATATGGGGTTATGTACATATATGCCTCAACTTGAGTTTTTTGTGCTTAGATGCAACCATGGTTCCAATAAGTTGAACAGAGATGGAATGCCCATCTTTTTGTTTGTGTTTTAGAAGTCCTTAAAACCTTTTTAAAAGTTCTTTTAAGTTTTCTAAAGCCTAGAAGTAACTTTTTATAAAAGTCCTTTATAATTATATCAAGTATGAGGAGAAAAGTTATAAGTTCCCTCAAATCTTGTAGTAACTTGGCAAAATCCTAGTAGTAACTTTCTTAAGACTCTCTTATAATTTTGGTTTCAATAATCAATGCTGGGGAACAAAGTTGTACATTCCCTAAAATCTACTAATAACTTTCTTAAAGCATGGTTAGTGCATATTTTTGGACTTCAAAGATGATCATTCAACTTTCTTATTAAGATAATTTTCTTATTATATAAATAGAATAAAGTATTATGAAAGGTAAGGATCAAATGTCACACAAATACATATTAGGATTGCAGAAGTTCAAGTAATAGCTTTTATTTGTTTATTAATCATAAAATAATTTAGTGCTTTGGACTAGAAAATCAAAGCCTGAATAGAGAGATTTTACCATGCCTATTTATACTACGGTTCTTATTGCATAAATAGAATAAAGCATCATGAAAAATAAGGATCAAATGTCACACAAATCCATATTAGGATTGTAGAAGTTCAAATAATGGTTTTTATTTGTTCACTAATCATAAAATAGTTGGAACTTTCGACTGGGAAATCAAAGCTTGAATAGAGAGGTCTCACCATACCTACTTATATTATAGAATGAGATTTATATTTATTTGCCTATTATGCTCTAATATTTGTGGCTCATTTATAAATGGTTGCTATTTTTAAGAACTATTGGATGAGTTGCATGTCCAACTAATGTGGGATTTGGTTAACCATCAATTCAACACTTGTGATAATGTAATGGCCTCTTACCTTGAAACAAAGCAAAGGAAGAAAGTAATGGGCCAATGATTGCTTTATCCAGTTGGATATGTATGATTATGGTTATAAGTTAGATCTAGATGTGAACATTCTATTGTTTATAGTTAAACTTATTGAATAACCAAATATTTTTTAGTTGAATATACTTGACATTGTATTATGTGGTTATGGTTATAAGATTATGCTTTTCTAATGTTGTTATAAGTTCTTAAAGTCACTTGATGTATATATATTTCCTTAGTACTAACAAATTCAGGTATTACTCAACAAAACTTTATAAGAACTATCATAAAACCTACTAGTAATAGTCCTGAACCTTATTATTATTCGGTGAGTACTAGTCCTAAAACTTAATAGTATCTATCTTGAAAATTGGTAATAATGTTACTAAACTCTAATAGTAATCTTCCTAAACCTTGCTAGTAACAATTAGTATTAGATTTTGGAAAAATTATTACTAGATTTTAAAGGAAAAAAAAACCTTATTGAACTAGCAATTCAGCAACTTGGTAGTAACTGAAAGTTACTTTTCTTAAATTGAACATGATAGTAACAATCCCAAAATTTAATGGTGACTTTCCCATTGTTAGTTTAGTAACTTTCCTTAAATTGAACTTGATAGTAACTTTTTCATTATTGGTCTAGTAACTTTCCTTGAATCTAGTAATCACTTTCCTAAAACCTTGTAATAATGGTCCTAAAACTTAATAATAATATAATTGTCCTACATCTGAGTTGCAAGGCTAAGTTCCTAAAACTTGGTAGTAACTTTACTTAAATCTAATAGTAACATTTCTAAACCCTGATAGTAACGGTTTTGAAATTTAATAGTAACTTTTTTATATTTGAGCCAGTAACTTTCTTATAACATCTGGGCTAGTAACTTTCCGTAAAAGTTACCCTTCTAAAACATCATTTTAAGGAAGAAAAGTCAAATTTCATAAACAAGATCTAGTGCTAAGTTTTCCAAAACCTTATGGTAACCTTACTAAAAGTCACTGTAATGTTACTAAGCTCAAGTGATAATTATTGATAATTATCTGTGTCGCATATGCAATTTGTTCCTATTTTCTAATGTTATCATGTTTTGCTATCACAAAAATAGAGGTCTAGTCTCTTATATAATTTCATACTACTCCATGTACTATTCATCTCCATACTTCTTCTCCCTTACCACCCATTCACCAATTAAAACCATTTTTAAACCCTTAATACCTTCACCCATGTCAGATCCTTTATCCTTGTGTATGTTGTTGCCATTTTTAAACCATTTTTAAACCATTTTTAAAGCCTTTCTTCAATCATGCCCTTTTAAGGCTTATAAGAAATGGAAAGTCTTAGAAACCTTCTCCTCAAAATGAAACTTATATGCATAAAGTTAAGGGCATTTTTGTCCAATTATCACAAAAATTAGGTCCTTGGTCCTTAGAAATAAGTCTAGTTTTTAAGGTCCTTTATTGTAAATTTTGAGAAGTCTAGGTCCTTAAATGTAATCTTTTCATGATTGAACTTCTGCTTTCACATATTGAATCTCTTTTGTCGAAGATTACCGAGTTTTTTCATTACAAAATCTTAGGAATAGTAGGAAAAATTCTTAGATCCCCATCATCCTACAGTAGAGGTGCACATTAGCTTGATTGACCTAATGTGCTTGATGTAACCGACCAAGCCATAAAAGAAAAAACAAAAAGAGTAAGTAAATTGGACGTTAGGTTGGCTATGTTGAATAGTCTAGTTTGGTTAAGCCTAACAATATATAATAATTAAAAAAACTAAGGACATAATTAAAAAAATGTTGAGGCTATTTTGTAATTTTAGTGAAAATTTTTATTTTACAAATTATCAAGGGTAAGGTCATTAAGGTTTTTACTAATCCTCTCCTAAGTATAATTGTCACATTTAAATGAAAGAAGTTGAGATGAAAAACGTGTATTTTTAGACACTATAACAATATTAACAAATATCAACTAAAGCCTTCGATTGATTTTTGATTGATTGCTTTCTTTTTTCCAATTTACAAGTTAATTTTTTATTAGCTTTTAGATGCAAAAATCATAACATTAAAAAAGTTGCAATTCACAAGCTTTTTGCAAACAAATTCAACTAATAAACAAGAATTTTCAAAAAATTTCAATTGGCTAATGTGTTGGCCAACTAATGTTTGGTCGGTCAAAGCCAACTATCCAATCGTCTACCATAGAAAAATGGCGTGACATTTTTGTGTTTTAGTTTTTAGTACAAATTTAAAAATGGCATCATATCATAAACATGAGTAAACATAGTTAGGGTGTCTCTTAAAGTGAATCCATAAAATTTGAAACTTCAACATGAAGCTACACAAAAGTCTCCTAACCCTTGTGTGACACCTCTGTCATAACCTTGTCCCTAAAAGAATAAGACTGGAACCTAAGAGGGACTTTAACCCGTTTTGTTCCCATGTAATTATGAAAATTATGTCTTTATTGATGGAAGTCATTCTCTTGGAATTTTATCCCTCGAGAACTCTATCTTTTATAGACTAAAGATAAAATTAGGAATTTCCAAAGTCCTATCCTCAAAGACCAACTCCTATTAGAAGTCCATTCTTTGAGACCCTATCTCTATCTTGAAGATCCTTTTCCTTTGTTGACATTAAGTCAATGTTACATTTATAATTATTTAACTATTTAATTATATTCCAAGTTATCCAGGTTATATGTCATAGTTAGTGCATGATTATTCTCTTCAATACAAAATATTATTGGTAAACAAGAGCATGAATAAACCATAGTCAATAAGCAAAAGAATAAATAAACCAATAATTCACATTGAAGAGAGGTAGAGTAATTATTGTGCGGTTAAGTCATTTAGACCGTTTATAATAAAATTATACAGGCACCCTGCGTATGAGTTACTAGTGGGAAACTTGTCATTTTCTTTTGATTTTACCTCTTTTGCATCCTATATTATAGGATATGTAAAATAGATAGTGGCACATTAACCAAGATTCATTAAAAGAAATAATAGGTCATTGGGAAATATATGTGTACATATATATCATACTATATAAAAAGAATTAGTCATGCAAACCAAATGATATTTGTAGGGTTACTAATAGAATATCTAAGAATAGTAGATTCCTCAGAAACCATAACTTTTATTGAGGCTTTTTTGTTTTCAATCTTTTTTAAGGTCCTTTTCAATGTCCTTCAACCTGAGGGTTCTAAAAAAATGTCCATACCAGTCCATTGTGTCCACATATTAGTCCATGTCTAGTTAAGGTCTAACTCTTGGAGGAAGAAAAGGCCCAAGTCATATAAAAGTCCTAATCATTGGTGCATGTTTTATCTATGTCATGGTAATATTTCAATGTTAAGGAATTTCAAGTATATAGAAATCTTATTTGTCTTCAATGTTATATATATATATATATACATGTATGTGTATATATATATATATATATATATTTATCTTTTGTATTAGGAACATGTTTAATTCTTTATGTTTCTGATTAAGAATAAACTATTCCCTAAACAACTCACATAAATTTTGTTGTTATTTATTAAATACTTAAAGAATAAAATTCAAAATAATCATTCTATTACTAATTTTATTCCATATATATTTCCAATAATGTTTAACATTATCCAAGACAAATCGTTAGCAAACTAGATGAAAATTTTAGAGGAAAACATATAAATAAGCATTTTAAGGGTCTGGTGCTCAGCCATGTATTAAGGCATCATGGCATGCTCTGTTTTGATTTGTCCCTAACATGGGACAAAGGCTAGGGCACGGTGGCTAGACAAGGTAGAACTACCCCTATTCTACAATTCAATTTTTGCTTCAAGTGTGTCTTGCACATTTTTTCTTTTAAACCTCATAAATTCATAAAAATTTTCATGTAGCAACCTATATATGTTAACTAATAGGTAGAAAAATCTTAGATTCAAGAAAATTTGTTTAGTCTCTCAACTCCTCAATTTTATAAAACTGCCTAACATTGATTTGGTCAAAAAATAAATGCATTTTCATTGCCAAGTTAAGGGATCAAACCAGCTCTAAAATTCATAATATTTGGTAAACTAATTCATTTATATGTCAAGTACATCATAATAAAATTTCAAATCATTTATAGTTCATTTAACCCTTAAACATCTAGACATTAACTTGTTGCCTAATTTTTAACTTTTACTGATTTTGGACCAAGTTTGTCTTTCTTGCAATTTTTTACATATATGCACACCTACTAAGATGTTAAGCAGCCACAACTAAAGCATGCAAGCCCTTAAATGAAATTTCAAAGCTAAAAGTCACATGGAAGATTTTAAGCAAGCTTCATGGATGTGAGTTGTTTACAAGTTCTACATAGGTGTCTTACCATATTTAAGAGTCTTGGCAACACAACAAGAGTTCAATCATCAACTTTTGGATACATAGAAAAAAAGGGAGTGTCTCACTCCTTGCAACAATCAAGACAATAAAGAGGAGGAGTGGATTCATAATCTATCATCAAGGATAGGGATAGGTGTTCTTACTTTCAAGCTCTCTCATTCTTAGATTCTCCTTTCATTCAAAGGTGGTATGGAGCAATGATGAGAGTTATAGATGATCAGGATTGCTCCTTTCTTTGTCTCAGTTTCTTTCTTCTTCTTATACGATCTCTCTTTGTTCTCCTCTTTCTTATGAGCTCTCTCTCTTTGTCTCCCTCTCTCATGGTCTCCTTTCTTCCTTAGGTGTGTGAACAGTCTAAAGGGAGAGTATTTATAGAGAAGGAGGCGATTGGCTTCCTTAAGAAGCCTATCTCTTTTTCTCCATGTTTATCTTCATTTCAGAATCAGGAGGCTTATAAGAGAAGTTTTGGATTAACCCAATTTTCACCCAAATTTTAGGGAGCAATATTTTGATTTCCTAAGAGCTCTACTTGGGAAAGTTATTCTAATCATTAACATAGTCATTTTCACATAAAAATCTCTTTTTAATTCCACCATTTTCAATTTAAGAAAAATTATATTTTGACCTAGAAAAAATTGTAATTTGATCCTAGTTAAAATCACACATTAATTCTAAATTTTTAATAATTATATTTTGACCCTTAAATTTCACTTAAATATTTTTTTTCAAATAATTTTTTTTATATTTTTAGGGCTTCAAGGGTCCAAGGAATTTATTGAAGTTTCTTTTGTAAATATTTATTATGTAATTACCTATTATTTAAAAAATTATAAATAATTCTTAATTTTTAGGGATGTTACACAAACTACTAATGCAATTTGCATCACATCTATCTCAAAACATTATCCAAAATTAAAAGAAACAAGGGTCATAAACGAATCACTAGACTTTGAGTTATAGTTTTTTTTGAAATTTCCCCCTCAATGCTTATATTTCTTTTTGTTTCTTCTTTTATACCAACATTTTTTTCACTTTCTTTATGTAGATTTTGCAAAGATATATCAAAATAAGTGGTTATGTACTAAAAGTGCTTAAATAATTACAAACATATGAGCATTTAAAGTTTTTAGGTTTTTCAAAATTTTGAAAAAAAAAAACGTTGGGAAGCCTTTAAACCTAACTGGGTTTGTATGTGAATAAGCTATACTTACTGGGCTTGAAAATTTAGGAATAATATAAAATTAGGCCAAATATTGGGTTAAGTATAAATCGAACCCAATCCAACCCAGTATATATTCACCCTTATCGTACTGTAGATCCAACACATAAGAAGTCAACTACAATGAACTAAAAATATACCGTTACACCCCTTTCAACTCAAAAAGATTGAGGACACCTCTGAGCTCATTATAGCTTTGAAAGAGACCTTTACCTCATTTGTTTGGCCGGGTAATTATCTTATTATTAAATCATACTTAACAACTTCAATTTTTTATACCATTTATTTTTTATTTAATATTTAATTATTTTACACTTTTGTGCAAAGTAAAGATTATGATTAGGGCTCATTTCTATATCAAATTGCTAAAAAGGGATCCCTAACCACATATATTAGCACCCATCAACTAATTTAACTAATCATTGAAAATTAATTTCAACATCCCATTAGACCTAATTGATTTTAGTCTTCGTAACTTGTTTCTTAATTTTCATTAAGTAGATTTTCATAGTAATTAATTAAGGCTTACTTTAATAGAATTTAATATAGAAGTCTTTTCTTTTCCTATCATACAAGAAGAAAACGATAGGATTTAGATAAGACTTAAATGAACGAGCTTCTTTCTTTTCTTTATTTGCGTTTATCTCTCTCCAACCTTGTATTTTAAATTTCTTTTCAAATTTTAGAAATTAATCCAGATCCCTAGTTGCAAGAAGTGCAATTCATTACCCAAAAATATGTTATAACTGCGGTTCAAACCGCTGCAACTGCAACTAAAGGATTTAACTACACTTTTTATCAATTGCAAAGACTACCGAGTTCAACTTTGGTTATTTGACTGCAATCAAATCCTTCAAAGGTTTTAGCAACCATTTTAACTGCTCCTAAATCTTTTTAATTTTTTTTTAATTCCTTGGTTCTAAATTTTTTTTCCTGACTTATATTAATCAGTTTTGTGTAGTTGTACAACTAAAGTCTAGACATATTCAATTCCATAATCTTGACTACTTTGTATGTAAAATAAAAATAAATAATATATATTTGTAACAAATTAAAGGAAATAATCGTTCATTTATATAAAGTAGCCTGGTAGTTATCTTTTGCATCAAATGTGACGGAGAGACCCTTCTTTGTAACTTTAAAATTGTCACTCCTCAATCCTCATGCATAGGTAATTAATCCTAAATTTTAGAAAAAGAAATAGAAGAAATAGAACTGGTCTAAAATCATGGAAGGAGGTAAAATGACTTCCTTTTACTTGAACTCTATTGATGTTTCTCATACCTTCTATTCATTTTGATTAGGAGTGCAGAAATCAAAAGACAAATAAGTTATTTACATATTATGGGATATACAAGTCCCCAATGCAAGCGAGACTTGAACAACCGGATTCACCCATCGACACAGGGAAAGGATCTTCATTATATGAAAGGAGATTGAAATAAAAAACAATAGAAGACATCCAAGAAGGCAATTCTGATGTAGCTTTGTAAATACTAATGCCAAAACTCATTCTTTCACATAATTAAAAACACATTCACGTAGCTAGGACTTAATAAAACAAATATGTGACAAGAAAAGAACTTATCCCATCCTTATTACCACAAAATAAAAGGTAGAATCTGTCAACAAAGCCGACCCTAATTTCCTTAAAGTCCGTCTTTTGCAAAGCTTGCATCAGCACTTCAATTGTAAAACGGAATCAATGACAATGATCATTGCATACATTGGAGGAAGAAATTGAGGAAAATAGAGGAAGAAATTGGCAGGCTTGCATTTTCCCCAATCCTAGCCTCAATCCCAATTTCACACCCAATGAGTACGATTAATCCCACCAACAAAATCACATTAAGCACAAACGTCACGAGTTTCCAGCTCCATAAAACCTTAGATCTACCCAAAAGGCTAACTTTAGTAACAAAATTACATAGAATTTGGAACCTTAATATGCTCACAATAATTCGAAACTCATTGAAAATTTCTAAGGTTTTCTATAGAAGTAAACAGACCCAATTGAAGCTCAGATCCACCCAACAAAAGAAATATATATATATATATATATATATATATGGAATTTGGAGTCGCCTCGATCTTCAACAGGGAAAGTGTGAGAATCTAGGTAGAGAAATTTAGAAAGAGAAGGGTAGAGGAACAAAAGGAAAGGCATTCTTGGTACTCAGAGGGAGAAATTGATCTCAACCAAGTTCCTCTCCATCGATGATCATTGCGTCGTTGTCGGTATTTGTTGCCAGTCTTGCTTAGAGGTGTTGGGGTTGGAGATGTGGGGGTTTGGAGTTTAAGGCTGACCAATGTTGCAATTGTGGGAGTAGGTTTCAGGTATCTGATATGAAAATTTGGGGAGGGGTTTTAAAGTGATATTATGTGCATATTTGGTTGCGTGTTGGAGAAGGGGAAAACTACATTTACAACCCATTTTATGCAAAAATAACAATTTATTACTTCTAGCCAAATTATATTTAGAGAAAAATAAAAACTAAATCAAACATGCACCGTAACAAGGCATAATTGTAGTTGAAATGACCGTTATGTCTAGGCATAACTATGGATCTTTATTGAATCGTTGTTATGCCTCCAGCTCCAGTTGCGGTTATTATAACCATAGTTAAGATAAGGTTTAGTAGCAATTATAATAATCGCAATTGAATAACCATTGTAAATATATATATTTTTTGGTTGGTAGTGAATTTGTCATTAATTACTTGTTCAAACTTGAAACTAAGGGGAATGCCAAATTGTTGAGCAATTAATTGGGTTGTATTTGAGACTGATTTGTCTTTGTATTTGAATTTTTTGCATACAATTCATAAGTTTGGAAAATCTTTATGAATCCTATGGGTTTCTGATCCTTTTCTTTGCTCTGTGGGTTTTTGAAAAACCAAAGAATTTGTTCAAAAAAGAGGAGTGAAATCTGGTTTCAAAAATCTTTACTACTCTTGACTAGTTTGATACTGAGTTGAAAATTTTCATTCTAGATCTCAGATCATCTTGTTAGAGTAAGGATAATTTTCATAGGCGGTGCCAATTGATGAATAGTTATCCTGTTGAATGATGCTCATGGTGAACAATGCCTAATTTTGGGGACGGGGGATATGCAATTAGTGCAAAAGGAAGGCGGTTACCAACGACGTCTATGGCGAACAAAATTATAGATGACCATGTATTTATTGGCTCAATCAATCATGCAGCATACTGCCAAAAATCTTTAAATGTTAGTCTGATAGGCTAATAACCAGATCGAACTTTGGAGATGGGCTAATTGGTTGGGCCTGATCCAAGATATGATTTATCGATTTTGATTATTAATTATAGCTAGAGCTTACAGCATTTCTAACCTTAATTTTTGCTCAAGTGAAGTATAACATGTTTCACCTAGTTGTTGAAAAGGAGAGAAGTTGTTTATTTAAAAATTTTTTTTTTTGAAAAAATGAATTGAAGTATTTGGCCAAACTTTGTAATAAAATAATTGCTTTTGAATGGCAATAGAAACAGTTTTTTTTTTTTTTTAACTTTGGAAAGTAAATAGAGGATTGGAACTTTTAATTAAACGTAGAAAAATTTTTAAAGAGAAACTTACATATATATCATTAAAGCCCATTAACAAGGAATACTTGGATTGAGGGAAGCATATTAAGAGTTCCACATTGCACTTAAGTCATGTCTTGGTCTTTCATGTTACAAGTACTTCAATCCCTTCTCCATCTCTTGTATCCATCAATACTATAATATTCTTCATGGAATGACCAGAAGTAGTAGTGACCAATATTGGTTTCCCCTACCCGAAGTTCACTTCGTGCATTGGAAATCTGCACCGACTCGTAAGAATGAATGAAAGCAGATCGTCGTTATGTGGGTTCATAGTAGTTGCTTCTTGTAGACACTCTGAAAGGAATAGTAAGTCCTTTCTCCCAAAGTTGTTGGCACATGTATCGCAAAAGTTAAGTAATATATTTCTTCTTCTATTATACAGTTGTAGTGAATGCATTAAAATCCCAAGCACTGTTTCTTACGAATTTCTTAGGCAGTGGAGGAAACACTCCTATACGCAGGTTCGTAGCAACGTCGAGAGGCGTGCTTTATTGAATTGGACACTTGAAATTTGATCTCAAAATTGAAACGGCACATTTGTAAATAAATGCACTCATAACTTGCACCCGTATGGGATTTTCCACTCTCTAGGATACCGTGGCCTTAAGAGAATTTTTTAGGCTTCAAATACAAATTGTCTACATACCTTACTATTGATCTTCTCCACAAAATCAAATTTTGGGGAATTCGGTATATTACTCACTTATGAGAATACTGATGCTGCATTAAATATAGGGAAGATTAATTCTTGTTCTTCTTGTTCATTATCAGATTATATATATATATATTTTAGTAACAATAGGCCAGTCTTTGACGGAGTTAGATAAAGTGAAGATATCGCTAACCTTGTGAGACATACACACGCTTATTGCCGTTCATCCGCAGGCAAATTGGTTTATCTATATGGTTAGGAAGCTTCCACTTACATCCACTTCCTTCCACTACAATTGGTCTGCGAATAAAGGGTTATAAATTCCTCCTTTGGCTTTTGGAGGACTTCTGAGAGCATGTGTTTAATGTGAGTGGCCAACTATATGACTCCCTAATCGTTGCACTCTATGGAAACTTGATATCTCTGAACCTACTAGCAAGTGGGTAATACGTGGCTAGAACTACAAATAAGCATTTCCTTAGCATTTTGGATCTTTCTTCACAAACTTTGACTGTATGGTATCATCTTCATGAGCTTCAAAGCCTTCGTTTACGGAAAAGAAAACTAATGGCACATAGCCATGAGGAAAGATATTATCCATCAAAGAGAGGGGATATATTCTAAGATGATGAGGGCTTGGAGGGAAAGGTTTGATGGATTCTCTAGACATTACTTTCATATTTATCTACATATTTTGTGCATTGAATCCACTAAGAATGACTGCCTTTATATTTTACAAAACCTACTAGTATTTAATGATGCATTGGACAATGACTAATTTGTCCCTAGATTTGGATTATTTTGTTGTTCCTCTTAGAGCAATTTGGACCATCCAAATTAAATATGAATGGCCTAAATTATTTATTTATTTGTTACCTTAAATTTTTATTTTTATTTTTATTTTTTTTAATTTTTAATAAAGCAAAACATAAGATAAAGTCTTTACAAAGACAGTTAAAAGTCTGTCTTCATCTTGCACTTTGCTTTCTTAAAAATATAAAATATATCAAAATAAAAAAATATAAATAAAAATATAAATCGCCTAAAACAGATATGAACGGTCCAAATTGCTTTGATATGAATAGCATATTGTTATTCCTCTTGGAGTGTTGCTCCTTTCGAAGCAATAGAGAATCTATTTTGCTTGTACTTGGATTTAACCACCACTTACTCAGCAAGTATATAGTCATAATATAGCTTGACATTGTTTTTCAATAAAAGGTTTTATTTATTTATTTATTTTTGGGTTCTTTTCCCTGCATATTGTAAAATGGAATGTTGAGCTACAATAAATGAACTCTGCATAGCAAAGACAAGGAAAGAGGCATGAGGTGGGTCAAGGAAATGGTCGCTCCTACTTTAAGGAATATGGATTGCCTCAATTTGTGGAGCAAAAATGAGTTATTTTGAGCAAATATTGGCCGTTGAAACCATCTGAGAAATAAATAAACTACATTCATAAACAAACTTTTAAGGATTGCCTCAATATTTGCTCAAAATGACTCATTTTTTTTCTACAAATTGAGACAATCCAAACTTTGGGTTTAAGGATCTAATAGTGGGAGGGTTTTTTTTTTCTTTTTTAATGCAAATGTCTTGACTACAGCGATGACATTTTGTGTTAACCATGGTTATGACAAATGACTTAACCATGATTTGAGTAACACCATGATTAAGAGATTTGGTCTAACTACAGTTATATATTTCATTGGTAGGTGAAGGTTTTGCAAGGGTTTACTTAACCACAGTTAAGCCACCACCACAAAATCCCATATTTTTTTTGTAGTGCCTATACAGGTAGGATCTATTGTTTGTATGTCTCTCTCTTCTATTACACTTTTAAAGTATTGCAAAAGATGTGGGTCTTTAGTTAATTTCAAGTTTCAACAAATAATTAGCAACATACTAGCATCTATTACAACTAGGGATCTGGATTAACCTCTAATATATGAAAATAAATTTAGGTTTCATTTAAATGCATTCTATTCTCTCCATATGGTAAGAAAAAAATTATATTAAATATCTATTAAAGTAAGCTTTAATTAGTTACAATACAAATCAATTTGATGGAAATTAGGAACCAAAACTTAAAAGACTAAAATCAATTAGCCCATGTTCAAATCTAACACGCACGTTCATGCACGCACGTATAAACGCACACTCAAAGCAATTTCACCTCTCTAAAATGCTAACAAGTAGTGTTCTAAATTATTGGCAAGTGTCATTCTAAGAATTTTTTTACCAACTTTCACCATTGAATTATAATTTTAATTAATTTTATTTAATCCAATTGAAGTTGAATATAATATGATTTAATTATATTTATATATGGTGATTGATTGGTTCATTTATAATGATTGATCCCTTTGTTTGAAATCTATTAATTACAATTATATATTTGATTAAGTTTTTTAATTACAAATTAAATGGTTCAAATTAATAAGAAAGCATGATTCCTAATGAATATGATTGGCCTTAATTAAATTAAATCATAATTGATTTAATCCATATTTTAAATTTTATCAATCAACATTAACTCCATTTTTATTCAAATAAAAGTCCTTTAAAAATCTCTTTGAAATAAATAATTTTTATTTTTCCAAAAAATTAAAAAGATTTTGAATTCAAATTTTGTCTCCCAAAATTTTAAAAGTATATGTTTTTTGCTATTTCAATGAATATAACTTGATTACAATAACAGTTGATTGACTTTTTTTGGGGGGTCATATTTCACTCCATTAGCATGTAATTCCCCCAATATAATTATAATTATATTTGAATTATAAATTTTGAATTCAAAATTTTCTCTTCCTTTATGTATACCCTGCTTATATTGTTTGCGTAATACTGAGCTAAGACAATTTTTTTTTTAATCATTGTAAGTATTCTCAGTTTTTAAAAGATATGACAAAAGCTCTCATTTTTCTTTCTATCTTGCTACGTATACATACGTTAACATTTTAACTATAAAATTTGTATTATTCTCTTTTTTTTTTTGGATCATTAATTATTATCTTATAAAAGTGTAACAATGAAATATATAATTATGTATGTACTTTTTTTGGTCAAATACATTCATGATCAATGCTATCCGTACACCATTTTTTTCCCGTAGTCCTTGATTCAAAATCTTATATAATGATATGTAAGAAATTATACATACGTCTCTATTGCTTTTTATAACAAATTACTATGTATGACTCTAGATTATGATGTACTAAAAGATATCACCCTATTTAAAGAGAATTAGAGAGTAAAAGTAGAGTAAGGTGTTTATGGATAATGCCCAAATACAATTTCCAAATGGGGTCAACAACTTGGAAATGATATTATGTGACAAATTAGTATACATATTATGTTCATATTTATTTTTCTTATTTTAGTAACATTTACCTCAATTCAAGATTTTTAATATGTCTTTCACCAGGCATGATGGAAGGTTCATGTTCCTATAAAATAGAAGCTTTCTACAAAAGTTCAAGGACTACTTGATTGAAGGAAAGGTGTATGTCTATAGTTTAGTGATGGTCAAAACACTAGTACGTACAGAACTACCTTGCACCAATAGAAGATAAATTTTTAATTTTCAACTTTTGTTAATATGTGTACCCACATGAATCAATTATGGCACAAAATTTATGTAAAAGAAATCGACGTGCATGCCAATATTCATCTACATGGGGAAGTTGACTTTTCAAATGGGTATTTGAGACTGCCACGTAACACTTTTATTCTCTCCTTTTGCACTTTCCTAATATGGCCCTTTTTCATCTACTTTAAGCTGGCCTTTACGTAATTTGCTTCTCCCAATTTCTGCAGTACTGAACTTATACCTATATCCATCTCTTCGGTCAGAAAAAGGAGCAGAATTTACGCTGGAACAGAACTGCATCTTCTTTCTTCTGCTAGTTGCGATTTCTGCTGTTTTTGGTTCCATTGTTTGCTGTTGCTATTGTCTCCTAGTTGTGCTGAGTTGCGCTGCTGTTTGTTGGGGATTTAACGCCTTCTGTTTCTTTTGGGTGTATTGTTTAGCTGGCTGATTGTAGAAATATCGGGAGGTCTAAATTACAGAGGAGACTCTGCCGAAATTTCTACAAAAGTCACCTAAAAGAAAAGATTTATATGTTTTTTGTAAAAATAATTCAGAAATGATACTCCTAGTATTAATATTTATATGAAGATACAACTGAGGGAATTTATCTAAATTTTAGTGGAGGATGTCAATACAAATAGATTATGGTAGGGGAATTTGTTATCTTTTATGTCAACATACTTAAAATTGTGGGTTGTGATAATTTAAAATACTGATTGAATCAATTATGGTACAAGTAGTTTATTTTATAATTATAAAATATTCAAGATTGAACTTTTCAATAAAGTATATTGTGAGTGTGTTTTTTATTGGCTTCCTTAATAGAATATTAAAATATTAATATTAGGTTCATAATTTTTTAACTTGACTAAATATATATATATGTATGTATATGTATAAATATAAATATATATATAAACCCTTTTATTCTCAAAAAGTACAATGGCCTATCTTCAAAATTAATTCATATTTAAACATTAATAGTCTGGAGGATTATTACACAACTGACTTTCTAAATAGCATTCAGAGCCAGCTAATCATATATTGAGATTGAAAATTGGTGCACATGTTCTACTTTTGAGAAACATAGACAAATATTTGGAAATCATGTTATAGAGAGAAAAGTTGTTTTAAAGAGATGAAAACGGTTATATACCCAATTTGGTAATCACCCCATCTTATTCAAATTGCCATTTAAGCTATAAGGGAGACAATATACCTTCAGCATTTCATTTGTAATTGCTATTAACAGAAGTTAGGAACAATCTCTTTCCCATGTTGGATTGTATCATTTAAGACTTGTATTTAGTTACAATCAATTGTATATGATAATATCAAGAATGAAACATAAGAATAGCTTGAAATTTTTGATATGTGATAAGAGTGGATAGGTATCAAACACTATAACCAACATAATATATAAAGAGATGTTCGATAACTTAAAATAGATAATCATTATAAATTCATTTACAACATGTTTTTTTGTGCTTTACTTTAAATTGTTTCTTTGTTAACTTTATTTTTTGCTGTTATGTTTTGTTTCTTATTTAGTTAACATTTGTTTAAAACATATATATATATATATATATATATATATATATATAGATACACACACAAAGAAAATCCTTTTATAGTATTTTGTTCAACTGTTTAATTGTGACTTCGTCATCATAAGCATTGATTTGCTAACTACTCTAATGAGTTACATAGCTTCGCTATTTTATTTGTTTTTTTTTTTAATTTGTTTACATTATTACAATTCTAAATATTAAACATATTATTTTTATATATAGACATATTTGTCTTGTCACCATTAATGTATTATAATTGGTTAAACTTCTCCTCGATGTCTATGTTGGTCGATTTTCTTCTTCCATTACTTGATGTTGTTTCAATACCATTTGATACACACACACACACACACACACACACACACACACACACAGGAATCAATTGAAGTCAAATCTTTTTGACACCAACTCTCGTTGGATTAAAATCGTACTTCTGATAAAATATTAAATTAACAAATTAATGGTATTAAGAATTGAGGTGAAGAAGTGTGATTTAGTATTAAGATATTTAAATAATCTATTGAAAATTTTAAAGTGTAATATTTCAATATCTATAATTCAAAAGAAAAGTCAAATTTATACAAATTAATTAATGGGTGTCTTTACATTGACAATAATATGAAATTAATAAAACACTAAGTTACCGTAGAATCATAAAAATGTTGCATGGTTATAAAATTGATGACGTCAACGAATATCATACCCAGATAGTACCATGGACCAAAAAAAACCATACCACATTTGGAATATATATATATATATATATATATATAATTAAATTATATTAATAATTTACATATAATAAGATAAGATTCTAATTGGACGAGAAGTAAGATTCCCTTCCCTTTTTTCTTGATTAATAGTAAAAATATCTACCCTTATCTTCATCGTCATTCGAAGCAATCTCCAGAAAAATTTCTATGAACAGAAAAAATTGTCATTCTGAATGCTCAAGGCATTCTCAATGCTCTAATTAAGTACCTGGGTGTTAATAATATTATCCTTGAAAGAAACTCTCAAGTTATTGTGTCTATGTTGAAGAACTTTTGGATGCTGGAAAGACTCGTAAGCATATCTTAGAACGTACAAAGATGAGCATTGATCAAAACTGGCGCCTTAATTTCCATTCCTGTAGTAGATTAGCAAGCTAACTTCAGCCCTTCTCAGGAATTTTGGGCTTCAATTCCTCTCCCAACCTCCTAGATTTAATTGAATTATTGTTTAAGGATTCAGTGGGAAGTGCCACCCTATATCTTATTTCTTCGTAGTTTTCCTTCTAGGGCTTAGACCCCATTGTATCTCAAAAGAAAAATTTAGCCATGTCCTCCTCAGTTAGGCTGACATAGGCTTCAATGCCACCACCTGACTTAGCGTCTTTAAAAACCACCACACGGGTCCTGCCCACGACGGATTCCTCCATCCAAAATCAACCTCGTGTACAGAAAACCCACCCAAAGAAGTGAAAGTAAACAGCATCATCTCTTCCTTTGCAATTGATCTACCCATCCCTTCTATGACTTGTTGAGGCTTCCATTGTTCACTTTCTCAAAGTTTCACAATATGATCATTGTCTATTTTATTTAGCTGCTCTCTTAACTGCCTTATGAGGTCGTAACACTCTCCTTTCTTATCTAACGACAGAAAGGTTAGAGCCCCTGATAATATAGTTCCCAAATGCATATTCTGGTCATGAAGGCTCCATTCTTAGGCGTAGATTCATTGTGTATGCCACTAATACTTCAAATAAAATAGCTTTTTATGGTGATTACATGGGATTGTATACAACCCCCATTATTTAGCAGCGGTTGTCTCAAGAACCACTGCTAAATAATAGGGGTTGTATAAAACTACGGCTATCTAGCAGCGGTTGCTCTAAGAACTGCTGCTATATAAAGGCGGTTCTTGAAGAAATTGTGTTTATTGAACGCTGGTTGCTAAATAATTATTTCATTTACCCCCTCAAAACATTTTCAAACCCTCACAACATCGCCTCTCCATCCAGCCGCCGTTCGGCTTTGCCGTTGTCCAGCAGGCGCCCGTCCACTGTCCAGATGCTGTTCTATTGCATCTCCGTCCACCATCTTCAAGCATTTTTTCAGTATTTTCTTCTATGTTCTTCTAATAAAATACAATCTTTTTGTTTCATTTACGTATTACCTTCTTTGAGAGAGAAGCATGATGAGTTTTTGCTGAGAGAGCTAGTACTTGTTTTATTTTCGCCCAGTAGGTGATATTTTGGTACCCATGGCTCCCCCATTTATGGTTGTATATGTTTGCGTATTCAGAGAGCTTCAGATTCATGCATAGACAAGGATAAATTTATCTCAAATTAATTGTATCTTACATAATTATTGTTCTCTCTGCTATTGCTTGTTTTCTGAACTGATTGTTGCACGGGGAAGTGGAAGAGAGCAAAGAAAGAAAAAGATATGAAGGCCATGACATGATGATGCCACAAATATCTCGGACCTGCTGAGTCTGAAACATTTCCTTCACCCATAGACTCTAGTAAATAAAACCTTTTACATTAATTAAAAATAGCAAAAATCCGGGCAAATGTATCAATTCGAGGTTTATGGTCTATTAAACTGTTTTCTGTTGTAATAGTAAATACTTCATCTCCACTCCCTGGGCTTTATTATTGTTTTCTTTAATGCAGTGACTAGTGAAAATTTGCGCTATGTAGATATAAAGATGGTGCAATAAGATGTTGGGATAGAGAATTACTTATAATCTATGGCTGTACAATTTGGAACATGAATGAGTGGAAACTTGTTCAAATTTTAAATATTCAAATCTGAAATTGTATAAATAATACTTGAATTTTATTAAAATCCAATAAAACTTTACACTTTTAATATTCATACATTAAATATTCGATATCTAGAATTTTACAGCTTTTTTTTTTCAAAAAAAAAGAAGATTGATCAAGAACGTGAGGGAGAACAGATTGATCGAACTTTTATTGAAGAACGTGTTAGATATATTTGTTGAAATTGGAATGGGGTAAATGGATTACTATGAGAATGATTTTGAAGCTAACGTGCTTAAAGACACCATATTATTCTCAAAAGGCTTCCAACTGTAGGTCTGTTGTTGACTATCTGGTCAACTACAATCTTAAATGAGTCATATCTTGCTAGGCAACTCAAATTGGTGAAGTTAAACAGAGAAGTAGACAAAACTAGTCTGGTTCATTTTAATGCAAGTTGTTGAGTTCCACTAGTTTTATAGTCGTATGGTATTATTATTATTATTATTTTCTTGGCCAGCGTATGGTATTATTATTTTAATTGTGGCATAGAAGAGGCATTAAAATATTTGTGTTGATGTGATATTGAGCAGTATCTCATTTATGTGATTTTTCTTTTGAAGTACCTAAAATATTTGTATGTAGTATATGTTTGCTATTATCTACTAAATGTTATATAATGTTATTGTTTTAGATTTTTTTTTTCAATGTTTAGATGATATTTGATGTATAACCAAAAAATCACATAATCTCACTTCTCTAAAGTTTTAGTTATTAGCCTTGATCTTTTTCAGGTCCATCAGTTGTTTTTTGGCGGCGTTATTTTTAGGTCCATTAGATAGAGGCCCCGAATGCGGCATTTCTTGGCCCAATCTCCGTTGTATGTGAACAGCTGGGCCTAGGGGTTGAGCTTTATTCATACCCCAAAGCCCAACACGATTTTTTGTTTTTATTTTCTACTTTTGACTATCATGAAATTCTATGATTCAATTTCAAAGTTTCTAAACTTCTTCGTTGTTTTTATTGTCCTTGGGGAAAATTACTCTTTTATAAAGTTCAACATGAGCTATTAATTGTGAATGCAAGCCAACTCCTTGAAAAAGAGTACTCAAGATGTCACGCATTACTTATAGATGACAAGGTATTTGGTAAACTCTTTTTACTTATGCTTACAATTGTTTAAAAATCTGCTATGATGTAATATTTTAAAGTTTTCCTTTAAACGCTTAGATTGAAGACTTGTGAAGGATGTTTAGTTATTTTGTTTATATTTGTACTTCTGGTTGTGAAGCTTATTTTTTCCATTGCAATAATTGAGTACGGACTAATTTAGTATGCATTTGTCTTAGGTGTCCGCTAAAATCTCAAAATTGAAGCATGTTCTTCTTTATTTATTTATTTATTTATAGGTTCTGAACCCTCTTCCAAATTATTTGTCAATGGTGGACTTCACTTTGAGAAAAAAATTTTAAATATTAAATGTAAATTTCAACTTCAGCGTACATTACCCTTTTATGTTCAGAATTCTTAGTCGTCTAATCATGATATGTGTCACGCATTAAAAGGATTTTACATATAAAGAATTAAATCACAAGGTGGCGTAAGATATGGTAATAAGTTAATAACTTAAAGAAAAAAATTCCACCCAAAAACTATAACTTAGTGAAAATTTTATTTAAGGACCTTAAAAATTAAAATTATTCTAAAGAAGCAAAAGAAAAAAATTACCATTAAAACTTTCAAAAATTGCAACTCATACTTCCTAAAATTATAACTTAATCTTTTTGATATTATCAGGAGTTTTCTCCGGTGATAATTTTAGAAAACATGAAAGATAACTTTAAGAAATACCAATTATAACATTAGTTTTTTAGGAAAATTTTGATTTTAAGGTCCTTTAACAATATTTTTACCAACTTATGATCCTTATCTATAATTTTCCCTTAAAGAAACATAATATGAAATATGCACATGCTTATATCATGAATAGATGAATCATTAGTTTTCTCTAAGTATATATTAGCTCTAACAAACATTAATAATAAAGACACCAAAAAGATCTTTTATAGTTTATACTTATAGTATGGCAATATCACAATGTTTTATCATGATAAGGAGTTTAACCTTAAAGCGCATTACAATCTTTTACAAATCTTAAGATTTATTTATTATTATTATTATTCCTTTTCTAAGATTCATAGACCTTTGCTTTAAACATTTTTATACATTTCTAAAAATATTTCATATTTTAATTTTGGTATCTAATCAAGGGAATAGGCTTCGAACAAATGTGCCAGATCATTTTCCACCGTTTTTCAAACTAAAAGAAGATCATTAGTAGATTTATGATTTATAAAATCTTTTGTTAAATAATATCGTAGTTGTATGATTTATCTATTGACTTGTAGGATTTTTGTTTTTGTGATAGTATTATTATATCTATTACACTTAATTTTTAATTTTAATGAAAATATAATTTTATATCTAATTATAATTTAACATTTATATTTGTTGTGATTATTATATATAAGTCATTTTTAGCTATATTTTTATTCAAGTTTAAATTTACAACAAATTTAAAAATAAAAATTTTTTCAAAAAGTAACCACAATAATAACTATCACTATAATGCAAGCATGTTTTTGCACTATTAAATGTGCTTCATTAATTACTATTGTTATGTTAACCATTGTAAAAAAATTATTACCATAGTTGTTCCTGCGATTGAAAACAATCGTCACAATGTAATGCATGATGAATCCTTTTACAGCAAATTTGCAACTATTATTAAAGTTTTTAACGATGATTGCAATCATTGCTATGTTTAGAAATAATAGTCGCAAAGTTCCTTTTTTTTTTTGGTAGTGCAAGTGAATCCTTTTCTTCCCTCTTGATTAATGGCCACCATAAATTAGGTCCATATGAAAGTTGACAACATCTCTACTTTAGAAGGGGGCTTTTAGCCTTTTAAGATGTTCATCTTTTCAAAATATCTTGATCACAGAGATTCTTTCACCAATGCTTCAAATGCAAATCTCTTGGATACGATTTTGTCCTTTGTGATATTTGAATTTGGCTCGTATCTCAACATGTCTTTTGGCAAGAAGAGTTTGGAGGATTGAAAATAGGTTCTAATTTTTTCTAGTTCACCACATTCATGGTAGCCTAGCTTTTGAAGAAGTGGAAATACAACTGATAAGTGTTAGATATACATGCTTTTTCTAAGATTAAATTAAATAATTAAATCCAAAATATGTGGTTTTTATATGCTTTTATGTGATTCAATCAAGAATAAATGGAAGTGGAAAAGCATGAGTAAATCAATAGGAAATTAGGAAAATTTAGTAAGGAACACAAGCTGACCATGTTAGTAACCATGGACATGTGAAAAAGGACTTTCTAAGCAAACCAAAGACCAATATGGATTAACACGATTATGTGCAGAAGCTTTTATTTCAAATGAATTACTAGAAGGTAAAATAGGCAAGCTGTGTAAATGGGTGAATTCAACATGGTTTGCTCGTACTCAACTAAAATTAGGGCTTTGATGAAGTAGCTTTGAATTTATAGTGAAGGAGGCTGAGAAGAGACCTAGAAAAGTAGAGATATAAAGTAGGAAAGGAGATTCAGAGGAACAAACTAGGGATTTGCTAAATATCTAAAGTTTGTACTGAAGAATTACTTAAATTTGTCATTTATTTCATTCTTACATGATGGATTTGTTTAGTTTTATTATTGTTTCATTATTGATTGAGATGATGTGTAACTTTATTGTAAATCTAAAATTTAAATAAATTTGTTTACTAATTGAGTTAAACTTGGAATTCTTTTGTGATGATTCTAATTAGATTAATTTATTACTCTTTTTCTCTTATTTATGAATGGTTAGCTATTATTTATTTGATGTATTATGAGAAGATTGAGAGATTGATTGTAGTATAAATCACTAGGATAGTAAAGTTAGACGATAATTTTACAAAGATATGAGTTGCATCTGAATGGTCTGTGAGTATTATCTTATATTGATTCCTTGTATGTAATGGATTTGTATTAGATGTACGATCATGAAAGTAAATATAGGCTTAATATAAGAGCAATGATTTATCTTAAGAGAGAATTTCATTTATATTAGTGAAATTTCTATTAATCTAATTGAATTTAGCTGCAAGAGCCTATTTTGAGTGAGACTTATGATGTAAATAGAAGATTCTAGATTTTAAATCCTTTTTATACATAGTTAGTATTTGTTTAGAGCATCTTATTACTTTTAAATTTATATTTATCAATTTCATTTCAATTAGATAATTTAGATAATAGAATAAATTCTAATAATTGGTAGTTGATTTTCTTTCTTGTGGAAACGATATTGTACTCATAAATTTATTATTTGTGTAACCCATATACTTGCAAAATCATTCACAACAAGTTTTTTGGCACCATTATTAGGGAAGGCAATTCAATATCAATTGAAAGATTTTTTTTCTACTAATCTAGATATTTTATTTTTCATTAATCTTTTATGTTTTCTTAACTTTCAATTTTGGTTAATTTGTAGTTTCCTCTTTTCAATTATTTTAGCATCATGAGTCGCTCATTTGGTGTGGCTTTTGCTTGAGCCTAAACTTGAATGCATCCTTCAATTAATCAAAGCTATTCTTGATCATTGTTGCTGACCAATGCTTGACTTTCATATGCCAAACACATATGGACTAAATAATAACATAATTAGCCTAACAATTTTAGTTGATGACTTTGAGATTAAGTCTGGGATGATTCAAATGATTTAATAGAATGAGTTTGGAGGCAAAGTCTTGGAAGATACCAATGCTTATCTGACTCACTTCTTGAAGATTTGTGATACCATTAAAATGAATGGTGTTTCTATAGATGCAATCAGACTCATACTGTTTCTATTTACACTCAAAGATAAAGCTACTTTATGGTTAGACTTCATGCCTGCTCAACCTTTCTTAATATGGGATGAACTTTCATAAGCATTTTTAGTAAAATATTTCCCACCAGACAAAACTACAAGATTAGAGAGTGATGTAATATCCAGTAGCTCTATAAATGTGAGAAACGTAATGTCTGATTTCTCTATAAACGTACGTAATTCACCGGATACAAAAGGAAGTCCCTTAGATAAAATGATTTGAGGCCCAATAAAATTAGAGTGATAATTTAGACCTTAAATAATGATAATCCAAGGTCAGAGATACCTTGAAAATAGAGCCAGAATGACCAGATAAAACTAAACGAAGATGTAGTAGCATTTCTGTAATTTTGGGTACTTTTTAGAAAACTAATAGGAGAGATTTTTAAATGAGAAAAATGAGTTTCCTACGGTTCTCAAAGGCTCTAAAAATTATAAAAACCCCTAGAATAGTTAAACCCCCTCCAGTTTACGTTTTAGAACGTCGGTTGACTTGAATTTTGACCCTTTCGTTCGGAAAAGTTTTAGCTCCAATTTGAGTGATTCAAAAAAGCATTTTATAAGATTGAGGACCTAAATTTTATGATGGAAAATATGGTTCTAAAAAAGGAGCTAAAACAAACTAGAAAAAAAAATGTCAAGATTAAGGGATATAAATGAAATTTTTAAAAACAAATTACTTCTTGAAGCTTCTATATGTTTCATGCCACTTCTTCTCCTTTCTCTGCCAACTTCATTTCTATCTAAAAACTAGATAAAACATAAGAGAGGGAGGTGCACAAGAACAAGGGAAAAGAGGAGAAAAGCCAAGAAAAAGGTGAGAAACTCATGGAAATTCTTGCTCTTCCTTTAGAAAACTTCTTCCTCTCCTTTCCTCCTCTCTTCCTATGGATTTTGTGAGATGTTTGGTTCTATTTTGAGTCTAGAATAGAAGGGGATAGTTTAAATTTTTGGAGGAGAAGACAAGCAAGGAGAAAAGCATTCAAGAAAAGCCAAGAAATCAAGGTAATTTGCCATGCTTCAAGCTTGATTTCTCTTGTTCTTCCTTTTGTGATTTTCACCCTATATAAGACTAGTCCTATAACGCCATAGATTCTAGTCTATCTCATATATTTGAATGGCATAATATCATGAACTATATAGGATTTCCATGGGAAAAGCAAGAAAAGTGGGATTATTTTCGCATTGCGCTATGTCTAAAAATTCATTTCGATGTCGCATGGACCATGTGAGCTCATACTATGCATCATCATATTTAATTTCATCATTACAACTCATTTAGATCCCAAAAACATGCCTATAATTCATGGAAACCGAAATGGAGCTCAAAATAAGCAAGTATAATTTTGGCTAGATTTGCTCCATTTTTTACCAACTTTGGAAAATCATAACTAAATCTAAAAAATTCACAATCATACAATCTTTGTCACTCTGGAAAGCTTAGGATGTCTACTTCACATTAAAATATGTCCAAGTCACAGGATTCATCACACAGGACCTTTGACATCCAAAAAGATACAGACTCGCTGGCTGCCTGGGCTGTGATTCAGGTTACTGATGTAAACTTCTGAAATTCGTAACTAATACTACAAAAATCGAAATCACACACATTCAGTCATTTTGGAAAGATACAAATGTTAAATTTACAGTAAAAATAATTCCAGAATGAAACAGATACGTTTAGGCATCTGAAACTGATGAAACATTGATTGAGCTCTGGAGATGCCACTGTTACTGACAGCAAACTTCGAAAATTCATAACTCTCTGCCCAGACCTCCAAATGAGGTGCTCTCAGTGGCCACAGAAAGCTTATGACCTCTAGTTTATGCATATAAAATTTCATAAGCATTGGACACCGTTTGGCCATCAAGTGACACGAAAATCAAATCTGCCAGTATGAACAGTGCACATACCAGAAACCATGGAAAATCCCAACTTTGAAAATTCATCAAATATTCTCTAGGTCTCCAAAAATTATGATCTTTAGCTTCCCAAAAAGCTCTTAATGAGACCTAATTGTATGCCAAATTTCAGGGCAAGACTAACTCATTTGGCCAAAAAGTGACATAGGGTTCCAATTTGGTCAATTTTGGCTCCATATTGGGTACCAAAATTGCCAAATGGATTTCTCTTGGTTTTGACACCTTTTGGGCAAGTTTAAAAGCTTATTTGAGACTTGTGTGAGCTGCCCAAATGGTCCCAAACCTCATACATCTCATTTTGGCCATTCAACCCACACTTATGCATATTTCCAATAAACTTCCATATTGCATACTTTGGCATTACATACTCAAAATAGGTTCTAGAGGTCACACATCATATCCATACATTTAAACATCATATAATATCATAGTTACACATGTCTCAAGGGTCATACCCCATTTACAATACTCATATACATCATTGAACATCATTATGGTTCCATAAAGCAAAAACTAGACATATGAATGTCAATCTCCTTCCTCTAGTGTTGTTGGCTCCCATTAGCATATCCACTTGGTTCACCTAGCATATTAGATCATTGGAGAGGAGGGGATGAGATTCAAAGAATCCCAATAGCTCATCTCCCATTCAATCATACATAATATGTGCAAGGCAAGTTTGATAAATGCATGCATGAAGGAAATAGAAGCCATAGATATTTTAAAAGCAAACTTAGCATGTAAATCAATCATACAAGACATTCAAGAGCTTACTAAGTGTTTGGATTGGCCTCACACTTCTCCTCATGGATTTTGGACTTACCTCACCCATTCTTTGAGCACTTTGGGCTTAACCATACTCTTGGGAGCCCACTTTACTTTTGGGAGGCTTTTTACTTTGTCTCAACCAAGCTCAAGGGTTCTTGGCTCCTCCTCACCCAAGGGAAGAGTTCTTGGCCTCTCCACACTCAAGCAAACTCATACAAACATCATAGATTCATTTAAAACATAACATGGCATCAAGGATCATGACATGTAAAGGCATGCTAGCATACTTTTCAAAGCTTGAAAATACACATACAAGCATTCTAAAACAAGCTAAACACACATCCATGCATGAGAGAAGGTGGAGAGAGCTACCTTGTATACAAATACACACTTTTTCCTTAGCTTTCAAGCCTCCTCTTTTAGCCACACACCCATAAGTTGGTGGAGATAGTTTCACTTGGCCTAGACACAAATTATGGGAGCCAATTAAGTTCATGAAACAATTTCTAGGACTATGCAACTTGCTTAAACCCTAGATTACTCTACAACCTCCATTATGGTCTATATTGGCACCTAATGAAGCAACACCCCTCAAATGAATTCTAGGTCTCATTCTTTACTCTCAAATATGATTCTTGACTCCTTTTAAGCCTCTTGGAGTCATCACATCATTAAAACAAAGGGCCTAACATCATGTTGCTTCCTTAGGTCACAATATGGAACCTAAAGCACCAACTCATTCTCTAAGCCTCCTAAATTTTTCCCAAGGTTTCCCCTCACATTTATTCATCATGTATGACTCAAAAATGGGCTTGAAAAAATTTAAAACTCTCCCTAACTATGCCATCCCTACTTAGCCGAAAGTTAGAGCATAAATGGGATTTCATGGCTTCTTGATTTTTCCTTGATGGGGGAACCATTTAGGGAGGTTGTTAAGAGTTGTAAGAGGTCAAGGAAACACTTAAATAGCCAAGGGAACTCATGGATTAAATCAGTTTTTACAATCCCTTTAAGTGCTCTACACTTTTCTAACTTGATTTTCATTAGCCTTTCTTCCAATTTCCTTGCATCTACTAACTCCTCATGGTCTAAAACCCACAATTCCTTCTTATTTTTGGACAAAAAGCCTCCCCCCAAGATGGTTCTGTTTTGGCAGAACTCCACACACAAAGGGCAAGAAAAAGGAAACAACCAAGATAGAAAAATCACCTTGATTCTAAGCTTTTCTCAAGAGTTCTCTTCCTTGCTTCAACCCTCTCCTTGAATTTCGAAATTTCCCCCTCAGTTCTGGGCTCAAAACAGAACCAAACATCTCACTAAATCCATAGGAAGAGAGGAGGAAAGGAGGGGAAGAAGTTTAACAAGGCAAGGAGTAGGAAAAAGTGGCTAAAACTTACACTTTTCAAAGCTTCCTCTTCCTTCCTTGGCCTCCCCTCTTGTGCGCCACTCTCAGCCCTTCTTACTTCTGTTTTAACGTGTGAGAGAGTGGGGGAGGAGATCTGAGCAAAGGAGGGGCGTTTTTATAAGCTAGGGATTCATTTAAGCAACTTTTAAAAGTTACAATTTAGTCCCTCTTCATAGTTTTGTTTGTTTGAGCTCGTTTTAACTCCTTTTTGAAATCCATTTTTTCCATCATATTCCTTAGGCTCTTAATCATAATAATTGCCTTTGGAATCACTCAAAAAGGATCTAAAACCATTCCGAACTATTCGGTCAAAGTTTTGGTCAACCGACAGCCGAAATCGCTCACCGGAGGGGTTTCAACTGTTCTAGGGGTTCTTATAGTATTTAGGGCCTCTGAGAACCCTAGAAAGCTCAAATTTTTCATTTAAGAAGCCCTCCTATGAGTTTTCCAAATTTTTCAAAAATTACAAAAATGCCCCTACTTCCTTCGGTAAATTTTCTGAACTCTTTTGGCTCTAGTTTTTGGGCATCTTAAACTCAAATCCTCATTTTCTAATATTTAAAATTTTATTATAATTTTAGTTGGCCCCAATTCCTTCTATTTCAAGGACTTCCTTTTATATTTGGCTCATTTTTGCCGTTTAAGGAGAAACCGAACATTGCGTTCCTCACATTTACGAAGGGACCGGATGTTACAAGTCCTAAGGAGTCAAATTTCTAGCCAAACTAAGAATGAATCTTAGGAAAATGAAGGAGAAGAATAAGAATATGCAAAGGAAACAATCAAATAACTATTAGACTTTAAGACAACAAAGTTAGGGTTTCTAGGGTTCCACCCAAATTATTTTTTGATGTAAGAGTCCCTAGGCTAAAATGGATGTTTGGATAAGCTCTAGAGATCCCTAAGAAGCTTCCCACATGCATCTTCCATCAAAAAAATAAAGCAAACTCATTTAGTGCTCCCACGGCCTAGAGAGGATGAGGCACCAAGGGGTAGTGTTAATTCATTCCAAGCTTGATTTTGAGTCATATATGATAGAATAGGATGAGAGAAAGCCTAGGAAAAATTTTAGAAGTTATGGATAGTGAGATGGTATCATAGGTTCTATGTTATGGCTTAAAGAAGTAACACCTAGTTAGGCTCCTTGAAATGAAAGTATGATGGCTCCAAGAGACTTTAATGGAGTCAAGAACCTTAGATGGATGGAAAGAATGGAGCCAAGATCATGTTTTCCTAAGATTGCTTCATTAAGTGCATTATGAAACCATAATTGAGCCATAAAAACCACCTAACTTTTGAAATAAATATGTAACTTTAAAATTTGTTTCAAGAGTATAATTGGTTTCCATATTATGTGTCTAGGCCAAAGGAATCAAGTTCCACCTTCTTGTGAGTGTGTGGCTGTAATATCTAGTTTTATGAAAATAAAAGAAAACGCGAGAAACGTAACGTATAGTTTCTCTGTAAATATATGAAATTTACTATATACAAAAGGAAGTCCCCCAAAATAATTTAGTTAAGGTCACAAAAAATTTAAGTAGCATTTAAGACTCCTAAAAATGAGAATCCTAAGCTTAGAAGGAAAGAAAAAAGGGAGCTAAAATGAGAAAATAAATTTAAACGAAAGGTTGACAAAACATAATAGTATTTTTGAAAATTTGAGCAAATTTTAGAATTTTCATAGGAAGACTTTTTAAATAAAGGTTTTGAGTTCTCTGGGGTTCTCAGAGGCCCTAAAAACCATGGAAAGCCCCGGGACAGTTAAAACCCCTTCGGTGGACATTTTCTAATATCAGTTGACTTGAACATTGACAGATTTATTCGAGAAGGTTTTAACTCGAATTTAAGTGATTCCAAAGATATTTTATTAAATTGAGGACCTAAATTTCATGATAGAAAAGACGATTCTAAAAAAGGAGCTAAACAAACTAAAAACGAAAACACCAAGGTGAAAGGGTAAAATTGAAATTTTTAAAAAGTGTTTCTTAAACCTACATATATATATATATATATATATATATATATATGAGGTGCCCCATCTCCTCCTTCATTTAGCCACATTTGGTTCTGCCCTAAATCAGAGAAAGAACCCTAAAGGTGAGGCGCACCAGAAAGAGGAGAAAAATAAGGAAGAGGTATAGATTTTCTTGGCTTTCTTCATGCTTTTTCTTTAGCAAACCTCTTCTTCTCCATTTCCCCTTCTTTCCTATGATTTTATTAAATTTTTTGGATCTATTTTGAAGGAAGAACAGGAGGAAAATTCGAATTTGAAGAGAAGAGGCCAAGGAAAGGAAGAAACAAGCAAGAAGTCAAGGAAAAATAAGGTAAAATCTCCATCCCATAGTAGCTACTTCTTCTACCATTTCTTCCTTGGTTCGTCCAACATATAGAGGTCTAAGAAGTCATAGATTTTGGGCAGAACCAAGGGTGAATCCTAGGAAATTAGGTGTGGAGAATGAGAATATGCAAAGAAAATTAACAAAGAATCATTAGTTTTCAAGATAGTAAAGTTAGGGCTTCAAGTGCTCCACCAAAAATCTGATTTGATGTAATTGTTTTTAGACTTAAATGAGTGTTAGGATGAGCTCTTGAAATCTCTAGAAGGCTCCTCATATGCATCTTCGATCAAGAAAATGAAGTAAACCCACTTGGCACTCATATGGAGCATGGTTTTGGCCTAGGCTAAAAAGAGTACCAAAGGGTAGTTTTAATTTGTTCCAAACTTATTTTTGAGTCATATATGATGGAAGAAGATGAGAGGAAGCCTTAGAAAAATTTTAGAAGCCATAGATAGTGAGATAGTATCATAGATTTCATATTATTGCTTAAAGAAGCAACACCTAGCTAGACTCCTTAATTTGATTATGTGATAACTCCAAGAGGTTTAAATGGAGTCAAGAATCATAAATGAATGGAGAGAATGGAGCCAACATGATGTTTACATAAGGTTGCTTCATTAAGTACATTATGGAACCATAAAAGAGCCATATAGGTTACCTAGCTTTTCTAGTAAATATATGGCTTTGGAATTTTATTCAAGAGTGTAATTGGCTTTTATATGACGTGTCTAGGCCATGAGAAATAAGCCTCACATCAGTGTGAGTGTGTCACCGAGAGAGGGAGCATAATTCCAAGAGAAAAAGTGTACTTGTGTGGCAAAGGTAGCTTTCTCCACTTTCTCTCATGCATGAATGTGTGCTTATCACATGGCTTTGTTTCATGGTACCATGATGTTGTATTATGTTTTCAAATGGTGCTTAGTATGTTTGATTGGGTTTGTTTGAGTGTGGTGAAGCTAAGAATCCTCTAGCCATGGTGAGGATGAACCAAAAACTCTTAAAATTGGTTAAGACAAAGTAAAGAGATGTAACACCATGCATTTCTAGCCTTGTCTCATATCACCTCTAAGTCTCATACTATGAATTACACTAGAAAGTGGGAAAATAGCATAAAAATATTACATTTCTTTGCGTTGTGCTATACATAAATTTTTTTCTCAGAGTCTCGTGGGTTATATGGACTCATACATTACAGTATCATATTTAATCACATGAATACAACTCATTTACATTATCAAAAGTGCCCTACACCTCAAGAAACTCGAAGGGAAGCTTAAAATATACATACATATTTTCGGCCAAATTTTTCTACTTTTCTATCACAATTTTAGAAAATCATAACTAATTCTACAAAAATTAAAATCATGCATTTTTGCTATTCTAGACATCTACACATGTCTACTTAATGCTAAAAATATGTCTAGACCATAACATCTAACACAGAGGAAGTTTAACATTAAAAAAGGTCCAGAGGTCAGGCTATCTACTGGTGCTATCGTAGAATTTTACAGCAAACTTCAAAAATGTCCAATTAATTCTACAAAAATCCAATCAATACAAATGATACCAATATGAAAATTTGTGGATGTGAGCTAGAGGAAAAAAATAACTCTAGACTAGGTCAGACATGCCAGACCTCAAAATCTAAACAAATAATAATAGAGGTTGGCTGGAATTCCTGATACTGGATAAAATCTTTAAAAATTCATATCTCTGTTTCTAGACATCCAAATGAGATTGGCACAAGTCACTATAAACATCTAGTTTTTTTTGTATAAAATTTTGTGGTAATTGGAGGTCATTTGAGCCCTGTGTGATAGATTTTATTTTTGGACCAGTATAAATAGTGACATGACCAAAATCAAAAAATTTTTCACCTCTGAAAATTCATCAAATATTCTCTAGACCTCCAAAAGTTCAATTCTTTAGCTTCTTAAGAAGCTCTTAACAAGTTCTAATTGCATGCCAAATCTCAAATCAAGAAGATCTCATTTGGCCAAAAAGTGATAAAGGGTTCTATTATGGCAAATTTTAGCTTTATATAAGGTACCAAAATGTCCAATTAGTTTTTTTTTTTAGTTTTGGCACCTTTTGGGCAAGTCTAAAAGCATAAATAGAACTTGTGTGAGCTTCCTAAATAGTTTCAAACCTCATGCATCACATTTTGGTCATTTCATCCACACATATGCACACTTGCATCAACTTCTCAAGAAACATAACTTGGCATTACATACTCATTTTGCATTTTAGTATTCACATAACATATCCTCTCATTTATGCATCACATATTAATATAATTATACATGCTCAAGAGGTCATAGGCCATCTACAATAATGAGTTACATTATTTGACATCAATATGGCCTTAAAGAAGCCAATTTTATGCATTTCAATGTCATGCTCTCATCTCTCAAGTGATTGGCTCTCATCTCCTTGCTATCTTAATCCACCTAGCATGTTAGGACATTGGAAAGGAGGGGATGAGATTCAAAAAATTGCAATAGCTCATCTCTCATTCAATCATACATAATGGATGCAAACAAGTCTTATAAATGCATGCTTGGCATGTGGATATGTGCAATCATTCGAGGAGCATTCTTAGCATTTGAAAAAGTCACACATAACATACAGGCTTGCCAAGCAAGTGGATAGGTTTCACCTAATTTACTTGTCTCACCCATTCTTTAAGAAATTCTTGGACTCAACCATGCTTTTGGGAGCCCACTTTGCTTTTGGGAGACTCTTTACTTTATCTCAACTAATCTTAAAGGTTCTTGGCTCATTCTCACCATAGCTAAGGGTTCTTAGCCTCATTACACTCATGCAAACCCAAGCACACATCATAACATCATTTAAAAACATATATGTCATCATGAAACCATGGCATATAAAATCATGCTAGCATACTTTTCATAGCTTGAAAATACACATACACACATTCTAAGACAAGCTAAGTACACATCCGTGCATAAGAGAAGGTAGAGAGAGCTACCTTATACACAATTACACACTTTTTCCTTTAAATCCAAGATTCCCTTTTTAGCCACACACAAAAGAAAGTGTGGGGAAGGTTTCTCTTGGCCTAAACACAATTTATGGAAGCCAATTAGGTTCATGGAATTAATTCTAAGGCCATACACTTGCTTGAACTCTAGCATGATCTATAAACCTCATTATGGTTCCATAATTACACCTAATGAGGCAACACCCTTCAAATAAATTCTAGGCTCTATTTTTTCCTTTCAAATATAATTCTTGACTCCTTTTAAGCCTCTTGGAGTCATCATATAATTAAAACCAAGAGCCAAACTACATGTTGCTTCTTTAGGTCATAATATGAAATATAAAGCACCAAATCACTTTCTATGGGTTCTAAATTCTTCCCAAGGCCTTCTTTCATTTTCATTCATCATATATGACTCAAAAATGGGTTTAAAAAAATTTGAAACTCTCCCTAGCTATGCCATCTCCCTTAGGCCGAGACAATGGAGGTTTTTGGCTCTCCATAGACCTTGCTTTATTTTTTACATGGAAGATCCATATGAGGAGATGCCTAGGGATCTTAGGGACTTATTTAAACATTTATGTAGGCCTAAGAATAATCATATCAAATTAGATTTTACAAGGTACATTTGAAACCCTAGATTTTACACCTTAAAATTCTATGGCCTTTTCTTGAATTTCTTTGCATATTCTTACTCTCCTCTCTTAAATTCATGGAATTCACCCTTGGTTCCCCTTAAAATTCTATTCCTCTAGCATCTACACTCATGGGGCGAAATATGGAGAAGAAGGGGGGAAGAGTAGCTACCATGGGATGTAAGATTTACCTTATTTCTTACTTTTTTTTACTTGAATCTTCTGTTCTTTGAGCTCCTCTATTCAAATCCAAAATTTTCCCTCAATTTCTCCTTTAAAACATATCCATATACTTCATTATAATCATAAGAAATGAAGGAGAATGAAGGAGAAGAGGTTTGGAAGAGAAAGAGTATGAAAAACTACTAAATTTCTATACCTTAAGTCTTTGATTTCTCCTTATCTTTGCCTCCTTCTTGTGCGCCACTCTCCCTAGGGTTTTCCTTTGGTTTTGGGCAGAACTTGGTCATGCAACATGAAGGGAGAAGAAGGGCGCATCATATATATAGGTGTGAGGAAATTACACTTTTAAAAAATTTTCATTTTACCCTTCGTTCTTAGCATTTTTGTTTCTCCTTCGTTTTAGCTCCTTTTTTAGAACCGTCTTTTCCATTATGAAATTTAGGTTTCCAATTTAGTAAAATACCTTTCTAATTACTCAAATTGGAGTTAAAACATTTTTGAATAAATCTGTCAAATTTCAGGCACACCGACATGAGAAAACATCTACCGGAGGGGCTTTAGCTATCCCGGGCCTTCCCGTGATTTTTAGGGCCTCTGAGAACCCTGAGGAACTTAAAAACTTTCATTTAAAAAGTCCTCTTGTATGGATTCCAAAATTTACTCAAAATTATGAAAATGCTATTACGTTTTGTAAGTTTTTCGTAAGAAATTTTTTCTTCATTCTAGCTCTGTTTTTCTTTTCATATGAGCATAGGATTCTCATTTTTAGGAGTCTACAATACTTCCTAAATTTTTTAGGACCTTAACTATCTCATTTTGGGGGACTTCCTTTTGTATCCAATGAATTTCATTTGTTTACGAAGAAACCAGACATTACGTTTCTCATGTTTTCTCTGATTTTCAAAGAACAGGATGTTATAAGAGTCACCCAAGAGTGAGGTTAAGTTAAATCCTCTTAGAGAAAATGGATGAGGCAAGTCCAAAATCCATAAGAGAATGAGTGAGGCTAATCCATTTACTTGGCAAGCCTATGTATGCTTTATATGACTTGTTCAAATACCAAAAATGCTTCTTGAAGAATCATATATATCATTATGCTCATGCATGGATTTTTAAGACTTATATTACATTCTTTATGTGTGATTGAAAGGGAGATGAGCTATTGGGATTCTTTGAATCTCATTCCCTCCTCTCCAATGTCTTAACATGCTAGGTGGATCAAATGAGCAAGGTAATGGGAGCCACCAAGTTGGGAGATGAGAGATTAACATCAAAGTACCTAGTTTTGTCTCTTTTGTAGCCATACTAATGACATATGATGTAATCCTATGATGGAATTATTATGTAATCATTTTAGTGTAAGTACTCATATATATGATGTATGAATAAGAATTATGTCATATGCATAATATAACATGATTTGGGTATGGAATAACAAGATTAGACATATGCATTCTTATGTATATCATGGGGTGGATGAGTGAATTTGAGAATCTAGGTTTGTACACCTTTGAGACAAGTTTAGAATGTCATTTTGTTGCATTCCCACGTGCTTAAGTGGTCATGGTTGCCTTGGAGCTTAAAAGGGGCCATTTGGACTTTTTGTAAGACTTAAAAATGAGCATTTCACAACCCAATGCCAAGATCTGACCAAATGAATGAATTTGACCATAAAATTTGGCACACATCTAGATCTTATCTAGAGATTTTTAGGAATCTAAAGACCATATTATTTGGTTCTCTGTGGAATTATTTATGAATTTCCAAAATTGACATTTTTTTGTTGAGCTGATGCATACAACTGTTCATACGATCAGAAACTTAGGTTGTGTCATTCATGGGTCAAATGATGTCTAATGCTTATAAAATTTTATAGAAATAAACTAGACATAGCCACCAAGATCACTCCAATTGGACCTCTGTGCAGAGAGATATGAATTTTTGAAGTTGGAGGAGAGTACTAGTAACCACAGTCAACCTCTGGTACTGTTCTATCAATTTCTGATGGTTAGCACCTTTGTTGTGGTTTGGATTTATTTTTAGCATAAAGTCAACATCTGTAGCTTTCCAAAATAGTATAGTGTGCCTAATTTCAATTTTTCTAAAATCAGTTATGATTTTTCAAAGTTCAAGCATAGAATATAGAAATCCTACCTAAGGCTGCACACTATGTTTTTGAGTATAGTTACATGAGTTCTAGGTCATTTCTTGAGTTTGTTATAAGTTGTATTTTTGTATTTAAATGTGAGAATGAAATGGATGAGTCCATATGCCCCATGAAACACCGAATGAAAAATTTACCCGTGACATAATACAATTTAATTATATTTTTCGATGACTTTTTCTTGAGGAGTTCACGTGCTTCATGGAAATAAGCCTACATATAATATGAGATGAGTCATAAAATCATAATGTTATATTTATTGGTATCAAAACAAAGTTTTAGGCTTTCTAAGGTTGGATTAGGCTTGAGGATATGGCAACAAGGCTATGTAAAGGCTTGTATAGTATGTAAAGCCTTGTATGAGACATCTTGGGTGTGTGAAAGTAGTTCATGGCTATGTTCATAATAAGTAAGTTGTAGAATGGTCTTGGAGTAGATAGTGAACATCAAAAAAGGTTGGCCTCTAGAATAGCTTGAGCAGAGCTAAGTGATCTAATGATTAGAGCTTTATGAAATATGATAGCTCATTGGGATCAATAGCAAGCCCTAGGTATAAATAATGAGAAATGATCTTGTTGATATGAAGAGGCTTGCTAGAGAGAGTATGTGAGGCCTAATTCTCCTGGTGGTCATCCTTAGACCATTTTGAGATTTCTTGCTTAATGCAAAGATAAGTAGTGATGCAGCGTAGTATAAGATGAGATCGCAGCTACACAGAACTAGTTTAAAGGGGAAATGAGAAAAAGAGTCACCCCTAACCACAGCACCCAAATGTCTAGGAGAATTTCAGAACCTGAAAGGTCATTTCCTCAAGCTAGAAGTTGAGTTATAAGCTACACTCCATAAAGCTTTGACAGCCCAGAAGTGATAGCTAGTTATGTATAAATAAAGCAAGAGGGAAAACTCTCTGGCTTTGAGGATAGGTTGCATACAGAGTCAATGAAGCTCGGGTTTTGTAGCTAAAGATGAAGTTTCCAATTATTTCATGAAGCAGTGAAGCAATCTAGAGAATTCTTTGTCACAGCCAATTAAGAAGTTAGTCGTGGTCAATACTTGAATAGGAAATTGGGGTAGACTCGAGGCTAATTAGTCATGGCAAATAATGTGTTAGCCACGGTGAATTGCAGTATGAAAGGCCTTGTTGGTCATATTCAGGCCAATCTGAGAAATGAGCTGCTATGGGGTCAATAGACACACAAAGAGTAGGACCCCTAGTAGAAGTAAAAAAAAAGAGAGTAGTAAATAGTCACGAAAGATCAGTAAGTAACATGTGATCAGTAGGCCTAGCAGTTGAGACTGAGAAAGAACTTAATGTTAGAGAGTGTTAGACGCAGGAATAATAAGGTTGTTAAAACCCGCTTGTAAGGCGTTAATTCTAACCTAGGGTGTTGCCCTATAAAACATTGAATGATGGGCTAATATGATGAGTTTAAGACCATGTAGATATTGTCAGGAAAATCTTATTGATAGGGTCTTGAATTTTGCATTACAATATATGAGATCTTGTTGACGAGATCTTGGACCCTGTTGATGGGATGTTAATGTGGCCTTGAAATTAATATAAGGTAAGGCTACTAGTAGTGAGGAATATAGTGAGCACCCTAGAAAGATGTGTACCTCATAGGTAACACCTAAAGATGAATATGGGGAACCAAGTGACAAAGATTTAGAAGTGAATAGGAATAGTTAAAAAGTACTAAGTTTATCGTAAGCCTATATAAGTTAATGGGGCTTATTGTAAGCTATCGGTCTGATGAGACAGATAGCCCAAGCTAAGTGTAAGCTAAAGCCTAAAGGAGGTGACTAGTAGCATTGTTTAGGTGAGATGTGTAGAATAAATTAATTTGACTAAAAGCTTAGTGAAAGCTCTCTCTGGATCGAGAAAGTGAAGATCAGACATCTTGAGTCAGGGATGCCACTCAATAGTGGTTAGCAAATTTCCCTAAACAAACCCTCCTGAATTGTAGAGTACAGTAATAAAGGAAGCAAGAAAAAGCAGAGAAACTAGCCACAGAAGAGATACCCTCGCTTTAGTAATGACTAAATGAATAGATTAATCATAGAAAAGTAAACAGATAAGGGTCCAATAGTTGGTCAGACAAGCTTTCTAATATGAGAATAATATAGGGTTAAGGCACATAAGCAATTAGAACACCTAGTAAATCATAAGTTTTTAGGAAGATAGAATCCAGACATTGATGCCATATGTCCTGGATTAGGTTAGTAGAACCCTAAAATTAGTATACTATGCTCTTGGGGATGAGACTAAAGAGGTTGAACAAAGAGAAAGCCTAGCTTTGATCCGAAAATAGAAATGAGTTGAAACAAACAGTTAGAGCCTTAGTACCCTCAGGGAAGCTCGAGGGAGCCAGAGACTGTCTAAGAAGGCAAACCTTTGCATTATACAGAGAAAGAGTATAAGCCAAGAGCACTATAGAATGTGATTCCTACGATTACATGAAAATTTTCTTACAAAGGGATGGTTTAGTTAAGAGAAAAGCAAGAGTATGAGAGAAAGTAGACCTCCTTAATATTATAGAGAGTGAATAAGTGAAGGAACCTAGGACAAATGCAAGTGCTCTTGAGCGTAAAGAAATAAGAATTAGCAAGAGGGATAATCAGTAGTAGAACATCCTTTTACCTAAGTAAAATGATAGTAAAGGTAAAAAGAGAGAGATAATATATGACAGTGTTTAAGCTGAGGACATAATAGATTGAGAATAAATATTGAGTTAATGTGCTTGAGTACTTGTGAATACCGTATTTTGTCCAGACCAATTATAAATAATAAAATTAACAAGATCAAATTAGTAAAAGTACAAACAAAAAAAAGAGAACAAAAAAAAAGAAGAAAATAGAAAATTAGGAGAAAGTGAAAAATGATGAAAATTAAATTAAAAGCTTTAGGAGGTAATAAAAATTTTTGGAAAGAAAGAAGAGAAAACATAAAAATCAAACGAAAAAATAACAAAAAATAAAAATTCGAGAAATAAAAAAAAAGAGAGAGTAAGAAAAAAAAAAGAAAAAGAAAAAACCTATAACAATTAAAAGGGAGAAGAAAAGAAAGAAAAAAATTAGATTTTAATTAAAAGCTTTGGAAAAAAAAGAAAAAAAAAACGAAGGTATATGCCCAAGTTCTGAAGCCCAAGTCAGTTCTGCCTCTTTTGCATTAGGCCATCGGGCCATGAGCCAATATCCAACCGGTTTTACCCATACCCGTTTCTTTCATCTGCTTTCCTCTTGGTCCACATTCGGCGAAGGCAGAAAACGGTCACTCACACACACAGACCTGGCATGGTAGAGGAACATGAAAATAGAAATAATGGGGCAGCGTACCAGAGGGTTGATCAGAAGAGGAGCAGAAGGCCAACGGGAGGCTCAAGGAGTTGACCTCCTCCTCACATCCCTTTCGTGACCAGAAGCCGAAGGAAAGGAAGATGAAAATGGAAGGGGAAGTCAGAAGCAGGGATCGAGGGATGAGGAGTGAGTGTCAATTAGAAAGAAAGCCTGCTGTGAATCGAAAAGAAAAGGAGCGGATTGAAAAATCTGGAGGGAGGAGAAAGAAGATTTCGGATTAAAGGAGAACAGAAGGAGAGCGATTTGGGGGGGTGCGTCTCTTCTGAATTGGTTTCGGGTTAGAGAAGCCGGGAGAGATTCAGCGAGACTGAGAGGAAGAGCTTTACTCTGAGAGGCTTTTCGGAGAGATTCAATGGGAAAATACAGGGACAAGAGAGCGAGAGAGGATACGGGGAAGAAAATTGGAGAGAACAAAGAGAAGAAATTGGAGACGGGAGACACAAAAAAAAAACCTTTTGAGTGGATTTCGGGCTGCAGAGTCTGAGAGACGGGGGGTCACGCGAGATAGAGAGACAGAGGGGGAAAGTGGTCGAGGTTTGGAAAGGCGAACAATGAAGGCAGCAGAGGGAGCAGTGAAGGTTTCTGCGATTGAAAGAAGGGTCCATCCTCTTGCCGTCGCCCCCAGGTAAGCTATTCGAAATCCTCACTAACTTCTGATGAATCCTAACTGGAGTTGCTGGTGATCTGAAATCGAAATGGGTAAATTGGAGATTGAGACGTGGTGATTTATTGTACATTCGGTGTATGCATGTTAGGCGCTCGACAAAATGCCTGAGAGAAAACTTGAAGTTAAGCTTTTATATTTGATGATTGTAAACTGTAGCTGGGTCTGTTTAAGCTTTTCCCTGGTGATTTCGTGCTGAATGTTGGTCTATGTATGATGAATGGTGGTATGTTCTGTACATGAGGGGATGGTTTAATCTGTGATGTAATTTTATTTTTGATTTCATCTTTGTTGAATGATGAGCGAAGAACGAAACCTATCCCTGACCATACCCTTGCTGCATGAGTAGACCTTGGCTCAGGGGTTTGTTTCTGTTTGAAGCTCGCGATTACCCCTAATCTGAGTAGGCCATGCTTTGCAAAAATACCAAGAGGTCAAGAAGTAAAAAAAAAAGGTCGGAAGGAAACTCAATCAAGAAATAAAATCAAAAATTATTTCTGGGAAGTCATAAAGAGAATAACAAAAAACAACCTTTTTTCAGAAAAAAATCTTATTCTAGGATTGAAAATAAAAAAAAAAGGGTGGGTAAGCAAACGTAAACTAGTCCCTCTAGATCCCTTTAATGGGTAATTTGCAAACAGTATCCAAAATGACACAGAGGTATTACCTATACGCTTAAGCATACGTAGCACAAATATTTGGACGTTGACATTGCTATTGTTGTCGTTTTTGGGTTTCATTTTACTTCATTTTTTTTTTGAATTGTCGTGTAGGATTTTTTGTCCCCTCAGACACCCATGAATCAATTTAAGGGTATGTGTGGCAATAAGCCTCCTTAACCCAAGTAGAGAGTTTTTTGGAATAAAGATATAAAAAAAAAAGGGGTAAAAGATATTAAGGAGTCTTTCTTTTTTTTTTTTTTAACCCAAACCCTTGTTTCAAACACTAAAAGTGATACAAAAGAAAGGGAGGAGAAGAAAGGAAAGAAAAACTTGTTTTTAGTTAAATTAAAATAAAAGTAATATATATATATATATATATAATAACTAAAAGATTCAAGAACTGAAAAGAAAAAATTAAAAGTACAAAAAAATCAAAAATCAAAAAATTAAAAAAATTAATTAAAAAAAAAGAAAGAAAATTTGTTCCTATTTCAATTAAAAGAAAAGTAAAACAAGTATATGAACACAAAAATTAAGGAAATCAAAAGTAAGGGAAAAAAAACAAAGTAATAAAAAAGGACTGAGAACATTAAAAAAAAAAGGGGAAAGAAAAGCCTTTCAATTAAAAAAATTAATTAATTAACAAAGGAACATATCTAAAAAAAAATCAAATCAATAATCAAGATTAATAAAAAAAAGAAAGTTAAAAGAAAAAAAAACTAAGACAACTAATTCAAAATCAATCAAAGGCAACAAACAGGGAGATAAAAAGGGGATAAAAATCAAAAGCAATCAACCAAAAAAATAATAATAATTAAAACAAAAATATATAACAAAAAAAAAATCAAAAAAATCAAAAAAATCGAAATTAGCAAAAAAATATTAAGACAAAAAAAAAAAAAAAAAGAAGAATCACTAGCAAAAATTTAAAAAGGAAAAAGCTAAAAAGTGAGGGAAGAGTAAAGAAATAAAATTTACGTTATCTTTAGCAAATTAAAATACATAAATTAATTCTAAATCACGTTTTATTGCTAAAGATAAAAGTAATTTTCTTTCCTTTCTCTTTTCATACAACAAAAATATAGAATAATAATAATAAATAAAAATTTGAAAAAAAAACAATAAAACAAAAAAATAAAAACAATGAAGCAAAAATGAATGAAAAGTAAAAATCAGAAATGTAAGAAAAATTAAATTAAATTTTCTTTTAACAAATTAAAATACATCGACCAATTTCAAAACTCGTTTTATTCGTTAACGGAAAAAGTGATTTATTTTTTTCTTCATCTTTTCGAAAAAAACAATACCCAAATAAAAAATTAAATAAAGAAATTAATTAAATTAAAAATTAGAAAAACAAAGAACAAAAACAAAACAAAACATAAAACAAAAAAAACAACTAACAAATAAAATTTGCCGATCAAACTATGTGGACTTTGGTCTCTCTTAGAAGGTACGTAGGCCCTAGGCTTTTATCCTAGGTCAAATCCGCCTTTGTAAATAATGTTTTCTGTTCAATTTTCATTTCCTTAATTTCTTTTCTTTCTTTCTTTCCTAATTTTGTTTCTTAGATTTCTTTCTTCTTTTTCTTTTCCAACTTTATTTCCCTTATTTTTATTCCTTATCTTGCATGTGATTTGTTAGGAGAATTAAAATAGACTAAAGGCCATACTAATTTTGTACAACTAACTTAGGGTAACCGTTCTTAGCAACGGGTGTTGTGGGATGCCTAACACCTTCCCCACTCACAATCGACTCCCGAACTCATTTTCTGATTCTTAGACCATTTTTTCTTATCTCCCAAATAAAAGGCTTTTCCAAAGTTTTGCCTTTTCAAAAACTAAAATTTTGGTGGCGACTCTACTACTTGTCTTAATTTCAATTTTAGTTTTCATTTTTTTCAGAAATTGAATTGAAATTTCTTCTTTTAAAATTTCTCTTTTCAAAAGCGCCGCGCGGTTGCATTCTCGGGTGTGACAGTACTTAAGAAAGCACACTTATCCTTAGCATAGATAGCCTTTTAGCATGATAGTGCCTGAAATAAAAGTAGTCGGGCAATGTAAAGTGATCTTAGGATGAAGTAGAGGAAAAGTCCTATTTTCCCAGAGTATCTTATGAGAATAAGGCAGATAAATAAAAGTAAAAGAGGAATACTTTAGATTATTGGGAAACTTGTAATATATAGGCGATAGTGGCTTTGAACTCAGTCATAAGGTGCCTACGTATTAGTGTTTGATGTTATGGTTTGCTTGTAACAATAGTTACATGATATTGGGTCTGGCTAACCTAGTAATAATTTGACTTGAGTGTGTAGCAAACGATAACATCAATCATCAAAGTATCCCAATAATCGAAGGGTATTCTAGTTAATTAAATGAAAAGATGAGTCAGAAAATAGAGGTGAAGGGATTCCAGGAATATTAGAATCGTAAGAAAAGCATGCAGAAAAGGAATTCCCAGTAAAGAAAAGAACGTACTAATAGTAAAGAATGTTCAGATTCAGATAGCACGAGTTTAGTATGTATAATCTGAGTCCCTTATAATATAATTAAACAAAATGAAAAGGGACTAGTGTATAGTCTCTCTCTTGCTAGAGATGTTAGGCACACTCAATGTGTAAAACCATAACTCAAGTATAAGGGTGGCAATCTTCTTTCTTCAATGTGGTTGGCTCCCATTGCCATGTCCACTTGGTCCATCTAGCATATTAGGACATTTAAGAGGAGGGAGTGAGATTCAAGAATCTCAATAGCTCATCTCCCATTCCATCACACATAATATGTGCAAGCAAGTTTCACAAATACATGTATGGAGAAAGTAGAAATCATAGGCATTTTAAAAGCAACCTTAGCATGTGAATCAATCATACAAGACATTCAAGAGCTCACTAAGTGTTTGGATTGGCCTCACACTTCTCCTCATGGATTTTAGACTTGCCTCACCCATTGAAATCATGCCCGTTTCCATCGTTTAACAAAAACTAGACATTACATAATGTGTGAGACACCCTGGTGCTAAGGCACTCAAAAGCATAATGCGGGCATAGTAAAAAATTGTGAGATATGAAAGGAAAGGTAGAACAAGTATGAATGAAGAAAGATAAATCGGTAAAAGTAAGGAAAGAAGCCCAAGTAAAAAGGGGTTGAAGTGGGAACTTAAGGATCCCATAAGGAGTAGTAAAGGAAAGTTAAAATTCTCTAGAGTAGTAGTATGATGGGATCATAGAGAATCAGATGATACAAAACCCACTTCACATGAAGAGCATGAGAGATATCTAAGTTAAGCCTTAGAGATTATGAGCGACAGTTATTAGACTTAGTGAGCATATTTTTTACTGTCAGATATAGTGATCTTAGGCTTTGACATCTCTCAGAGATAGATCGCAATAGATCCTTGCATAATATAGTAGGTCACAATAGATTATAGTAGGGCTCTGAGAGGTCATAGTAGACTTAAGGGCTGCAGCAGATCCCACAAAGTTACAGAAAGCCCTCAGCTACAGTATGATAGTTCTTTGGTAAGATGACAGCCTGAGATAATTTTTACAGAGCAATTAGTCTCAGAGACAAGTGTGAAATCGTTGAGAGAAGCATATAAAGCCAAGAAGAAAAGAAAGAAAGAAATAGTTAGCCAAAATATAAAGGAGTAAGAGGAAAGAGTACTCCAAAATTTGAGAATAAAATTTATTTAAAAGAGGAGAAATGTAACATCTGATTCTCTGAAAATGAAAGAAAACGCAAGAAACGTAACGTACGATTTCTCTTTAAAAGTACAAAATTTATCGAATACAAAAAGAAGTCCCCAGAAATGAATTAGTTAAGATCCAAAAAAATTTAAATAGCATTATAGACTCCTAAAAATGAGAATCTTAGACTTAGATAGAAAGAAAAATATAACTAAAATGAAGAAACAAATTTGAACGAAATGTTGACGAAACGTAATGGTATTTTTGTAATTTTGACTAAATTATAGAATTTTCACATGAGGGCTTTTTAAATAAAATTTTTGAGTTCTCCAGGGTTCTCAGAGGCCCTGAAAACCATGGGAAGCCTTGGGACAATTAAAAGCCCTCCGGTGGACGTTTTTCAATATCGATTGACCTGAATTTTGACGGATTCATTTGGGAAGGTTTTAGCTTTGATTTGAGTGATTTTAAAGGTATTTTATTAAATTAAGGATCTAAATTTCATGATAGAAAAGACAGTTCTCAAAAAGAAACTAAAACAAACTAGAAACAAAAATACTAAGACGAAGGGGCAAAATTGAAATTTTTGAAAAGTGTTTCTTAAATCTACCTATATATATATGAGGCACCCCATCTCCTCTTTCATTTAGCCACATTTGGTTCTGCCTTAAATTAGAGAAAGAACCCTAAGGGTGAGGCACACAAGTAGGAGGAGAAAGGGAGGAGAAAAACAAGGAAGAGGTATGGATTTTCTTGGCTTTTTTCATACTTTTTCTTTAGCAAACCTCTTCTTTTCCATTTCCCCTTCTTTCCTATGGTTTCATTGAAGTTTTTGAATCTATTTTGAGAGAAAAATAGGGGGGAAATTCGAATTTGAAGAGAGGAGGCCAAGGAAAGGAAGAAACAAGCAAGAAATCAAGGAAAAACAAGGTAAAATCTCTATCCTATGGTAGCTACTTCTTCTCCCATTTCTTCCTTAGTTTGTCCAACATATGGAGGTCTAAGAAGGAATAGATTTTGGGCAGAACCAAGGGTGAATCCTAGGAAATTAGCTGTGGAGAATGAGAATATGCAAAGAAAATTAACAAAGAACCATTAGTTTTCAAGATAGCAAAGTAAAGGCTTCAAGTGCTCCACCAAAAATCTGATTTGATGCAATTGTTCCTAGCTTAAATGAGTGTTAAGATGAGCTCTTGAGATCTCTAGAAGGCTCCTCGTATGTATCTTCTATCAAGAAAATGAAGCAAACCCACTTGGCACTCATATGGAGCATGGTTTTAGCCTAGGCTAGAAAGAGTACCAAGGGGTAGTTTTAATTTGTTCCAAACTTATTTTTGAGTCATATATGATGGAAGAGAATAAGAGGAAGCTTTGGAAAAATTTTAAAAGCCATGGATAGTGAGATAGTATCATAGATTTCATATTATGGCTTAAAGAAGCAACTCTTAGCTAGGCTCCTTGATTTGATTGTGTGATGACTCCAAGAGGTTTAAATGGAGTCAAGAATCATAAATAAATGGAGAGAATGAAGTCAAGATGATGTTTATGTAAGGTTACTTCATTAAGTGCATTATGGAACCATAAAAGAGTTATATAAATTATCTAGCTTTTCTAATGAATGTATGGCTTTAGAATTTGATTTAAAAGTATAATTGGCTTCCATATGATGTGTCTAGGCTAAGAGAAACAAGCCTCACATCATTGTGAGTGTGTCACCGAGAGAGGGAGCATAATTTTAAGAGAAAAAGTTTGTTTGTGTGGCAAAGGTAGCTCTCTTCATTTTCTCTCATGCATGAATGTGTGCTTACCTTTTCTTTGAATATGTGTATGTGTATTTAAGCCATAAAAAATTTTTTAGCACATGCTTTGTTCCATTGTATCATGATGTTGTATTATATTTTCAAATGGTGCTCAGTATGTTTGCTTGGATTTACTTGAGTGTGACGAAGTCAAGAACCCTTTAGCCATGGTGAGGATGGGCCAAGCACCTTAAAATTGGTTAAGACAAAGTAAAGAGTCTTCCAAGAGTGAGGTTAAGTCAAAACCTCTTAGAGAAAATGGATAAGGTAAGTCCAAAATCCATAAGAGAATGGGTGAGGCTAATCCACTTACTTAGCAAGCCTATATATGCTTTATATGACTTATTCAAATGTTAAGAATGCTTCTTAAATGATCATACATATCATTATGCTCATGTATGTATTTTTAAGACTTGTATTGCATTCTTTATTTGTGATTGAAAGGGAGATGAGCTATTGGGATTCTTTGAATCTCATTTCCTCCTCTCTAATGTCTTAACATGCTAGGTGGATCAAATGAGCAAGGTAATAGGAGCCACCAAGTTGGGAGATGAGAGATTGATATCAAAGTGCCTAGTGTTGTTTCTTTTATAGCCATACCAATGGCATATGATGTAATCCTATGATGGAATTATTATGTAATCATTTGAACATGTGTAAATACTCATATATATGATGTATGAATGAGAATTAATCCCATATGCATGATATAGCATGATTTGGGTATGGAATGGCAAGACTAGACATATGCATTCTTGTGTATATTGTAACACCATAAATTTCTAGCTTTGCCTCATGCTAATTTTAAGTCTTATGCCAAGCATTCAGAAGCAAGAAAAATGGCATTAAAATATTGAGTTTTCTTGCGTTACGTTATGCATAAATTTTTTTTTCAGAGTCCTGTGGTCCATATGGACTCATGTATCACATTTTCATATTTAATTACATAGATACAACTCCAATCCATCACCAAAAGTGGCCTAGAACTCGTCCAAGTGCAAGGAACACATAAAACATCATAATGTAGCCTCAGCCAGAAACTTCACCTTTCTGTCACAAACTTTGAAAAATTATAACGAATTCTAAAAAAATCAAAATCATGCATTCTTTATCATTCTGGTAAGCTACAGATATCTATTTTATGATAAAAATATATCCAGTCATGAAACATCAAGTAGAAGATGTTTGACATTTGGAAAGGTTCAAAGATCTGACTGGCTACAGGTACTAATTCAGATTTCTGCTATGAACTTTAAAAATGTTCAATTAATTCTAAAAAAATCCAATCCTCTAGCTAATGATATCAATATGAAAAGCTACGGATGTTAGTTAGAGGGAAAAAATAACTTTAGACTAGTTTAGAAACGTCCAAGTCTCGAAAACTAATCAAACAGTAATCTAGATTTGTTTAGATGCTTGATACTGGACAGAAATTTCAAAAATTTATATCTCCCTTTCTAGACATCTAAATGAGGTGTTTCTAATTGTCATAAGTCACTAGAAATGTCTAGTTTCTCTCTGTAAAATGTCATAGCAATTGGGCATCATTTACTGCATGAATGACAGAATTTAATTTCGGGCCAAAATGAACAGTGTACTGAACCAATTTCAGAAAATTTCTCAACTTTGAAAATTCATCAAATATTCCATAGGCCTCTAAAAATTATTTACTTTAGCTTCCAAAAAATCTCTCAATAAGTTCTAAATGCATGCCAAATCTCAAATCAAGAAGAGCTCATTTGGACAAAAAGTGGTATAGCTTTCCAATATAGTTAATTTTGCTCCATATGAGATACCAAATGTGTCTAAATGGTCTTCTTTGATGTTTGGCACCTCTTGGGCAAGTTTAAAAGCATGAATATAACTTGTATGAATTGCCTAAGTGGTTCTAAACCTTATGCATCTCAATTTGGCCATTCCACTTCCATTTATACATTAATGCACTAAGCCATCAAGAAGCCATACTTGCCATTTCTATTGATTTCATGCCACATATAATTTATACAAGAGTCATACATCATTTTACATTCATACATAAGCTTACATCTTGAAAATAATATATACAAAGCTACTTTGCCATTCATATGGCTATAGAGAAGAAAATTCATGTACTTTGATGTCATAATTTGATCTCCTAAGGTGTAGGCTCTCATTTCCTTGTCCACTTATTCCACCTAACATATTAGAATATTAGAGAGGAGGGAATGAGGTTCAAAGAATTCCAATAGCTCATCTCTTATTTCAACCATACATAAAGTATGCAAACCATGTCTTACAAATACATGCATGGGCATATTAAACAATATGAACATTCAAGAAGCAATCTTGGCATGTGAGTAAGTCATACAAGGCATCTATAGGCTTGCTATGTAAGTGGATTAGCCTTACCCATTCACTTGTAGATTTTGAACTTGCCTCACCCATTTCTTTTCAGAGGTTTTTGGACTCAACTTTACTCTTGGGAGTCAACCCTACTTTTAAGAGATTGTTTACTTTGTCTCAACCAACTTTAAGGGTTCTTGGCTCATCCTCACTATGGCTAAGGGTTCTTGGCTTCTCCATACTCAAGCAAACTAAAGTAAGCATAATAAATATCATTTGAAAATATAATGCATCATCATGGTACCATGGAATAAGAACTCATGCCAGAACACTTTTCATAGTTTAAAACACACATACACATATTCAAAGACAAGTCAAGCATACATTCATGTATAAGAGAAGGAGGAGTAAGCTACCTTAGATGCAACCACACACTTTTCTTCTTAAATTTGCTCTCCCTTCCTCGGATTTACATACATAAAGGTGTGGGATTGGTTTCTTTTAGCCTAAACACAATTTATGGAAGCCAATTAGGTTCATAGAATTAATTATAAGGCCACATATCATCCTTAAACACTAACTTAGTCTATTAACCCCTTTATGGTTCCAAGAATGCACCTAATGAAACAAAACCCAGCAAATACATTTTAGGCTCCATTTTTTCCTTTCATATATGATTTTTAACTCTTTTTAAGTCTCTTGGAGTCATCATACAATTAAAGCAAAGAGCCTAACTACACGTTGCTTCTTTAGGTTATATTATGGAACCTTAGATACCCATTCATTCTTTAAGCCTCCTAAATTTTTTTCTAAGGTTTTCTCTCATTTTCATTCATCATATATGACACAAAAATGAACTTGAAAGAATTTAAAAATCTCCCTAGGTGTCTCAACCCCCCTTGGCCTAGACTATGCACCATTTAGCCTCCATGGAAGTTTGCTTTGTTTTCTACATGGAAGATGCATATGGGGAGACTCTTAGAGATCTTGGGAACTCATTTAAACATTCATTTAGGCCTAGGAATAATTACATTAAATCAGATTTTCAAGGGAACCCATGAAACCCTAGGTTTGCCACCTTGAAAATCAATGGGCCTTTTCTTGAATTTCTTTGCATATTCTTACTCTCCTCCCTTAAATTCAAGCCCTCTTGTAGCTACATATATGAGGTGAAATAGGAAGAAGGGGTAGGAGGAATAGCTACCATAGGATGAAGATTTTACCTTGTTTCCATGGCTTTTCTTGCTTATTTCTCACTTTCCTTGGCTTCCTCTCTTCAAAACCAAATTTTTCCTTTGTTCTTCCCTCAAAATAGATCCAAAAACTTCAATAAAACCATAGGAAAGAAAAAAGAAATGGAGGAGAATAGGTTTGCTAAAGAAAAAGTATGAAAAATAATAAAAAAAAATCTACACCTTTTGCCTTTGATTTCTCCTCCTTTTCCTCTTGTGCACCTCTCTCCTTTCTCTAGTTTAGGGTAGAAACATAATGGGCTGAATGAATGAGGAGGTGGGGCACCACTTAGATATAGGTGGGAGGAGGAAAGACTTTTCAAAAATTTTCATTTTGCTCTTTGTACTTGGTATTTTCGTTTCTAATTCATTTTATCTCCTTTTTGAGAATCATCTTTTCTATTATGAAATTTAGATTCCTAATTTAGTAAAATACTTTTGAAATCACTCAAATTGGAGTTAAAACCTTTCCGAACGAATCAGTTAAAGTTCAAATATATCGATATTGGAAAACGTCCACCAGAGGCGTTTTAACTGTCCCGAGGCTTCCCATGGTTTTCAGGGCCTCTGAGAACCCCAAAGAATTCAAAACTTTCATTTAAAAAGCCCTCTTATGAAAATTTTAAAATTTACTCAAAATGGCGAAAATGCCCTTACATTTCTTCAACTTTTCGTCCAAATTTGTTTCTTCATTCTAACTCTATTTTTCTTTTTATCTGAACTTGGGATTCTCATTTTTCAGAGTCTATAATGCTTGTCAAATTTTTTGGGACCTTAACTAATTCATTTTGAGGGACTACCTTTTGTATCCGGTGAATTTTGTTTGTTTACGGAGAAATCATACATTACGTTTCTCACTTTTTCTCTCATTTTTAGAGAACCGGATATTACATATATCATGGGGTGGATGAGTGAATTTGAGAAATTTGGGTTTGTGCACCTTTGAGACAAGTTTAGAATGTCATTTTGGTGTATTTATACATGCTCATGTGGTCATGGTTGCCTTGGAGCTTAAAATAGGCCATTTGGACCCTTTGTAAGACTTAAAAATGACCGTTTCACAATCCAATCTCAAGATCTAACCAAATGAATGAATTTGCCCATGAAATTTGGCATATATATAGATCTTATCCAGAAATTTAGGGAAGCTAAAGATTAGATTATTTAGAGCTTTGTGGAATTAATTATGAATTTCCAAATTTGGCATTTTTTTACTGAACTAATGCAGACACTATTCATAAGATAAAAAACTTGGCTTATGTCATTCATAAGTCAAATGATGTCCAATACTTATGAAATTTTACAAGCATAAACTATAAATGATAATCTTTCCATGGCCACTAAGATCACCCCAATTGGACCTTTAAGCAGAGAGATATGAATTTTTGAAGTTAGAAGATAGTATCAGTAACCACAGTCGACCTTTGGTACTATTCTATCAATTTCTGGTAGATGGCAGCCTCTGTTGTGGTTTAGATTTATTTTTATCATAAAGTAGACATCTGTTAATTTCCAGAATAGTATAGTGTGCCTGATTTCAAGGGTTTTAGAATTAGTTATGATTTTTCAAAGTTCAGGCACAGAATTTGGAAATCCTACCCGATGTTGCACACTATGTTTTTTAAGTATACCATCCATTTGAACGAGTTCTAGGCCATTTCTTGAGTTTTTTATGAGTTTTATTTGTGTATTTAAATGTGAGAATGAAATGAATAAGTCCATATGGCCCACCAAACACTGAATAAAAAATTTACCCATGATATAATACAATTTAATTGTATTTTTTCATGAATTTTTCTTGAGGAATTCATGTGCTTCATGGAAATAAGCCTACATATGATATAAGATAAGTCATAGAATCATGGTGTTACATTTATTAGTATTAAAGCAAAGTTTTAGGTTTTCTAAGGTTGGATTTGGCTTAAGGATATAGCAACAAGGCTATGTAAAAGCTTGTATAGTATGTAAAGCCTTGTATGAGACATCTTAGGTATGTGAAAGTAGTTCATAGCTATGTACATAATAAGTAAGTTGTAGAATGATCTTAGAGTATATAGTGAACATAAAAAAAGGTTGGCCTCAAGAATAGCTTGAGTAGAGCTAAGTGATCCAACAGCTAGAGCTTTATGAAATATGATAGCTCGCCGAGATCAATAGCAAGCCTTAGATATGAATAATGAGAAATGATCTTATTGATATGAAGAGGCTTACCAAAGAGAGTATATGAGGCCTAATTCTCCTAATGGTTATACTCAGACCATTATAAGATGTCTTGCTTAATGCAGAGATAAGTAGTGATGCAGTACAGTATGAGATAAAAGTGCAGTTGCACAGAACCAATTTAGAGGGGAAATGAGAAAAAGAGTCACCCCCAGCCATAGCACCTAAATGTCTAGGTGAATTTTAGAACCTGAAAGGTCATTTCCTCAAGCCAGAAGTTGAGTTATAAGCTACACTTTATAAAGCCCTGATAGCCTAGAAGTGACAGCTAGTTATGCATAAATGAAGCAAGTGGTAAAACCCTCTGGCTTTGAGGATGGGCTGCGTACAAAGGCAATGAGGCCTGGATTTTATAGCTAAAGATGAAGTTTCCAATTACTTCATGAAGCAACGAAGCAATCCTGAGAAGTCTTCATCCTGGCTAATACTTGAATAGGAAATTGAGGTAAACCTGAGGCTAATTAGCCACACCTTGTTGGTCATATTCAAGCCAATTTGAGAAATAAGCTACTATGAGGTCAATTGACGCATAGAGAGTGGGAACCCCTAACAGAAGTTTAAAAAAGAGAGTTGTAAATAGTCACAGAAGATCATTAAGTAACATGTGATTTGTGGGCCCAGCAATTGAGACTGAGAAATAACTCAATGTTAGAGAGTGTTAGACACAGAAATAATAAGGTTGTTAAAACCCGCCTGTAAGGTGTTGACTCTAACCTAGGGTGCTATCCTGTAAAACACTGAATGATGGGCTAATATGATGAGTTTAAAACCATGTAGATACTGTCAAGAAAAACCTTGTTGACAGGGTCTTGAATTTTGCACTGCAATATATGAGATCTTGTGGACGAGATCTTAGACCCTATTGACAGGACGTTAATATGGCCTTAAAATTAATATAAGGTAAGGCTACCAGTAGTGAGGAATATAGTGAGCACCTTAGAAAGGTGTGTACCTTATAGGTAACACCTAAAGATGAATATGGGTAACCAAGTGACAGAGATTCGGAAGGGAATGAGAATTGTTAAAAAGTACTAAGTTTATCGTAAGCCTATAAAGTTAACGAGGCTTATTGTAAGTTACTAGTCTGATAAGTTGGATAGCCCATGCTAAGTATAAGCTAAGTATAAGTATATGATGAATGAATGAGAATTAATGCCATATGCATGATATAACATGATTTGGGTGTGGAATGGCATGACTAGACATATGCATTCTTGTATATATCATGGGGTGGATGAGTCAGTTTGAGAAATCTATGTTTTTGCACCTTTGAGACAAGTTTAGAATGTCATTTTGGTGCATTCCCCTGTGCTCAAGTGGTCATAGTTGCCCTGGAGCTTAAAATGGACAATTTGGACCCTTTGTAAGACTTAAAAATAACCATTTCACAATCCAACGTCAAGATTTGACCAAATGAACTAATTTGCCCATGAAAATTTTCACACATATAGATCTTATCTGGAGCTTTTTGTGAAGCTAAAGACTAGGTTATTTGGAGCTCTGTGGAATTAATTATGAATTTCCAAATTTTGTATTTTTCTGCTAAACTGATGCAGACACTATTCATATGGTTAGAAAATTGGGATATATCATTTGTGGGCCAAATGATGCCCAATATTTATAAAATTTTACAATCACAAACTAGATATGATAATCTTTCCATGGCCACCAAGATCACCCCAATTGGACCTCTGAGCAAAAAGATATGAATTTTTGAATTTGGAAGATAATATCTATAACTACAGTTGACCTATAGTATTTTTCTATTAATTTCTAGTAGCTAGAATCCTTTGTTGTGGTTTGGATTTATTTTTAACATAAATTAGATATCTATAGCTTTTCATAATGGTATAGTTTGCCTAATTTTGATTTTTCTAAAATTTGTTATGATTTTTCAAATTTCAAGTATAGAATCTAGAAATCCTACTCGATGTTGCACACTATGTTTTTGAGTATACCATCCATTTACACGTGTTCTAGACCATTTCTTGAGTTTGTTATGAGTTGTATTTATGTATTTAAATGCGAGAATGAAATGGATGAGTCTATATAGCCCCCAAAACACCGAATGAAAAATTACCTATGACATAATGCAATTTAATTGTATTTTTCCATGACTTTTTCTTGAGGAATTCATGTGCTTCATGGAAATAAGCCTACATATGATATGAGATGAGTCATAGAATTATAGTGTTACAGTGGTCGTGGGAGAGGAATCAAGTTCAAGGAGAAAAGTGTGCATTTATAACAAAAGTAGCTCTCTTTTCTTTCTCTCATGCATGAGTGAATGTTTATCTTATCTTTGAATATGTGTATGTATGTTTTGAGCAATGAAAAATGTTTTAGCAAGTGTTTAAATGCCATTGTACCATGATGTTATGTTGTGCATGCAAATAATGTTTTGTGAAATTACTTTGGTTTGCTTGAGTGTGGTGAAGCCAAAAGCCATCTAGTAATGGTGAGGATGAGCCAAAAGTCTCCCAAGAATAAGGCTTAGTTAAAAGCCTTTAACAAAATGGGTGAGGCAAGTCCAAAATTCCTAAAAAGAATAAGTAAGGCTAAACCACTTACTTGGCAAGCCTATGTATATTTCATATGACTTCTTGAATGTTAGAAATATTCCATGAATGATTACATGTTCTATGATATCCATGCATGCATTTTTAGACTTTGGATTGTATTCTTTATATATGGTTGAAAGGGAGAACAGCTATTGGGATTCCTAGAATCTCATCTCTTCCTCCCCATTTGTCTAACATGACTAGGTAGACCAAGTGAGCTGAGAAATGGAAGCCACCAAACGTAAAGGAAGAAAATTGACAACAAAGTGTGTGCAAATATCCATTTTGTCACCATATGAATGGAATATGATGTAATCCAATATTGTATATAATGTATAAACTTATGAGCATATGTAATTACATGAATATTTGATGTATGAATAAGATTTGATGCCATATGTATGATATTGGATGATTTGGACATTGAATGGCAAGAACTAGCTTATGTATTCTTATGCATACCTTGGGGTGAGAGTGTGAGTTTGTAAAATCTAGGTTAGTACACCTTTGAGACATGTTTAATAGACCATTTTGGTGCTTTCCCACATGCTCAAGTGGCCATAGATGTCTTAGAAGTGGATTTGGACTATTTGAGACCCTTATACGATACAAAAATTGCCATTTTATAATCCTATAGCACATTTTGACCAAATGAACGAATTTGCCCATGAAATGTGGCATGCATATAGATCTCATCCAGAGCTTTTTAGGAAGCTAAAGACTAGATTATTTAGAGCTCTATGAAATTAATTATGACTTTTCAAAATTGCCAAATTTTAACTATTTTGGTATAGTTACTATTTATATGGTCAGTTTTTTCTCCTATGTCATTCAAGGGCCAAATGGTGTCTAATGCTCACGAAATTTTACAAGCATAAACTAGATATGATAAGATTTTTATAGCCACTGAGATCACCCCAATTGGATGTTAAGTAGAGAGATATGCATTTTTGAAATTCTGTGATAATGTTAGTAGTGTTAGGCGGCCTTGGTTACTATTCGATCAATTTCTAGTGGTTAGATGCCCTTATTGTAGTTTGGATTTATTTTTAGCATAAAGTAGACATCTGTAGCTTTCAAAATTTATGATAGAAAACTAGCACACTAACCTGAGGTTGCACTTATAAAATTTGTGTAAATATTCCATGAGCTCAAGTTCTTGGCCACTTTTTAAGATTGTTATAAGTGTTATTTGTGTATTTAAATATGAGAATAAGATATATAAGTTCATATGGTCCGTAGGACATGAAATGAAAAATTTATACACGACATAACACAAAAATAATTGAATATTTTTATTGCTTTTTCTTGAGTAAATGTGCTAGATTAAGGAAATGCAAGCTAGTATAGTATGAGATGAGCTAGACAATTATGGTGTTACATTTATTGGTATCAAAGCAAAGTTTCAGGCCTTTTAAGATTGTATATGGCTTAAGGAAGCAATGTTACAAGTATGTATGAATTTGTTTTAGGCATTTTGGGTGTGTGAATGTGGCATATGTCTATGTTTATGTTGAATAAGTTGTTAGAATGGTCTTTGAGTAGGTAGTGAACATTAGGAGAGATAGGCCTCTAGGGTTGAGCCAGTAAGGCTAGAGTAGAACAGTTTAATCCTATGGCTAGAGCTCTAGAGGCTATGATAGCTCGCCGAGATCCATGGCAAGTTGTGTGTGTTTGTAGCAAGAGGTTATTATCATGTAGTTACAAGAAAGGCTTGCTCAGAAAGACCACAAGAGGCCTAATCCTCCCTAGTTGTCACACTCTGACCATTCCAAGATGTTTTTCGTGAGGCGGAGATAGGCAGTAATGCAGCACAATATGAGATGAAAATGTTGTTGCCCAAGAATTAGTTAGAGGGGAAATGAGAGATAGCTATTTTCCCCCAGCCATGACACCCAAATGTCTAGATGAATTGGAAAGTTATTCCTCAAGCCAGAGGTCAGAGCTATTAAAAGATCTTGTACTCACTAGCAGGAAAACCTTGTTGACAAGGTCTCAAAATTTACATTGCAAAATGTAAGACCTTGTTGACAAGATCTTAGATCTTGGTGACAGGATGTTCTCGTAGTCACTGAATTGACATGATTTAATGCTGATAACATTAAGAATGTAGTGAGTTTACGAGGAGGGTATGCCTTAGGGGTGATACCCTAGAATGAAAATGAGACATAATAAGATAGGGGACCACTCAGCTAGCGGTTAGTAACTCTCCAAGAGGGAAACCCTGACTTAATAATTACAGTAATAAGGGAAAGGCGAGGAAGAGTTGAGAAACAAGCACTTAGTAAAAGATACCCTCGCCTTAGTAGTCACTAAAGGAGAGTTAATAGAGTAAGTATAGTAAAGATAGTCAGGTAAGAGTTTAGTTCTTTGTCAGATAAGCTTTGTTAGCATGAGACTTGTGTAATGTAAAAGCTCACAAGTAGTAGAGTATTAAATGGAGCATAAATTTACTGATAAAATAGATTTAAGACATTGAGAAAACATATAACTTGAATCGGGTTAGTACCACCCTATAAGTAGTAAAGTATGCTCTTAGAGATGAAAGCAAAATAAGAGAGAAGAGCTGAGGTAAGCAGCTAATGTCTTAAGTGCCTCGAGGGAAGCTAAAAAAAATTAAAAGCCATCTAAGTAGGTGAGCTCTAAGACTATGTAAAGTAGTAAGGTGAGTTACGAGCTTTAAAAAGAGTAAACTATAGGGTTTACAAGGGATAATTCCTTATAGAGGAACAATCTAGTTAAGAATAGAGCAAGAAAATAAGAAGAATCAAACTCTTCCCCCACTTTGTAGAAAGTAAGTAAAAGTGAACCCAAAAGGAATAAACATGCTTTTGAGCATAGAGAAAGTGTGTAACAATGTCAGAACCGAGGACATAATGAATTAAAAATAGATGAACAGATAAAATGAATGAGTGCGTTAGCAAGCACCATTGTCCTTGGTACAAATGTCAATGAAGCATGATGTAAGGCCCTAAATAAAAACAACTGGGCAACATAAATGACCTCAGGGTAGTACAGTAAATGATGTAAGAAATTAGAGAAAAAGTTCTCTTTCCCTGAGTGTCATATGAAACAATGAGAGATAGAACTTGATAATAAGAGGGTACTTTAGATTGTTAGGGAATTCATAATATATTGGTGATAGTGGCTTGAGCTCGATCATGATGCTCCTATGTATTAGTGATTGATGCTATAGTTTGCTTGCAATGATGGTTACATGATATTGAGTCTAGTCAACTCAGTAGTAATGTAACTTGAGTGCATAGCAAATAATAGTATCAACCATAAAGGGGGTCCCAATAATTAAAGAGTATTCTAATTAGTTAAATCAAGAGATAAGCTAAAGAAAGAGAAATAAGGGATTTCAATAATGTCAAAATGATAAGAAAAGTATGTAGAAGGGAATCCCCAATAAAGAACAATGATGCAAAAAGAAACGTGCTAGCAGTATTAAAATGTAAAAGTTAAAGTCCCTTATGATATAACTAAATGAAGTGAAAAGGAACTAGCCTATAACCTTTATCCTGCAAGAGATGTTATATACACTCAATGTATGTGATGCCCTAGTGCTGAAGGCACTTAAAAGTATAATAGGGACAAAGTTAGAAATTGCAGGATATGAGAGAAAAGACAAAAAGAGTATAGGTAAAGTGTAGTAAGCGAGAAGAGTAAAGAAGGAAAGCCTAAGTGAAAAGGCTTGAAGTGGGAACTTGAGGATCCCATAAGGAATAGTGAGTGAAAATTAAAATACTCCAAAGTGTTGTTCCAATGGGATCAACAGAGAAATAAGCGATATAGAACTCACTTCACATGAAGAGCATAGTAGATATTTGAGTTTAGCCTTAGCTATTTTAAGTGATGGTTGCCAGACTTAGTGAGCATGTATTTTACTATCAGATACAATGATCTTAAGCTTTGACATCCTTTAGAGATGGATCGCAGTAGATCTTAGCATAGTGTAGTGGGTTGCAGTAGACTTAGGGGTTGCAGTTGATCCCACAAAGATATAGAGAGCTCATAGTTATAGTACAGTAGTTCTCTGGAGAGATGATAGCCTGAGATAGTTTTTCCAAATCAGTTAGTCTTAAAGACCAGTATAGTTATAGACAATTTTGTCTCAGAGACTAGAGACCTCCTAAGTTTGGTAGACCATTGCCATAGAGATATAAAAGCTTTACTGAGACAGTTAGACTACTGACTAAATCTCTTGAGAGATAAGCATAGTATGTAGGATGAGGAAAGCAAGAAAGTAGCTTTCCTATATTATAGCTAGATGAACCACTACCCAATAGACATTAGACCTGACCCAGAGATAAAGAGATCTCTACGTACCAGAGTTATATGTTCAAAGATGGGTCCAATATAGTTTGTTTTCATAAGGTAAGTGGTAGACTATGTCTCCAGCAGTTGAGATTATGAAAAATTAGCATTCCACAAGAATTCAACAGTAGTCAGTGGTAGTTGCTCTTCAATATTAGTATAGGAAAGAGTAAGAGTATGAGGATAAGTCATTAAGCTGAAGAGTTATATAAACCCTATCTTGAATGAATAAAGAGAGTAAAACACAGTTCAAGCCTGAAAAGGCAAGAGTCAGAGCAAGAAATGAGACTGAGACGATTAAGAATAATAGCCTTTTGAAAAAGAGCTTTGATCCTGCTAAGTGATACAACTGTGAGACTTACAATAGAAAGAAATGTGATGATAAACATGGGATGAGCTAGTAAGAAAATGAATAAGATTAAATAGTAAGCTAATATTTAAGTAAGTTAAATAAACAGACAAAGGTCTCTAGTGGCTTTTAATAAATAGAGAGAGACAATAAGATCTTATAGAAAGCCATTAAGAGATAAGAAAGGAGATTTAATATTAAGTATGCTATCTCCCAAGGCATATGCAAGTAAGTCCACTAGACAGAAAAGTCAATCTTTATAAACGAGATAAGATTAATCATAAATGAAACAATAAGCTCTCCCAGGAGATAGGCCAGAGTATATGAGTACATGTGGTGTTAGAAACTACTTTCCCTTATGATTAGAGCAAGCCAAAGGCTCTATAGCAATAGCATAGAATAGAGAATCAGATATAGTAAACTAGTAATGTACATTCCTTGGCAAAAGAGTAATCTAAAGGAAATAAATTGAGCTAGGAAGAAGGGAAAGAAAGGGTCAATTAACGAATATATGAGAAAAGCTAAATGAGATTATACCCCTAAATTTCAAGGAAGAAATTTATTTAAGGGGAGAGGAAATGTAACATCCCATAGTTGTGTAAACGTGAGAAACATAATGCCTGATTTCTCCATAAACGTACGTAATTCACCGTATACAAAAAGAAGTCTCCCAGATAGAATGATTTGGGATCCAATAAAATTAGAGTAATAATCTAGACCTAAAATAATAAAGATAAAGGTCAGAGGTGCCCTAAAAAAGGAGCCAAAATGACCAAACAAAACTCAACGAAGATGTAATGACATTTTCGTAATTTCGGGCACTATTTAGAAAACTCATAGGAGGAATTTTTAAATGGAAAAAATAAGTTTTTTGAGGTTCTCAGAGGCCTTAAGAACTATAGAAACCCCTAGAATAGTTAAAACCGCTTTGGTTTACATTTGAGAATATCAGTTGACCTGAACTTTGACCCATTCTTTCGAAAAGGTTTTAACTCCAATTTGAGTGATTCCAAAGGTATTTTATAAGATTGAGGACCTAAATTTTACGACAAAAAATATGATTTTAAAAAAGGATGTAAAACAAACCAGAAACAAAAATGTCAAGATTAAGGGACATAAATAAATTTTTTTAAAACAAATTACTTCTTGAAGCTTCTATATGTTTCACGCCACTTCTTCTCCTTTCCCCACCAACTTCATTTTTGTCCAATAACCAAAGAAAACATAAGATAGGGAGGCTCACAAGAACAAGGGAAAAGAGGAGGAGAAAAGCCAAGAAAAAGGTGAGAAACTCATGGAAATTCTTACTCTTCCTTTAGAAAACTTCTTCCTCTCCTTTCCTTCTCTCTTTCTATGGATTTAGTGAGATGTTTAGTTTTGTTGAGTTCAGAATAGAGGGGGATAGTTCAAATTTTTAGAGGAGAAGCCAAGCAAAGAGAATAGCATTTAAAGAAAGCCAAGAAACCAAGGTAATTTGCCATGCTTCAAACTTGATTTCTCTCGTTCTTCCTCTTATGATTTTCACCCTATATAAGACCAGTCCTAAGAAGTTAAATTTCTAGCCAAACTAAGGGTGAATCTTAGGAAAATGAAGGAGAAGAATAAGAATATACAAAGAAAACAATCAAATAACCATTAGATTTCAAGATAGCAAAGTTAGGGTTTCTAGGATTCCACCAAAATTTTGTTTTGATGAAAGAGTCTATAAGCTAAAATGGATGTTTGGATGAGCTCTAGAGATCCCTAAGAAACTTCCCACATGCATCTTCCATTAAGAAAACAAAGCAAACTCATTTGGTACTCTTTTAGTCTATAGCCATAGCCTAAAGAGGATGAGGCACCAATAGGTAGTTTTAATTCATTCTAAACTTGATTTTGAGTCATATATGATGGAAGAGGATGAGAGGAAGCCTAGAAAATATTTTAGAAGTTATGGATAGTGAGATTGTATCATAGGTTCCATGTTATGGCTTAAAGAAGCAACACCTAATTAGGCTCCTTGAAATGAAGGTGTAATGGCTCTAAGAGACTTCAATAGAGTCAAGAACCTTAAATGGATGGAAAGAATGGAGCCAAGATCATGTTTTCCTAAGATTGCTTCATTAGGTGCATTATGGAACTATAATTGAGGCAAAAGAATCACCTAACTTTTAAAATGAATATGTAGCTTTAGAATTTGTTACAAGAGTATAATTGGCTTCCATATTATGTGTCTAGGCCAAAGGAACCAAGTTCCACCTTCTTGTGAGTGTGTGGCCATGAGAGAGGAACCAAGTTCAAGAAGAAAAGTATGCATTTATAACAAAGGTAGCTCTCTCTTCTTTCTTTCATGCATGAGTAGATGTTTATCTTGTCTTTAAATGTGTGTATATATGTTTTAAGCAATTAAAAATGTTTTAGCAAGTGTCTAAATGCTATGGTACCATGATATTATGTTGTACATGCAAATGATGCTTTGTAAAATTACTTTGGTTTGCTTGAGTGTGGTGAAGCCAAAAGCCCTCTAGCAATGGTGAGGATGAGCCAAAAGTCCCCAAGAATAGTTGAGATAAAGCCAAAAATTTCCTAAGAGTAAAGCTTAGTTAAAAGCCTTTAACAAAATGGGTTAAGCAAGTCCAAAATCCTTAAAGAGAATAAGTGAGGCTAAACCACTTGCTTGGTAAGCCTATGTATGGTTCATATGACTTCTTGAATGCTAGAAATATCCCATGAATGATTACATGTTCCATGATATCCATGTATACATTTTTAATCTTAGATTGCATTCTTTATATATGGTTAAAAGGGAGAAGAGCTATTGAGATTCCTAGAATCTCATCTCTTCCTCCCCATTTGTCTAACATGACTAGGTGGACTAAATAAGCTTAAGAAATGGAAGCCACTAAATATAAAGAAAGGAGATTGACAAAAAAGTGTATGGAAATGTCCATTTTGTCACCATATGAATGGCATATGATGTAATCCAATATTGTATATAATGTATAAACTTATTAGCATATGTAATTAAATGAATATTTCATGTATGATTAAGATTTGACGCCACATGTGTGATATTGCATAATTTGGACATTGAATGGCAAGAACTAGCTTATATATTCTTGTGCATACCTTGGGGTGAGAGTGTGAGTTTGTGAAATTTGGGTTAGTGCACCTTTGAGACATGTTTAGTAGACCATTTTGGTGCCTTCCCACACACTTAAATGGCTATGGATGTCTTAAAAGTGGATTTGGACCATTTAAGACCCTTATAAAACACAAAAAGTGTCATTTTGCAACCCTATGGTACATTATGACCAAGTCAATGAATTTGCTCATAAAATTTGGCATGCATATAGATCTCATTTAGAGCTTTTTAGGAAGCTAAAGAACAGATTATTTTGAGTTTTATGGAATTAATTATGTTTTTTCAAAGTTGACAAATTTCAACTATTTTGGTATTGTTACTGTTTATATGGTTAGTTTCTTCTCCTATGTCATTTAAGGGCTAAATGGTGTCCAATGATTATAAAAATATGCAAGCATAAACTAGACATGATAAGCTTTCTATGGCCACTGAGATTACCCCAATTGGATGTCTGAGCAGAGAGATATGAATTTTTACAGTTCTATGACAGTACTAGTAGTGCCAGGCAACCTTGGTTATTGCTCCATCAATTTCCAATGGCTAGACATCCTTGTTGTGGTCTAGATTTATTTTTATCATAAAGTAAACATCTGTAACTTTTCATAATGGTATAGTGTGCTTAATTTTAACTTTTCTAGAATTAGTTACGAGTTTTCAAACTTTATGACAGAAAACTAGCACACTAACCCGAGGCTGCACTTGTAAAATTTGTGTAAATGTTCCATGAGCTCGAGTTCTTGCCACTTCTTGCAATGCTTATGAGTTGTATTTGTGTATTTAAACACTAGAATAAGATGGATAAGTTCATATAGTACATAGGACACAAAATGAAAAACTTATACATGACATAATGCAAAATAATTGAATATTTTTATTGCTTTTTCTTAAGTAAATGTGCTAGATCAAAGAAATGCAAGCTAGTATAGTATGAGATGAACTAGATAATTATGGTATTACAAGTGACATCCAAAGCTTCTTTCAATGTAATAGGGAATCCTTATATGATACTTGGGAGAAATTTAAAAAATTTGTGAAGGCATTATCCATATCACAATATTTAAGATTAGATACTTGTGCAAATATTTTATAATAGGTTAGAGCAATCCTTTAAAGTTAACTTAAACATTGTAACTGGCACATCCTTACTAGTCTTAGATGCTAAGCAAGTAGTTGACATTATTGAAGAGATGGCTACAAACCACTATAATTGGCTAAGTGAAAGACACAAAAGAGTAGCCAATGTGATAGAAATGGTGATCATTTATAAGTTGAATAGCTAAATTAATTATAAGTTTGATGTACTTATAAAGAGGTTTGATCATATGAGTGTCAATGTAGTTTTAAACTTTTCATACTACTCTAGTTATGAACTTTATGGTGGTGATCATCCATACAATAAGTGCCACCATAACACTTCATGATCTTATGCCACTGATCAAGTGTAATATATGACCAATAATTCAATACCTTAAAATAATCTTTATTCATTAACTTACAATCCTAGATGACATAATCATCCTAACCTGTTGTGGGGAAATTAGAACTTAAATCATTTAGGAAATTTAGGACATCAAGGTAGATCATCTAAATCCATCTTTTAGCCTAGAAATAAAGGGATTTAATTTCAAAATGAAAGCAAACAATCTTAAGAAGTTGCATTTGAGAAATTTTATAATGTGTCTTATAAAAAATTTGAAAAGTTGGAATCTAAGTTGGATTAGTTAGCCTTTCATAACAAAAATTTGGAAATGCAATTAGGACCATTAGCTAATTCATCAAATATTACACCTTAAGGGCATCTGCCTAGCAAAACTAAAATTAATCATAATGAACAATGCAAGGTAGCTATATTAAGAAGCAAACTAAGCATTCCATTAAGCAAAATGACATGGTTAAAAAGACACCAGATGAAAATCCCATTCAGATTAGAGATGAAAAGAAGACTACCAACCTTCCAGCACCAACACTAGTCAAAGGATATGTATGTGCTATTCCATTTTCTTAAAGGCTAAAATAACACAAATTGGATAAACAATTTGATAAGTTTCTTAATATTTTCAAGTAGCTTCACTTAAATATTCCTTTTGCTATGCTTTAGCTTAAATGTCGACTTATGTAAAGTTTCTGAAGGAAATTCTATTAAATAATAGGAAGTTGGAGGATTATGCTACTATTACACTTATTAAGCAGTGCCATGCTATCATTTAAGAAAAGTTGCCACTAAAGCTGATTTAGGAAGTTTTTCTATTCCCTAAGTCATTGGTGATGTCATTTCTAATCATGCTTTATGTGATTTGGGAGTTAGTGTGAGTCTGATGCCTTCATTTATTTGCAAGAAGATTAGCTTAGGGAACTTGAAGCCTATAAATATGACATTATAGCTAGCAAACAGATTAGTTAATTGACCAATAAGAGTATTAGAAAATGCCTTGGTGAAGGTAAAGAAATTTTATCTCCTGATGGATTTTATAGTTCTGGATATAGAGGAAGACATATCAATGCCATTAATTTTAGATCAGTCATTCTTAGTGTTAGCTAGTGCTAATATTAAAATAAAGAATGGAACATTAACCTTGAAAGTTATGAAAGAAGTAACTAAATTTAAGGTACTCAAAGACATAAAGACCTTGAGTTCCAAAAAAGGAGTGATATGGGCATGGTTTCAAATTGTGGCCTGCATTGTAAAATATGAGCACTATGGATGTAGCCCAACTCGTGTAATGTCCAGTTTTCGTTAAACGATAGAAACAGGCACGCTTTCAAAGTAAGTCCCATGAGATGAGTGATTCAAGGCCAAATAAAATTTGGATAAAATGTTAAATAATAAAAAATGAGGATTTGAGCCTTGAGTTGCCTAGAAATCGGGGTCGGAGTGATTCGAAAAATTTGCCGAAAATTCAGTGGCATTTTTGTAAATAAGTGTAATTTTGGAAAAGCACCTATGAGGGCTTTTTAAATGGAAATTTTGAGTTGCCCAGGGTTCTCAGAGGCCCCAAAAACCATGGGAAGTCCCGGGACTGGTAAAGACCCTCCGGTGTAAGTTTTTCAACGTCGATTGACCCAAACTTTGACCGATTCATTCGGAAGGGTTTTAGCTCCGATTTGAGTGATTCCAAAGCCATTTTTCTTAATTGGGAATCTAGATGTTATAATGGAAAAGATAGTTCTCAAAAAGGAGCTAAAACAAAGGAGAAACAAAAAGGCAAAGTATGAAGGGCAAAATAGGAATTTTTAAAAAAGTCACTTTACCCTAACTATATATAGGTGGCACCTCACACTCTCCTTAATTCACTTCAGAATTTCTAGCCCTAAATTAGAAGCAAATCCCTTGGAGAGTGGCACACAAAGAGAAGGGAAGAAGGAGGAAAGATTCAAAACTTTAGGAATGGAATTTTACTTGTTTTTCATGCTTTCTCTCCACCACTTTCTTCTCCTCTTTTTCCCTCTTCTTCTCCATGATTTTTTCTGAAGTTTTGAGGGTTGTTTTGAAGGGAGAACAGAGGGGAAAGTTCGAATTTTAAGTAAGGAGGCCAAGGAAAGCAAGAACAAGCAAGGAAATCCAAGGAAAACAAGGTATTTTGTGATTCTTCCACTTGGTCTTCTTCCTCCATTCCTTGAGCATTTCGACCTAGACTTAGACAGACCTAAGGAGTCATATTTTTAGCCAAACCAAAGGTGATTCTTAGGTAATTGATAGAGAGGAATAAGAATATGCAAAGAAAACTAAGAAATAGGCATTAGAAATCAAGATGTAAAACCTAGGGTTTTAAATGCACCTTCCAATTTCTGGATTTGTATGATGCTTCCTAGGTCTAAGTTAGAGTATAAATGAGTTCTTGAGACACCAAAGATGCTCCCCACAAGCTTCCTCCTTCAAGAAAAGCAAGAGAACTCCAAGAAGCCCAAAGGAAGCCTATGTCTCGGCCTAGGCTTGTTTGTGTAGGTGGGGGGAGTTTTAAATTTTTCTGAGGCCATTCTTGAGTTATATTTGATGAATGAAAATGAAGGGAGGCCTTAGAAAAAATTTAGAACTCATGGAAAGTGATTTGGTGCCTTAGGTTCCATAATATGACGTAAAGAAGTAACATGGTGCTAGGCCATTTGTTTTAATGATGTGATAACTCCAAGAGGCTTAAAAGGAGTCAAGAATCATATTTGAAAGGAAAGAATGAGGTCTAGAAGTCATTTGAGGGGTGTTGCTTCACTAGGTGCCTTTATGGACCATAATGGAGATTATAGAACAATCTAGTACTTAAACAAATTGTATGGCTTTAGAGAATGTTTCATGAACCTAATTGGCTCCCAAAAATTGTATTTAGGCCAAGAGAAACCATCTCCACCAAATTGTGGGTGTGTGGCCAAAAGAGGAGGTTTAAAAGCTAAGGAAAAAGTGTGCACTTGCATACAAGGTAGCTCTCTCCACCTTCTCTCATGCATGAATGTGTGTTTAGCTTATTTTAGAATGTGTGTATGTGTATTTTCAAGCTTTGAAAAGTATGCTAGCATGCCTTTATATGCCATGATGCTTGATGCCATGTTATGTTTTTAAATGAACTCATGATGTTTGTATGAGTTTGCTTGAGTGTGGAGAGGCCAAGAACTCTTCCCTTGGGTGAGGATGAGCCAAGAACCCTTAAGTTTGGTTGAGACAAAGTAAAGAGTCTCCCAAAAGCAAAGTAGGCTCCCAAGAGTATGGTTGAGTCCAAAGTGTTAAAAGAATAGGTGAGGCAAGTCCAAAATCCATGAGGAGAAGTGTAAGGCCAATCCAAACACTTAGTGAGCTCTTGAATGTCTTGTATGATTGATTCACATGCTAAGGTTGCTTTTAAAATGCCTATGATTTCTACTTTCTCCATGCATGTATTTGTGAAACTTGCTTGCACATATTATGTGTGATAGAATGGGAGATGAGCTATTGAGATTCTTGAATCTCATCCCCTCCTCTCAAATGATCTAACATGCTAGGTGGATCAAGCAATTGTGGTGAAGGGAGCCAACAACCTTGAAGAGGGACAATTGACAAGCTTATGTCTTGTTTTGTCTATTTTGGAACCATAATGATAGTTCATCATATATATGATGTCGTATATGTATTATGAACCTTGAGATATATGTAAACATACTATTATGTGATGTTTAGATGTATGAAAATGATATATGATCATTAGCACATGTTTTGAGTAGGCAAGACCATGGTAAGAGAATTTAAAGTTTGCTGAATATGTGTATGAATGTGGGTTGAATGGCCAAAATGATATGCATGAGGTTTGGGACCATTTGGGCAGCTCACACAAGTCTTAAATAAGCTTTTGGACTTGCCCAAAAGGTGCCACAACCAAGGGAAGGCCATTTGGCAAATTTAGTACCTCATATGGAGCCAAATTTGACCATAATAGAATCCTATGTCACTTTTTGGCCAAATGAGTTAGTCTTGCTCTAAACTTTTACATACAATTAGGTCTCATTGAGACCTTTCTGTGAAGTTAAAGATCATAATTTTTGGAGATCTAGGGAATATTTGATGAATTTTCTAAGTTGGCATTTTTCATGGATTCTGGTATGGGTACTGTTCATACTGGCAGTTTTGAATTCTATGTCACCCGATGGCCAAATGGTGTCCAATGATTATGAAATTTTATATTAATAAACTAGAGGTTATAAGCTTTTTGTGGCCACTGAGATCACCTCATTTGGAGGTCTGAGCAGAGATTTATGCATATTTGAAGTTAACTGTCAGTAACAGTAGCACCCCAGGAGCTCAGTTACTGTTCTATCAGTTCCAAATGTCTAAACGTATCTGTTTCATTCTGGAATTATTTTTAGTATCAATTTAACATTTTTATCTTTCTAGAAAGACTAAATTTGTATGATTTCTATTTTTATAGAATTAGTTATGAATTTTTGAAGTTGGTATTAGTAAACTAGACAACAGCCCAGGTAGTCAGTAACATCAGTAGTGTTTTGGATGTCAAACGTCCTATGTGATGAATTTTGTGACCTAGACATATTTTTATTGTGAAGTAGACATCCTAATCTTTCCATAATGACCAAGATTTCATGATTTTGAATTTTGTAGATTTAGTTATGATTTTCCAAAATTGGGTCAGAAAATGGAGCAAATTTGGCTGAAAATATGCTTGTTTATTTTGAGTTCCATTTCGATTTTCATGGGTTGTAGGCATGTTTTTGCGATGCAAATGAGTTGTAATAATGGAATTAAATATGAGGAAGTATAGTATAAACTCACACTGTCCACGTGACATTGAATTACATTTTTTAGATATGACGCAACGCGAAAATAATCATTATTTCTTTAGTGTTTTCATGGAATATTAATATGATTCATGATATTATGCCACTTGAAAGCATGAGATGAGCTAGAATTTATGGTGTTACAACTCGCATCTGCATCAGCCTGCAATTGTAAAAGGCTCAAATATCACACTAATGGGCCGCAATATAATGATTTTGCAATGGAACTGGCACATCATATAAAAATAATAGCTAAAAACACAAAGCTCAACAAAACAGAGCCACCAACCCTAGCTTTCCTTTCCCAAACAACAAAAGAGAAAAGCAAGCAGTAGTAAGCAGCAACAATGAACAACCAACAAAGAGAGCTTCGATTTAAAGAATCTAAAGTTTTGAAATTTGAAACCATACCTAAAGGCTAAAGTGCAATGGTATGAATTTGAAGTCCCGAAGCTAGTAGTATGCACTTCTTGCTCGAATTTGAAGAAAGAAGTCAATGTCAGCACCCAGCAGTATACACTCCTTGCTCTACTCTTTTATGGTTGTCATTTTCAGAGTTCGAATCCAAAACATTGAGAATTAGAGGAGTAGGGGAGCCATGGCACAAATGCCAGTCATTTCTTTTTTAATAATATATATATATACATATTATGGTTTGGAAAGAATGGTTTCATATATATATGTTGAAATTTGTTTATGATTATTGGTTTTTTGCTCTTTTATATTTATATTATTTTTTAACAGTATTTTATTTGTAGTTTATATATTATATAGATATTTTTATACAAACTAAAAATCAAAATGAGATATAAGTAATAAGTTCTAATGTTTTGAACCATTGAATGGAAAATTGACTTGGTTTTGGAACTAGCTTTTTTTTTAGTTAAAATCTTTTAATGTTTTTGTTTCTGAAATGCAATATTTTTTCCTAAATTTTCTTTTATATTTATATTATTTTTAATATTATTTTTATTTATAGTTTATATATTATATAGATATTTTTATACAAACTAAAAATCAAAATGAGATATAAGTAATAAGTTCTATTTGCTAATGTTTTGAACCATTCAATAGAAAATTGACTTGGTTTTGGAATTGGCTTTTTTTTTTTAGTTAAAATCCTTTAATGTTTTTGTTTCTCAAATTCAATATTTGTTTCCTAAATATTAAATTTAGGAAAAAAAATATTGCATCTAAATTGACTCTTTCAATCTCTAAGGGAATTTTTATTTTTGATGTTCCTACGTTTGTTTGTTTGCTTCTCTTGATATATATCATTCATGGCCAAAAAAAAGAGAGAGAAGAAAGTTAAAAAAATTAATTTAATCATTTTAGAAGACAGAGGAGGAAAGAAGGAAAAGGAGAGTAGGAAAAAGATTAGTTAAAATATGTCAGACTATTTATTTATTTATCTCTAAAACTTTAATAAAATGTATATAGTTAAGAATTTATTATAATATTTATTTTAATATATTTATGTATTAATAATTTTTTTTAACTAATAACTTTAGAATGTCTTTTTACATTATGTGAATCTTCTCTTATTAATGTGTAAATAGAATGCTATCTTGTTAGAAAGAGTTAGAGAGAAAAACTGAGGGGTGTGAATTTCATACATTTTCACACTCTCTTTTTCAATGTTTAGATCTCACATTTAATATGTATCTCTCTTTAATAAAATAAAAATTTTACATAAAAGAATTTCTTTTACAAAAGTCCAATAAATGTAGATTGGCATTATTATAATATAGTTTAAATAAGGCTAAAAGAATTGTCAATAACAAGGAGATAGCATAGTCCCATTTTGAGGTGGATTTGTTGGCATAATTTAGATGGATGTTAACATGGTTTTAAAATTGACCTATTGATAAAGTTTTGGATGAAAAAAATTATTCTATCCAAAGACTAATAATGTCATGCTGACTTGTGTGAAATATGATCCTAAGATTGTGGTTATTGTGGGTTTGGAAATTGATGTTTGGGCATATTTACTCATTTTCTTATTGTATACCTTGTTCAAACATGTTTTCAAAGGCTTAGATTACATATTAGAATATTAGATGCAATTTGCTTGAACTTATTAGGTGATATTTTTTAGTGCTAGTTTATGATTTTTATATATATATATATATATATATATATATATATTAACTCATTTAATTTTAATTTTAATTTTTTTAAGAGTTTGACATATAAGATATTGAAGCTCTACAAATATTTAGGATGTCATTTGATGGGTAGTGTGAGGCTTTGAGCCTTCCTAAGTATCAATACCACTTGTGAGGTATTTAATTAATATTTTTGAATAAATACATGGATTTTAATAACTTATATCTAATTTCTTTTGTTCTTTGCTAAAGTCTAAAAAACAAAAAAAAAATTCTTTTAACAAAATAAATCATTCATTTTATATATTTAAGAATTTTCTTATCTAGGAATTTCTACTTTCTTTAGAAAATTTTAAAATAATTACTTTACCTTTTCTTTGGAAAAATCTAAAAAATTAAAGAAAAACTTTAAAAATCTAAAAAACAATAAGAGAAAATTGAAGAGAAAAAGAGTTATTGATGTTAGAGGTGGAATTGGGATTAATATTAATGAGTTTTGAATTTTTATTCTTATTTTGCTTAATTGATTAATTTCTTAATTATTCAATTGTGCTTTTAGTTTTGTTATATTATATTATATTATATTCCCAACTTCATTTGATTAACAAGTACTATAAAATATAAACGATGCAACCAAAATAGGAATTTCCAACAAAAAGATTGGAAGATGCTCCTAGTAATGATATTAAGTGGTATTTTGGAACATCTGTAGCTGAAAATCAAAATAACATAATTTGCAAACTCTTTGAGAAAGTAGTAAAGAGTGAAAATACTTGACTGAAATAGTATATTGCACATTTTAAAGGAGAAGTAGCTGGTTGTCCTAAAGTTACAACTAATACTCGAAAAGGTATGATAAAACCTCTTTTAGATAATAAAGAAAAAAAAGATACCAAAAAAAAAATAGAAAAATAGAATTTATAGCAAGGTGGAAAAGCGATAAAGATGATGAAATGGAACCATTTGTAAATGAGAAAATGCAAATGAGGAGGACAAAATGTGTGTGGAGAGGGTGGAAGCTTTCATACAAGGGCAAGAGGATCAGAAGGTGTTGTCTTTAATTAAAAGTCTACAAATGTTGATCTTATGAGGAGTAAAAGTATAAAATAGCCAAAAATTTCTAGTGGTTTGATGAAAATAGTGAGAAAGAAATTAGGAGAAGTAGTATTAAAGTTTATTGTATATGAGTGTCTTCTAATGAATTTATTTAATTTTTCTTAGTTGCATAATTTAATCACTACAACTGTTAAGATAGGTACAACAAGAAGTTAAATTCCCTACTCTTTATAAGATTTTAGATGCGTATTTAGAAGTTGAATACCAATCTATGAAGGAATGGACAAATGGGTTGAAAAGTGCATGGAAGAAAAGAGGTGTTATAATAATGTGTGACGATTGAACCAATAACATTAATCACTTGCACTTAATGAATTTTCTCATCTATTATAGAAGGTGTAATACTCAGTTACTTGAAAAACATCTAAAACTAAAGGAATTTCTAAATGAGGTCCCCTAAATAGAAAAATTGTGGCCAAATAAAATTTGAATCATAATTTAGACCCTTAAAATGAGGATTTGACACTTTGGTAGCCCAAAAAACTGAGCCAGAGGAGTTAGGAAAAGTTTTCGAAAGAATGTGGGGTATTTTTGTAACTTTAAAAAAATTGAAAAAATTTACAGGAGAGTTTTTTAAATAAAAATTTTAAGCTTTCTGGGGGTTTTTAGAGACCCTAAAAATCATGGAAACCCTAGGAACAATTAAAACTCCTATGGTGAGTGATTTCAACCGTCAGTTGATCAAATCTTTGACTGAACAGTTCAGAATAATTTTAAATCCAAGTTAGGTGAAAACAAAGCTATTTTATGAATCAGAGGATCCAAATTTTATAATGAAAAAGACAATTTTCAAAAAAGAGTTAAAATGAACTCAAACGGTAAAAACTAAGATGAGAGACTAAATTGCAAAGTTGAAAAAGTGTCCAAATGGACACATGACTTATAAAAAATGTCCCAATCTGGTCTAACCTCCCAGCTAACTTTTTTACACAATAAACTAGAACCAAGAAGGATTGAGAGTGTTGCACAAGAGGGGAGGCCAAGGAAAAAAAAAAGAAGCTTTGAAAAGTGTAAGTTTTAGCCATTTTTCCTACTCTTTGCTTTGTTAAACTTCTTTCCCTCTTCTTCCTCTTCCTTCTCATGGTTTTGGCATGTAATTTGGTTCTAATATGTGGTTGGTTTAGGAGAGGAAAGAGAGGATTTGAGAGAGTTCTTGGTAGTATAAGGAAGCTCCCTTGGAAAGCTTGTAAACAAGGTAAGCAAATTAGGACTTTATTACTTCTTCTTGAATTTCTTTTCCTTTATGGTTTTGGTCAGAATAGGGGCTATATAATAGGGGTCCAATTCTGGTCTAAACATGATAGTAAGTGAGGCTTTGAGGTATGGGAACCTAGAAGATGTAATGAAACTTGAAGAAAAACCATGAGAATTTAATATAACAAAGCTAGGGATTCATAGACATATGGTAAAATCTAATTTCTTCTAAGGGTGTTCTAGCTTATGTAAGAGTTTAATTGAGTTCCTAAGATCTTTAAGAAGCCTCCCAAAGTCTCTTCTTCCAAGAAAACAAAATAATTCCATGGGTGCACCAAGAGCCGCATAGGCTCGACTAAACCAAGAGCACGGACCTAGGGAGTGTTTTAAATTTTTCTAAGCCTAGATTGGGACTAGATATGATGGAAGAATATGAAATGAAGCCTTAGGAATAATTTAGAAAGCCTAGATTGTGAGATGGAGGTGTAGGTTCCATAATGTGACTAAAAGAAGCAACTTACATCTAGGCTATTGGGAATGAATTTATGATTACTTCAAGGAGTCTAAATAGAATCAAGAGACCTAGATTGAAGGAGAAAATGGGGCCAAAATCTTGAATTCTTGTAGTTGCTTCATTATGCCTTTTATGGAACCATTATGCAACCATAGAACAAAGTATGCTCCCTAGTGTATGTATAGTGCTGGAACTTGTTTCAAGAATGTAATTGGATTCTATTTGTGGTATCTTGGCCAAGTGAATCAAGGTTCTCCTAGGTGTAGGTATGAAGTTGAGCTAAGGAAGTGAGGAAGCAAGGAAGAATATTGTAACACCATAATGTGTTAACCTCAACTAGTCTCCATTTAAGCTTAATTCCATATGATTCCCAAAGAAAAAGAGTAAACCATGGCATTTTATCATGCTATGCCGGGGGTTTACATGGTCATATTTCGCCCCATGGGTCTCGTGAACCCATCAATCACATTCTTTACTCAAAATCCATTCATACAATTTATACATAGTATAAAACAATCCATGAGCCACAGATATGAAGCCAAAAGCCAGAAAAATGCAAGTTTTCCTATGAGTCCAAAAGTCAGATTTTAGCTCCAAATTTGAAAAATCATAACTAATTCTAAAAAAAAATAGAATCAAGCAAAACATTGCTTTATGGAAAGCTTTAGATGTCAAATTTATACTAAAAATAATTTCAAGTCATGAACATAGCATTTGGACCACGTTTGACATCGAAAAATCCACAAAGGTCCAACTATCCTTGGTACTGACACAGTTTACTATCATAAACTTCAAAAATATTTAATTAATTACAAAAAAATCCAATCTATGTAAATATACCAATATGGAAAGATACGGATGTTAGATATAGGGGAAAAATAGTTCTAGACCAAGAAAAGAGATGTCAAACCCCAAAAACTAATCAAAAAGTAACATAGGTTTGAAGGTGTGCTTGGAACATAACAACAACTTTAGAAAATTATTTCTCCCTTTATAGAACTTCAATTGAGGTGTTTCTAGTTGGTATAGGTCACTGTACATGTTTAGTTTTTTCTTATAAAATTTCATGATAATTGGACACCGTTTGCTCATGATTGACATAAAACAAGTTTCAAACCAAAGCTATAGTGACAGCATCCAAACCAAAAAATTCTCCAAATTCAAAAATTTGTCAAATATTTCAAAGACTTCCAAATTATACCCACTTTAGCTTCCTAAAAAGCTCTTAACAAGCTTTAGATGTATGCCAAATTTTAGATCAAGAGAAGCTCATTTAGGCAAAAAGTAACATAGCCCACCAATATGGTCACTTTTGTTTCCTATAATGTAACTCTTTAGTCCAAATGGCTCCTTTTAGTGTTTGGCACCTCTTGGGCAAGTTTAAAAGCACTAATACATCATATATAAATTGTCCAAGTGGTCCAAAATATCATACATCTCAAACTCACTATGCTACATATAAGAATACACATCTAGGAATGGGCTACCAAGTACCAAAAACTTGCATTCTCATTGCTTTGGTTCCACAAATGGTTCATACATCACATATACATGTTTTTGCACTTGTTCATCTATTTACATATCAAAAATAATATATATATATACATATTGATATCTCTTTACATCAAAAGAATTAAAACAAACTATACAATTAACTAAGCATGCTCAACTAGGCTCTTTGACTTGCACCTTGTTCTCCTTAAGCTCCACCTAATATGTTAAGATAAGAGAAGAAAGGGGGTGAGATTCATAAAATCTCAATAGCTTATACACTCATTCAAGGAAGCAATCAAGGTATATAAACAAGTCAAAACATGCAAGCAGACATCCAATCATTTAAAATCATACAACACATAATTTACATGCCATGAATATCGTATCAATGCCAAGAATAAGCTTTAGAGACTTTTGGTCTAGTCTCACCCTATTTTAGAGACTTTTAGATTAGCCTCACCCTTGGTCTAGGGACTTTTGACTTGGCCTCACTCATCCATAAGACTTTTAGCTTTGTCTCACCCATTTCTAAGGACTTTTGGCTCTAGTCTCACCCTATTTTCGGGACTTTTAGGTTGGTCTCACCATCCATGAGACTTTTGGCCTTATCTCACCTATTTCTAAGAACTTTTGGCTCTACCTCATCCATCACAAGGGACTTTTGGTACCACCTCACCCTTTGAGAGCAATTTTCACAACTCAAAATATAAGTATATTGGTACTAATGTATTCAGGAAATATCAAATGACATATCTCATAATACATGTGCACACATAAGCATACAATGACCATCACACATCCAAGAATGTATCAAGAAAGAGTAGAGAGCTACCTTGCAAGCCAACACAAGCCTTCCCTTTTGATTTCTCTTTTTCCTTCTCAATCTTACAATCACAACTAGATAGAGATTGAGTTCTTTGGCCTAAATACAACAAATAGTATACAATTACTCTCTTGGAACCTAAATACATACTCATAAAGGCTATGGGATTCTTACATCAAAACAAAATTTACAAAGATCTTTAGTTTCTCCCTCTTGAATTTCACTAGTGCTTCTTCTAATCTCTTTGCATTTTCTAACTTCCCACACTTTAATTCAAGGGTTTCCTACTTGTTCTAGATCATAACAAAGCCATATTACTCAACAACCCATGGAAAGGGAGCTTAGAAGGAGAAGAATAAAGTTTCAAAAAGAATAAGTATGAAAATATTTAAGGATTCTTACCTTTCTTCCTTAATTTTCTCCCTTCTTCTTAGCTTTTCTTGGTCTCTCTCTCTCTCTCCAGCCCTCTCCTCTACTTTGGACAAAGCATAAGTCGGTTAAAAGAAAAGAGAAGATCTAAACTCTTTAAGAAGCAAAATTCTCCTTTTTCACACTTTTTCCAAACCCACCCTCACTATAGCAAAAAATAACTCTTACTACAGTGAGCACGTATCAGTCCTAGGGCCTTGTTCTCGCTACGGCTCACGCTATTGTGAGAAACTCCTTGGTTTTTGTATCGGATGCCCGAACTTGCTATAGCTAGATGCATTCTCACTATAGCAAACTGGTACATTCGCTATAGCTAGCTGGCTTCCCGCTATAATGAACAGGTATATTCATTATAGCCAACAAGGGTTCTGACTACAGCTAGCAGACTTAGAAAAATTTCAAAAATTTTGGTTGTTACAAAAATTATCTTCTGGCACCAAAGTAGCTCTCCACTCTTTCTTGCATGCATATCTTGGTTATATGATTGTCATTAAATGCTTGTGTGTATGTTTGCATCATGATTATTTGATATTATCTTGTTACTATGGTACCATTATACCTCTTGATTTGCTTTTGAAATGTGAATTGCTCTTTATGGGTAAGGTGAAGTTAAAAGTCCCTAAGAATGGGTGAGACAAGGCCAAAAGTGTCAAGGATGATTAAGGCCAAGTCAAAAGTCCCTAGACCAAGGGTAAGGCTAGACCAAAAATCCTTAGAGCTTGTTCTTAGCTTTGATATGTTTCTATGGCGTAGAAATTATGAATAGAATGGCTCTTGGAAGTGTTTATGGCATGCTTGTATTCCTTGACATGATTATATGCCTTATATGCTTACTTAAAATGGTATTTAAGCTATTGAGATTCTGTGAATCTCACCCCCTTCCCTCTTCCATCTCATCATGTCTAAATGGTGCTCAAGGAGATAAAAATGGGAGCCAAGGAGAATGATTGGCCATACTTTGACATTAGTGTAGCTTTTGGTGTAATTAAATGTCATCGTGTGCATGTATGAATTTTTTTGAGATGTAAACCTTTGAACAAATGTAAAAGTATGTAAATATAGTGTGTGAACCAAGTTGAAGCCAAATAAATGAGAATATGTGATTTGACTACTTAGAAGCCCATTCTTGATTGTATATTGATGCATGTGAAAGGGTGAGTTTGATATGTGTGATATTTTAGACCACTTGGGAAGCTTATACATGATCTGTTTATGCTTTAAAATGTGCTCAAATTGTTGTGGAATGGTGAGGAGGCCAATTGGAACCAATTTGACCCCTTTATGGTATCAAAAGTGCCATATTCTTGAGCTAAACCAAAATCTAACCAAATAAGCTATTCTTGTCATAAAATTTGGCATGAATATAGGTCGCATCTAGAGCTTTCAAGAGAGCTAAAGAACACCTAATTTGGAGCTTTAAAGAATTTATTATGATTTTTCAAAGTTGAGAAAAATGTGTTGAATGGTAGGGTACACTATTCATATGATCAAATTTTGTTTCCTTATCACTCATTGGCCAAATAGTATCCAATAGCTATAAAATTTTATAGGTATAAACTAGACATCATAAGCTTTCTATAACAACTGAGATCACCCATTTGCAGCTTTGTAGAGAGAGAATCAAAATTTTAAAGTTTCATGATAATACTAGTAGCGCAACAAGACCTCTGGTACTGTTCCATCAATTTTTGTAAGCTGAACACCATTTTCTTGATTTGGAACTATTTTTAGTCAAAATTAGGCATCCATAGCTTTATTGAATGGTATGGTTTTCTAAGCTTTGAGTTTTTTAGAATTAGTTATAAACTTTTGAATTTTATATTAATAACATATGACAATAAACCTGAGCAATTGGACCTTTGGTGCTATTTTATTATCAATCATGGTCTAGTTGATGTTCTCATGGTTTGGAATGATTTTTAACCTATATTTGACATACATGGCTTTTTAAAAAGCTATCATTTACTTAATTTTCCAAAATTGATGTCAGAAATATGGAAAGTTGAACTGAAGGCAAACTTCTTTATTTCCTAATATGTGGCTTCTTACCCAAAATTGGTGTGATTTTTATGGTGCCGATAACTTTTATAGATGCATTATGGGTAGAGGATGTTAATAGTGAGTTCATATGGCCCACATAACATGAAGTGAAATTTTTGAACCCCACTTAATGCAATAAACTACCAATATTTATATTCATTTTTCTTTGCGAATATATGAAATCAAGCATGAATAAAAGACTAAGGAACCTAATGAGCTATAGTATAACATTTTTTGTATCAAAGCAATGGTTCAGGCAATTTTGCTTGATATTTGGCTCTTGAATTGCATAAATGATCATGTTAAGATGTGAATTGCCATGAAATAAGTGCATATATGCTTGTAATGCATTTGGGTACTAAAGGTTGTGGTCTTTTTCAGATAAGATGGTTAATACAAGATGAGGTAGGGCAAGCTACCTAGGGCTTAGAGGGTTGAGCTTGAGGACCCTCTATGTGCCATCATGGAAAGGCTTGATAGATATGAGACTAGATGGGCCAATAGCAGGAAATGCTGGAGCAATAGAGATATATTACACAGCAACAGCATGAGATGATAATGTAGTTGCAAAATGTCCTAACTAGGTAAGAAGAGATGAGGAGAGAAGCTTGAACCATAACCATTTACCTCTAATGTGCCACCCGCACCTCCTTAGGAGCTAGATCATACCCAAACATTTATTCAAAAATTATTGAATTAGTTTAAAAAGAATGGTCCATCCTCATTTGACGGAGAGTTAGATATCGATAAAGCAAAGGCATGGGTCATGCAATTGGAGAAGATATCTATAGTGATAGAGTGTACCTCAAAGTAAAAAGCTTAGCTCACCACATTTATGCTAGAAAAAAAAGTCGATCAATGGTGACGTAGCATGAAACCCCTAACAAAAAACTAAGAATATACAGATAAATTGAGAAAGTTTTCTAGTAGAATTCTATGAGAAATACTTCCCTAATTCAGTGAGAAAACAAAAAGAAATGGAATTCATGGGGTTGAAGCAAATAAATGAAAAGTTTATTGAGTTGTCTTGGTATTCATCCTATCTCCAGAGATATGATAATGAATCTTGGAGATGTGAACAATTTGAAACTAGATTGAAACCCCTGATTAGAGACAGAGTTACTCCATAATTGATCAGAAACTTTAATGCCCTTGTGTAAATCAGTAGGATGATTGAGAATAACTTGCTAGATATCATGCCTGTTGCAGCTACAACTAATCAAAAAAGGGCTCTAGAACTGAAAAAATCGATACTTAAGGAGAGTACTAGCATGGCACCGAGTAATAAGAGAAAAGGCAAGGTGTAATGGAATAGAAGGCCACAGAAGGGGCAAGAAAGTGCAACCTCCTAGGACCCAGCCATCCCCAATGACATGTTTCAAGTGTGGGAAGCTGAGGCACGTTGCTAAAAACTACTCTCCGATGGATATAGTGCCTCCAACCAAGGACAAAGTGTTCACCCTCACTCAGCCGGAGGCCAGCGTGTCCCTCAATTTAATCTAAGGCACGCTTTAAGTAAATGGTTTTCCTATAGTTTCTATATTTGATTCGGGTACTAGTCACTCGTTTATATCTTATAATTGTGTAAGGCAATTGGGTCTAGCCATTAGTACTTTACCATTTGATTTATTTGTCACCACACCCACTGGAGGTCACGTTGTTACTTCCCATACTTATTTGAATGTCACTATACAGTTCAATAATTGTCATACTACCATTGATTTGATTTGTATGCCTTTTCATGACATTGATTTAATTTTTGGCATGAATTGGATGGCTGCGAATAATACCATACTTGATTATGAACATAGAACCATTTCTTTACCTGCTTGTGGGACTATACCCAGAATGGGGGCTGAGTTATCCTTTTTGACTACTGCCCAGGCCGAGAGATACGTAGAACATAGATATCAAGAGTCTCTAATTTTTTTCTCTATTCAAGCTGAGATAAAGGAAAAGATAAAGAAGATCCCAATAGTTAGGAAATTCCTAAAGATTTTTCCTAAAGATTTTGATTTTAGTGGTCTATCCCCTAAGAGAGAGACAAAGTTCCCCATAGACATAGTGCCTGGGGTTAGACTAGTGTCCAAAACTCCTTACAAGATGGCTCCCACAAAGCTTACTGAGTTGAAAAAGCATATAGAAGAGTTGTTAGAAAAATAGTTCATACGCCCTAGTGTTTCACTTTGGGAAGTTCAGGTATTATTTGTGAAAAAGAAATATGGTAGCTTGAGATTGTATATAGATTATAGAAAGTTGAATAAAGTTACCATCAAGAATAAATATCCTCTCTCTAGAATAGATGACCTGTTAGACTAGTTAGCTGGGGCATTTATGTTTTCCAAGATAGATCTTAGATTTATATATCACCAGCTGAGAGTGAGAACTAAAGACGTCTTAAAAGCAACCTTTAGAACTAGATGTGGGCATAATGAGTTCCTAGTAATGCCATTTGGGCTAAGTTTGTGGTGATATTCAGATTGTATCTAGATAAGTTTGTGGTGTTTATGGATTATATGAATATGGTATTCAAACCGTATCTAGATAAGTTTATGATAGTCTTCATTGATGATATCCTAGTGTACTCCAGATCTTTTGAGGAGCACGAGAGACATCTGAGACTAGTCCTAGAATCCTTAACAAATAAAAGGTTGTATGCCAAACTTATTAAAAGTGAGTTTTGGCTAACCGAGGTGAGATTCTTAGGTCACGTGATATCATAAGTGGGGTTGCAGTTGATCCTCATAAAGTAGAAGCCGTGTGAAATCAAGCATGAATAAGAGACTAAAGAACCTAATGAGCTATGGTATTACAACAAGGGAACTATTTTTCTAAAATCAATTTATGTTTCTTTTATTGCTATAGAAATATTGATTACTACTTCAATTACTTGATCAAGTGGTAGAAAAAGTTGAAGAAGAATATGTAGTCCAAGTAGTTATAGACAATAAGGGAGCTCTAAAGGTAGCTAGAAAAAAATTGATAGAAAAAGACCACATCTCTATTAGTCATCTTGTGCAACTCATTGTTTAGATTTGTGTTTAGAAGACATTAGAAAAAAGAACAATGTACAAAAGGTGTTAGAAGATGCAAAAATGATAACACCCTCTATATATAACCACATTTGGACTGTGAATTTGATGAAAGACTATACTAGAGGTAAAGACACTATTCGTCTAGTCATTACTCATTTTGCTACATAATTCTTGTAATTATAAACTCTTGTAAAGCAAAATCAAACTTTAATAAACATATTCACCTCTGAAAAGTTTAGGAAGTCTAAATTTGGCAAGGACAAATCCATACCAATGCATGATGTAAGAAAAAAAAATTTTAGATAATAACATTTGGATCAAAGTCAATGAAATATTAAAAATATTTAAGCTAATTGTCAAAGTGTTAAAATTGGTTAACGACGATAAAAAACTACCATGGGTTTTATCTATTAAGATATAGATAGAGCAAAACTATCTATACAATAAAATTATTGTTATTACTTAACTTATAATGACATAATAGGTAAAAAGAGGAAATTTCTACATACTAATTTACATATTGTGGGTAAGTTTATATACATGTATATACTCCATGTTGTCACAAAAAGAGAAATATTTATGTATGAACTAACTAAGTCTATTTATTTTTTTTCTTAAGGTTATTTTCTTAATCCTTAGTTTAATTTGAAGTTGAGCATGGTCATTTAGTTTATAAAAAAATGTAATGGAACCAAAAGTGAGATCACCAAATTAGAAAGAAATATGGATATTACAATTAGAGCACTAAATCAAGTTAGTTATTTCTGGTATAATAAACATTTGGAATATATTATTATATATTTACAATAAATTTAATATAATATTACATAGTTAATACTTTTTCAAGAAAAGATAGAGAACTTTGGAACGTCACAAGCTCAGAGAGCATGGTTTCAAATGGATCCCGATAAGATATAATTTATTTTTTATCTACAAGTATACATCGTACAATATGTGAGTCAATCAAAATGATTATTTTTGTTTATAATTTAAAGTTAACGAAATTTTTGTATTATTCATTTAAATAGTTGAATGATGGATGATATATGGTTCGTGTGGTCCTAAACTTTAAAGCATTATGACAAAAATTTCTGAGCCAAACAATTTCAACTTCAAAAGAAACTAGAGCATATTTAGTTATATTCATACAAAGATAAGGAATAGACTCAAGTATAAAAAATTATAGAAACTTGTCTTTACCTTTTACAATATAAAAACTAAGAATGAGGGAAAATAAGAGATGTAGTCAAGAAGAGATAGAAAATAATTTCAATCCAATTAATCTTAATTACATATTCCAAGAAGGTGATCCCTTATCTCTATGGATTGAGAAGAGAGAAAGTTCATTATTGGATGAGTTTCAAAATTCAAAATGGCTCCCAAGAATGGATACTGATGATGAAGAGGTAGAGGTTAATGATGATTCAAATTCCTATGAAAGCCATAGTCAGGAGGTGATAGTGGTTTGAGTCCACCAAGCAACAATAATGGTGGTGGTGCAACAAAAAGTGATCATGACATAGATGAAGATAGGGAACAAGATCCATATCAAAATATTCCATATACTATGCATGATTTGGGCTATGTTATTGATATGACATCTTTTTAGGATAGAGACTCTGGTGATAATAGAAGTGGTGGTTCTCCATTTATAAGAGATGAAAGGCAACAAAGTGGTATACTATAAGAATTCTTCTTTTAATTTTTCACAAAGTTTCATTGGCTTTAGCATTAGTAACTTGTCTCAAAGTAGTCAAAGTTATTATCTACTATTTTATTAACAACTTTCTCATATGTCACATAATTACTATCCAATGACTCAAGCCTCACTATATTATCAACCTTCAATAAATTATCAAGAGTCTTATTATCACTAAGCACCAAATTTTTCTTATTAGCAAATGTAAAATATAGGTGAAGGATTTTTTTTTTATTATGTTTTTTAGCAAGGAGCAAAACAAGATGATAATGAAAGTGAAAGTGGGGCCTATGATCCTCCATGACATTCTATAATGTGATGATTTTAATTCTCTCTTTATGATAGGTATGTAAGCATACTTTTATATTATTTGACTTTTCTTTTTAATTTTTTCAAGTAACATTGATATGTTTGTACAAAATAAGGATTTATTTAATTAATATTGATGTTAGGAATGATATTATACATACATATATATATATATATATATATATGAAAGTTCTAATGATTATATACATTCTTAAAATAATTTGTGTAACTCAAAAAAAATTATAGCTGCAATGACTACAACCTATATTGTAGTACCCACAACGCTCCTAACCGCAATAACTGCAATCGGAACCATAATCACAATTGCAATTGCAACTTAAAACCTTAGTTATAAACTAGATATCGATAATGAATTACCATAGGAAACATATAGCAAAGAATTGTTAAAGGAATTCCTTAAAGTGAGTCCATCATATGCTGCAACCTTCAAAGACAAAAATAACATAATGGCAACCTTTACATCTCTAATTAAAGTGACAACTATTAGTCCGTCACTACAAAATTACAAGATTAAAAAAGTAGCTTTCATGGTGCTGATACAAAGAGGAATAATCCTCCAAGCGTATTCAAGGATATTAGGCAACAGTTGAAGCCTTATTTGATTTGGAAGGCAATGGAAAAAGTGGTTGCTTACAATTTGGGCATCTCTTAACCTTGCAAACCTCTGAAAGTTAAGATAATGACTCTAAATTAGAATTAATTTTCTTTCCTTATCCTTTAATATAGTTTATTTTGTTATGTCTTAGTTTTTATGTGAATTTGTTTTTAATTTTTGCCTTTCGTCATGTTAGGTACCATATTTATTTGGTTGACTAATGGTGAAATATGTAGTGTTTCTAAGTGGCATCCTCACTTTAAGAAGTTTCATATTTCACTTTTATTGCGTGTGTGTGTTGCATTTTGGTCTCCATATCTTAAGTTCACTTAAGGACAAGCTACATGCTAAGCTTAGGGGGAAACCATTGTAATTTGATTAAAAGATTGTGTAAAACCTTTAATTTGTCAATAGATCATTGAGTTAGGGTTAATAAATTCACATAATTGACTTTTGAATTGCTTATTTTGGAGTTTTCTGAGTGTTTTGGTAGTGGGTTGATTTATCTAAAGTGTTTAAATTTTTGAAGTGTCATAGCATGGGTGGACATAAGCTAGCTATATAAATATACACAGCTATGTAGCCCTATGTCTCTAAAAAGAATGCATAAAGCTAAGGCATACACAAGTCAATAGTGTCCAATTACACGATCATATGTTGCCTCCTACTTGACTCGTAACTTAAACCTGAGGTGCACATGAGTAGGTCGTGTCTTGCATTTATACTATATCCTTCTTCATCCATGGTGACCACAGGTGTGACACACCATGTTCCCAAAAAGAAAAATAGCCACCAAATAGCATAAACCTTGCTCGAACTAGCCACCCATTTTAATAACCCATTGTCATTAACTCTATTCTATCAAATCAACACCCACTTTCAAGTTCATATCTACCCTTACCACCACCACCTTGAGATAATGATTTCTTGAGGCAATTAGAAGTGTCATTAATGTTCAATTAGTTTACAACATCAACATCAAAGAAATGGACCATAAAATTGTTGACCTAGGGAGACATATGGTCAAGGAAGGAGAGATGATAGTGATAAAGATGTTAAGGTCTAGAAGAGGAAGGTTTCATAATCGTTTTAAAGTTTACTTCAACTTCTACCTTTATTTTCTTTGTGCTTCTCTCTTTATTATGTTTGCTTCTAGTTTGCATTAAACAATTCCCTTTGTCACTAGTATATAAACATGGCCCCTGCGATTAGGGATTACTAAAATCACATATAGTAAATTAACTATTTTTTTCTCGTCACTCGCCATTCTTATTGACTTCCCATTTATTATCATTATTTTTTTTATTTCTTTTAAATGATATATATTATACAAAGTTAAGATTGCTTAACATGTTATATTAAGTTGTAGTTACTTTTGTGGTTACTTGCTAGCATATTTAGCTTTGGTAAAAGAAAACAGTGCATGTTGATTCATTCAAGTACCCTATTTTCTTAAATTATTAATGGCTACATAAGGGATGTTTTAAGAGCTAACTATAGTAGTGTTGATAAGAAAAGTTTTCAAATTCACAAATGACAGAATATTAGTTAGAGTAACTAGCTAATAGGTTGGGTTAAAATCAACATGGATGGTGCAAATAAAGGCTCAAATGGGCCTACTAATTATGGGGGAATTTTTCATAATTGCATAGGTAGATGGATTAAAGCATGTGTATCTAACATAAGAGTCACAAAATCTTTCAATCCTGAACTTTGGGGAATTATTTTGGGGTTAAAGGTTGCTTGGAAAGATAGATAGAAGAAGGTTCTCATAAAAACTAATTACAAAGGTATCCTGAACATCATCTATAAAAGAAAGTGCACTAACTTTGGCTATAATCACCTCCTAAAAAATTCAAAATTGGATAAAGCTTGATTGGGAAATAGCTCTCATGTTTTAAGAGAAAAAAATCATTGCAAAAATTGGCTTGTCTATTATAGTATGAATCTACCCTTAAATGTCTAAGTCCTTGAAAACCCTCATCACGCTCAACACCCTTGTTATTGAAGATTTTAAAGAAGTCCTTACCCTAACTAATTACTTGTGATTTTTTTATTTTTGGCCTTAAACCCCTCTATAAGAAAAAAAAACAAAAATTAATTGCAATTAGTTGTGTTTTTTCCAATTGCTACATAACTAGATTAAATTCCAATGTAAACAGCAATTTTCAACTAGCGATAGTTACAAAACTATTGCTAAATTAACATACACTTTTATTGAGCAACATCAATTGCCGATAGTTATAAACCACCACAAAATAGTTTGTTTCATTTAGTAGCAGTTATTCCCACATTAAAAAAAAACTGCCACTAATTAAGTATCCACAATTGCAACAGTAATGGCAAGCCAACTATTGTTTAATCACTTAGTGGTGTCCAAAAACGACTGCTAAGTGTCATTTTTATTTTGGTAGTGACTTAACCAACTTTTTAACAACATCATCTCAAATAGTATCTAAAAAATGATAACAAAATTTTGTATGAAATCTATCTCACTAAAGAGCATTATTTTCTCTTAACTAGAATGTTGCTTTTTCAATTTCTTATATATTAACTAGATGGTTCAAAATGCCTAAATGTTAGTACGTAAGAGTAGGAATCTAATAACAATTCCTATATAATGTCATCCACTTAATAAATTAAATTGTGGTGAAAAAGCATTCTTAAAATAATTACATATTTCATATTCCAATTGAGTCATATTATCAATCCAAAATCCTTACTCTTTCTTAATGTGATAAATTGTATTATTAACTCTTCTTTTATTGACCAACTTATGAAAATAAAGAGTATTCCTTCCTCCATACACTGACCAAGTTTGTCAAGCCTTCTATGCCCAAAAAGCTTCCCCACAATCACAATAAACCTCGAGCCTAATTCAAGTCTTCTTTTCCAACCTTATAGCTTCTCCCGAGTGTATATGCAGGTGATGATCTTGAAGCTTACTTATAATGACCAGAAATTTAGAAATCAAACTGAACAATATAAATTAATATTGGAACACCCTAAAATAGAGTAAGTTAATGCCAAATAATATTAGAATAAGAATTAGAATATCTGAAAATGTAGTTTAGAGCCTAAAAATAGCCCAAAAATAGAGCTAAAACAACTAAACAAATTTATAGAATAATGCAGTGGCATAATCATAATTTTGAATAACTTTTATAAACTCAAAGGAGGGAACTTTAAATAAGAAAATTAAGTTTTCCAAGGTTTTCAGAGACCCTAAAAATTATAGAAACTCCTAGAATAGTTAAAACCTTCCAATATGTGATTTTGGTCATCAGTTGACTAAAACTTTAACCGAATGGTTCAATAGAGTTTTAAATCCAATTTGGGTAAAACCAAAGATATTTTATGAATTAAAGGACCTAAATTTCATGATAAAAAAGAAGGTTCTCAAAAATGAGTTCAAATGAGCTCAAATGGAGAAAACCAAAATAAGAGACTAAATTGGAATTTTGAAAAATGTTATAAATGGGCTCCTTTGATCCTTATATCACATCCCACTTCTCCCCATCACCCTAACTGACTTTCTTTTGGTATAAAACAGAACCAAGGCAAGGTTGAAGTGGCACATAAGAAAAGGGAATAAGGGGAAGGAAATTAAGGCTTGAAAGTGTAAAAATTCATCACTTTTTCATACTCCTTCCTTCATTAAACTTCTTCTCCTCTTTCTCCTATCTCTTCTCATGGTTTTGATAACTTAATTGGTGCTATTTCATGACCACTTTAGTAGAGGGAAGAGAGGATTTGGAGAAACTCTTGGAAGCTTGAGAAAGCTCTCTTGGAAAGCTTTAAAATAAGATAATCTTTTCCATGGGAAACTTGTTCTTCTTGGCTCTTCTCCCTTTCCTTCACTTTGGCTAGAACAAGGGGACTATATAAGGAGTTTTATTTTGATCCAAACTTGATAGGAATTTAGGTTTTGAAGCATGGAGAATCACATGGAACAATTAGAATTTAAAAAAGGCCTATAGATAACAAATTATGGCAATTAGGATTTTGATTGCACCTAGAAAAATTTGAAACTTTCTAATAATATTCAAGGTTATGTAAGAGTATATTTGAATTCATAAGAGACATAGGAAGCTTCATGGATATCAAATTCCTTACAAAATTGAATGGAACTCCATAGGCTCCTAATAGGTACGTAAGTCTCGGCCAAGAAGGGAAGGAGATATCCAAGAAGAGTTTTCTTTGATTCTAAGGATAGAAATAGTCTAGATATGAATTATAGACACTAAAGGAACCTTGGTTTGAATTTAGAAATCATATTGTGAAAGTGGAAGTTTAGAGTTCCATTATACATAAAGAAACAACTTGGTGTTAGGCTTCTTAAATTGAATTAGAGATAACTCTAATGAATTTAAATGGAGTTATGTGACTTAAGATAGAGTGAAAAATTGGAGCCAAGATTAAGAATTATATGAGTTACTTCATTATATCCTTGTATGGAACCATAAGTTAGAACTAGCTTGTATAGAGTTTATGTGAGGCTATAGATGATTCCATTGATATGTTTGTGTCTTGTTTGATATGTCTATGCCAAGCAAAGCAAGCCTCCTCCAAGTATGTATGTGAGGTCAAACCAAGAAACTAAGGAATCAAAGGGAAATTTATGCCCCTTGACCCAAGGTAGCTTTTTATCCATTCTTGTATGCATATCTTGGTTATTTACTTGTCATTGATTGCTTGTATGTATATTTGAATCATGTAACATGTCTATTGCTATTGGCTTGATACTTGATATCATTATGCCTCTTGAATTGCATTTGAAATGTGTAATGGCTCTTAATGGATGAGATTATGCTAAAAGTCCATTGAATTGGAAGCTAAAAGTCTCTAAGAATGAGTGAGATAAGGCCAAAAGTCTTAAAAATGAGTGAGGCTAAGTCAAAAGTCTCTAGAAAGTGAGTAAGGCTAATCCAAAAGTCCTAAATAATAAGGTGAGGTTAAACCAAAATTCCTTAGAGCTTGATTTTGATCTTGATATGCTCATATGATCTTGAAAACATGTTGCTCTTTGGTATTTGGAATCATTGGATGTATACTTACCTTCTTTGACATGATAATATGCCATTTATGCCTACTTGAAATGGTGAATGAGTTATTGGAATTTTTTGAATCTCAATCTCCCCTACTTTTTATCTAATCTTATCTAGGTGATATTCATGGAACCAAAAATGAAGGACAAGTGTAGATTGTATTACTTTGACAATAGATTAGCTTTTGATGTAAATTAATGTCAAAATGTGTATGTATAAGTTATTTATGAGATGTAAACCTTTTGTTCATGTATAAAAGTATATAAATATATTTTATGAACCAAGGTTAGAGCTAAATGTATGCAATCTTGAGATTTTGACATCCTTGAGCTATAAGATAGATGTGTATATGAATAAGTGAGATGGTGATTTTGAGTTTCATGATAAATTAGACCTGTTATGATGCTTTTATATGCTGTGTTTGAGTTTTTGGACATGCTCAAATAGTCATGGTTCATGTGGGAAGTCATTTTGGACCATTTGATACTATATTGATGCCATTTTAAGCCACATTCTTGCCTTGAACTAAAACTAGACCAAATGGATGAATTTTGGCATAAACTTGGCAGATATTTAGATCTTATTTAGAGCTTTTCACAAAGCTAAAGAATACAATTTTTAGAACTTTATAAAATTTATTATGATTTTTCAAAATTGGTTAAAATTAGCAAAAACTGTCAATATATTGTTCATTTAGTCAATCTAGTTTTAGGTATATTTGAAGGATCAAATGAAATCCAATACTTACGAAATTTTACAAGCATATAGTTGGCATTATAAGCTTTTCATAGGTTAAGATCACTCAATTTGAAACTCTGTAATGTGAGATATGAATTTTTAAAGTTCTAGGTCTACACTAGTACGAGTTTCTGGCCCAGCTACTGTTCTATTAGAATTTTGTAAGCCGAATGATATTGTCTTGGTCTAACATTTTAATAGTGGTTAGATAATGTCCTAAGATTTCCAAAAAGTCCTAATTTGAGTGATTTGGAATTTTCTAACTCAAGTTATGAATTTTTTAAATTTTGACATAAATATGGAACCTATGGAAAATGAGAGTGTGATCTTGAATTTGATATGTATGGCTCAAACCTGAATTACATGCTTCAATTTATGATGTTTCTGCTTGAATAAGTGTGTTAAGGATGAAAGACGAGTTTGATAAACCTAAATAGTTCATTTAACTGAAAAATGAATTAATTTGGCTTTTAATGACAACACTTTCCGCTATTAAAAGTGATGAATATATAAAAATGGATACTTTAGACTATTTGTAATGCAAAATAAGTGTTATCTTAATATAGTATTACATTACTTTTTTTTAATTTTTTTAATGTTACCCACTTGTGACTTATTCCACTCTTTTAATTTATAATAAGGATATTAAGCTTTTGATATAGCTTAAAAGCATATGAACTTGGGAACCCTTGATGCCATATAGTAGCAGCAACATTCTTACACTAACAAAAGAGCAACAAATTCTCAAATCTAAAAGGCCAACTTTTACAAGGTGGCCATACATCTGTATTAATCATGATGGGGGCATGTATGAAGCATTAAGAGTAAGGTTGATGATCCTAAATCTAGAGAAAGTATTGAGCCACTTGATATTACTTAAAGCCCTGTCCAAGCAGCCCAAATTATGGCACCTCTTTACCTTTTATTTGTCCAAGTATAATAGGGCCCACTTGATTTTAGATCTATCAAATCACATCTATTCAGCATTCTTTAAATTCGTTAATAGCTTGAAATAAAGACATGACATGACTTTTTTTATAAAAAAAAAAAAAAAATCTTAAGCCATTTAAACCTTATTGAAGTCACTAATAGCTAATCAAGGCTGGTGAATAAAAGCAGTAGTATTTCAAAACAAGTGCCATAATAATGTCTATCTAAGTGTTTTGGAAAACTATAAATGAAAGATAAATAAATAGTCTAATATATAATGTTGAAAGACAAGAAATATGTATGCAATGCAATGGATGATCAATAACTTCCACCTGAAAGAAATCTTCCAAGCAAAATAAAATAAAATAAAATAATCCCCATTAAGACCTAGTGTATTAGATCCACAAAAGTATTGATATTCAAAACACTGGAACTATCTAGCTACATTATCTATAGAGTGCAAAGTTTCCACAAGAAATAGAAAATTAAGATTACATATACATATTAGATGTTGAAGTCTTTGAATTGTCATAACCTTCCTAATACCATAGTAGTTCTAGGTGATAACAATCATGGCTCATGGGGAACTTTTTTAGGACAAGCTTCCCAACAACCTTTGAGCGCATCAACAAACTGATCTAAAAATAAAATGTCTTGTTCTGGAATTGACCAGCAAGTTTAACCTTATTTGTTTTACCACCAAAACTTATATCATGCCATTTTATGTTTTTGAATGAGCAAGAGAACTAAAAAATGAAACAAGAGTACTCACTTCTTCTTCTCCCTATCCTATTCCTTATTGCAAAAATTAATACAATCTTTAATTTCACTCTTTGTTTCTAGCTTATTAAGCTGCCCCAAAAAAGCTTCCCAATGTCCATCAGTATGAAAATTCTGTTAACCAATTACCTCTCTATCCTTAAAACTAGAATAAGGTGATCTTATACTATATTTGACATGTTTTGAATCCATTCTAAAAAATTCATCCCCACCATTTTCTCTTTTTAAGGGTATAAAATTGAGACCATTTCTTTTTCTCAGGAGTATGAGATAAAAGTATCAATTAATTTTTGTTTCTTCCTTAACCATCTAATGTCATAATTAAATATCCTTTCACTTTTTGATAAGCATCGATTGATACCCAGATTTAAAAACATTACTCACACCAGCTCGAAGAGTAATATCACAATTTGAACTAAATTTGGCCTTCTTTTATAAAGATGGAATAAGATCATGTACTTGGCATTTTTTCATTGAGAAAACTAGTTGTTCAATAAAAGCACCATTGATGTGCAACTACTGGTTTGCATGCCACAAAGAATTTTGAACTTCATTATTCCCCATGCATTAGTCAACCAAAACATCATAATCTCCTTTGCCTATGCCATATTGGTTGAGCCATGTAGAATTTTCAAATGGAATAACATTGGCACCTACTTATGTGCTAGACATTAACAAAATAGAAAGCAATGAGATTCTACATTGGAACCCACATGAATGTAACATCATAATATATTAACCTCAATTAATCTCCCTTTAGGCTTGATTCCATATGATTTCTAAAGAAAAGTATCAAAATCGTAGTATTTTAACACTTTAAGTCAGGGTTTAATCAGTTATATTTTGCCCCGTGGGTCCCATGAACCCATGAATCACATACTCTACTCAAAATCCATTTATACAACTCATACATAGCATAAAAAAAAACCCAAGAACCACAAATATGAAGCCAAAAACCCCAAAATGTAATTTCTCAAAACAGGCCCAAAAGTCATATTTTTGGCTCTAATTTTGTAAAATCATAACTAATTTTAGAAACATGGGAATCAAGAAAACAATAGTTTTTTGGAAATTTCTAAGTGTTAACTTTACACTAAAAATAATTCCCAACCACAATCTTAGCGTTTGGACCATGTTTGACATCGAAAAAGAGACAGAGGTCCAGCTGTCCCTAGTACTAATGCAACTTGCTGTCATGAACTTCAAAAATTCATAACTAATTCCATAAAAATCTAATATAGGTAAACTATACCAATTTAGAAAGCTACAGATGTTAACTAGAGGGAAAAAATAAATCTAGATCCTTTCAATAGCCTCTAGATCTTGAAAACTGATGGAATATTAATGAAGGTTGAATGGCTTCCCTGATACTAACACAGAACTTCAGAAGGTTATTTCTCCCTCTACAGACCTCCAATTGAGGTTCTTCTAATTGATGTAGGTCACTGTGGATGTCTCATTTATGCCTATAAAATTTCATGATGATTGGACACCATTTGGTCCATGAATGACACAGATTCATTTTCAGACCTATTGGCACAGGAACTAGCCAAAACTAGAAAATTCTCCAATTTCAACAATTCTCCAAATATTCTCTAGACCTCAAAATATTACCCACTTTAGTTTTCCAAAAATCTCTCAATAAACTCTAGAGGCATGCCAAATTTCAGGTCAAAAGGAGCTCATTTAGTCATATCTTGACATAGCTCACGGATTTGGCACATTTGATACCCTTTATGGTTCAAAAGGGGACCAAATGACCTCCTACATATTCTAGCATCTCTTAGGTAAGTTTTAAAGCATAAACATAGTCTATATGAAATACCCAAGTGGTTCAAATCATCATATATCTCAAACTCACTATACTACAGGCAAAAATACACTAGTATATACAAGCCACAAAATAGCCAAATCTCATGTTTTCATTACTTTGGCTTTATACATAGTTCATACATCATTTATGCATATTTCTACACTTGCTCAAATATTTATATCTAAAAAATAATATGTATATATGAGCACTTTGGCTTTTCTATACATCAAACTATGCAAAAGTGGGCAAAAAGGGTTAAAAAGGGTCATCTATGCCTCATGGCCTCTACTCTTAGGCTCTTGAGCTCTACCTAGACCATATGAGATAGGAGAGGGAAGGGGATGAAAGTCATGGAATCTTAATAGCTCATACATTCATTCAAATAAGCAATCAAGGCATATAAACAAGTCAAAGCATGCAAGTAGGCATCTAATTATTCGCAATCATACAACACATGATTTTCATATCGTGAAAATCATATCCATGCTAAGAAGGAGTTGTAAGGACTTTTGGTCTAGCTTCACCTATTTTAGAGACTTTTGGATGGCCTCACCCTTGATTTAGGGACTTTTGACTTGGCCTCACTCATCTATGAGACTTTTGGCCTTGTCTCACCCATTTTTAGGGACTTTTGGCTCTACCTCATCCATCACAAGGAACTTTTAGCACTACCTCACTTGAGCAATTTTCACAATCCAAAATATAAGCATATTGGTACCAATGCATCAAGGCAACATCTAATGGCATGTCTCACAATATAAGCACATACACAAGCATACAATAACTATATACATCTAAGAATGCAACAAGAAGGAGTGGAGAGCTACCTTACAAGCCAACACAAGTCTTCCCTTTTAATTTCTCTTTGTCTTTCTCGGTCTCAACACTATAACTAGATGGAGCCGATTCTCTTAAGCCTAGACACGACAAATAACATGCAATTACTCTCTTATAACTTAAAGAAACACTCACAAGGCTAAGGGGTTCTTTATCAAAGCAAACCCTACAAAGTATATAAGAACCCCTAGTTTTCTCCCTCTACAATTTCATTAACTCTTCTTCTACTTCCTTTGCATTTCTTAACTTATCACACTTTACTTCAAGGGTTTCTTGCTTATTCTAGGCCAAAACAAAGCTATCTTACTCAACAACCCATGGAAAGGAAACTTAGAAAGAGAAGAAGAAAGTTTTAAGGAGAAGAAGCATGGTTAGGTATGGATATCTTTAAAGATTTTTACCTTTCTTCCTTGATGTTTCTTCCTTCTTCCTTAGTTCTCTTGGTCTCTCTCTCTTTCTCAAGCCCTTTTCTCTGTTTTAGATGAAGCTTAAGTTAGTTAAAAGAAAAGGGGCACTTCTGCAGTCTTTAAGAAGGAGAAATACACTTTTCATACTTTTTTAGACTAACCCTCACTATAGCAGAAAATAACCCTCACTACGACAAGCACGTATCAATCCTAGACCCCTATTCTCGATAAGGAGTACGCTATTGTAAGGAACTCCTTAGTTTTTGTATGGGATGCCTGCACTCACTATAGCTAGAAATATTCTCGCTATAGCGAACAGGCACATTCGCTATAGCTAGGTCATTTCTCGCTATAGCAAACAGGTACATTCGCTATAACCAAGTTGTAGCCAGCAGATTTAGAAAAATTTCAGGACTTAGAAAATTTCAGCACTTTTTGGTTGTTACAATGAACATAGCTTCAAAGGTTGTTGATCCTCAATAATATAAATGGTATCATAGTTATCCTAGAGCACCTTAAATTTAGTGATTCTTCATTGTTTCTTACCATGCAATACAAGAGCTGTACTCTTAAAAAGTGGATAAACACTAATTTAAAATCACTATTTCTCAAAAAAAAATTTATATATAATTTTTTTTATATTTATATTTTAATTTTTAATTAAAATATAATAAACATATAATTTTTTAAAAATGTTAAGAAAATATAATTTGATTGCCCCTCCAATTCAAAAGAGAGCATCTTTGGCCCTATTTGGTTCTATGAAAACAAAGTGAAAGTGAAACATAATCTATGTACAAACATGTTTGGTTTCAGGATTTGGGAAGGGAAACGAAAAGTGATATTACGGTGCACTTTCTTTTGGTTACCTACCATATTTGCTTGGCATTTTTCAAATAGATTGATATTGACACTTTTTCCCTTCGCATTCATACTACTTTATTTATCCATCTTTTATATTTATTTAGACCTATTTAACAGGCAATCTAATTTATCAGCCCCACCTTGAAAATCGCTCCAGCTAGCTGTCTGCTTCAATAGGTGAAAGAAACGATCTACTATTAGCTATAGGTTTGTTGTTTAGCACAAATTTTATACTATTTGATTACGTTATACTGATGCGAAAATGCCGGTGCATTGTTGTAATAAGGATCACTAAATATGTGTTCACTTTATCATAAATTATTCAAGCTTGTGAATTTGCTATGTTATGGGTTATGTTGTTACTCCTGACTGTTGCAAGAACAAATTAATTTCACATTTTATATATATAGTTAATGGATGTTTCTTTCCATAACTGTTACAATTAAAGCTTTCAAAATTATTTTAATGCGTTTATTATTGCTCATACATTTGTTGTGTGAGAAAAATGCAAACCATTCTCTATATTGAAATTTTATAGTTGTAGGTGTAAATTATAGTTATTCAATATAACTATTACTAAAATCTCATATTTAAGTTGATTTGGTCAATTGTGTCTCTTTTCAACTGAATAGAGCATTAACTATTTTCATATTACTCCAACAATTCAGACGAGGTATTGTTTAGCATTTAGGTATGGATGACATTAGCCGGGATGTTATTCTCTATGTATTAGTTTGGTTTTTGTTTGTATGCAATTTAGATGTCGATAGATGATAAACATGTGGCTCATTGTAGCTTTGAACTCCCATAGTTGCATTAGTGTGGGCTGCACCAATGTGGGTCATTTTCTATAGCCATTTTGATGCACTTGTGTGGGTATTTTTTTTTAGCTATTTTGATGAAATATACGTAAGTAAACATTGCATTGTTTTTGGGGTGATGCCTACTAATGAAGTTTATATAAGATAAGGATCTGCTATAAGATTATATAAAAGGTTAGGACTTGCTCAAATGCTGGCATGTATATATTATATACAGATCAGACGGTAGCTGCTTTTTTGATGGTGTAGTTTGGGAATGAAATTTTAATCCATCTTATTTTTGTTTGTAATATGAATATCTTTTTAAATTTTTGTGGTATATATGTCTACTGCAATTGCCACGAATGTTTAGAAGTTGAGGATTCTCTAAATTGCAACAAAAAGTGGAGGAAACATATTATATGGTATATAGATTTCAAGAGAATTTTGCTTCATGCAACTATTGCTTTTTTTTTTAGATGCAAAATTAAATTATATAGATCATGTAAAAAAAAGAAAGCTAAACATGTTATAAAATATAAAACTAAAGTGGTAACAAAAATCTAAATAGAATGTATAAATTTCTTAGAAAGAAAAAGGGGAAATGTATCAATTTCTAAGGAAAAAAAAGAATGTAAGTTCTTAGGAAAATAAAGGAAGAAAAAAAAAAAGAATGTATACATTTGTAAGAAAGGAAAAAAATAATCAAGAGGATTAAGCGCAGTTAGACCAAAACTGTTTGACTACAACACAGTCAGACACCATCCGACCAAATAGCAGTTGGATAGATGTCCAACTGCGAATGTCCAACTACAATGAATGATGTTCCCAGTACTCTATAGTTAGACATTGTCCAATTGCTTAGTAGTTGGTCGAACAATGTCTTACTACAGAGCAGTCGGAACCATCTAACTACCTTGCCTCCAATTGCCTACTAGGCTACCGCAGTCGGATAGTGTTCTGACTACAATGCAGTCAAATGAGGGGCCAAAATTTTTTTTTTCTAAATGGTAGATGTGAGTAGTGTATTATTACAAGTGTGTATTAATTTACAATAAAAAATAATTATCTCCAATGGGAAAATAATAGAAATTCAATGGCTTCCGCATATATTTCCTATTTTTTTTCGACTTGATGGATATTGTGCTATATTTATGTTCGAATAATATTTTTATACTATATTGACACTACCTTATATGTTTTTTTATCCATGCATATAAATGCTTATATTTAATATGGTTATGTATATCTAATTAGATGATAATCCATATAAATTTGTATCTAGCATATATATATATATATATATACATAATGTCATTTTCTGTCTATATATTCACTAGTTTTACATATATAATCACACACACACTTAGATTTATATATTTTTAGGGGACGATGTATATAATATGCACTACATTAATGTGTGTGTGTGTGTGTGTGTGTGTTTACATATTAGAAAATATAAGACTAATATATTTACATTTATTTACTACAATAAACTTTGTAAAAACACCTAACCCTACTCTTCCTCAGTATCATCATCTTCATCACTATTATCTCTTTCACATTGATCAAGGACACATCTTATTTTTGCTAGGATGACCTACGTCTACCATCTAATTGTGCATAATTGCTCTAAGTTAATTCATGTCCTTATGATAGAAGCTTTTCAATTTGTCTTTGTTATTCTTGAAATTGAGCCTGATAAGATTGTGTTGAAATATTGATGAATTCATTTCATATCATGTTTTGTATCTAGTTTAAATAAGGATATGGTAGGCACTTGACTTGATGATACTTCTTGGGTGTAAGTGTATCCTATCTTAGAATCCCCTAAAATTTTACAAGACATATTACCAAGTTCATTGTAACACCCTAAAATTAATTAAAGTATTAATTATAGATTTAGGTTAATTAAGAATAATTAATATGGGATAATTAGGCAAGTTTAGTGAATAGAAATTTTAGAGAGATAAATTATTAATATGAGTTTGAGGTTTAATTGAGTTATAAACCCCATATAGGCCCAAATTAAATTAAGTAGGCCAAGACTAGGGACTAATGGAGGCCCAATAATTTTAGGTGCAGACTCAACCTTTTATTGTGAAGCTTGGCCCAAGAGGTAGCATCTAGTGATGGCCCAATTCAATTTAATGAATCAGAGACCCAAGACCCAACTTGCATAAACCCATGTAATTGGCCCAATAACCCTTGAGCAGACCCAAATCAAATGAGTCCTTCAAACTTGGTCTGGCCCAATTGAATTTCAGCAACCCAATACATGAAAGCTGGCCTAACAAAGCTTAAATCTGAAGCCTATTAGGAGTTGGATCTTTGGAGCAGCCCATGACCCATATTTGACCCAACTTAAACCCTAAAAACTAACCTAGCCACCCCCCATTCTTCAAAACACAAAAACACAAGAGAGAAATTTGGAGGTTTGAAGGGAGGCTAAGGTTTAAGGTAAGAAATCCATCATTTCCCACTGCTAGAGCAAGATTCAGCCAAGGTAATGGCTATATAACTTAATCCTCTCATCTTTCTCTTCATTTTGGCCTGATTAGTTTTTCATTTAGAGTATTTTCACCCACACCCAAAATTTGAAACTTGCCATTTGATGTTCCATGGTGAAATTTCGTAGGTTGAGGCTAATGCTGACATTAGATAAGTATAAACTCTTCTTTTTGAGGTATTTCTACTGGTTTGAGACCCTAATGATTGGATTATAGTATAGGTATTAATTTTTCATGAATTTCCTTAAGATTTAGGGTGATATATTGAAGTTTTTGGTAGAGGACCCCTCTATTCTGAATTTTGGGAATTTGTAGTGGTTAGGGAGATTTTTGTACCATTGGTAGCTTTTGCAAATTGTCTATAAGTGAGGTAACCGGGACTATATTAATTCCATGTATATATCTATTTTGATTTTATATTTGCTATACATAAATGGTTTGAAATGCTGAATGAATTGGTTGACTATCTATTATATTGTAATTGGACCTTGTGAGTCCATGGTAGAATTGTGGTGCGGCTGCCACCCGTGCATGTGCTTCAATCGGACACCGAGTTATGATCAAACCCTAGATGTACTGAGCCCTAATTGTACTCAATAGGGAGTAGGTGCCGTGGACGGGCCTCTCTTGGTGTTATTGGCCATTATTATATGGAAATATGATTGTTAGTATGGGATAGTGATCATGATAGCCTAATTGTTTCATTTGCTGATATGACTGGTATGTTTTCTTATACTTATGTGAAATCATGCGTATATGTTAATTAAACTAGATTATATGATGGAATTTTCTTAGTTACTGAGATTCACATCTCACCCCATTTCATGGGATTAAACATTTTAGGTGAAGGTTTTTTAGGTAAGGATAAAGGCATACAAGTGGATGAACATCCATGAGCTGAGGCCTGGTGTGGGGAGCTATACATGGTCCAAGTCAAATAGAGTAAATGCTAATTTTATTAACCTTTGTATAGCATCATCATGTATTTGTATTGTCAAGTGTAAGAGTTTGTATTTTGATGACATAGAATGTAATCAATGAGAAATAGGCTTCATATTAGTTGTTAATGGATGTATGAGTTTATGACACTTATTATGGTTTGTAAACCTATGTTTTAACTAACTATTTAAGTTATGAAAGTATATGATATATAGATTGTGGATTTGAGTTAGCAATGCATGAATTGTCTTATGAAAATATGATTGAATGACTATTGTAAGAAACTTATAAATCTACTGATATAAGGACAATGAATAAGTAGGAGAATCCACCTTTAAATAGGGATAGGTAATGATATAATGGCTAAGGCAAATCAGCTAGATAGATGCTATTAGAATCTCATAACAAGTGGGAGAGTGGCCTTAGAGAACCCCTAGATAGAAAGTGGGGAGTAGGAGATAAGATTTTACGAGTTGTAGAATCAGAAAGTATTTCGCCGTGGCTAATAGAGGCAAATTTGCCCAGAGGGAGTCCAAAGAAAAATTCACCACTACAGAATGTGAAAGGCTAAACTGAGAGTCATCCAGAGGGAAATTCACCGCAGCGACATGAGAAATTAGCTCAGTGAACTTTTATGAAAATGTCCCAACTATTTCAAAGAGGAATTAGCCGTGGCTAACAAGGGAATTGGCCGCGACCAATAGCGAAAGGCGAGCGAGGTAAGTTCCAAGAGGCTTCCTCGCTGCGGCGCCATGTAAGTTAGCCGCAGCAAAATTAGTGATGATGTAAGGGGTGAAGCCGAGAGTAATTGGCCACAGCTAAGTGTAATTTAGCCGCAGCGAACGTCCTGAAACCTTTATATTAACCAAGAAATCTTGGTTTTTTATATGGTAACCTCAATGGATGACTTAGAAATATTGGTAGAAGATTCTTGTGAGTTGGAATTAATAGGTAATAGAATCAAAGGCTTATAAATGAATGTTTATTTTCCTGATGTACATAAGTGCTTGTAATTGTATGGTTGATGACTCTAATAATATTAAGGTTCAAATTTCCTTACATTTTCACAATGTAATTAGTCGTAATGCCTTGTAACCCCAATCTATGATTATTAATCACATATTTAACCTTAACTACAATGATTAGAAATTAGAGTCGTCACATTCATAAATTGCACCTCTTTTTTTACCACCACCAACTTCAACAAATAAGTTCAAGTCGGATGCATTATCACTTGAAGTCTCTGCAGTATTTTTTCACTTCAAATATTTATCCTACTAATGCAATTCAAAGGGTAAAATGTAAAAGGATTTAAGAGTTAAAGTGATTAATATGACAAATATATATATATTACACACATATACCCAAATGACTTTTGATTTTTTATTTACTCAAATATTAGTAGATTTATATTGATGTGTTTTTAAATAATTTTTTGAAAATGAAGGATCTCTTCCTAATTCGCTGGCCTACATAACAAAATAAGAACAATTACTGAGAATAATACATGAAAAGTATGAAATAAACGTGTCAAATGTGTACCAATCTTCTAGCATGTTCTTCCATAGACATAGAGTCTTTTGTATGCAAAGAAGCACTAGCACAATTCTTCTTTTCTACTCACCAGTGGATTGAAATTCTTCACCATTCCAATGCTCACAAAGTTCTTCTTAGGTTGAATGTTTAATCAATTCTAGTCTTTTTCATTTGTCACAAGCGGTACTAATTATATCCTCTAAACTATTTTTTTACTCAATTTTTCTAATTCTGCCAAATATCATTATAATGCCCCAGTTCCTAATAATAGTATTTTTTTCAAAAGTGTAACAAGGGGTAAAAAGTCAAACTTGAAATTCATGAAACAATAACTCTTTATATTGACAAAACTTAGCTCTAACAATTCCATGGTCCATCATATTTATTCTTAAACATTGTAATAATGCATGCATTATTTAATGTAAATCTAAATAAATAAGGAGTGAAGAAGAAAAATTAATACTAATTTTAAACATAAGGATAATATTATTTAAGGATATATAGTTGAAGTAAGACTATAAACCCTGTGCCATTAGGCTTAATCAATTCTAGAAGCGATTCATCTTGGTCATTAGATCCCTCATCATGCACACCATGTGACTCTTCTTGATTGTTAAGCGCAATTGGCTGTGAGTCTTCTTAAGTATTAGATGATTCTTATTGAGGGAAATTTCTTCGTGTCTTTTGCCTTCTTTTAGATGACATCCTGCAATGAAATATAACACCATGCTAATGACAAATATAAATTCTATGAAACAGAATTGCAAGTAGGTAATGAGCCATAGATAATAGAACAATCATATTTCACATGCGTGGTCATAAATATAAAATGATAAGCTTTCCTTCTTACCTTATCAACTTTATGAGTGTTGAGATGCATAGTTAGAATTTGGAGAATGCACTACCATTAAGTAAAACCTTATAAGAAAGAGAGACATGCAAGGCCAAGTTAAACTATGGAGGCATATATATACACACATATACATATGTATATATATGTGAGTGTACGTGTGTTTGTTTGTATATGGAAGAGAGACATGCAAGTCCAACTTGCACTAAGGATAAATATAAAGATATAAATAAAAATATTCACATATATTCTGATATAGATAAAAGGATAAAAGATAAGATGAGAAAAGATTTCATGATTTGACAACTAATTTATTATCTAATATGTTATGGCTATCTTACCACGATGGAATGTGCATAATGGGTCATTCAAGAAAATAGAAATTTTATTGCACTATCTCATTGGAAGAGAAATGGATATGTTACAAAAAAGGTTATCTATTTTATGTTACACCAATTACGATACAATTACATAAACTTGTCTAAAAAGTTTACATTTTGTTTCTATGACCTTCTCCACTAATTTTAGTAATTTATTTTCCAAACTTGCAATTTTATTCTTCTGGTGATATTCAAAAAGTTGACGTTGCAAGTCAAGTATTAAGGTCTCATTGGCCTACATTTGCATGTGAAAATCCTTTAACCTCTTATCAATATCAAGATTTGGCTACGTTGTGGATATATGGCCTCTGCCATACTTGGATATGAGAACAAAGTCATTTTTTTTACCATAGTTATAGCCAAAGATTGAATCTTCTTCTATTTCATGTGCAACACTTCCTAAATCATTCACGAAGCCTCCACTTTTTTCCCTCCAACAGCTATTGTCTATAAAGCAACTTCATTTCCTAATGAAAAATTTTGTACACTAGCTGCATTTGCAATTGTAGTTTTAAGTCTTGCATACTCATTCTTAAATAGAAAAATAATAAATATTATACAATAGTGATGTGTATCTAAAAGATTTAATTAAAGAAATAAGAAACATGACACTTACAAAAGTAGTTTCGAATTTTTTGTTAACCCAAGTACTAGATATTGGTTTTTGATGAGTTCAAATGTGAAGCTCTATTGGAGATAAAGGCCTACTTAATTCTTCAGTTAAAGTTGCAGCATATTCTATAAATGGAATATTACCACCAATGTGGAGTGATGGGCCGTAGACAAAGTTTAAAGCTCTATTTTTCTTAGCACATTCACTTCTTTGTTTAAAGTCTACACTATTCCAACTAACACATAAATCATTCCAGATTTGCTCATTAATCCACGAAGGCCTCTTTCCTTTTATCTTGAACATAATAGATCAAATCTTTTAACTGATTTCTTGCCTGATCTTTAAAGTTTTTGTGAATTTGAGGAGGAGCCTCTGTTGGCCAAACATAATATTTTGGTCCAGTACACCTAAAAATATCTATAAACCCATATGTTTAAATACAACAAAAGTAACAAACTTGGTAGCACATATGAAATTGAAATTTACTTGAAATTTTTCAAACCATAATTGTTTGACTAATTTAAAAACTTCTTTCCATGAATTATAAGGCCTCAAGTAATTATGTTTTATCATTGCTATTATATATCCAACAAGATCATTGCCATTAGGTGCAAACCTAGTCAATGCATCTAATAAAATTATGATTAATGTAATTATATTTAAATATTCAATTGAGAATACATACCCTGTTTCACCGACTAGGTAAATAAGTTCTTTACCCATATTAACTCCTTCTCAAATTAAGAATACAAAACTGCTCCACAGGTTCTTTCATCCACCCACACAGAAAATAATATTAGAAGAAGATGAAAGAAGCATGCCATACATATATTCTTAACGTAAAATAATTATAGAAATATACAATGTTACTCTATTTTCAATAAAAGTAAGCTTCTTGAGAAAATATCACCTATACATGCATGATGCATTAGCTAAATCAAGAAGCAGATGAGGATCTGTAGTTCAAATGTAACATGTTTTTTGTCTTCAACTTCACGTGAGCTACCATGCCACAGTAACAGTAAATGCCCTACACCTATTTCACGCCACCTCCACTACAACTTTCAAACTGCATGGCCCTAGGTCTTTCCCTCATCTACCCCTATCCATGCAGAGTCACATGATAAAAATTTTATCACCTTTGACTGCAAATAACTGTATGTTAAGTCATACCTTGAGATAAGGACAAACTACCTTCATTCCTCCATGTTAAATCATTCCATGGGAAAAAGCCAAATTGGTCTTCACGTGAAACTTCAGAGGATGAACATAGTTTGTTTTGTTTTGGCCTTTTATACAAAAGATATGAATATCAATTTATTTACTAATATATCAATCCTTTTTCTATTGCTCAACGAAAAAAATTTATGTATATATATATATATATTATATTTAGATATAATTTAGAAATTGTTATATAAAATATTTACTGGTGTACTTATATATAATTATATACTTAGGAGTTTAAGCATAAAATTAAATTTAACATATATATATATATATCAACGAACTTATATTTCACTAAGTATATATACAATTACATATACAATTTTGCAACCACAATATAAATATTTATTAAAAACAAATCATAGCATGGGATAAGGCTGAACTACCTTTATAGCTCCATGTTAAGTCAAACCATGGGAAAAAGCCAAATTGGTCTTCACGTGAAGCTCCAAAGGATGAACATTGTTTGCTTTGTCTTAGCCTTTTGTATAAAATATATGAATATCAATTTATTTACTAACATATCAATCCTTTTTCTATTGTTCAGCCAAAAAAAAAATTATATATGTATATATATTTTATATTCAAATATAATTTAAAACTTGTTATGTAAAATATTTATTATTTAATAAAGTAATACATACTTATAGAGGTGTAACTATATATAGTTATATACTTAGGAGTTTGAGCATAAAATTAACATTAACAGATACATATATATACGTGTGTGAATGTATATATATATATATATATATATATATAAAAGAAACCTATATTTTGCTAAGTATATATACAATTTTGCAACCACGATATAAATATGTATTAAAAACAACTCATGGCATGGGATAAAGAAGAAATATTTCATGGCTCCATGTTAAGTCATACCATATGGGAAAAAGCTAAATCGATTTTCTTGTGAAACTTTAGAGGTGAATATTGTTTGGTTTGTTTTGGCCTTTTGTACAAAATATATGAATATCAATTTATTTACTAATATATCAACCTTTTTCTATTGTTCAGCGAAAAAAATTATATATGTATATATATATTATGTGCAGGTATAATTTAGACATTTTTATGTAAAATAATTATTATATAATAAAATACTACATACTTATAGAGGTATAATGATATATAATTATATACTTAGAAGTTTGAGAATAAAATTAAAATTAACATATATATATATATGAAGGAACTTATATTCCGCTAATAATATATACAAGGTTGCAACTACAGTATAAATATCTACTCAAAACGCATAATTTATGATTATGTAAATCTTAAATATTCTAAACAAAACTATACATGAATATATATAAAATGATGTAAATAAATGATAATGGCATCATATGCAACATAATACATATACATATATATATATAGCATATCTATACTTTTTAGTTCAATCAACTAACATTAATTATATTAATTGATTGTGCCTAATTATACTATATAAATGACTTAGAAAAAGTGCAATTATTCAATTAATGGGTAAATCTGTAACACCATATATTTCTAGCTCATTTCTATCATATTTACATGCTCATGTGATATATTCCATGAAAGAAGCAAGAAAATCCATTGCAAATAATACATTCCTTTAGATTACGTCGTATATAAAAATTTCATTCTGCGTCACGTGGGCCATGTGAGCTCATATAACACATTTCTATATTTAATTATATGAATACAACTCATTTTCATCATAAAATATGGCCTACATCTCAAGAATCATGAAGGGGAGTTTAAAATATACCTATTACATTTCGGCCAGATTTTGCTTAATTCTGCCACTAATTTTGAAAAATCATAACTAATTCTAGAAAAATAAAAAATATGCATTCTTGGTCATTTTGGAAAGCGATGGAAGTCTACATCACATTGAAAATATATATAGAACATAACATTCATCATAAAGAATGTTTAACATTCAAAAATCTCCAGAAGTCAAACTACCTTCTGGAACTATCACAGATTTCTGCAGCAAATTTTGAAAATATCCAATTAATTACAAAAAAAATCCAATTCATGAAAATTATACCAATTTGGAAAGCTTTGGATGTTAGATAAAGGAAAAAAATATTTCCAAACCAGTTTAGGCAGTCCAGATCTCAAAATTTAATAAAACAGAAACTTAGGTCGGGTAAAACTCTTGATACTAGATAGAATGTTCAAAAATTCATATATCCCTCTCTAGACTTCCAAATGAGGTGCTTATAGTTGGTATGAGTTATTGTGAATGTCTAATTTCTCTGTATAAAATTTCATGGCAATTGGACATCATTTGAGCATTGTGTGACAGATTTCATTTTTGGACCAAATGAATAGTGAAGCAAACCAAAATTAGAAAAATTGCCAACTTTGAAAATTCATCAAATATTTTGTGAACCTCCAAAAATTATGGTTTTTAACTTTTCAAAAATCTCTCAACAAGCTCTAAATGTCTGCCAAATTATAGATCAAAAAGAGCTTGTTTGGCTAAAAAATGACATAGAGTTCTATTATAGTCATTTTTAGCTCCATATAGGGTATCAAAGTAGCCAAATAGTTTTTCCTTAGTTTTGGCACCTTTTAAGCAAGTCTAAAAGCATATTTAAAACTTGTGTGAGCTACCCAAATGGTCCCAAATCTCATGCATCTCATTTTGGCCTTTTCATCCACACATATGCACATTACATCAAACTTTCCAAAATGCATACCTTGGCATTCCATATCCAAATTCTATTCTAGAGTTCATACATCATATCCATACATTTATACATCACATAATATCATAATTACACATGTATAAGAAGTCATAGACCATAAACATAATTGGGTTACAATATTTGACACAAATATGGCCTTAAAGTAACAAAACTTAAGCATTTGGTTGTCACACTCTTTCCTTCAAGGTGGTTGGCTCCCATTACCATGTCCACTTGGTCCACCTAGCATGTGAGATCATTGGAAAGGAGGGAATGAGATTCAAAGAATCCCAATAGCTCATCTCCCATTCAATCATACATAACATATGCAAAGCAAGCCTTAAAAATGCATGCATAGATATCATGAAAGTCATGAACATTCAAGAAGTAAGCTTGGCATGTGAATAAGTCATACAAGATATTTAAGAGCTCACTAAGTGTTTGGATTGGCCTCACACTTTTCCTCATGAATTTTAAACTTGCTTCACCCATTCTTTAAAAGATTCTTGGACTCAACCATACTCTTGAGAACCCACTTTGCTTTTAGGAGACTCTTTACTTTGTCTCAACCAATCTTAAGGGTTCTTGACTCATCCTTACTATGGTTAAGAGTTCTTGGCATCTCCACACTCAAGCAAATTCAAACAAATATCATACATTCATTTAAAAATATAATATGTCATCATGAAATCATGGCATATAAAATCATGCTAGCATACTTTTCATGACTTGAAAATACACATACACACATTTTAAGACAAGCTACACACACATCTATGCATGAGAGAAGGTGGAGAGAGCTACCTTGCACATAATCACACACTTTTTCTCTTGAACATCCTTCCTTTGCTTCAGCCACACACCCACAAAAGTGTGGGGAAGGTTTCTCTTGGCCTAAACACAATTTATGGAAGCCAATTGGGTTCATGAAACAAATTCTATGGCCACACAACTTACTTAGACACTAGGTTGTTCTATAAACCCCATTATGGTCCATAAATGCACCTAATGAAGCAACACCCCTTAAATAAATTTTAGGCTCCATTCTTTCCTTTCAAATATGATTCTTGACCCCTTTTAAGTCTTTTACCGTCATCGCACAATTAAAACAAAGAGCCTAGCTACATGTTGCTTCTTTAGGTCATAATATGGAACCTAAAGCATCAAATCACTTTCTATGAGTTCTAATTTTTTCCAAGGCCTTCTCTCATTTTCGTTCATCAAATATGACTCAAGAATGGTTTTAGAAAAATTTAAAACTCTCCCTAGCTATGGAAACTTGCCTAGGCCAAGACTCCAGGGGTTTTTGGCCTCCTTGGAGTTTTCTTTATTTTCTTGAAGGAGAAAGCATATGGGGAGCATCTTAAAGATCTTAGGAGCTCATTTAAATTCTTAATTAGGCCTAGGAATTATCATATGAAATCATATTTTGGAAGGTGCACACAAAACCCTAGAATTTATATCTTGAAATCTAATGATTTTTTGATAATTTTCTTTAAATATTCTTAATTTTCACACCTTTTTTTCCTTAGATTCATGCTTGATTCTTCCTAAAAATCATCTCCTCCTAGGGTTTTCTCAAGTGGGGCAAAATGGTGGAGAAAAAAACTAAAGATGACAACCATAAGAAGAGAAATTACCTTATTTTCTTACTTTTTCTCACTTGAATCTTGTGTTCTTTGAGCTCCTCTCTTCAAATCCAAATTTTCCCTTGAATTTTCCCCCTTAAGCTTGAGTTTTCTCTCCCTTTTCTTCTTCTCTTGGTGCGCCACTCTCCTAGGGTTCTTCTTTTAATTTGGGGCAGAATAATCTAAAGCTAAATAAGGGAGAGTGTAAGGCGCCACCTATTTATAAGGGAGGAAAAAGCACTTTTTTAAAAAATTTTATTTTGCCCTTCGTTCTTTGCATTTTTGTTTCTCTTTCATTTTAGCTCCCTTTTGAGAACCATCTTTTCCATTATAAAATTTAGGTTCCCAATTTAGTAAAATTCCTTTTGAATCATTCAAATCGAAACTAAAACCTTCTCGAATGAATCAGTCAGAGTTCAAGTCAACTGACATTAAAAAACATCCACCGGAAAGGTTTTAACTGTCTTGGGGCTTTCTATGGTTTTCAGGGCCTCTGAGAACCCTGGAGAACTCAAAATTTTCATTTAAAAAGCCCTCCTGTGTGAATTCTAAAATTTTTTCAAAATTACAAAAATGTCATTATGTTTTGTAAGCTTTTCATAAGAAATTGTTTCTTCATTCTATCTCTGTTTTTCTTTCTGTTTGAGCTTGAAATTCTTATTTTTAGGAGTCTAGAATACTTTCCAAATTTTTTAGGACCTTAGCTACATCGTTTCGGGGAACTTCCTTTTATATCTATTGAGTTTCGTTTGTTTACGAAGAAACCATACTTATGTTTATCACGTTTTTTCTCATTTCCAGAAAATCGGATATTACAAAATCTGTACAATAATATGAATTTAAGAAAATAATTATAATGAGAGAGTCTGGGTGTGAATTTCAATTTTGGAATGACAGGATGATAAAGTATAAATGTCCAATTAATCATAATCTTTCATAAACTATGAATATACTAAACAGCTCCACATAAGTTCTAAACATAATAACAATTAAAATACCATACATTTATCTATTAAATAACTAGTGGACATTTTCAAGTGCTTCTTTTTTACACGTTTAAGTAAAGCAAGTCTTTGACTTCGCATTATTTGCAAGTATAGATATATTGATAACATTTTCTATAGCATTCACATATAATCTTTGGACAATATGAAGAGATAGTTCTCCAATTTCTTGCAATCTTACTTAGTAGTAATTAATTTGACTTCAGTATCCTCCCTCAAAGTCATTAGTGCAGAATGGACATCTCATAGCCTTTTCCCATGATCCTTAGATGCTTCAAGCATTTGCTTGGTATGTGTTAAACTGGATTGAGGTTTTGCAAGACGAACAAACTCTTGTTGAAATATTCATTTGTGATAATCTCATTCCCAACTTCACAGTGCTCCATGTTGTTAAACCACACTAAAATAGACCCCAATTAATTCATAATAGCATGCTATGAATACTATATACATATATTGTAACCTCATGTGAAAGGCAAAAGTTTTATAATCACTCATATACAGCATGATACTATATTATCATCAACAAATATTATAAATATCCTTAACATTTTCTTTGGTAGTTTAAGAACAAATTTTGGTTAATCATCATAATAAATATCATATTGTTCTAACAAATATATTATAGCACAAGTATAATAAAGTAATTATTAATATATATCATTTATGCTATAAAATAAGTTTTGCTGTTTTAGCACAAAAACTGCTACTTCAATATCTGCTTCAAACTTTATTGAAATTAAAAAAGCAATTTGAAAAGATAACAAAAAAAAATTAAGTCAAGTAGTAAAAAAACAAGAAATCATAGAAACTGTCCCAGCCCACCGTTGCAAAGCATGCAATGTTCGGCAACGCACCAATAGTGGTTTTGCAAAAACCATAAAGAAACACTAGACGGGTGGCCTCCAAAGGTGAAAGACAAAAATGGTCAAAATGGTAGATCCAATAGGTAGGAAGATATAACACGTAGCTATATATACAGCTACGGGCGCCAAACTATTGACATGACTTGCTAAGAGTGATGTCCTTTTATTAGTTAAGGGCATTTTGGTACTTCCACACTTGTAACTTTCCTTTCCATCCAACTTTCATCCAATCAAATACTTAAATACAAATATAATCCATTTCCTTTTCTATCCATACCAAATATAAATTTTTCCATCATATTCCATTCATCTTTCCTTTTTTGTTTCCATCACTAAATTTTTTGCCAACCAAATGAGGCCTTATTTTTAAGAAAGGGATGGAAAGGGAGCAAAGTGTAATTACCCATCCCATCTTCATTTCCATACAACAATGCCAAGCAGCCATATTTCAATTATTGGGATCAAGGAGCAATGCAAACTATCCTTAGTCACTACATGAAAGTAGAGAAAGCCGAATTTTGGCTAGGGCATGCAACCTTCCCATGTCTCTCTCTCTCTCCTTCCTTTGCCTTCCTTTCTCTCACTCATCGATGAGTTCTCTTTCTCTCTCTCTCTCTCTCTCTCTCTCTCTCTCTCTCTCTCTCTCTCTCTCTCTCTCTCTCTCTCTCTATGTTTATGTCTACTCAAAATATTTTATTAGAATTAGTTTGATATTTATTTGACAATTGGCTCTTTTTTTATTATACTTGTTGATTATTTTGGTTTGATTTATTGATTCTGTCAATTCTGCGGCTTCATAGTTATTAAAATTTATGTAGTGTGGTGATAACGATGATTGTGGTCGAGCCATTTATGCCCATTCATGTTTGTGGTCGAGCTATTTATGCCTATTCATGTTTAGTGATGTTGTGTTTTGTTTTGTTTTTTGTTTTGTTTTGTTTATATATATACACACACACACACACACATGTGTGTCAAAAATTGAGACTAACTGCAAAAAAAAAAATTTGAGAAAATAAAACAAGAGTGACAAGACTCAAATACACAAAAGACATATGAAATATTGAAACAAAACCTTTAAAATTACTTCAAAGGCAATTTAAAGAGAGAAAAAAAGAAAGAGGTGAGTCTCACTTATGTGGAACCTACATGATAGAGGTGGAACTTACCTCCCTCTCTCTCTCTCTCTCTCTCTCTCTCTTGTCAAACATTCTTTAAAGTGAATTTTAGAAGATCCAAATTCTATAAAATATAATTAGAAACTACACACATTTATTCATTATTTGTTAACACTTCCCTGTAATGCTGAAATTGATAACACCTAGCAAATGCCTAAAATGCTCGAACTTTGTCATTAGTTGTGCTTTAGTAAATACAACTACTTGCTGATCACCAATGCTACAATACTTTGGCCACCAACTCTTTGATAAAATGATGTCTTGTTTCAATATGCCTTGAACAACTATAAAACACAAGATTTCTGGTCATGGCGATGGTAGACTTATTATCACAAAAAATAGTTGTTCCTTCCCCTTATGCCTGCTTTATGGAGCAATTCTTATATATACCAAAAACACCACGTTATTTATACACTTAACGGTTTAAAATTTATTCTGCACGTAAACCCTATTTATACTGCACCTCATCTATACAAATTAAATTTTGACTATGGTTGCATCTAGTGTATCATGCACCAAGTGCATGTGAAAAGATTTCGTGCTTCATGTCTTCAAGAATTCTTTGTAGCCATATTGCTTGACATGCTGCTGATGTAACAGCCATGATTTTAAAACTGAGCTTAGTCAGTCAGATATGTTTGATCCTTGACTTCAGGTGAAAATACTTAATGTTGTAGATGTATCTTATGGAGGGGAGAATGGCTTCAATCAGGCTATTGAACTGTCTGCAGAGATTCTCTCCAATGTGAAGGTTATCCAGGAGAAGCGCTTGATTGGAAAATACTTTGAGGAAATTAGCCAGGATACTGGAAAGTAAGTTTTTGGAGTTGATGATACTCTGAAAGCTCTGGAGATGGGTGCTGTTGAGATACTCATTGTCTGGGAAAATCTTGATTTGAACAGGTTTGTCTTAAAACATAGTGTGACTGGCGAGATTGTTATTGAGCACTTTCACAAGGAGCAGGAGGCCAACCAGAACAATTTTCGGGATTCTGCCAACTCTGCTGAATATGAGGTCAAGGAAAAGATATCTCTGCTGGAGTGGTTTGCAAATGAGTACAAACGGTTTGGTTGCACTCTTGAATTTGTCATCAATAAATCACAAGAAGGTTCACAGTTTTGCAGGGATTTTGGTGGAATAGTGGGGATCCTGCGTTACCAGCGTGATATGAGATCATTTGATGATTTCTCTGATGATGGAGAAGTGTATGATGATGATGAATAGCAATAAATGAAATACTTCCTACTGCCGGTGCAGGAGATGGAGGTGAAAACACCTGCACCGGTATGTGAAGTGGTCGCGCACGTTGCGGCTTCTTCTCTTCCTCCTTCTTTGGTGTTGCATAGGTAGGTTAATTCTCAATCTAGGTTTTATTTTATGTTGCATAAGTGGGCTGATTCTCAATCTAGGTTTTATTTTATTGTCTTTTGCTTTGCATTATTTGTTGGCGTAGAAGTGATTTAGTATTTCTTGAAGTATCTTTCTTTGTTTCACTAGAATTGTTTTACTTGAGAAATTTTTTAACATGCAATTTTTTTTCCTCTAAATTTGTGTGTATGGAATACAATTTGTATTTTCAGATGCTTACAGCTCTTCTCTCTTGTTCAAGCTACTCTGCTTCATGGAATCCTATCTACACTCACTGGCAACACCAACCAACCTCCCCCATGACCTCACCAGCATCAATAGGTAAAAACTACTCTTACTCTCTCACTTCTGTATCTGAAGTTATTCCCATAATCTTAGCTTCCTCTCATTTAACTATCATCCATTTTCATCATCCTTGTCTTTCGAGCCCTTGCTTTCTGCTTGCACTCAAGAAAGGCGGCCACCAAACTGGGCTTCTGATGGAAACACAACCCAGCATTATCAAAGGTTAGTTTCAATAATTGAGCTAGTTTTCATTCTTTTGGACATTTTGACCCTGTTGTTCCAAATGTTGAAACAGAAATATATTGAGCTCCTTTACCTGCATTTTATGAAGGGCCTTACTTATTACCTCGTCTTTGTCAAGTGCTCTTTTATTCAGTTGGGACAATATCTTCTGTTTCGTTGATTTTTCCCTGTGTTTTTACTCTTTTCCTCAAGTACAGCCTTACAATCCATATTTCCCATCAATGCATTGAAAAAGATTTCTTCCCTCTGATCTGAGAGTGACATGTTTCTTTGTCAAAGGTCAGATTTGTAATTCAGTAGGTAGATAGATGAAGAATTCTTATTCTATTTGAGTTGTTCAAAAGGAAGAGATTCTTTCCTTATTTGTCCTGGGGATAAAATAATTGCTGATTTATCTCCGTTGGTTTTAAATTTGCAATATTTTGCATACTTGTAATTGCCAGTTCCTTACTGACTTTTCTAGCTTCAACTACAAACTTTTAGGTTTCCTTTTTTTCCTGGTTTTAATTTATTGTGTTAGATAATAATATTTTTAACATTCAGAAATCTCTTCTCCACCGTAGTTTTTGTTGGACTAGTCAGTTTCTCTGACCTACGAAGCTTTGAAGAAGGAAAATGACTCAGTCATTCTGTGAAGAGGTGCACTGCTTTTGCTTCCTTTCATTGTTTCATGAGATTGGGTTTATTGGATTCTAGTGTTTTGTTGGATTAACTTCTGTCGTTCGGAAAAACTTCAACTTCACAAGCTGTTTAGGGATTGAAGTCAGCTGCCACGTGGTCCTTGATTACTAAGCATAAATTATATTTCACGAGTTATATATTTATTTTTCTTTGAAACACTGAAATCATATTTTTTGGGGTGTAGCTCACCAATTATATGGCTAAAGGATATTGCATCAAATTGCGTATAACATATGAACATCAATTCAGGTCAATCTTGTTATGATGATATGAAAATTTTATCAATCCAAATCTTCTGAACCTTTTTTTTTTCAATTTCATTTTTTGTTTTGTATTTCCTCTATAGCGTGGGATACTTTGTTAGTTTGACTGTTCCTTGTCCTTGAGTTTGTTATTGGACATTTTTGTAGAAGTGTGTCTCATCTATGTTAGATATCTTTATGGCATATAAAAGAATGCACTAACAACTAATCCCCTGAAAGAAAAAAGGAATGCATGCACAGCTGCTAAATATTCTGTAGCTGCCTATCTATTCAGGCCTATAATCAACTTTACCTGTTATCTCGCAGCCAAAGACTTGAAGCACCCCTATGAATACTGTTAAGCTTAAGACCATCTTATCTGCTCTTTTGTTTGAAGAAACATTACTTCACTGCTTTTATAATGAGGATGCTCACTGAAATCTGAGACCAACCAAATCAACTGCAATTGTGCAATTTACCATATGGGAATCCTCGAAATTTTGTGGTTGATAATTTAGATAATTTTATAAATGCAAACTGTAACACAGTTATTCTGAATGCCCCTTAACAATCTGATTGGGAAACGTGTGAAACAGCATATGGAGAAGCCATTTTTGGGTATAATGCCAAATGGCTACCCAAATGGGTGTGGAACAATGATTTCAGGCCAATACATCTCATTTTTCTATTAATCAAAACTGAAAAAATAATATCTCGGTGTTGATAAATAGTGCTTCCTTTCATAATGAACAAGGAAAACTTACATAAGATATTAATACTTTTTGCTTATCCATTTCCCTTATGTTTTTCCTGCTGAAGCTGCTTTCTAAAACTGATGATGTCATTTATGCATATCTTTACCTTTGGTTAATGTAGTTATATATAGTTATATATAGTAAAACCACGTAAAACAAGAAATTCATTTCATTAATGTAGTTATATATAGTTAAATGAATTTCTTGTTTTACGTGGTTTTGTAGGTGGATTCAGATATTGTTGTACATGGTTTTCCAAGGATATGTTCGAGCTTAATGATACTTTTGGAACTACGCTACCTTGATATTATCTGTTTTTTATCATGAAATGCTTCTGTTGACTGGTTTCTGTCTTGAATTAGATTGCTTGATGGTATATGATGCTACGAATTTGAACTCGTGTATTATTCCAAGAGTATTACTAGACCATGCCATATTGTTTTAGCTGTCTGTTGCTGAATTTGACATAATCGGGAGTTTGTCGCGTGAATTGGGTGTGCCCACATCATCCAGTTACCTTGAAGAATAGTGACATTTGCTGTGAAAGTATCAATTGAGTGAGGTAAGCGGTAGGTTGATGCTCACAGTGGTGTTGTGGGATGTGGAACCCGGAGGAGAATTCTAGTTGATCTCGCAATTGGGATTTTAGTGACGTTTGCTTCGATTGAATTGGCGATGCCAAAATACTCTCATGTCTTGTGCTGATCAGTTATCTGTTTGAAAAAAAAAAGAGAAAAAGAAATTGTTTCTTTACGCTTGTATTTGTACTAATTAAAGTTGGGTAGGTACATTGGACTGGTTATCAGTTTTTCCGTTTCCAAATGCACGGCTTATTCGTATGATGGAAATAGTTGTAGGAATTGGCGTCTAGATTCGCAGCAAGTAATCACATGATGCTTGAAAAATGAAGCAAATTGGGCACTTTTGGCAATTAATGAGATCGCAAATATATAACATGGGCCTTTTAAATGTTACCTTGAAGGAGACCATATATATGTGTGAGTAGGTGTGTGTGTGTGTGTGTGTGTGTATAATTTTTCATCTACAAGAATTTATGCAACTCAAAATTGTTTCATTGGTTCAACTTCTACATACCATATTCCAAGGATGAAGATCCTCTACGGTGAGGATTCGAAAGTGCCTCTGGAATGTTTTTAAATTAGTTTTTTTCTTTCTTTCTTTTGTTTTTAGAACTCTCACCCCTACCTACAAATTGTCACTGCAGAGGCACTTTTAGAGGGTCCTTTGCAATGAGGATCCCCATCCGTAGACTAAGGGGAAATTTTGATTGATGTTCGAAATTTTGATTGATGTTCTTTAGGCAGATACTAGCTACCTTTACAAAGTGACTATAAGGTGCAATGTTTGAGTTAATAAGATTATTGCCCTTGCTCCTTGTCTGCTAATGCTTTCCATAATTATATGTTGCTCTTCTTTTTATTGCTTATTTGTTTATCTTCAACTTGTATCCTTTTTGAAGTGTTCCTAATAACCTCTATTACTATATGCTCCATCATGGATTCCAGTCTTTTTGCATTTAGTAGATAATAATTGCCCTTGCAAATAAAATAGCATGGGCTGGCTGGCCTCTAGAGGCTAACCAAAAGGTTTTTCTTAACATTGTTGATAGATTTTACTTTAACCGTACATGTAAGAGGAATCTGTACTCCTGGTGTTGTTGCATCATGACGTGAATAAAATAGTTGATTCGGGTCTTGGTTCTGTACAAATCAACAGTTACCAAAATCATCATATCAACTAGATTATTTTAGTAGATTCTTTATGGCAACGTGGGACCACCATTATATGGTTGAAGACATGAGCAATAATCCCATGTATTCTACTCTGATCAGTTGCAAAATAAGTATTTTATATTTGATCAAATGTTTTACGAGCAAAATCAAGTTGAATTTTTCCTCGCCAGGGTTTGTCCTTTTTATGAGAATTTAAGTAGAAATTTCATTAAGAACAACGTGTTATTTATGTACTTATCAAAGACTAAATAAATAAACCAAAATTACTAGACACTCTTATTAATTTATTTAATATTATTCGATAAATTTATATTTAAAAATGATTATAAATTTGTATTCATGCATCATGTAAGAATATCTCAAGTATACATCGTTGCAACCAAAACCACATATCAATATTAGTGAGGTGACACTTCAACCGTTCACTGGTCATTATAGAGAAGAAAATGATAGTTAGATTGTTCATTCAATGATCGTGTATAAAATCTAAGCACCTAACGTACTTGATAACTGTTCATGTATTATACGAATTAGTCATCTGATCCAATGGATATATCGAGCTTGTAGGACAAGGGTCAGGACCGCAAACTTAATGCTCTTCTTAGCAATTTCTTTGGACAAAATAAGATAAGCAGACAGAAAAGTACAATTTTTTTCTGATCATTATTGCATAAGGAGGTTGGAGGAAAGCACAGATGTTAGCCCTCCAAGCATTCGTCGAACGTAAAATATCAAACTAGTGACATCAGAAGCGACAATGTCATGTGCACATTAGTTGATTCGTTGGAAGGAAGAGTCACTTCAAATACTCAAATGTTCACACTCATCTGTCTCATGTTATATTGTGAATTTGTGATGGGGATGTTTTAGCTTATCTATTGTAAATAATTTAGCCGGAAGAAGAAGAAGATGCACTTAACCTTTTTCCTTCCGTTTTATTGGTCTCTTGGTTATACTTAAAGCTGGGTTCCATTCTTTTTTAAGAAAAAGTAACAATCTTTTTGAGAATCAAGAGAAATCATAATAGGACAAAAGGTATATGGAGGCACGAACAGTGGCGTATTAAAAGAAGCTATAAAAATATAAAAAAAAAATTGAATTTAAAATAATATTAAGTAAGCAAGTTATTTTTTAGAAACCCTTGTTCTTGTGCAGTTCCTGAGCTGTGCAATGCTTTGTTCCTTCAAAGTGCCTTTTTCTGTTTTCCTGCCTGTTATTTTGTTTTTTTTAAACAGAGAAAGGAGTAACTTTCCCTAACAAAGAGAAAGTATACGAAAAAATAAAGATGCATGTGAAGGGGAAACACTGGGGTAAGGAAAATGACAATTCTAATTCCAACTTTAAGGTGCACATTAGGTGGCAAAAACTTTCAATAAAAGCTATTAGAATGGTCAATGATTGATCGTTCCAGTCTTCCATGGCTAACTAATTAAATCTATAGAAACTTATCTGCATTCATATATATATATATTTGAAAATGTAACATTGCTTTCGATCTTAAACGTTGAACCCAAGGCATGAACCGCAGTGATTGTCTTATGGCCCACTCTTTTGTGTGTGTGTGTGTGTGTATTCCTAGCCACCACTTTCATTGTCCATTTATCTATTTCACATCAGTGGATAATTTTGGCATTTTTGTTCTGACTTTTACCAGAATATAAGCAGGAAGCTAGCTACATTGTTTTACAGTTTCTTTTTTGCGTTTTATCTTCAAGTGAAGATCATGCTATTTGACAATTATGGGATACATGCTTCAATCTGCAGTACGCCAACAAATAAGGTTTGAAGGGATGATAAAAATGAAAAATTCATAAAACATTTGCAGATTAAGCTAATTACCAATAGATATATAATAGTAGGACAACAGCATATTGCAGGCCACTTAGCTGGCGAAGGAAGGCTGTAAGTAATGAAAATGGTAGTCTCTTTCATATACCATTAATATGGGCAGTCTTGAAGCCTAAGGATTGGGACATTAATTGAGAGTCATATTCTTAAGGAGGGGCTAGCTTGATGCATGGTGGGAGTTTTCTGATATATAGTGGTGGGTGTCCACCAGGCGGCGTTTTGCTATTCCACTTATATAAAGATATATATCTCTCTTTCTTTCTTTATTTGTTAATTTCTTTATCATACTTACTATTGTTAGTGAAGACGGAGAGAATTAGGGGTGGGTTCTTTTGAATTTGAAAGGAAGCACTATGAGTATAAGGACAAGGAAATTAAATTAATATTTTTTTGGAGTAATTAATATATTTGGAGATGGGTCCCCTCACATGGCTACCTTGCTTTTATATATTTGCTTTGGCTGCAAGACTAGGCCACCCATTTGCGGGACGGCACACGCTTTGTTCCCAATCTATATACCACTTTGTGCCCCTTTTTTCATCATTCCATCACCCACTTTTGCTTCCTAATATTGCAATTTCAACTTAATCTTCTATACATATATAATTTTAATAAAAGATATACTTAAAGTAATTATATATTTTGATAAATTAATTTATTTATCTATAATAAATAAAAATTATCCAATGGAATGAATAAGTAATGTAACCTGTTCTAGTAACTAATTTATGTAGTGTAGGGTGCCTATAAAATACTTAAGATGGCCTTGTTCTTTTGTTAATAAATGGCACTCCATTATCACCATAGTCTTAACACACAGATTCTTATATATATTTGATTTAGATAAATTATGAACATATATATAAAACAACTTGGTTTTTGAAAAATAGTTAGACTAAGTCAACATGTAAGAATTGTTGCTTTATATTTTTAATAAAATTTAATTTAATATACTTATATATCTCTTCATGATTAATTAATATATTTAAAAATATTTCTAAATATATAAAATGAAATGTAAGTCTTACTCATGAGTGTGTTTGATATACCTATTGTCTCTCTTGCTAATTATTCATCAAATATATTTATCTTCAGTAAACAGAACCAAATCCAAGAAATTTCAAATAGGGTACCCTTGTTCACCCCCTCCTCTCTCTCTCTCTCTCTCTCTCTCTCTCTCTCTCTCTCTCTCTCTCTATGAACTACATAGTAAAGGATTATTATCTTAGCCATGATATAAAGTAATTGAGCATTTTAATAATGATTCTGCCGCCCAAAGCCCTTATAATACCCTCTTTTTTTTTACTATATCTTTATTTGCTTTCTTCAAAGCTTTACTCTATTCTCAGATTACAAATCTCACAAAGCCATTCACTTTTTGATGATCCTAACTAATCCTCCATTTCTATGAGCAGTCCTATAAATTCCTAGCTCCATTAGCAACCGTAGGTTTGGGTAGAACCTTCCAGTGAATAGTTTAACGATTAATTTTAATTAGTTGAATTGTTTATGCTGAATTATCACCAATTAGAATCTCGTCAAGGGGCATCACCCAGGCTTTTGATGAGTTCCATTATCTTCCCTTTACCCCAATAATTGGATTTATTTTATTTTAACTCTTTAAATAGAAAAATTTACAATCAAAATAATCAGGGACTCCTTTTTTATTTTTAGATTTAAGTTGTCCTCACCACTTGGCTTTTGATCCATCTCCATATAATTATCTTACCAAGCATATGCAATAATTCACTAATTTTTATGTACATCTTAAATAACCTGCCTGCTATATTTAATTTCAGGCGGATTAAGGGCCACATAAACAAAACCAAAAAAAGAAAAAAAAAAAAGAAAAAGGGTAAACTTTGCAAGTAGTATATGCTAATGACGGAACTTTTTAAATAGATTTCTTGCATTTAAGAAAAGTATAATAAATTAATAAAAATTTATCAAAATACGTGTTTTAAATGATAAAATTCACTATCGATCTTTTAGTAATTTCTTATACTTATTTTGAGAATAAAGAGTGTATATAAAAATCTTTTTTGTTAAGTGATAAAATTCATTATTTGCCCTTAACCAGAAAAAGGAAAATGGATAATTTTGATATAATATCATTAAAGCATCTTCTACAAAGATTTTTGGAGAAGGCAGGTACATTTGCGTCCCAGAGACCCTCAATATTTTGACCCAATAATTGTGAGATAAAACGAATTAATGAATATATATCTATATCTATATATCTCTCTCTGCATTATGTATGTCCTACGTCAACACATGCGTGAAGATTTCTTTTTTCTTTTCTTTTTTTTTTTTTGGCCACACATGCATGAAAGATTGAAACTTTTTTTTTAAAGCTATCTAAGATGAAGTCTAATAAAAAGGTAGCAAGATACGAAAACATCAAAGTTTGATACTTAATAATAACTTAAATCCAAAAGTATTACTGTCAAGCTCAATCAAGAGGCATATTTGATGCAAAAAGAGAAAAGGCTACACCTAATACGAAAGAAAATATTTGAACTGTAGAACTGATTTTGAACTCTGATCCTAGACAAATTATGGGTTTAGGTGTTGACAATTCGAAGGCAGCATTACTATGGTGCAGACCCAGCATGACGAAGTTAGTGAGGGCAACACAGGCTACCTATTGTGCTATGTTATCCATGAAAAAGCCTATCAATTGAGGTATGTGGTGTAAATCCCAATAATTGCTTTGTTACCTAAACATTTTTAAAATATATTTTTATATTAATTTTATGCATTTAAGATATTGTTTTTAAGTGATAATAATATACTCCCTCTTATTCATATTATAAGGCACTTCCAACTATTTTACACAATTTAATAAAATTATTTAACTATCTTAAATTCTTTAAATTTATCATTTTCTTTCACTTTTATTCTTATTTATGGAAAAGAAAAAAAAAGTTAAACTAACATTTCCTTTTAAAAAAAAGAGGGACATTTTTAGAAAATTAATATAAAATATTACATTGTGTCTTATATTTTGGACCAAGTAAACTTTTTAAAAAGTGACCTATATATTGGGTCGGATGGAGTACTTTTTAGTTATAACATAATATTTATTAACTAGTATTAATCCTGAAAATTCAGAGGTTTTTTTAGAAAATATAGGTCCCACCAAAAAATAAAAAAGTAGGTCCTATGGACAAAATAAAAAAAAATAAAGATAAATAATATTAAACAATACATAAATAGTAATAGAGCATTATATAAACAGTGCAAAATAAAATACAAATAATATATCATGACACGATGTTGTGAACATTACAATAAACACTGCTAATAACAATACTTGAATTATGGCTTTTATATAGATATAATATATTATTATTAAATAAAAATAATATTTTATCTATGCTAATAAATTTATTGTTATAGTTATATTCATTAACTACATAAAAATTATATTAATTTTTTAAAACTATTAATTATTAAATTAGTCAATATTTTAAGTAATTATTTAATAAAATATTGTTATATATAATAATTATTACATCATAATTAAAATTATAATATTTTCAAAAACATAATAAACTCCTCAAAACAATTAAATTCAATTTGATGAAAGAGCTGCATATCATCGCCTCTTATTTATTGATATAATCTTTTAAGGTATATTTAAATTAAAGAAATATATATATATATATATATATATATATAAACGGAATAGAAGGTTTGATTAGACATTATTTTTAGTTTAGATTTACTAAACACTTTTATTTTCTTCAATCCAACCAGGCAAAATTCATGTCAATCTAATTAAGCATTATATCTGTATTTGCCCAATTGGAAAGGACTAACCGAGCTTCATATATATATAGAGCGGTCATCGATGTGTAATTAATTATTGAAATCTCTTAATTCCTTGATCCCACCATATTAAGAAGGAATTTATTTGTTGAAATTGATAATGAATTAAAAAAAATCAATAATTTTCCTGATAAATATTTTTAATTTTTGCTTTTTTCTCTAGTCGTGCCCAAAAATCCTGGAGATAAGATCTAACACGCCTCCCAAGATATAGAGAGATTCATGCACATTGTCATTAAGAAGACTCAAATGCATACATCAAATCCATGAAAGGGATGCCCTACCATAAAGCTACACACACTACACTCCCGTTTGCTGAATTGTGACTCTTTTTGTAATACAGTAAAAAAAAGTACTATCTAGTGATCTCTTCTAGGTTATATTGAATAAAACTAAATAAATGCTATTTGAGAAATATTAATTGGCTTAAAACCATTTTAATTTCGTTGTTATAGCATCAAAAACTCTAATTTAATCTCTTAATTTTTAACTGAATTAATGTTATTATTCAACATTTTTTTTGGTAAAAAAAAAGGTCAAAGACTTATATCCTATTTGGTAAGAGATGGTAAGTAAAGAAAAAATCATTTGTTATATTCGGTTTAATAGTCAAATGTTATCTAAACATTGAAAGAGAAAATGAAATCCATTTCTTTCAAATAATATGAGGGTAGTTATTAGACCTAATTTATGTAAAGTTAATTATTTCTTTGTTATTATTATTATGTATTATTTTAGAAGAAAGATATGATGGCTATTTTTATATTTTTATATTATTTTTATCCAAATAAATATACAAATGGAATAACAATTTCATTATTTTATATATTATACTAAACATAATTATGTTATTATAACTCATATCTTTATTTTTTTATTTTTATGCTTAATAATTTTGTACATGCATTAAAAAAACCTAAAAAAAAATTCCAGGAACGAGACAGAATACAAACCCTAAAATAGCATAAAACCAAAATTCTTAGATTAGGATGGGGATGATAAAAAAAAATGCAAAACTTGTTGATCAATCAATCTGTACATGAATTGGCCTCTCTTTAAGAGTGTGCACAAATTTCAACTACTAGTCGCATTGCTTTCAAAGATTGATCCTTTCTATAATGTGCAATGTACCACAGTTGCCATGAGAATTCTCACGAGTAGTTATGTCATGAAGTCCTGTTAATCTTTCGACGTTTAGTAATAATGCATCTAACTCTTTTTGTTTTAATTGTATTTTGTGATAATATAAGGTGCTGATGTTTTTAGTAAATTCGTTTAGATTTAGGTCATATAATTCACTACATGACAAATAATCAAATGAAATCATGCTTATTAATCGCGTGATGTCCTTCCTTCAACTCATTTTCTTTTTGAATTCAAGTAAAATTTAAAGTTATTTCACTTGATTATTTGTCATTTAAAGAATTTATGTGGCTCAAATTCCATCCATGTATGTAGGGTAATCACAACTTTATTTTTTATCATCTCACTCGTAGAATCAAGATAAAAGAATTTAATTGCATTATATTTAAATACCACTATAAAAATTAGACGGACCAATATAAGAAATTTTACAATATTAAAGGGACTAAAAATAATATAAAAATATTAGAGTTATACTTCAAAGTTCAAAATTCAGTCTAGTTCTAGAAGTAGGGCGATAAACTAGTGAAGTTGAATTTAGTTTTAACATGGTCAAGTTTATCTGTTTAAAATAGAACGAACCTAAATTCGCAAGCATTAACTGAGCTGTTCATAAACTTAACTAATTAGAATCAAACTTTTAAGATTGTTTCATTTAATCAAATAAATTTAATATTTTGGTTAAGTCGACCTGCATCTCTATAATTCTTAAATAGCTCAGTTAATTCACCACTATCGAAAGCATTTGGTGACATAGAATTACACATAAATAATAAAAAAAAGTAAATTATAAATTTCTCTTAAATTTTATTAAAATTACATAAATCGTTTACTTTTAAAATACATACAAAATTTTTTGAAATAAAAAATTATTTTATAATTTAGTCTAATTTTAAATTTTTTGACTAAAATATCTTTCATCTAAAATTTTTTAATTTTAAAAAATGTGTCTTTAATTTAATAGAAGCTATTTTCATTAAAAAATTTAAAATTAAAGTGATGTGTTGGATAACCTTTTATTTTGAAAGAGGTTTACATATGTTTTAAAAATAAATAAGAAGCCTATGTGATTTACTTTAAATAAATTTACTGTAAAAAAATAAAGTAAGTCAATTTTTTATGATAAAATTAAAAACAATATTTTGTAGCATGAGTTAAAAATACTTATTGTGAAGGCTTTTAAGTTTCAAAATTATTTTAGTGAACTTCAGGACCTCATACTTTCATGGTAAGACAAAAACACCTATATTTAATTATACAAATTTATTATCACTTACGTTTGTTAGAGTTATAAGTAACGTTTACTATTTTCAATATCAAATTTTACCTTGTTACCGCCTATGCTGTCATTCTTATTCCGCTTAGTACTGGATGCACATGAGTATATGACACATGATGGGTGAATCAATATGGTAATTAATGCAAACATTTGTAATAAAAATAGGAAAAGTTACTTATAATTTTAAAAAATATAAATAATAACAAATTCACATTGTAACAAGTAAAAGTAAAAAATAAAAATATTTGAGTAAAGTAATAACAAATATAAAATAATAAAAGTTACTTATAATTTTAAAAAGTTTAAGTATTAACAAATTCGTATAATTAAATAAAAATTTTTTTATCCATATCACTAAAAAAGTTTTTTGAACTCTTTTAAAATTTAAAATATTTTATAATAAATATCTTTAACTTAATAATTTGTTTAATTTTTCGTAAAAACTATTTACTAAATAACAGCATATTTGATGTGGCTTCGGTTCATAAATGACACAAAAGACAGGGTTAGTAAATGTTCCCTGAGATAAGACAGCAGACCCATCGTCCCCCCGTTTGCTGTCTCATTTCAAAATTACATTTGTATAAAATAAATAAATTGATACTTCCTCGCAAACATAATTTTAAACTTTAGAAAAATAGAACCAAACACACTATTAATTATTTACCCAACAAACCAGAACGCTGGGGTTTCTGCCCCTCGTCACCAAATTTCCAGTTAAGTTATTTTAGTACTTCTTATAACTTTTTAATTTATATTTTATGTTTTAATAATTTATATTTTTGAAATTTAATTTTTTATCAATATATCTTTAAATTTTGTTAATAACTTAATGTACTTATATGTCATAATAATACTCAGAATATTCATTATTTATGTTAATAAATAAAATAAATAATAAATAATAAAATAAAGTTAACTCATATGAATAATATTTGAATTGTACATGTTCCGAATCCTACCATAATACATTATTGGTTTATCAACAGAATTCAAGAGTTTATTACTAGAGGTTCAACAATAAACATTAAATTTAAACGTTTAAAATCCTAAGAATTTAATTAGAAATTAGTTAATTATAAAAATTAAAAAAAAATATATCAACCAAATATGTAAAAGCATTGGAGGATCAATAGCCAGTCTTGTAAAATCAATATTGTCACCTAAATCAGACTTATACATGTTACTTACAGAGTGAGAAAAAATCCTCAGAACTCTAGTAACAATTACGGGTGATTTTATTTAGGTTCATGTGTGAATACGTGAACATAGTTACTGGCTCTTTAATATATTGCTGTCTTAACTTTTTTGTTTTTTGTCTATTAGATAGTATGATATGGTCACAATATTTAACAAAATAGTTTAAAATAATCAATCTAAGGTATTATCTAAATTAAAATTATTATACTTACAAAGGAGTAGCTCAAATAGTAAAGAAGCCTAATGGTTGAGAAACCCCTGTGATGTTAAAGATTTAAGCTCTTTCAAAAATATTTGTGAGGAGAGGCAACCACAAACTCCAAAAGAGATTAGTGTTATACCTTAAAATTTTGAGAACGATTGTAAAAAAAATTAAAAGAAAAAGTATTATAGACTTTTTATATTAAATGTCATTATTATAATTATAAAAACTGAGCTGAAATACTTAGTTAAACTAAAAAATTGATGAATTCATTCATTTGACCCTTAAAATATATTAAAAAAACTGGTTAAAAATTAATCAAATCAATCACAAATTAATAAAACTAATAAATACCTATCGATTTTGGCATTAAATTAGTCAAAAATCTATTTTCAATTTTTTTGGTCTTAAAATAGAGTTTTTATATTTTGTAATGGAGATTTATTATATTTTATAGATTCTTTATCTTTTTCAAATATTTATCTATATTTTAAATATTTTATAATATACATGTTAATTTAATTATAAAATATTATATATATATATATATATTTAAAATAACAATTTGATCTTTGTTTAGTTTGAAACATTAAATTATGAATTACTTTTTATCTTAATTAAATATACAGTTTAATTTTTAAAACATTGGTTATTATACATTTTGGTCCCTATGTCACATGATACAAATGTCTTAAATATGGTTTTTGGGTCATTACAATCAAATTATTTTTTATTTTATCCAAGTTATTCTCTTTCTTATAATTCAAAATTTTAATTACAAAATATGCCTTAAAAGAATCAATCTTAAAGGATTAAACTTATTTACAATTTTTTATATCATTATTATTATATTTCTCAGTTAAAACATGATATGTATATAATTTAAGTAGAAATCATACAATTATTTATAAAAATTATGCCTTTGTCATGATATTATTAAAAAATTATACACTTATTATGTTTTAATTAGAGAATTTAATAATAAATATATAAAAAATTACTTATAAGTTATTTTCAATTTCAAATTATTTAAAACTTTTTTAACCAAATGAGCTAATTACTTTGAATAAATATTTTAAATATTTGTTCACAAGCCTTCGTTAGAATAAGGATTCCCTTTCAAGTATAAAGGAATCTTGATATCCAGGTTCAAACCATATCTCCTTCCTTTCAAATGAGCATTTAGATAAAAATTATGGCCATTAGCTTTATATGTTTGGACAAGTTTGGCTTCTCTATAGTTTATGATGGAAACATAACATCTAGTTAAGCATTTTGATTGATATTTTTAAAATTGAATCAGTCATTAAATCAGTATAGATAATGGTTAATGATTTATTAATTTAATTGTAGTTGAAAATATATATTTTTTAAAATTTTATATGTTAAAATTTTAATATAAAAATAAATACTAATAAATTTTAAATATTAAAATAAATAGAAGGTTGTTATTAAATAGCTTAAATTTTAAACTAATAACTAATTGATTTAAAAATATTTTTAATATATTAAAATTTAAAATTTATTATCAATATATAATTTCTTATAGTTATATTTATATAAAACTTGATAGATTGTTATCAAATTAGTTTTTTTGGATGCATGGTTGAGTTGCCATTTACTCATGATGAGATCTTGTGTTCGATTCATGGATTTGCCAACATTTATGTTTATCTATAATAAAAATTTGATCAAACCTTTATATAAAAACTTGATCAAGTGGCGAAGACGTTGGCTTCTGCAGGGATGTGGGTTTGAGGTTGCATAGCGAAGGTCTTGTCATTTTCTAGAAATAAATCCAACTTCGACGAAGTCAACTAATCATCAAATGGTCGGTTTGCCTATAAAATCGTTCGGTTCAACTCTATTTTTGATTGAATTTGACCGATTTTTTGACACTCCAGTTCAAAGCTCCTTTTGAACTGAAAAGAGGACCAATTCACCGATTCAATCTTTTACCAATCCGGTCCGGTTTCTAACAACAATGATTTTGACACTCTTTATTTTGTTTTGTTTTGTTTTTAATTTTAAAAAAATTACTAACCCCCTCATATTTGTAAAAAGTGAATCCTCTCTGGTCATCGCATGATTGCAGCGAGGCCAGAGGCTATTTGGACGTACCCGCCTCTTTTTAGCGCAGTGGTGCCAAAGTGGCTCCCGTCAGCTCCGCAATTCTTGTAGTCAGCGCCGCGGGTCACAGCGCTTTCAATTCCTCCTTTTATGTTACCTTACCTTAGCACCAAAGCATCACCACTATTATTTTTTGTAGCTGTATACTTTAACCATGATATTCTATCATCACAACGGGCAAAATTGAAAGAAGCCTTACAAATAGGAGAAATTCTTACATATATGTATCACGTTATTTATATATTAATTCATAAAATTAAATTAAATTATATATTAAATTCACACAATTATAATATTATAATAGATAATAAAATACTAATCTTATAAAATATTTTATTTTTGTGAGAATAAAATAGTAAGGAATAGGATTGTTTTGAATGATCCAACGGGGGGGAATTCATCAAACACTGCCATTCTACAATATTTGTGAACATTCATGGCTCATATAAATCTAGCATCCTTCTAGTGATACTCTGCTCTGTACCCATCCTACCCAGTACTGGTGTGGTTTCTCTGTCTCTAGTTTTTTCCTCAGTACTACACTGAACTGAAGTTGTACAATCACATTCCATTTAGTTTCTAGCACACCTCAGTTTCTAGAGTTCCCTTCTCTGATTTTCCAGGAAAATTCGTGCTTGTCCGTTACCCATTTGAATTCTGGATATTATTCTTCTCTTCTCTCCAACCCCATCAACTTTGAGCAGAAAATTTAGTTCTTGTCTACTTCTAAACTTTCTTTTCTGCTAGCTGAAAATTTTGTCGTTTGGTTTGCCAAAGATGGATCTTTTTCGAAACCCATCTTCGCTTAAATCAAACAGATTGAAAACAGCTATAGGGGCTGCAAAGCTCATGCTTATGTCCATGGGGATTATATCCACTCTTGTTTTGTTGAAGGTGGCAGTAATCCCATATGCATTCGATTTTGTTCTCTCGACTTTTCCTCGCCTTTGGGTTTCAGCAAGAAGCTGGCTTTCCCCAACATTTGTATGCATTATCGTCCACTTCATCATCATCACCATTGCAGCTTCCTCCTACTTCCACCACAAAACTATACCCTTTTCCGATTCCCCGCCCACTGATCCCAAGCACACAACCGCCATCTCCGCCGCCGACGATGTCATAACTGATTATGCCGTTCCAGACACCACCCTCACCCACCAATCCGAGCCAGAAAACCAGAGCAATGACCCCAAAGAAGAAGGAAAATCAGAACTTGAAAACTCTGCTTCGTCCTGCGACAAATCCGACGCCGACCCATCACCGGAAAGATGTGCCAACGACTATGTGTCGCTGGATTCCGATGACACACTCGACGCCACATGGAGGACGATCATGGAGGCACAGGGGAAGACGAAGACGCCGCAGCTGAAGAAGAGTGACACGTGGGGTGCGAGGATTGCGAAAGCAGAGCCATTTGGGGACAATGAAGATGGAGAAGATGACCCAGTGGCTTGGGCTCAGAGAGAGCTGAAAAAGTGTGACACTTTCAACGACACGGCGTCGCTTCGGAGGGAGAAGTCCATGAGTCCCGAGGAACTGAACCGGCGAGCCGAAGCGTTTATCCAGAAGTTCATTAACCAAATGAAGCTACAGAGGCTGGAATCTGAGCAGCGTTTCATGGAAATGGTTAATCGCGGTGCTTTCACCAGTCACTGAAAAACCTAAGCAAAATGAGTGTCTTCACTCTTAACAAGCACGTTAACCATCTAGAGGTATAAATTCCAATTAGAGTAAACCAACAATTGCTAAGTCTATATACTTTTAATTTGCAAAATTACTGCGTGTATAAATTAGCTCTTAAAAATAACAAATTGGATTAACCTACAACGAATTAGTATTGTTATGTATTCAGTGATTTTCTAGAATCAAATTGTTTGTAAGCTAGTTTTTGTACTACTCTTCCCTTCCCCACATTGCCATAGCCAGCCATGTGTACGGAGCAATTTTGCTTTCTGCTCTGTATATTATTATATAAATTTTCTGTAAAATAAGAACTGCTCAATATTGTTAAGACTAATTTAGTAATAATAGTTAAATACAGCACTAATTTGTCGAATCATTCTAATCTAAATTAAACATTGTATGTCATGTTTGTTGACTTTTTATCCTCTTTTTGAGGAGATATGACCTCAGAAATGATGCTGTACTTGTTCATTTAATATACACTTAATCAACTCCCAAAGTAACAGTATGAGTTTTATTTATGGTATCTGTGACATCTTCTATTCTTGAAGGATTTGGCTACCAACACCTGGAGAACAATAAATAAGTTGTTTGCAAGATTCAATGCACCCAACTTTAGTCATGCAGTTCAGCTTCAATAAGTGCACAGAGTAATCTAGATTAGTCCATCCAATCTGATGTTGACTCCTTAATCTGATGTTGACTCCTTTGTCTTTTTACCCTTGGCAGGACTTGCTATGTACAATAAAAAGGAGTATCAGAAATAGTGCACGTTTCTTCTTCTTGTGACATAGTGGACATAAGTTGGCTTCCCCTTAATCTTCTGTGTAGATCTTTCCTCTACATGTTCCTCTAGCTATTCCGTCCCTAATCTGGTGTGTTTCGTATTACATATTTATGGATGTTGTGGTTTGAATCCTAGGCAGTAATGGAAGAGGATTATTTGTAATGTACAATTTAATTAAGCAATTTTATGCAAAGCTAGGTTGCCAACTAATATCAGGTTGTAAAAGTTGATAGCTGCTAGTGCTTATTGATAGACCAAACAAGGTATTAAATCTTCAGGGTTGAGTTCACTTAAAGAGGATAGTACAAGAAATTCTTGAGTACAAGACAGTGTATATGTGATGGTAAATATTTAATTTTAACAATTTGATATGTGGTCCTCACACGTACAAAACACTTAAAAAGAATTTTTTACAATACTTCTTGTTTTATGTCAGGTTTATAACTACAGGGACTTAGACTGGAGACCTGCACTGTACTTGGTGTAGTATGATGTTAGGAAGGAACAAGACTTGTCTTTTTTGGCTGTAGGACAGGAGTAGACCAAATGGGTTAAAGTGAGAGCGCATAGATAAATTGAAAGGAACGTTGAGGGGGAGTTGTCCCTCTGATGCTTGAACAGTGTGTGGCTTACATGGAAAGTTCAGGTAAAGATGTTCATCTTTGGCTTAACGAGCTTGGTTGTCCAGTCAACGTCACCAAAGGCGCATTCAGTTTTGAGATGAAACTACGAGTTTAGAGCCATAACCTAAAATGAGGGGAAAATCATATTCAAACACTCATGTCTTGCAAAGTTTAAAATAAAAAATTGAAGTTATTTTTAGAGAGTATAATTCTCATTAAATTTTAAGAGATTTATTATTAAAATTAAAAAAATTATTATTAGATATAAAAATTTTAGTATTTTTTATATTTAGTAATAAAATTTTTAAAATTTTATGATAATTACACTGATTTTTAAGAATTTTTATTATAAATTTTATAAAATATAAATCTTTAAATATAATTTCCTTAAAATGAGCACCCATCTGGCAGAATGGTATAGGTCATTATAGATATAGGTGTTGCTGTTTCTTCAAGCATAGATTTTAATTATTACCCCCCAAAGTCGGAAAGTAAGTTTCCCCTTTCCATGCCACTGAAAATTGGAACAAAATATACTTTTCCCGTATAGTACATAAAATAAAAATAAAAATAAAAATAAAAATAAATTTAAAGATAAAAATAATTTCTATGTTCTTATTTTTAAAAAATAAAAATAAATAAAAATTATTAAATGATAGTTATAATTATATTATAAATATTTAAAAAAATAAAACATGCATAAGATTAGCTCATTTAGTAGAAAAGAACTCGTTAAAGTTTTATAGTAATATATGTTGCAAAATTAGAATTTTTCAATATCAAAATTTTATGTTAATGGTCAATTCAGGGAAATCTTATAGTATTTATTTTTTTGAGTGGGTTTCTGCTCACTTTAAGTAAATTTTTAATTTTTATGTTAGGATGTTGAATGTAAGAATTACAAGCTTTGCAAATTTAAGTGAATCTAATATGTTAAACATGATTGTGACCAATAATATTCAAATAACGTATCTTCTTTACCATGGTTTCTGTGTTACAACTCTGAGTGACCTAGGACTACAGACACAGAAAGCAAATCCTATGTTCTCAATCTGCGTCGTTGAGAATTTATTTTATTTTTCTTTTGGTTTTTTTTAATTATTAAATTTTTTAAGTTATTAATTGTAAGATTATTTTTATTTTAAAATTTACATTCTTTTGAATAAAAAAATTAAATTAAATTTACACCGTCCAAATAAAAAGATTTCTCTAAATCTGTCCTCGGACTACAGAACCTTGTAAAAGAAGAAGGATCCTTGTCCATCTGAATCACGACGGAACCAGCAAATGAAACCTTTTAATGTAGAAGAAACCATACCCATGGAACCTCTCCATCTTCTGCAAAATGCCCTCTTATTTCAGATAGGAATCTTCAATCTTTTAATATGCACTTTCACCATCTCTCTCTCTCTCTCTCTCTCTTGTTTTTTTAATATCGTTTTAGTTTTTTCTACTTTTTTTCTTTTTTTCCTTTGATAGAAATTTAAATATGATTGCAAAGGCAAGGAGAAAGTTAGGGACTCTTATCACAGCGAGTTGTCTCCATAACAGTTCTGCCCATAATGATGTCTAAAAAATTGATTAAGAAGAATGAAGTAGGAGGACCAAAGACTAAGATGCTAAGCTGCCATTATGGAAGACTCGTCCTTTTCTTGTTAACCTCTATTGGAATCAACCCACCAAATGCTTGTACAGGCTGTTGTGGCACTAGCATCCTGTGGATGGGGAGCTATGGAGTATCGACCCACCCAATAATGAAATAGATATCAGAATTAGTCATTGCTTCTTAATGCATTCAAGTTGGTTTGCTCTTGGTTGAATCAATTAGTTCAAGAAATAGCATTCAAAATACACTTAAAAAAAATGAAAATAGCTTAAAGACATGATATTTCTTGTCATAATTATATTTTTTAATTGGAGAAGAATTTCAGTCAACATAGAGATGGAATAGTGAGAGAATAGGACTAAAAATAAGGCTTTCATAGGTGATATTTTTTGGCCCAAGGTTGGTTAGGTTCATAACTTTGATGATCATAAAATTAAAAATTTATTTATGTAAAAGTTCATTTATTTCTACTGGCCTATACATGTGTATTTTGTTAATAACTAAAAGACAAAAATTTTAATATACAAACAATAAAAGAAAATAGCTTTCATGTAGACAAAACACAAACTAAGTTTAAAATAGTAATTTTTTTTTTTGTCTTCCATCACTACAACTGACTCTATTTTTTGCAAAGATGATATTTTACTCTAATTCATAGGCTTTTTTACTTCTATCCTTAAAAATTTAAAACTATTACCTGAGATGCTCCGTTGCAAAAATCATTGCCCCAAATGTTTAAAATTCTTTTTTTATATATAATTAATGGATCGCGACATCTGTGATGCCGCAACCTATATACGACATTCTAAAATATTTAATTTTTTAATATAAAGGGTCGCGACCTTGCAGATGTTGCAACCCATATGAATAAAAAATATATGTTTTTGACTTTGTTTTCATGATTCGTGTATATAAATTATATATATATTTCATGATATTTCGTATATATTGAAACATATACTCTATTCAAAAATATTTTTTTTCATAAAATGTTATCTTTAATTTATATAAAGAGTAAATTACACATTTTTTAAAGTTATATTAAAATTACATAGATATTTTACATGTTTGAAATATATAATTTAATCTGAATTTAAATTTTTTGACTAAATGCTTTTCATATAAATATGTAAAATAATATTGTAGTTAAAAAAATATTTTTAAAGGGGGAGGGGGAACTGCGCCGAGGTGGGGGGCCTGCAGCTACAGTAGCTGCAACTCTTTGCTGCAGTCGATCATGGGTCAACTAACCTGTGACCAAAAAAGAAAATTAATTTTTTTAATATCAATATATTTTCGAATAAAATATGGGTCGCGGCAGATGCCATGACCCATTAATCATTAAAAAAAAAGATTTTAAGTATTTGGGGCAATGATTTTTGCGGCAGAGTGTCTCAGGTAATAGTTTTAAATTTTTAAGTACGAAAGTCAAAAAGCCCTAATTCATATATTGAGCTTTGAACAACATTTATAACCATCAAACCAATTGGGCTATATGGGAAGAATTAATCGAGCTACTAGTAGTTGCAAAGATGAAAGTTGATAAACATTAGAGACACACCATGCCTGCTCCAGTCAAAAAGACACTGCATGATCAAAATTATTTCTAACGGCTAAGAGCTATTGTAGTCTATATGTACACAAAAATTCAAAGGGCAAAAGCAAAGAAAATATGAAAGAATTTTGAATCATTATACTTATGTATTGCCTAGTTTCTAGCTTATCAACTTCTTATAAGCAATCTTTGAGCTTGTCAAGAATCTCATAAAAGAGAGAAAATTCATTCCTGTTGTAAATTTTCTCAGTGAATTAGTTGAAGGTAAGCTATACAAATCCTATGAAAACTTTTAATGTAAGTTTGAAAAACCTATATTAGTTGTGAGTACGTGAAAATCATTATTGTTGTAAGATTGTTTTATTAGTTAAAGAAAAATCCTTTAGAACTGTAAGGGAACTAGACGTAGGCCCAAGGATTGAGGTAGGATGAATCTTTATGTGTTTCTCTTACTTTTAATCTCATTTACTTTTTGTACAGTTTGCCTCCTTCATTATCATAGGATCCTTCATTCTTGTATATAGTTATTTCTATGCTGCACTTGCTCCCTTCTCTTGCTTATCATTATTCTACTGCATCATCAAACTATTTGCTTCCTCCACTTATAGCATAGCATGTTTTAACTTTGTTATTTTATCTCTACTTACTTCCTACACTTAATCTTCATGTATCACATTGAGATTATATAGTCTTTAAGTCACTGTTTGCTCGCTCTAGTATACGTTTGCTCAGTCCAATCATGCATCCTTCATTCTCTTTCAATAAATTTTTAAATAGTGGAATTTTCTACATATCACATTTATTCATCCTCTTTTATGTGTGTTTATTAGTATTTACTTGGGATTAGAAAAGTTACTTCTCAACTATAAAAGGGTCATTCCATATTATCAAGAAGATTTCTAAATTTGAGAGTTAAAATGATTTTCAGCAAGTATAAGACTCAATTGAAATTGAATGTTTATGTGAAAAGGTATTCCATTAGTTAGGTGACTGTAGAGTTTCAAGATGGGGTTGAAAAATTTATGAAGTTTGCTAAGGGAAATCCTAGCATTATGGATTCTTTAGGTCACTTTCTTTGTCTAAGTGCAAGATGCAAGAATTGTATTAAGATGAACTCTTTTACCATAAAACAACACTTATATAGCTATAGATTCATATAAGGTACATTAATTGGACACTTTTAGTGAGGAACATTTGGGAGGTAGTGGTTCATCCTTGAATGTTGTGAGATGAGGTAGAAAATAAGAACTTTAATGTGGACATGGTCATGGATTCAGTGGGTGGAGGTGACAATAGGGAGTCCAAAGAGGTATCAAACCCATTGGTGTCAATTTTTTTTGATTGGCCAAGGGATGCTAATGAACCTTTGTGGGATGGTTATGTTAAGCATTCTAAGTTGTTAAGACTAGCATACCTCTTGAATCTAAAGTCAAAGTTTAATATGAGTAAAAGCTGTTATGATTAAATAATAGTCATAATTAAAAGTAACTTCCAAATTCAAAGAAGTTACTTGAAAAATTTTATAGATCCAAGAGAATGGTCAATAAGTTAGGGTCAAAGTACTAGAAGATAGATGCTTGTTCTAATCATTGCATGTTGTATTATAAAGACAATAGGGAAAAGTTCATTTGTCAGCTTTCTATCATCCTTAATTTAAGTTGAAATGGCTTGGACAAAATTACAAGGATATGTCATTCTCAATATTATGGTATTTTTCCATTATTCTAAGACTCTAGTATTTGTTCATGTCTAAGAACACTACACAGTACATGTGTTGGCATGCAAATAGAGTCCATGAAAATGAATATACGATCACTCATTCATATCATGTAGAGGCTTGGAAATAATTTTATGCTACCCACTTCACATTATCTAAGAACTACAAAATGTTTGGCTCGACCTTTGTATTGATAGATTCAATCCATTCAATGGTTTAGATGCACCATACTTATTTTGGCTGATCTTTATAACATTGTACAATCTTCCACCCAGTATGTGTATAAGGAGAGAATATATATTTCTTAATTTAGTGATTCCTAGTCTTAAGTCACCAAGAAAAAGTTTAGATATTCATATCAAACTTATAATCGATGAGTTGAAAAGTTTATGGGAAGATGGGGTGAGCATGTTTGATGTGTGGAAGAATTTAAAACTTTAAGAGTAGCATTATTGTAGACCTTTAATGACTTAACTGCTTATGAGACATTGTGTGGATAAAGTACACATAGGAGGCTTGCTTGTCTTTACTACATGAAAAATACCAAATCTTTTGTCTTAAAGCATGGTAGTAAATATTGTTAATTTGATTGCCATAATCAGTATCAATCTCTTGGTCATCCTTTTCACCGTGAAAAATATGCATTTAAGAAGTCCACATTAAAGAAGTCTTTTCTTGCTTGAGTGACCTAGGGGGATGGATGTCTTTAGCATAGTGCAACAATTAAAACATATCACATTTGGATTATAGGTGAGTTCCATATAAACAACACAAATTTGGTAAAGATTACAATTGGGTGAGGAAAAGTAATTTCTGGGAAATGGCCTATTAGTATACTAAGTTGATACAACATAATTATGTGTCATAGACATTAAGAAGAACATGTTTGATAATAATTTTTACACCATCGTAAACATCAAGGGCATGATGAAGGGCAATGCAAATGCAAGGGAATTATAAAGCTAATTTGCAAATGACCAACTTTTGACTTGACTATTGAAAATGGGAAGTGTGAAAAACTAAAGGCCACATACATCCTTAATGTCATTCAAAGGAAAACAATGTGTGATGGATTAAACAAATTGAAATTTTTTGTCAGCTATGCATTAAACATTGGTCACTGCATTAATATAGATGATGGGAAGATATAGTTAATGGAAAGTCATAATTGTCATGTATTTTTGTTAATTCCTTTGACATTGTATGACATGTTGTCAACTACCATATGGCGAGTGTTAATTGAACTTAGCTTGTTCTTTAAAGAAATATATGCAATTGAGATTTGTGCTTTGCATATAAAGAATGTGAAAACTTTAGCTTTTTGTGTTGGTTAAGCAAGCAAAACAAATGTATTATGCAAGATTCCCATTGGGTGGAGGTAAAAGAAGTAGTGAATGGTAGGTAGTTTGCAAAGTTAGACTAAAACTCTTTGCCATTGAGACAATTAATGAATAATGCGATGTGCCAAATGAAGTATTTACCATTAATTACTACCAAGACTATTTGACTCCAAAACAATATGTATTTATTGGGGATGATGAATTAGTAATTTGTTTGTTAAATGAACATGCTTTGATGGAAGAAGTTACTATAGATGAATACATAACTTGTCAAACATTTCATTAGAGGATGATTTCATTGATGACAACAAAGACATTAAAACTTTTAAGCCATTGAGGATGAGGAAGAAGTTCTTTAACTAGATTTAAATAAATAGTGCTAGTAGGAGGCAATCATCTGATGAAGACAAGTATTTCATAAGCTTTTTTCATTTCAATATTTGAACATATTCAATAGAACTCCGTATGATATACTTGAAGGAAAATTTTTTTACTCTTCTTGTTTTAAAATAAAAACTAATCATAGGTGCCCTATCATCTATTATCCTTTACAGAGGCCCTCAGGTTACCTACCTCGTTCATTCACGAGGCCTTCTACAGCTAGCACAGTTGCTACTAGGCCAATTGTTATGCCTTATAGTGGATCAATATATAAGACAAGAGGGAGCTTATTAGGATAAGGCTAAGCTATCCCTTATAATATTACTATGAAATATGAATTTTAATTTCAAGTTGTAATCTAACATTATTTCCTTGTAAGAAGTTATTTGACTCTCAAATGATCACTACACTTATCTTTTTTAAGATGTTGTCATAGATATTGGTTTTAGATAATAAGTGGAGCAAATAACTATAAGAGATGAAGGAAGCCATGTTCACAAACTTCATGATATATAATGTTATTTAATACTAAACATTTCACTTCATCAAAATATGTGCTAACTAGAATTTCATTACGCAAGTCTAATATTGCTTTATCAATGAACAAAAATTGACTTGCAAAAAGAACAAGTGTGGATCAATACTCATGGTAAAGCAGGAATTTCATTAAATTGACTTTGTAGGAGGTGGAACATAATTAGGAAGTCTTTTATCAAGATATGTATGACAAAACCTAGAAGAGTAAGTAGGCTAGTCAATTTATGTCATAGCACAACAAGTAATTTCTAATAAAGGCCTTTATCAACTAAAGTATAATGATTTATTATTTCCTTTTTAATGAGTTCTTTTGCTAATATGTTTCTTTAGGAAAAATATGATAATAGGATGATGCAGCATTACAGAAAAGACCTTTTTGTATATTCTCCCACAAACTTAGATGTGTGGAAGCAAGCTACAAGATCAAACAGGATAAAACACATCCATGGTTTTTGCAAGTTGGGCCTAAACTCTTCCTTTTCACAAGCTTAGGTCGGTCTTTCCTAACCTTATGTTCCTACACAACTTGAGGTGAATGAGTTGTTAGACACAATGCTACATATATTGTCACATTAAATGGAAGGGCGTTTTGACCTTTAAGTCATGGGTTGCTTGTTTTTAACACTTAATGCTAGCCTTCCTCGACATCAAGTAGATTTGACTATGTAGCAGTTTGCTTCCACTAGACATGTACTAGGAAGTACACTAAACATTGGGTCATTTGGGCCACACATAGAGAAAGGTGAGGGTCAAGGTGATGGTGGCGATGATGATGTCGAGAACATAGATAAGGATGATACACACACACATACACATACATACACATACACACACATATGTGTGTGTATATATAATTTAAATATCTATATATGTGCATATGTGAACATATAAATCTTATTTTGGAATGAATTGTATGTAAATGAAATGTTATTAATATGTAAATGTCATTTTGGAAAATTGGTTTCAGTTCTATTGTTTTGGTAATCATTTTTTATCGCAAGTGAATATAGGAGTGGATGAAAATACAAATCAATCAAAATTTTGAAATTGTAACTAGGGATTAGGTTGGTGAGGGATTAACTAAGAAATAGCTAGGATTTAGCTAGGGAATGCCAAGGGAACAACTACATAATAGCAAGGAAGTAACAATAGATTTTTGAGCCGAAGATGCATTGGAACATAATTTACTCAGGGAAGGCCAGGGATTAGTGATAGTTAGGGACAACCCTCACTATATAGTAAGGAATTTTTCCTTAAAAAATTGATTATTTATAGTTATGGTATAACGAAAAAAATTTCCTTAACTATCTGGTGACTAAAGTTAATAAGCGATTGGTCTCTCCCTATCCCATTATTGTTCCCTTGCTATGTTTGTTTACCAAGGGATTGATTCCTCACTTTGTTGATTCGCAATTCTCTTTTTGTAGTAATAGCCCATAATCTTGGTCCATCATTTGGTGAATTTCTTTTGGCAACTCTTTGTTATTTTTTGTTTTCTTTTTTTCTTTTTTTTGGTTTTGGGTCTTTTTTTTTTTGGTTTTCTTTGGTGTTGTTCTCTTTGTTTTTCTTTTGGGGGGGAAGGGGGGAGAAGGGGAGCTCGAGCCTAACCCCAAATCAAATCTACCCTATTAGGCAGGGTAAGCAACATAACCCCATATCAAATGTTTCATCGAGTAGGGTAAACAACTCAACCCTAGATCAAATCTATTCTATATTGGCTAGAATAGCAATTATCAATGTCTACTAATATATGATTGGCCTAAAATAATCATATCTAGCATTAGACATAGTCATAGAAGTGTATTTTTTATTTTAAATAAATGAAACGTTATTCCTTAATCTTAATTAATTCACTAATCATATTTGCGGTTCATTGTCATTTCCATTCTAATAGCTATAGAAAATGAGAGTTAAATTATTCTTATAAAGAATACAAGGAATTGTCCAATAGTCACTTTGACCTTCTCTTTTGATTGGCTGTGTAACTTCTGACAACAGTGGTCACTGCTACTAAAAGCCATGGTAGCTATACAGTTTAGTAGCTGAATCTTAGCATTCCATATTTGCTTCCCTTGCAAATTAAAGCACCAATGCTTTGCACTTTGCACGCAGCCTTGCATGTCCTGTTTTCTAACTGATATTCATCCATTTGTGTAAACTAAGCTAATAATGAATTAACATGTAAGCAAGTTAAAAGTGAAAATGTGCTACACATATTGTATATTTATTTCTGGTTAACTTGATCTATCCACCATCTTTTGTAAATCGATTTTATGTTAGATATTTTCTTCATCTTAGAATCATTGTTGAGCAGCTCCTGAAATATAGTTGAACATCATGACAAAGACTAACATGGACTGCTTCAAAAATTGGCATTGGATGTGCTTGAAACTCTTTAATTATTGCAAGAGGACAGCAAGGTTTCATAAAATACTTTTCTTATCTAGTGTAACAATAAAATACTTGGAGCTACAATGCAAATCAAACCATTTCATGGACGATCTCAGTATCTGTCAAAAATAAGCCCCCAAATAAAATAGACGCGTCCTATTTATATCCTGATGAGAGACCGTACCCAAATATATTGCCCTTTACCATGTTGATCGAAACCCGGTCTTCAAACCTGTAACAACACCTAATCTTGTAAAATTCGTTTCAAGATATAAGGCATGCAGAGTAAGCTATAACTAATCCTATGCAATAAAATGACAGAGAGAGAGAGGAGGGGGGAGCACAAGGTGAAAGTATCTCAGACCATTCATGATTAAGGTAACTTTAAGGCCAATTTTACCTAGTTTAGGTAACTTAGAATATGTCAGGAATGAGGAGAATGGAGAAGGGAGAGGAAGGAAAAGTTCCATTAAGATACAAATGAAAGAAAATGTCTAAAACCTTCCCTTTTCTTTCATTCTTCTGAATCCAAACATGTCTTTAAGGCCACATGGACCTTAGCAAGTGTCAGATTTAAGGGGAATGTACATTTTTATTGGGATTTATCAAAATATGGGAATATTAATCAAATTAGGGTTGTCAAGGATTTAAAAGGGAGGAGAAGTAAGCACTCACCAAACGTACACTGTTATTCACCAACACCCTCAGCAACTATAATATTGCGTCATCTACACCATGGGCTAGCTGAACAGTGTGTAAACTTACAGTATTGACACAACTCCTGCGACCATATTGATTAAGTAATTCAGAAAAGCAAAATTTGGGATAAAAATTATAGTCTTGAGACAGTCAAATAGAAGTGCATAACATGAGAGCAATCCCTATCGTCTTAACTTTATTATGAATGCAACTAGGGCCAGTAAGGGTGAAAAGAAGAAAGAACCAGCTGATGCAATAAACAGCCTCATTATTAAATAGCAAAAATTCCACTGTCATAAAAAAATTTCCAAAAACTCTTTCCAATGAGCTAAAAAGAAAATAAAAGAGACTACAAAAGATGATGTATGATATAAGTATCATTGTCTTACAATCAAACGTTGTCCAGCTAGTAGGAGGTACAGTTATGGAGTCCTCTTTATCACCATGGATGCCAAGCATGCTGAAAAAGTCAGCATTGCCATTATTTACTGGGGACTTATCAAAATCAAGTGATGGGGATTGCCTCCTTACTGGAGGTGTGAAACTCTTCTTTTGATTGTCAAAAGAACCCTGGATTAAAAAGAAAAGCTTCAATAATGTATCTTGGTTTTTCATGACATAGTAAATATTGGGAAGACAAGCAAAAGTTGTCTGAGTAAACATAGAAAGTGATTATCTTTAGGCAAAAGGGAGAAAAAAATAAAAGTAAAAAGATCCTAACAATGAAGTTTTGATCTGCTACTTGACAATATGTCAAATAACAAACCAGATATCTGAGATGAGAAATTTTAATAAACTGTCGTGGTAAACATAAATCGCTAGGATGGTAAGGAACTTCATTAGATGGCACTTCAAAATAGAGCCAATAGATCCAAAACCAAATCCTTCCAAAAACAAAAAAGAAAGAAATACGGAAAGCTTCCAAGAAATAACAAAATAGTCCACAGGCTTCCCATGGACATCAAACAATGAAAAGTCACCTGCTCAACAACTGTGCATGCTCCAGGTTTATTATATAAATGGCACATCCATTGAACATGTATTTGTGCAGTTAAAAACCAAACAGGATATTTATCAATGATTGAGTGGACTTGATGGAAAACATGGTTACCCCACGAGTTCTTGTCACGGGAGGCAGGATCTGTGCCATGTGGCTTGTAAGAATGCTTTCCTCAAGAGAAAGTCTCCTATTGGTCCTTGAAAAGCCACTCTTGGCGCCACCAGCTGGTGATTCATTCAAATTACAGATTATTTCGCCTGCCTTTGAAGCCAGATTTACTCCACCTATTTTAGCCCATCTTTTCTCGACATACCTAAAAGATCCTAAGCAATTTGAGAACAGAAGAAAATCAAAAGGTAGATGAAAATTTAATCTTCTAGTTTCAAATAATATCTTGTGAGAAAATCTATTAAAAGTTTACTTGGAACGAATAAACTTCTCGAGTCCAAAGCCAATTCTGTCAAAATTTGGTGGCAGTTCTGCCTCCCAATACTCATTTGACTTCTGATTACCCATGACTGTGTTAAACATGCAAATTAAGAAACAAGCTTAGTAGCCACTATGCGAATAACCATGGTACTGTATAGATTTAGTAGCCAGAGAAAAGAAGTACAACCAAAACAGTTAACAATTCCACATCTTTTACAAGTAATCAGTTTTACCAATCAATTAAACAGTTGTAACATAATCTTATAGAATATGCATATCCATCTACCTGCATATGGACCTAACCACTTGTGCATTTTAGCACTAATTTTATTTGTCAGACTTACTTCCAGTTGTCTAATGAAAATGTATTGTTTTAACCGTAAATTCCACTTCTAAGAAAGCAAGAAGCAGATTGTATAGTTTCTTACATTGCATGAAAGAGACTTGATCTGGCAACCATGTATCCAAAGTTGTAGACCGCACCTAGTTGTAAAATCAGAAGGCTCAGCCATAATCAATTTGTATGCAGACAGAAAAGGCAAAATGTATCAACAGAAAAAAAGCAATGGTAAAAGGAGATTTATAGAGTTTTCTTTCTTCTTTTGAAGTGCTGGTAGCAGAAGGGATTCATAAATGAACTCTATAAGGAACCAATAAATGCTAAAGCCAGAGTATAAAGCATAAATGAGCCAAAGTACAACACTATGAGGGATAAATTATGAGTTTAGCACATGCAACAACCCCATTGCCATTTTAAAATGTATGCATTTCTAAATTTTGGCAACTAGCCCACTACTGGAAAACAAATAAATAAATTTGGCTGCTAGCTGCCCCATTCTCCCATCTATGTAGTACTATCAATGTGAAATATGCTGCATATAAACAATAGTCATCTGATGCTCTGATACAGAGTATAAATTAGTAAACACCTTAGACAATAGAAGTTGAAGTGTACTCCGCTGTACCAGAGCTCTTCCAGGAACAAAAAAATCCAGATATTGCTTTCAAAAGGTTTTCCATTTTTTTTTAATCAATTTATACTTCAGATTGTCGACTATCTGTCCAGTAATGAAGACATGACCATTTCATGAAGAAAATAACAAAAACTATATAATTACAAAATATTCACTAGCAAAATGATTTCTGCTATTTGTACCCGGAGGTATCACCAGATTGACCCACTAAATGCAGGTAGCAACTTTTTTTTTTTAATTAATTTATACTTCAGATTGTTGACTATTTGTGCAGTAATGAAGACATGAACATTTCATTAAGAAAATATTCAAGTCATTCAATACAGCATATGGGTGCTAAAATCAGGGACATCTTGCATTTTACTAACAAAATCCACTACATGAAAGAGAACATGGCAAGATAAAGGAGAGTGATAAACAATGTAAACCTTTGATATATGCACTCCAAGACTTCGGTGAATTCCTGAACATTGCATGCATATGAAAATTCCTAGGTTTACACTTGCCCATCGTGGTGCCCTGACAATGAAGACATATATTCCATAAGCCATGAATAAACTTCATCAAGTTCTATGCACTATGCACCACATTTACAAAATCAAAACTGAGCTTCACATGTAAAGAAGCCCACTAGTATGGAAAATAACAATGATTATACAAGGAAAAAGGTCAAGTGAAACAACTCTTCCTGATTCTATTGGAACAAGCTCAGGACCAAAGTTTGGAAGGAGCTAATTTTAAATGCAAATTTAAAATCATTTATAATTTTATTCACTAAAAAATTCAAATAGGTATCATTCCAAAAAGAAATGTGATTGTCTTCGTTTGCTTCACATGGTACATCTCCTCAAATTGTACTATTTTTCCCATCCTAAGTTAATCATACATATTTAAACACCAGTTGCTCAGGTAAATTTTCTCACCATATTAGCTCCTTAAAGATAATTAACAGATGGGAACAACTGTAAAGTGAATAAACTGTGGTAGAACTAAAAATCTGATTAAAACAACCTTTAAGTAGCCAGATTTATAATATACACACAGGTTTATTACATACGCTCAAATATCAGTATAAAAGATTCAAAGAATAATTGATAAAGACGAGTACCAGAATCAGAAGGTCTAGTTCATAAAGAGCAATCAGGACATATTTGGGGCACAAAAAGTGTTCATGAGGATAAAACATAAGAACTTAGAAATATGTATGTCAAAAAAATAACCATAAATGATCTATTGCAGTTAAAGTTTCATGAATATAAACATGATTGATTCTCCTCAACAGAAAATAAGTTTGGGATTATATATACTTGTTTCGACAGTCAGCACATTCCCTGTTTTCAGGCAGCTTAAGAAGGCCCTCTAAGATCTGCATACGGTAAGAAACAAGAACAATAAGATTTATCAAAATGCAAATTAGCAAAATTACAATGAAAATGCCACATGTTGATGCCTAACCTAAGAAGCACCGATACGGGGACGTGTATCGGGTACGACACGACGCGATACGTGAGATGCGACAATTTCTAAAATTTTAAGATACGAGTACGGGAATATATATATATATATATAATTATATATATATATATATATATAATTCAAGAATCTAAGACATTAAAAAATAAAATAAATTATAAATAAACTACCATAATATAAATAATATCACAAATTAATAAGATATTTATAACAAGTTACGTTCCATACAAACATTAATATTGGGTCCTCAGTGAAAATCACACTTTCATTTCATTTGCTTGCACTGAAAATGTTGGGTGGAAAAAAGAATAAAAATTTGGTTATAACTATTCATATAAACGCACTAATTCCAAACAAAAGAACTTGAGATGGTCAAACCCTGCACAATTAAGACAGAATTTTGTTTTCCCCCGCATTCGAATTCGAGGATACCAAACAGGAGAAAAAGACAGGTGTATCTTACATGCTCCTGGAGACAGCGTTTGCGGATTGATGAAGGGAGAAGAGGGATGAGGAGTGAGAAGGAAGGAAGACGGGATCATAAGCTTTGGTTGCACGATGGGGCGTGAAGAAAGGAGAAATGAAAGCGTTGGTGGAAGCCACGGAAGTGAATGTGATGATCGGAGAGGAGAGAGAGTCGCGATTCATGAATCGACCTTTGGGTAATTGAGTTAGGCGGGATACGTTTCAGTACGTACGGACGAAAAAGAAACGTACGGGATACGTTTGTACCCGTACGGTACACGTATCCGTACCAGATACGTATCCGGTACGGGTACGGTGGTCATGTTCACGTTCCCGTGCTTCCGTGTGCCTAACCAAACACAAATACCAACCTAACAAATGTTCCAAGTTTCAACAAATGTCTTAAATGTTTTTCACCAGCAATATAATTATAAAAGACTCTACAACTTTCTAACTTAAAGCCAGCTACACTTAGAAAGATAATCATATTTCTCCTCCCCCCCCCCCCCCCCCAACCTCAAAAAAAAAAAAAACCTGTTTTATTCAGACAATATATATTCTCTGTTAAAGAAAGTATCTTCAGCTAAAAGATATATAAAACGATTCCAGATTCCCAATTTTTTAAAATCCAACAAACATTTCGTCAATTCAAAGTAAAAGAAAAAGAACAAGACATCCAATGCAAAGTTGATCTTAATAACAGTTTTGGAAAAAATGTATCCGATTCTTGACACCCCTAGATCAAGAAGGGTAAGACAAATTTTCACTCAAAATGTAAATTCAACTCTTTGTTTCTACCTTACCCAGCATCTCCTTGGATACTATCTTTAAGTTTAACTAACAAACTAATCACTACAGCTCCTAATATAAGATAAAACAATACCTAACAAGTTAAAAAGATATGTAACACACTTCTTCAGATGAAGATAAACAAAACCAAATAACAAAAATTAATTTGGACTACTATTGGACTCTAGGCATGTCTAACTAATATTATCAACTAATATCTTCTTGGCCTTATAATTAAATCCCTCTTGCCAGCAAGTAAAATCACAGACTACATTGCATATTATGAACAAAATATAGACCCCCCTGTTCAAGCACCAAACTAAACCTAACTAGAATAACGATATAGCAAATTTTAAAATTTACTTGAGAAATCTTTACATTGTATAATGTGGAAAAACATTTTGATTACTGGTGCGTTACTCCATAAGACACACACATTCAAATGCTCTAACACTTAAAAATTCATCACTTAATTTTAATGGGTATAACTATGAAAGAAGTAGACGCCCACATTAAATAATTCATGTCAAATGGATCAGAGTAAACATAGTCATAAGGAACATGGAAAACTAAATTAATCTAGACAAAGCTATTAAGTCCAAGTTGCTCCCAGAACACGCTTGATGACCATAGGATAATTCAATGTACAAAATAGCATTTGTTACCCTTTGCAACTATGACCCGAATCACCTAAGAATGGCTGCCCTTCTTTTCTCTTTTTCTTTTTTTTTCCCCCTTTTTCCACCATGGTAGCTGTCAAGTGATTGTTAATATACTCACAGCAAGTGCACAACAAGTTTAACTCCCACAGCTCCAAACGAAACACAGGTTAACATGAAAGCACCAAGCAATAACTAACAGGAAAATAGCTTCGTTATCTGTTAAGCATAATATAGTGCCATACTTGGATAATGGATATCTCTTTCTCTACAAGACATATAATCCGAAGGATTCCACTGTTTTATTTTGTGTAGACAATTATTACACAGATAAATCAAACCCATCAGACCGCCGTGAGGCCAAATTTCAATACCTTGTATGCAGAAATTCAAAAGAAAACCTAAAACCCAGTTCATGTGTTCAACAGCAGAACCCCAAATGAAAAATTAAGAAGTAAAAGCGGTAACGATAAAAAGGATAAAGAAAAAACGGAACTTTGGTGAACTTGTCATTTAGTTCCTTAGAGACGGAAGCCTTCTGGTTCATATTTGGCAAACCTTCACTGCTTCAGCGAATGAAAAGATGAAAGCAGCAGGATATGAATGAAAAGGAAGGAGAGGGTTTTCTGGGTGCGAGAGAGTGAGTGGGGGGTGTGTGTGGCTCAACAAATTGAAAGGAGAACCGTAGGAAAAGCAGAGGAAACGGTTGGAAATGGAGGCGAGAGGAATGGGATGATATGAGCGAAATACGGCCTTCACTTTGGCCGGACCTCCAACCAATATTTGGCCACATCTCCCCAAAAAACAAATCATGGCCTCCTCCATCTCTCACGTTTACACTTCGACTTGGTTGTCAAAGTATTCCAAATTTCAGCTTTACAAGCCAAAAGGAAACGACAGATCTGACAATCACAATTTCCGATAATATATATTCTTTGGCAGGCAAAATCCGGCAATGAGGGGACTACTTCACTTTTAACCAAGAAGCATGATTCTAGGAAACTGTTTTTTCCAATCTTAAAGAAAATACTTGGTCCCCAAAAAAGAAAAAAAAAACTTAAAGAAAATAAATACTAGTATATGCCAAATAAATTATACAGTAAATTACCTTAAGATTTATCTAAATTACACCAGATACATTATATGTTTCAAAAATATTATCTAACTCTTATTACATTTAATATATATTTTTTAATTTTTTTCAATGAAATTAGCTTTATGCACAATAAATATTCTTTCTAAAAATAAAATTATTTAATTATTTTTTATTATATTAAAAATAATATTATAGTTTCACAATAGAAATTATGATTAACTTAATTATTTTTACTGCCATTTGAAAAAGAAATTCACAATTTTATATCATTCAAAAAATTAATTTTATGGATAAATTACTGTTTACTCTCTTTTAAAAATATCTAAATTATATGATCCATCCTTATAATATAAAAATATAGACATACCTGAAACAAGAAATAATCAAAATATCCTCAAGATACTATTAATTTTTTTATATAAACTTCCATTTCAATATTATTTATTATATATTTAAAACCACAAATCTATTCTATTCTACAATTTTTTTGTAGGTGTGTGGGTGTATATATATATTAATACACTTACAAAAAAAACCACTAACTTAAAGTATTATAACAATTATAAAACTCCTATTGACAATAATACATGAAGCTTGCTTTTAATTGCTATAGGAAACAATAAAAAGCCTTTTGAAGAGATTGAATATCTAGACGTATAACCTATAAAGGTATTGGAATTTGGTAATACATGTGGAACCATTTAGCAGGATCATAAAATAGAAGAGTAATTGAAAATTCATGACGATTAGTCAGTATCCCTTGTGAAGCGACAAAATTCAAACTTTTGCAAACTACTTCTAAAAATAACTTGACTTTTGGAGTATGAAAATTATGTGATAGTCCCATGCTCATACCACACTTTGTCCAAAACCATATCAACGTGAAGATTCGATGGTTTTGTTGATAAGGATTTTTGTTAGCTACCCAGTAGCAAATGTACCAATGTTCTTATAGAAAAAGATCTTGCTATATAAGAATATTTTTGTTTGGCACTTGCGAGATCTCCATATGTGTCTCACGTAGAAAGTATTGATATTAAAGGTTCATAGTTCGTTGTATCACAGACTTTGGACTGTAGTCTCTATCCTCAAAGATTTTTTGATTGTGGCACTACCATGTCACATATAAAGCAATTGTGCAAATATTTTGATAAGTGTCATCCTTTGTGATTTCTATTAGACTATAATTCACCTAATATTAAATCTATCTTTGAATATCAGGAGGCTTAATTAGTTTTCATTCCTGAAGGGGAAGTAAATCATACCACTCTAGCAAAAGGACATAATAAGAAAATACAATTGATTGATTTTTTTTTTTGACAAAATAGACATCCTTCCTGTATTAATTAATGAAGATGACAAAGGATAATTATTATTGGAATGATATTTCTCATTAATTTCTACAAGAAAATAACCACCTTAAATAATAAATTAAGTTATCAAATCCTCACTCAATCCTAATACTACAATTATTCACCCAAGTGCTTATATTTATTAATATTTAATGCACATGTTATTATTGCAATTAAATATTATCTTTTATTTGTTAATTTTAAAACTACTATTTTTATTATGCTTTTGTTTTTAATAATTAATTTTTAATCAAATAATTTGAACATTAACTAATTTTAGAACAATATTATATAAGTAATGTATATAAAGGTCTTTTAGTCAAAATAATTACAACTGTAATTTTTTATGTAAAAAAATATAATTTTTCAAAACAAAGAGAGATTCTATATCATTTGCATATCTTTTAAACTCCATTTGGGTCAACGGAAGGGAAGAGGGAGGAGAGGTGAGAGGAAGAGGTTTAATGAATTCTGTTTGGTTAGAAAAGAGTGGAGAAGGAGAGGGAAAGAAAAATTATTGTTTGGTTCAAGAGAGGAAGGAAGGAGAGGAGAAGAAAGGTAATTATATTTAGACAAATTTACTCTTATATTATTTTAATTTTTTTTATAAAAAAATTATTTATATCAATATTTTTTTAAGAAAAATTATAAATTTCAATCTTTTTTATTTTTAATTCTTAATAAAAAAAATTTATCTTAATTTTTATTAAATGTTAATATATTAAAAAAATTAAAGGACAATAAAATAAATTATAAATTAAAAAAATTCCTCTTCCCTCTCTTTTAATTTTGTTCAACCAAACATCTTATCCCCCTCTTCCTTCCCTCTAAAAATTCCCAACGAAACACACCCTTAAAGAAACAAAGAATAATTTATCCCCATGCCTTTGACAAGAAGAGAGAGATTTTTCTAACATATATCAATTATTAGGAGTCAAATGATATATTTGTAATAAAAATGATATCAGATATAATTTGACTAATTCTAACAAAAAATATGATTTATTCTCAATTACATTATTAATATTTACAAATATGTTCATTTAATGAGTTGAAAGCTGCATAACTCCATTTCTCAAAAGTCCAGTTGCCAACATCAATATGATATTCAATAGTGTCATTGGAAGGCCAATCAATTTCTCATCCTTGTGACAATTTTTATAAACAATCAATGTTTACTGACGCGGTCGGAAATTTACAGCAAATAGAGACATTTCCGCGTTCATCCTAACATGAAACAGACACTTCCATTGTTACAATCCAAGAAAAATAATGTGACCAAGAAGAGCTTCAGAAGTTGCTATGTTCATCTAGTGAGAATTTAACATCAAGTATAACATCCAACAAATTATCTAGTAATGATGACAAAATTGACTACGATATATAGAAGATACCGATGCTCTCTTATTAGATAAAATACAGCTATAGCACTCATCAATTTTTTTGACCAGGGTATGCCGAAGGGTCTTGTCCCAACTTCCAATATTTGAAGTTTAAACAGTGAAGACCCCATGACCGAATCTGAATGGAATCCAACCAAAACTTTCACATGAAATCATCATAATCATCCAAAGTATCATATGGCTCAGCAACCAAATCCTCATCAGGTTTGTCAAGATGGAGCTGCTTTTTCTTGGCACCTGCAAACACAGCAATGAGAAGAATTCCCCCCAGAAAAAAAATAATAAAAGGATAAATATAACAATCATATGCATATGGAGCAAATCTATCCAAAATGCCTGACCTGTCTTCTTTTTAGCATTTGCTTCTTTTTCTGCTTTCAACTTCTCATTTGCAATGGCAGTGATCGATGATGCAATGTCTTTTGCATCTGATCCTTTCAGAGAAGTCATTGATAGTCTCATCACTGCCTTCAGTAAACTCATGTAATGATAACTTTTCTGCGTTCAATGAATAAAGAAAATTAGGATGCCCTTCCAGCAAAACTTTAACTAGGAAAACAGGAATATCTTATTCACCTCAAAAGGACGAATCTTGTGTGAGATAAGCTCTGCATATTCCGAGAAATCACTCTCAGATTTGGGAATAAAATTATCGAGGTTCTTTTCACTACCTTTACTGCCAAACAATTCTTTGGTGGACTTGTAATCTGCTTCCTCAACCAGTCTGTGATGGAGAGAATAAATTGAACTGTAAACTGCCAGAGGCTTCTTTAAGAAATTAACAACGTTTTAAGTGCTATAATCATACAGAGGCTATAAAGAGAATTCATAATTTAGTTATCCTTAATAAATGTCATAACTCAGCGTCAAATGTGAGAAGGGCATTATAAACTTTGAAGTACCACAGATACCAATCAGAAGCAGGTTACAAACGGAAAAGGCTTTCAGAATGAAGTCAATCATCAAGTCAAACTTAGAAACCTCAATCCTAAGAACAAGTTCACACTAAAATCCCACACATATTTAGGTCCAGAATTTGATAAGAAATAACGTAAAAAGTATGGCCTTCGTAAGCTTGTGTCACTTGCAATATATTACACACAAACTTGCATTAGCCAAAAGCAAACAACAGGAATTACTATCAGTTCTTCGTCACCTAAGTATCATAGCTAGTAAAAGCATGCCTACCAAAACATTATACCAAAGGGCAAAGGCTCAATTGTCAATTCCAAATCTAAGATAGCTTTAAGGAAGAGGACATTGTACCAAATTACCACAAAATAAGTATTGAGACATCATTTCATTCCAAAGAAAAAACTGAAAACAAGATATCAAGAAGATCCAGAGCCCAGAAATTGTAGTAGTCAGTCAGCACTAGCTATTACATACTTCCACAAGTATACTTATATAGAAGAGATTGCTATCAACGCCGTGCACCAATATATGTAATGACCTATGCCATTTGTTCCAAGAACAGAACACCTACAAAAGGAACAGCAAGTTACAAATAATTGGTGGAAACTGACATACCTTTGCTGACGAAGTTTTTCAGCCACAGGATCCAATGATTCTTCCTTTTCTGGTTCAACTTTTTTCCCCTTCTTTTCAGTAGTTTTTTCAGAAGATTTGTTAGGAGCCTTTTCAGTAGATTTCACTGCAGGTGGTGCAGGTGCCTGACACAATTAAGCAAAGCAAGAAAAAAAAAACTGGCAATTAGTAACTGAGAAAAAATATCATAAATTAGTAAGTAGTGCATCATCAAGACTCAGATCTAACCTAGGCGTATGATTTACTCAACTGACACCATTATATAATATTATATACTAGAGCACTTCCCTTTTTTTATTTTTTTTATTTTCTAAAATAGAGAGACCCCATGTCACAGATTGCAACTAACCCTCTTAAACTTTAACCCATTGGCAAGTGGTCCATGCAATTGACCCGCTCAAACTTCCAACATTTGTGTAAATAGTCCCTTCCAGCTAAAATATAAATTTATGAACACTATTTATAAATTCTAACGCCCAAAATTATGAATTTCACAGAAATTTTACCTAAAATACAATTATTAGATAAAATCCCACCAATTCACCTTTCTTTGTTTTATTTTACTTCCTAAAGGATGAAACAAGCTGCATGTCATATTATCAGAGTTCAAGCAGGTTAATTGCAAAAATTGGAATCAAATAGAATCATTTGCCCAAGGAAGCTATTTGCATTTTAGCTTGATAGTTATTAACAGCTAGAGCAATAAGGGTATAACATAGTGCTAGCATCAAAATAGTCAAGAAGCATGCTAATCAGCTAGTACAGGAATAAGTAAATAAATGACCCACTATGCCACAAGCATGACAGCATTATTTTGTAATTGATCATACCGGAGCAGGTTCATCTTCATCCTCCCATGATTCCTTCACATCATTTTCATCTACGTCTTCATCATCCCATTTACTTTTAGGTTGCTCTTTCAAATTAAGAGGTGGAATTTGCTCATCCTCTAGAACAAATAAACAGGCCTTTGTCAAATTAGAGACAATGCAGAATCCAACAGAAGAAACACAGAATACGCTTAAAATATATCAACGGTAAATATGGCTACTTATACTCTTTTCCCAAGAGAAAGTTACTAGATATCACTCCTCCAAAAAACCACAAAACAAATAGTAATTTCAACAAATTCAGATACTAGCACCATAAATGTTCTCAAATTTTAAATTCCAACATGCCAAGCTGTTTTGATGTCGTAACAACCATAGTTTCTTCACCTCAGTAAGGTAGTGACTTCCAGCAAGGAAGTCAAAAAAAAATTAGACAGCCACAGGTTATTAAAAATCTTCAACCAATAGAAAAGAAAGTTGATTCCAGTGCTATGATCACATTCTGTTAATAACAGGTGACTCTAGTTGTGCTATAATTTCAAGCTATATAAAATCCTTTTAATGTTACTGAAGGACTTCACTGCCTCTACATATCTTAATACATGTTACAATGTAGCTTTTGGGCCTTTTTCATCTGTATAAAATCAATCAACTTGTAATGATTTTTTAAGGAGAATAACTTCATAACTAGTGTGTTTTGATACACTTTCCACTCTTTAGAGTTACCATTACTTTTGTTTGATCTTGTATCTTAAGTGAAACATATTAGATGAAAATCAATACCCTAACTCTTATATGTACTAGAGTCAGAATGGAAGATAATATGCTAGAAAAGAGAGGAAAACATAGAATATGGTGCCTTGAGCACTCAAAACAGAACAAAGAAAGACAAAGAGACCAACACAAATGGACTGTTCTTTCATATTTCAAATTGAACTTCAAAAAAAGATTATTAAGAAAAAGACAATTGAAGAGCATACATAACAAAATTAAACAAAATAACAGAATATGATGCAGAACCATTACCCCAATCCTCCATTTAGTTGTCACTTTGCCAGTAGAAGAAAATAACAGGATATTGTAAATCAACTGCATGAATCAATATAAAAATGAACATAGTCAGATAACAGAAGCAATAAATCAGAGCAGATACTACATATTGGAGTTCTACCAATACCAACCCCTCAACCATTCCACAGAGAGAGAGAGAGAAGAAGCGATACAGACCATGTCCACAGAGACAGATTAAAAAAACAAGAGATATCTAATTTTATTTATCATTCTTTCCTTCTTGCAGCATACCACTACTAAAACTTCTCACCAATACACAGTTGTCCAGAGTCATAAGTTACCAAGTAATGCTAAACCAACACAGAATCTGTAGGAGTTTGCGGGAGATTACAATATTGAGATTCCGAAAAGAAAGCACTCCATTAGTTCTAAAGAATTACTATAATCATGAGATACTAAATGTCAAAGACACATAGGTGATGTAGGGATCTTCTGGCTTCCAAGAATTACAAAATATGGAAGAAGGTCCTCAAGAAAAGTTGGAACTATCTTTTGTTACTATAATCTAAAGACTATTTAATCCCACAAGTCAGTACCACCAACCTTCCAGTACCTCTTTTGAAAAAAATATATATATCACTCGTCTCAATTAAACAATTACGCTAGGGAACTTAATTGCAGTAAACAGCAGCCCCACATAACGGCACATACCAGAGCTTCAGCTATTAAAATGACGAAAGCATAAGTCCAAGATTACTGAAAGGCATTGCCCAATAGAACTAGGGCGAATTTAATCAATCAATATATTACAATCAACTAACAAGCAAAGCCGTATATCTATTAAGAAATCGCACCCTCTCTGTAATTTACTCACTTATGGATCTGAGCTCCAATATAGGAAGAACGAGAGGCTGGCGTCAGAAGGAAGCAGCAACAGGCGCCAGGCAGCGTACACGGGAAAGTGATGTTGGGAACTGGGTTAGTGGAGGCCGGGTTCGCAAGACAACCTACACACAAGAAAACGTTTCTTTTCAGAAATTAAGCAACTTTAAGCACAACTCCAAATTCCTAAGTTTCCGCCTCGTATACACAATCCCAATACCAAAGAATTCCAAGTATCCTCCATGAGAAATAAGCCCAGAATTTGGCAATAAAAAGAAGATTAGAGGGGAAGAAGAAGAAGGGGATACCTGGGAACGATGCCGGCGAAAAACTTGATCGGAAATAGGGCAAGGTTTGGGGGGTGATTAGGGCAGAAAGGTGTTTCACGGTTGATTTTGATTGAGAAGGGCTTCTTATACTTCGGCTGCCACACTAGCTTATCATCAGTGAGATGAACCGCCAGCTGTAAAAAGTATAAACTTGACAACAAAAAAACAAAAAAACTGTCATTATTTAATTAATTCTATTTCTTTAACATTTTTTGTGGGACTCGAATGTTTTTATTTTAATTCGTAATTAATTTAAATTCTTTGAATTAGTTAATTATAAATTTCAAAAATAACTATATTAATATTAAATGATAAAATAGATTAATATTATATCTTCCGACTTAGCATCTTGTAAATTATTTAAATAATAACATTTTCTTGCTGAAAAAAAAAGTAGTTACATTTTATTTTTAAAAAAATAAAATAATTATAATTATAATTTTGATATTAAAAGAAACAATTATTTAATTAAAGTTCACAGAAAAAAATTTTATTTAACAAATAAGCCACTAAAATTTGCTAACATTATATTTTGCAAACAAATAATCATATTTTATGATTTACATCATCATCATTAATTATGACTATTATAAGTGCCTTACATATTTAACATCCTCACATGTCTAAACAATTTAAAATCACATTATTAAAGTTCAAAGATATCCATTATTATACAACCTTAAAACATATACAGTATGCTAATAGAGCAATTTGACAAAGGCTTGCAGATTCAAGCTAGCAAGTTACTTTGAGCCAAACAAAAATATTTCAACTTCACCTAAAGTAACACCTTGCTTGATAAGAGTATAAATAAAGGGGGAGGAAAGCCATGTAACTCACGTCTTGCAAGCTTAACAAACCTTACAAGTGGTATAAGCCATACATCTTATAGGTTCCATAATGGCATATTGATATTGCTCACATCATGGTCTTATTATAACTATATTATCGTCACTAAACAATACAATACCATCTTTCTCTCCTTAAGCATTCTCTCTTTATCTATAGCCATTCTCTATCATCAACATTTGGCACACTAGGAAGGGGTACTCTAGTAGTAGTTCAAGGATTATGACTTAGACAAGAAGAAACCATTTTGGTAACTAAAACAATGACCAAAGCAAAGCACTAGAATACAAAACAAAGTTCATACTTAAGTGTATCACTACGCTATTTCTTCACCACACAATGGCAATGGCAAATAGCACAACACATGAAAAAACCACATCATGCAAAGTTAATACCAAGATTTGACCAAAGTGACACCTTGATTTCCATTAAGAAGACAATTGCCTTCTCTTGAACACTTTTCCTATCCAAATCTTATTAGATTTGGACGCTCCAAGAATATCACTAGATCCTTCTCATTTTCCTTCTTGGTTATGAATAGAGAGAGAAAGGTGATAAAGGAAAAACTTCATGGAAACTTGAAGAAAGAGATAGCAACTTAAGCATGCATAAGGTAATTTCCTTAGCCCTTTCACTTAGTGTTAGAAGGAAAAGTTGTAGCAAATTCTTCAAGCTTTCTAGCAATGCAATTTTTATATCTTAACTCTAGGCTTCATCTTTTGACCTTGGTTATTTGGATGAGTACAAGGGAAGATTGAAAAGGGAATTATGAGGTAATCTTTTTTTTCATTTTACTTCCTGGTTTTAAAACCATTTTTCCATTGAACTGAGACAGTGATCTTTTCCCCTTTTGGCCATGAGTTTAAATGAAGAACCTAGTAAAAAGAAGACTTGAAATTAGTGGTAAAAATTTTAGGTTAAAATGGTAAGGATAAATAAGTTTAAAAGTTTGATACATTTAGTATACTTTTGATTTGCTTGTAAAACATGGTAGATTTAAAGATTAGTGTAATTGAAAAAGTAAACTACCTCTAAAATTCATGATTTTTGCCAAAAAAATATAGGGCACATAAGAGGACCACACATACCAAATTTTGCAATTTCTTGAATTGTTTAGGTTGCTCAACTAGCCCAAACTATACTAGTTTGGAATAGAATATATAACATGGTTGTTTTACAAAATTGTCCAGTTGAGGGGTTAAACCTTGGAATTTTTGTGTGAAATTTGCTTTACACATAACTAAGATGTTAAAATTGAGATATGGAGCATCTCATGATTTTTTAAGTTTGTTTATTAGCCCAAATGAATTCAACATAATGTAAGTCTGAAATTAGGCCAAATTTGGGTAGTAATATGAACCCTCTTAGTTCAATCGTCAAATGAATGAGTTTCCCTTTAAATTTTGGCCTCAACAAAATTGACATAAAAAGACTTAATTCTGGAGAAGTTAAGCATTTTTGGAGCATGCCAGCTATTTCTTTTAATTTTTCTAAAACATGATAGAATTAAAAAGTTAAGTTATATCAAATAGTTTTAAGTTACCTTAAATCAATTTAAAATACATCAAACTATTTTTCAGTTGACTAAGACCTAAAGGAATTTTCATACAAGTCCTTATTTGGAATAGAATTAGCCTATTAGAACTTCTAATTAACTAGAACAACTTCCAATTGATTGAAACTTCGAAAAATGGACAACGTTAAAGATCTTGGAAATTGTATGAATTGGCAAAGGGTTTGGAGAATCAAATAGAAGAATTAGAAAACTTAAGGATTCCCTAACCATTTAATTTAGTAGTGGAATTTTAAGAAAAGATAAGTCATAGCAAAACTTAAGAAATAATTGGCTATGGTTTATATTGATATGTCCTTTGTATGAATCTTTGAATTAGGAAAACCAATTTATTATTTAAAGTGCTAAGGAAAAAGAAGCAAGTTTTGGACTAAAAAGGTAGCTAGTGTTCTTATTCTTGTGTTTTATTTGCCTTTGAATTTAATTAATGGAATGGATGAATTTTTTTTTATGCATGAATTTGGTTACTTGTATATATGATTATATATGACCTTGGAGTCACAAAGTGCTCAATCTTATTAGATAGAAAAGTTGAGTCACAGAGAACTCTTTCTTGATTATTGGCCATCAACTGAGTTTATGCAACTCCGTATAGAATTGTAGTAGTTGAATTGCAACCAATTCCATAAAGCTTATTGATATTTACATAGCTTATAAAGTTACTTCATGTTTTGTATTAATTAGAATTCACTGCAAATATGATTGGAATATTGCATTAACTACATCTCACCCTATTGTTGATTAAAAAAAATTTCAAGTGAAAGCTCAAAGAAGGTCATAAGGAAACAAGCCACTAAATAGATAGTTATATGTAACTTTGAATTGTTTAACTATGAAAATGACTACTTTACATGTGTATAAGGATCCTATGTATATAAATGGATATTAGACACTTTTAATAATTTGTTATGTAAATATCGCATATTAGACTATTAGTATTTAACATGTTATGGCAAGAAATAGAGCTTTTATATCTAAATGTATATAATTAGTGCTAAGTGTTGTCTTATACCTTGGAAATTCTATAGTGTGATGAATATTCCTTGTTATAGCCTTAAATACTATATTGAATGTTGTAGTAAGTACTAAGTACTACCTTGAAAGTTCCAATATCTAGTTAATTAAAGCAAGATTTAGCCAACTTGGTAATTTCAACAACATGAGAAATGTGATTCAATTAACTAGAATTAACTAGAACCTGGGAGTAAGATTCGGTTAACTGAAACTAGAATTAGTTAATTAGAATCTACAAATTAATAAAAGTGAACAAAGATTAAGATTTAGTTTATTGAAATAGGACTTAGTTAACTAGAACCGAGGGTAATAATAATAAAGTCTCCAAGCAAGATTCAGTTAACTTGATCTAGTTATAGTTAACTATAATGTAATAAAGAAATATATATATATATATATATATAGCAATTATACAATAACCAGTAGGTACTAAGTATATTTCTTTTAATTAGTATGATAATGCATAATTGATTAAAGTTAACTAGTAGTAAGACAAAGCTATCATACAAAATGGTAAAAGAAAAAGAAAAACACACTAAGTCTACCTAGATAAGAACTACATGCCTTTCAAAAAAGATGACACTAGCCTTAAATCTTTAAAAGATAACATAGATAGAATTTTCCATAGAAGACAATGGAGTGAAAAAGTTCAAAGAGATGCTAAAAAAGCTTGACCAAATGATCTAAAAACTATAGTCTAGACAACATCGTTTCAAGGTCAACAATTTTACAGAAGAAACAAAAATAGAGAATGGGCTCTTGGGCTAAGTAAAAAGAGTGAAGGAAGAACAATACGCCCAAAAAGATAAATAAGAGGTTTTAGAAGTCATGATAAGATAAAGGAGCAACATACCTCACAATTTGACTATGTCAAAGAAGTGAGCTCTACAGGGTTCAACAACTCCTTGTTTATAAAGGAAATTTAGAAAGCACACCTTTCGAGGAAACCCAAACATGTAACTATTGAACAATATGATAGAAAGGTTAACCTTATCCATCATCTCCAAATCTTCATTGTACAAATAGACCTAGCCTAAGTATGTGTAGATACAGGTGCAAGTTGTCTTATATAGCCCTTAAAGATGAGGTATGAATGTGGTCTAATAACCTATCCTAAAACTTGTTTAATAGCTTTGGCTAGCTCATTGTACACTTGTAAGCTTAGTTCGTAACAAGTAGAATGTATTTTTTAGATGCATTTTCTCTCTTAAGGATGCATTAGAAAGAAGATGAAAACCATGATAGCTATCTAAAACATTTCAATAAAAAGATTGTACATTGTTAGAAACTCAAACCAAGGAAAAATCATAACTGCCATAATTATGGGATTAAGAATGTGAAAATTGAAGTTCTCCTCATAAAAGAAGCAACCTAAAACCATTCCTAAACTTACACAAAATTATCACAACACATTCAGGTAGAAGAAGAAATGAAGCCCTGTGACTAAAAGAGGAATAATGAATTACCCCAATAGCCAATCTAAGATAGGCTAGGAGGAAAAATCAACTTTAGAAACAAGAAGCCCTGTAAATCTTAGTATGACTACTCTACTTCTTTAACACTCTCCCTTATTAAATTATTGATGAAAGTAGAAAAATAAAGATTTTGGAAGAAGTCCTACTAATGAAGAGCTTGAAGGAAAACTATTACTAAGGCAAATATTGTCATTATCATTATGATATTGGCCATAATATAAAAGATTGTAGAGATCTTAAAGGTAACATATAAGACTTAATCTAATGGGGTATTTTATGGAACTATGTTGCTTAAAATAAAATAGAAGAGAGAATAACACTTAGTGGCACATTGGAGGAAGAAAGAAGGAGGAAACTAGTTAAGGAAAGGAATAGGAATAATCTTAAAATCCAGTATAGGCATTAACTTTAGCTACACTAGTTGAATTTAGTAATTTTATCTTAGCTCAACATCACCATATACAAATGAACATAAAAACCTACTTAAGTGAGGTGATGACTATTGATAATAACACTTGAGCCCCTCGCCAGCATTAATAAGAAGTGATCATGTTCTATAAAGAAGACTATGATATAGTGATCAATAATAAATATGACTTTAGAGTAATCGACATGATAATCAACCATTTAATGGTTAAATACATTTTGGTTGACACTAGGACCACAGCAAACATAATACAATGCCTTGAATGAGATAAACCTTTTTGAATTTGACCTTAAACTCACAAATAAATATATGTTTGGGTTCAAACATCCACCATTGTGAATTGAAGGAATGGTGATACCCCTTATAGCCCTAGAGAAAGGAATGTTGCTCTCTTAAAAAGTCATGCACTTAGTTATTAATGGCCAAGAGTATCCATTAAGGCCATGGATTATGTTAAGCCTTAAGGAAATGTTAAAGATTTGGCTACTACATCCACATCCTTGGAGAAAAATTTCATAGCATTTTAAGTCCTTGTCCCTTTACTAAATAAGGGATCAATATCATGGGTCTACTTAACAAAGAAATGGGAGGACAAAAGCTTATCATAGTAGCAACTAATTATTTCCCCAAATAGGTAGAAGCTTAAGCAATTGTAACAATAATTGACGCACAAGTCATCTCTTTCATGCATGATCATATCCTCATAAAGTTTGGGATCCTAAGAATTCTAATATCACATAATGGAACCTAAAATACATCTATAAATTCAAACAATTATGTTCAAAGTACATGATTAAGCTAAGATTCTTCTTAATCAATCTTCCATAGACCAATGGCCTAGTTAAAGTAATGAATGAAGATATAGTTATGGCCCAAAACTGAGATTGGATTAAGCAAAAGACCTAGGGATAAAAGAGTTACCAAATTTCTTTAGGTTATGTGAACAATGACAAAAAATCTCACTTGCAAAGCCTCTTTCGATCTTGTTTATTAGATAAAAATTTTTGTCCTTATGGAAATTATAGTAACTTCAATATAAGTCCAAAACTATGACAAAGGAAGAAATGATTAGGACTTACTAAATAGCATAGACTTGATTGAGAAAGCCCGCATTGAGGTCAAGCAAAGGAGTGAAAAACATAGAAGAAAAATAAAAAGCTACTATAATAAAAAGGTTAAGCAGAGGCAATTTCAAGTCAATGACTTTGTACTTAGAAAGATGGAAAGCACTGCTAAGCTTGAAGGTGAAAAGAAATTAGCCCCCAACTAGGAAGGCCCTTTTGTAGTAGCAAAAGTCCTAGAAGGTAAGGCATGCCATTTGCAAACTTTTACATGGGATGACAATCCCAAGGTTGTGAAATATGGAGAACTTAAAGAAATGCTATTTTTAAAATGTAGGAGGTTGAGATAATGCTTGACCTAAAAGCAAGTTCTAGACTTTAGAAAGAATAGTTAGGGCAACATTGGGGAAAAAGAAAAACAAATATTTAGCAAATAATGAATGCTTGAGTAATGTTAGAATTGAAGTAACTTTGGGTAACATTGAAGGAAAACAAACCAGGTGTTGATCAAGTAGCCTCGAGTATCTCAAAAGTTGAAAGACCTAAAATATTGCTAAAGTTGACCTTAAGTGACATCAAGGTCAACCTCTATTAGCATTACTTAAATGTTGACTTTAGGTAATGCTAAAGGTTAAAAGAAGGGATAAAAAGATAAAAGGAGGAAAGAATACCAAGCTTATTTACATTTATGGAAGATTCTAGAGAACACTTATAGTTGATTCCTCTTTCACTTATGACCTTTACTTCATTTTGCAAAAGATCAACATTAGATATTGGCAAACCTTGATTAGCCCATGAAAGAATGACCTCACAAATGCCCTATCTTAATAAACAAAATCAAGAAAGAAATTTAAATTTAACCAGATCTTTTACAATCATCCTAGATATTACAAGATTAACTAACACAAACCTGATAAAGAAATCATCTTTGAGGCAACTAGAAGACTAAAAGACATGAAAACGATGAAAACTACCTAAGGATGCTATGATTATCCAAAATTTAAACTTAAAAATTGATTTAAAACCAAAAGCAGTACACTTGTCTCAAAGTCTACTTAGGGCATAACTTAGATAATAGACTTAGGGGCAAGTATTATAAGTGTCTTATAAGTCTAATATCCTTATAGGCCCAAAACAACTTAAGACCATATTACTAAGGCCCACAAATCTTGGTTGTTACATGGCCTTAAGGCACATAAAATGTATTGATAGAGTAAACTAATGAAGGATTACGACTCAAGTTAGCAAGTGGCTTTGAACTAGGTAATAGGGCTTTAACTTTACCTAATGTAATGCCCTTCCTTGATCAAAAGTCATCATTGCCTTAACTTTTTAAAACATATAAATAAAGAGAGAGGAAAACCATCTAACACAAATCCTATAAGCTTAATAAGCCTTACAAGCCATATAAGCCATACATCTCCAAAGCTCCATAACAACATACTGATATAACTCACATTGTAGACTTATTGTCACTCCACTATCATCATTAAGCAATAAAATGCTATCTTTTTCTCTCTAAACATTTTCTCTTTATCTATAGCCATTCTCCATTCTTAACAATGACTAATTTAAAATAATTTATTAAAAAATCAAACAAAGTATAATTAAAATAGAACAAATTATTATATAGTTATAACTATCTTGGAATAAATATCTCAATGTTGTTGATAATAATTTTCTCAAAAACTTATTTTATTAGTTTTTTTCTTTTTAACGCAATCCATATCATTATACCTTAGTTTTTAAAGTTTGATAAAACTCAATCTATAATGTATGTTAAACATTCTTTTACAAAATATTATGCACTAAAAAGTTTAACTTCTTTAAAATTATATATACTACTATTAATTTTTCTTATTGTTTTTATAATCCATATTTTCATCATTTTAACTTCATACATTAATAGCAAATAATTATTATCAAATGATCTATTAATTAATGCATAATCTTAACAATTCTTTTCATAGCAATATTATCCTATTTTTATAATTATTTAAATAACAAAATTTTGAAAATGCTATTTTATTTCTTAATTGGTTTATATTATGTAGTAGCAAATTTATTGTCACAAATTTTTCACTAACATTAAAATTTCTTTAATTAATATACTTTTAATACAAAAAAATATTAATAAAGAGTTTACATATATTGTGTTGGAATGTAAATATTAGCTATATATTTGCTATAATTGTTCCATATTAAGTATTACAGTTGGGCAATTATTTTGTAATTATGTTATGATCATTTTGTAATTATGAGTAGTTAATAGCTTATCTTGTAACCTTTCCTACAAATTCAAAAGTCTTATATAGATCAAATGCACTAGTTATATTTCCTTCAAGGGTTTTCTCTTTCTCTCTTTCCATATTTTACATGGTATCGGAGCTTAAACCCTTGTCTTTTTTGGTCAATTGCTTTTTCTAGTGATTGCATTTCATTTCGATCATTGTACAACCTTTCATTTTGATAATACATGCCCTACCATCAACCTCAGAGACTATTGACTAGTCAACGCTTGCTGTAGAATACTAGACAATGTCACATGCGCCTTTATGCACCAATCAATTAGTTTTTCTCCTTGCCCATGTGTTAGCACATGTAGCCATCTTTCTATCCATTGTTTGTCCAGAACCTATTGCCAACATTAGGTCTTTCCAACCTAGCTTTTCACCTTTCATAATTGGGCCTTGTTCAACATATTTGGAGTTGCTCTTCACATTTTATGGTTGTTCTTTACTGCTCTTTTTCTAGCTCACCTTCTAACGCCTTCTTTAATCAACAATTAAGCATTTTTGATGTTGTTATAACCTCTTTTATCAACAAAGATGGGTACTTTCCTTATTGCCTTTTTATCGCATAATTAACCTTAAAAAATTAGATGGTTAATTACATTACTTAGGCTATTTATGTTGAGCTTTAGTTTCTTGGCCAAGGCTATGAAGATCATTTAGTGAAACGAGTTGATGATATTTCAAATTCAGATAGGTCCACTTGGTAGAAAATATTCCATCAATTATGTGGTTTCCTATGGGACTTAGTTAAGTGTAACTTATAGCATATTCTCTATAATTACAAAGCCTTTTAAACCTTCTGGAAAAAAGCAAAATCCATGTATACTAATGACATTTTGCATGTTCATGCTTTTGTTACAAAAATGATGAGTTTGAAGTAGTTAGGTAGCGACAAGAATACTTATATGAGAAAAGTCTACTCGGTCAAACAAGAATTCAACGAGTTATTACCAACATATACTAATACCCAAGAATAGGAGTAACAATGAGACAAACTATTCATGGTTTTGACTCTTGCTGGGTTGGAATCTAACATGGCTACTGTTCATGATCAAATAATCTCTAACCTTAACATCCCTGTTGGAGATCGTGTTCTAGGCCAATCATTGTATTTCATTCAAAAAAAAAGTTTCTCTTTTATTACATTTATTATATTATTTGCATGTTTTCTATAATAATAATATCTTTAGATAAATCATATTGATTATTCTAAATATTCTTAATCGATTATCTTTGTGGGAACAATGATAAACTAAGACTAGTATGATTTTGATTGATGATTATGTGTTAATCATGTATGAAAAAACAAATCAAAATCATAAGCACTTGTTAGGAAACAGGGTGCTAGATCGACCTATCATGAAATAACTACATGGATCAAGTTATAAGCGTATCTCATATATATAGTCGTGTCACTAAACCCTCAGATCTGAGATCACCATAGATTCCTACATGAGGAATACTGTACTTTAACATAGTCAAAAGTTACTTTTAACTAGGTGATCATAAAGGTTATAATCGGGCATTGTGGAATCCATGTAAAGGAACATGAATGGTCAAGATGAAATTTGTCCTTCTCATTAGTGAAGAGATATCTCTAAGCTACTTAATGAGTAAGACTGAGAAATGCATGACCATACTTGGATAAAAGGGTTTTTCATTTATTCTGTTAGTTTGCTCAAAAATCAAGAAAGTAATGATCGAGTAAAATGAGAATGACATTTTCATATCTCATATTTGACCTAAATATCGTGTGACAAAAGGGTTGTGATAAGGTTGTATGATAAGTTACATCGAATTACCGATTCTCATATGATTTGGATAATCATAACATCTTACTAGAGGCCACTTGTGACTTGTGGGTAGAATAGCGTTATTGGTCCACTGTCAACGTTATATGGGCCTACAGGGTCACATACAAGAACGTATCAACTCGGGTTAGAATATCTAGATTCATTGAATCTAAAAATATATCTAGATTCAATGAATATAACGTCTGATTTAAGGTAGAAGAATTTTATAAATATATTTGATATATATATTTATAAAATTTGAAATATATATATATATATATTTGATATATTATATTTTGAAATATATGTATAATCTAATTAATTTAAATAAATGTTTTAAATTTAATTTTATATGATATATTTAAATTTAAACTTATGATTTAAATTAATTTAAATAATGTATTTAAATTAATCAAATATATCCTAAAACCTTAATATAACGCATCTCTATAAATAGAGAAGTTAAAGTTTTTTAGGATAATTTTTTTTAAAAGACTCGTCTCCCTTAAGGAACAAGTCATTCTTATATCTATTACGAGGTAAACCATGCAACCTCACAATAGATTTTATATCTAGTCGTCTCACAATAGATTTAGGTAAACCATGCAACCTCACAATTTCTTTAAGGAACAAGTTAGCAATATGTATGGCATCATTAGTTTTTGAACATGCAATAAAGTGTGCCATTTTGCTAAATCTATCAACCACAACAAAAATGCTATATTTTTCACTTTGAACTCTAGGTAAACTCAACACAAAATTCATAGAAATATCAATCCAAGGTTGGGAAGGCACGGGGAGGGGCGAATACAAACCATAAGATTGAACTTTAGATTTTGCATGCTTACATGTCACACATCTATCACAAACAGCAATTATATCTTTCCTCATGCTTAGCCAATAAAAATGTTCATGCAAAAGAGCTAAAGTTTTTTCCACACCAAAGTGTCCCATCAAAGCACCACCATGAGTCTATTTAACAAGCAATTCATGCATAAAACAAGATGGAATACATAATTTATCTTTCTTAAACAAAAATCCATCAAATCTGTAAAAATCATTAAAACCATGTTTCTCACACAATTTCCAGATTTCACCAAAGTCACAATTAGATTCATACATGTTTTTTAACATCTCAAAACCAAGTAATCTAGCATGCAATGATGTAAGAAGACTATATCTCCTAGATAATGCATCAGTCATAACATTCTCTTTACCCTTTTTGTGCTTGATGACATACGAAAAAGTTTTAATGAATTCAAGCCATCTAGCATATCTCTTGTTCAATTTACCTTGAGACTTTAAAATTTTCAAGCTTTCATGATCAGAATGTATAATGAATTCTTTTGACCACAAATAATGTTGCCAAGTCTCTAAGGTTCTTTTTAAAGCATACAACTCTTTGTCATAAGTGGAATAATTCAAAATAGCTCCACTTAATTTTTCACTAAAGAAAGTAATGGGCTTAGAATCTTGCATTAAAACAGCCCAAATTCCAATTCCAGATGCATCACATTCAATTTCAAATACTTTAGAAAAATCAGGTAAAACAAGTAAAGGAGCATTAGTTAATTTTTCTTTCAAAGTGCTAAATGCAACCTCTTGTGTTTCACCCCACTTAAAAACTACATTTTTCTTTACCAAATCATTCAAAGGTGCAGCAATGGAGGAGAATTTCCTCACAAAACGTCTATAGAAGCTAGCCAAGCCATGGAAACTCCTTACTTCATTTGTATTCTTTGGTGTAGGCCATTCACGGATAGCTTTTAGCTTCTCTTCATCGACATGAATCTCTTAAGCACCTACAACAAATCCAAAAAACATAACAGAATCCAAACAAAAAGAACACTTTTCTAAATTTACATAAAGGCTATTCTTCCTAAGAATGTAAAAGACCTTACGTAAATGACCAAGATGATAATCTAGACTCTTGATATAAATCAAAATATCATCAAAATAAACAACAACACATTTCCCAATGAGAGAACAAAAAACATGATTCATTAAGCTCATAAATCTACTGGGTGCATTAGTTAATCCAAATGGCATAACTAACCACTCATACAATCTAAACTTAGTTTTAAATGCAGTTTTTCATTCATTACCTTCTTTCATTCTAATTTGATATTCACTCCTAAGATCAATTTTAGAAAATAAAGATACACCATGCAACTCATCAAGCATATCATCTAATTTAGGAATGGGATAATGATACTTAACTGTGATTTTATTGATGGCTCTACAATCCATGCACGTTCTCCACTTACCATCCTTCTTAGGCATGAGGATCACTAGAACCGCACAAGGACTCAAGCTCTCTCTAACAAAGCCTTTCTTCATGAGCTCTTCAACTTGGCATTGGATTTCCTTAGTTTCTTTTGGATTGGCTCTATATGCTGGTCTATTAGGAATGGATGCTCTAGGGATGAAATCTATACGATGTTCAATGCCTCTCAAAGGTGGCAAACCATCGGGAATTTCCTTTGGAAACAAATCACCGAAATCTTGTAAAAGAGACACAACACTAGAGGGTAAAGAGGGATCAAATTCATTAGTAGAAAAATAAATTTCCTTGTATAAGGGTACAAGTACTTACTCATCAGCCAATATAGCTCTCTTAATCTCTCTTTTTTCAGAAAAGAAACTCACTTTTTTTTCATCAATTTTCTCACTTTCTTGCCTTTTCTTTTCAATCACTTTCTTTTCTTTTTCCCTCTCCTTTCTTTCTTTTCTCTCTTTCTCTCTCAATTTGCACTCATTTTCAATTCTAAGTTGATCCTTATAAGCTTGCATGGGTCTGAGAGGAGTAAGCACAACAATTTTATCATTGAAAGGAAAAGAATGGCAATTTTTATATCCATCATGTTTAACACGTCTATCAAATTGCCATGGTCTACCAAGCAAAATATGTCCAACATACATAGGAGTTATATCACACAAGACTTCATCATGATAATTACCAATAGAAAAAGAAATTAACACTTGCTTAGTAACTTTAACTTTACCACAATCATTAAGCCATTGCAACTTATAAGGACTAGGATGCTTTAAAGTAGGCAAATTCAGTTTTTCAACAAGCAAGATACTAGCAACATTTGAACAACTGCCACCATCAATAATCATGCTACATACCTTGTTCTGGACAAAACATCTAGTATGAAAAATGTGCTCATGTTACTCTTTCTCATGATCTTCCTTGGGTTGAATATTTAGAGCACGCCTAGACACCAAAGCCTCTCCAAGCACAGGCTCACTAAGCTCCAACTCGGAATCCTCCACCAAAGATGGCATACTTCCATCCGAATCTTCATCACTAGTCTCCTCACTAACTATATCACCATTCTCAAGCAAAATTATAGTTCTCTTGTTGGACATTGAGAAGAGATGTGACCAAAACCTTGACATTTAAAACACTTAATTTTTGAAGTAGAAGAAGAAGAAGAAGAGTTAGAGTTATACTTACCTTTAGGAGGTGGATCTAAACTTTTGGGCTTTGCTTCCTCCTTTGGCTTGCTTTCTTTGGATTTGAAGGAGGATTTGGAATCCTTCAAACCTTGCTTCCAAGACCCAAAACCGACAGCAAATCTGAATTTTTGTTGAGATTTAAGTTGTTTCTCCACTTTAATAGCTTTATGTAATAGCTCTTCCATGTCAACATAATGTTGGAGATCAACAATTGTAGCAATTTCAGGGTTCAAACCATCTATGAATCTTGCCATGGTTGCCTCTTTATCTTCCTCAAGATTGGCTCTAATCATAGCCATTTCCATCTCTTGATAATACTCCTCAACACTCATGGAGCTTTGTCTCAATTTTTGCAATTTCTTATGCAAATCCCTATAGTAATAACTAGGGACAAATCTATTTCTCATAGTGATTTTCATCTCATGCCAAGTCTAAATTGGAGGCTCTCTATTTCACCTTCTATTGATGAGAAGTTGATCCCACCAAATGCTAGCATAATCTGAAAATTCAACAGCTGCTAATTTCACTTTTTGCCCTTCAAAATAATGATGGCACTAAAAAACATGCTCAACCTTTCTTTCCCACTCCAAATAAAGCTCTGGATCATTCTTTTCCTTGAAATGAGGAAATTTTCATTTTGATGTTGCCTAGACCATGCTCCTTATGTAGGGGAGCTTGCTTGTGCCTCCTTAGAATGAAATCATCAAAGTTAGATTCTCCTTTATACTCCTCTTCAAGATCACGCCTTTTTGGAATTTTAGAGTTAGATGGAGATTCAAAGTCATCTAGTCTTGCATTGAGCCTTTTGAATTGCTTATAGACACTTTTCATGAAAACTTTAAGATCAACATCATTAGGCTCATTTTCAACCATTTTACAACCTGAAATGTTAGTGGACAGAATAAAAAAAATAATATGAAGTAGGACCTCACACACTCTTCTCACGTGTATCACTCAAAATATTGCATATCCACTAATGTTTCACTCAAAATTTGGCTTTTATCTTTAATATGACGCTCTTGCCTTTTACCACTCACTTACTTCTTTTTAGTGATCTTAGTTAGAAACAAAAACAAATCAATAGGAGCAAAGAATAAAGTGGCAATCCCAAAACCAGAAAATTTCAAGTTAAAATCCTTAAAGAGCCAAAAGAAAAAGGGGTAAGGGGGTAGTAATAATAATGCAAAAGAAAAGAAGAAAAACGTGTAGCAATATGGGGAGAAGAAAGAAATCAAAACAAGAAGGAAACAAGAGAAAGGAACATGAAACAACAATAGAGGAAAGAGAGTAGATTCAGCCAAAAAAAAGAAAAATGAAATTTGACAAAATGGATGTGAGAGGGAGACGTTAAATCACGTTTTAGACCTGATCAAGGAAGGAGAGAGGCACAACTTGAAGGATTTGGAAAGAAAACAATGAGATCTAAAGCAAAAAAATGGAAAGAAAGAAAGTTAGCAAATCTAGAAATAGAAAGGAAATAAAAAAAAAGGCAAGAAGCAAATTAGGAAGTAGATAAGAATTTAAAAGGGTAAGGATCAGAAACAAGCAGTTTGGAAAAAAAAGAAAAATTAGGAAAGAATTAAAAAAAAGAAAAGTCAGGTTCAATTTAGGAAATTTGGAAGCTTACTACCCAAGTTTACAGAATTAAGAAAGTGATTGCTACTTGTAATGTAAGTTCTTCATAAATTGGCAACTTGCTACAACTTGCAATTCATGTTAGTCAAAATAGGAACTTTGAAAATAGGAAACTAATGGGATACCAAGCAATTGCAATCAGTCACAATGAAATAGGAAATTTGTTACTTGAATATAAAAGGAAAAAACTTGATAGTTACTCAACTTCAAATTGAAAATTCTTCTTTCTGTCTTTCTTTTTTCACTCCTTTTTTTCACTTTTTTTTGAATTTATGTTTTTTTAATTTTTTTTGGAGTATCACACACTCTCTTTTTTTTTTGAAGAAAAAAAAGAAAAAAAATGAAAATATGGCAAAGAGGACAAAACTCACACACAAGTTAGCAAACAACAAGAAAAAAAGAAAACAAACTATGGATAATATGAAAAGGAAGATGGAGGCACACTACAATGGAAGAAGGAAGAAGATGGAAGACAAAGGCGAAGATGGAAAAGGTAACACAAATGGAAGGAGAAAAGGTATGAAGAACAGTGGAAGGGAAACACAAAGATATACCTTGCACTAGCGAACCTATGCTTTGATACCAAATGATGAGAGACCCCGTAGGAATAAGTCCTAGGAACCTTCAACAAGATGATATGTTGTCCAGGACTGGCTAAGAACAAGAAATGTTAGTCAAGTGGATAAAACCCTAAGAGAACTCGTCCCTTAGAACCCTAGCCTTAAGACGCCACAAAGGAAGACCACTCCTTTGATAAGTCACTTGTATTCTATAGAAGAACACACAGAAGCAAGAATTCTCACAATGAGAAATAAAATTCTAAATTCATTCCAATCTCTCAAAAGTACAATAGGTGGCCTATTAAATAGGCATAAAAGAAAACCCTAAACCTAACTTAATCTCTAAGAATTCTCCTCCAAGAAATAGGAAACAAAGAATCTGATTTTTAATGGGAGGAGATGATACAATTTACTACAAGAAATCCTAAAGAAAAGGAAAGAAAGTAATAAGTTTTCAGCAACTAACGAAAATGGAAATAAACAAAATCTGAAACTTAAATCCTAAGTCTTGACTAAATGGCCTTGTTCAAACTAATGGAAATGGAAACTAATGAAAAACAAATAAAAGACATCCTAATAAGATTTAAAACTCCTATTCACGTCACTTTTATTGCCTATGTGATTTGCACATGCTTGTTAATTGATTTCTTCAAGTTAGACTCTATTTAGACCTTGCAGCATGTCTTGTTGGGCTTGGACAATGAAGATCAAGTCCCTTGGGCCTTGTAACTCTTCAAATTGATGCAAAAACATGGGTTCAAGCTCTTGAACTTTTTGGACAATACAACTCAAAGCTTGTTTCGTGGCTTTAGCTCTTCCTCTAGTCATTAGGCCTCCTATGCCTTGTAATGGGTTCATTTGCATGTTGGGCTCCCTTGCACACCCTCTATGCTCGTTTAGGTCATTACACCATGCTCCCTTGTCTACAAGCTCACAGGCCCCTTCATCAGGTTGTATGATAAGTTATATCGAATTACCGATTCTTATATGATTTGGATAATCATAACATCTTATTAGAGGCCACTTGTGACTTATGGGTAGAATAGCATTATTGGTCCACTGTCAACGTCATATGGGCCTACAGGGTCACACACAAGAACATACCAACTCGGGTTAGAATATCTAAATTCATTGAACCTAAAAATATATCTAGATTCAATGAATATAACGTCCAATTTAAGGTAGAGGAATTTTATAAATATATTTGATATATATATTTATAAAATTTGAAATATATATATATATTTGATATATTATATTTTGAAATATATATATCATCTAATTAATTTAAATAAATTAGTTTTAAATTTAATTTTATATGATATATTTTAATTTAAACTTATGATTTGAATTAATTTAAATAATATATTTAAATTAATCAAATATATCCTAAAACCTTAATATAACGCATCTCTATAAATAGAGAAGTTAAAGTTTTTTAGGATAATTTTTTTTAAAAGAGTCGTCTCCTACCCTAGAGAGAAAAAGCCTACAGATGCTTAGAGAGAGAAAAAAGAATGTTTTCTCTCCTTGAACGTATGTACGTTCATGTTCAGTGGCGTTAGCATGCCATTCGAGTTGCAGCGATTGTTCGTGTGGATACCGATAAAGGAAACTAGTCTGAAGCGTCAGTTCCTAAGATCCAACGGTAGAAAGAGAACCTAAAGAATCACATGACAAGGTAAAAGTCTCTAACTTTACTTCATTTAAATGACATTGACGGATCCATGGGAGGGATTCGAATTCATTTTTTTTATTTTATTTTCGCTGTACATGTTCCAAGAATCCCAAGAATCTCGTCCTTTGATAATGTCTTTGCTCGATTAAAATGATTGCCATCCTAAAAAGTAAGGCTGTACCACCCAAGCCTATATCTTTACCTCACATCACATTGATTGCAATTGAAATTAGAGATGTGGTGGACATATTAGTGGTTGCAACTGTGGGCAATGACCTCATTACGCCTACTATAACAAATTGTGCCATACCCATGACTCATATTATTCATTACATGGTCATCCCAAGATAGCTAATGTTGCCTTAATGGAGAATGTTAAGTATCCTCATGTTGATGGCCCATCATCCATAACCTTATCTAGGGTCGACTATAATGCTTTCCTGCAATATCAAGCCACTAAGTAAACTACTACTACCTCTATTGCACATAATGGCAATTCTATAGCATGTTTCTTTTAGTCTTTATCCATTAGGCCTTAGATTCTTGACTCTAATGTCACTGATTATATCTCTAGTAACCCACATCTCATCTCACATCTTGATACTTCTCTTTCTTCAGTTCCTACTATTACTCTCACTAATGGCTCTAAGACAATTGCTAAAAGTATTGGTCAAGCATAACCTCTTCCTTCCTTACCTTTAACCTTTGTTCTTTATATTCTTGACTATCCCTTTAACCTTGTTTCAGTTAGTAACCTTAGCTACATACTTAATTGTACTCTTACCTTTTTTATTCATTTATGCTTATACTTGATTAGCACACAAGGTAGACGATTGGCACTAGATGTGAATCTCATAGGCTTTATCACCTCTTTATACCGCTATTTCTACTGACCTGCACTTTTTTTGACTCTCCGAAACTAATACATTTTCATTTAAGTCATCGTGGTCTTACCAAACTTCAACAAATGGTGCCTAGTCTTTTGTCCTTGTCATCTTTAAACTGTGAGTCATGTCAGTTGAGTAAACACTCCCGTGTCTCTTTTCCTAAAAGTAATAATAATAAAGTTTTCCTCCTTTCTTTCTTATTCACTCTAATGTTTAGGGACCAAGTCATACTATTTAACTTTAGGATTTAAGTATTTTGTCACTTTTATTGATGATTATTCTCATTTTACTTAGTTATTTTTAATGAAAAATTGTTTTGAGCTATTCTCTATTTTTCAACAATTTTGTAATGAGATCCCCATTCAATTTGGCACTTCTAACAAAGTTTTACATAATTACAATGCTTATGAATACTTTTTTGCTCCTTTTCAAAATTTTATGATTGCACACGACATACTTTATTAATCATTTTGTACTTATACACTTAAACATAACATAAAAATTATCATCTCATTAAAACAACTCTTACTTTATTGCTTCGTCACAATGTTCCCTTTCATTTTTGGGATGATGCCATTTACACTGCATGCTACTTAATCAATTGGATGCCTTCCTTTATCTTACAAAATCAAGTCCCCCACTTTGTCTTGTTTCTTAATGAATCTTTATATCATCTCCCTCCTTTTATCTTTAGTTATATTTGCTTTGTCGACCATTTGGCTTCTACTCGTGATAAACTATTTGCTAAATCCTTTGAATGTATTTTCTTGGGTTATTCCCATCATTAGAAGGGGTTCCAATTTTATTCTCTTGACACTAATCGCTACTTTATGATAATAGATGTTACCTTTTTGAGACATCATCATTTTATTCTTTGACTATTTTCCATGATCCTCCCATGGTCATTAAAGTACTCCTAATTTCTTTCTTTACTCCTAGTCATCCTCATTGGTCAAGCTTATGGTTAACTCCACTTTCTCCTCAACACTAGCTCTTTTTATTACTTATGTAGATTTTGTGGATGCCTTTGATGATTCATGCATGGTTCCAATGCTTGCACCTCTAAACTCATTTTTTGATGATGGTTTTCCCATTGCTATTAAAAAATGTATTCATTCTTCTCATAATCCCTATCCTATTTATAATTTTTAAGTAACCATCATTTGTCATTACCTTATTCTGCTTTTGCATCTTCTTTGTTCTCTATTTCCATTCCTCAGACTACTTAAGAGGCCCTATCGGAGACAAGCTATGATTGAAGAAATGGAGGCTATACAATCAAGTGGAACTTGGGAACTTGTACATCTGCCTCTTGATAAGTTTGCTATTGGTTGTCAATAGGTTTACATTGTTAAAATTGGCCTTGAGGTTCCATTTATGACACATTTACTTTAAAGAGTGCTACGCTTCTTAATTATTTATTAGAGTGGTGAAATTTTGAGCATTAAATTTTTTTTATTGTATATCAAGTAACTAATTCTATACCTCTAATATTCATAAATTACATAATTACAAATAAGACCAGTATAGTGTTCAATTGTTAGACTATAAAAGTACAATTAGTTTTTAAACTAGACCATCGAATATATATCGATGTCTCATTATTATTACTTCAAATATTGTAAAATAACCTCTATGTAGTGGTCTTGGCTTGTTAACGTTGACTTTGATGCCCATGTTGACTTAATTCCAAATTATCATAATCATGTTAATCTATTGTCAGCATAGCATCCTTTGAACCAAAGTCGTTGTCAGAGCACATCACTAAGTGTAATGAGAATGTAAATTCTCAATAAAAATCAATTTAATCTTGAAAAATAGAGATAGTCTAGCTGCCACGTGTGCATACAACTTTTTTCTTTTAATTTCTCTGTCTATGGCACATAAGAATAGCAAATATAATAAAATAGATAGATACACATACAAAAACATTTATTTATAAGGACATAATTGTATGGAATATGTAACCATATACATAGCATGTTCAACTATTTTATATTAGCAATGCACTAAATTAACCATATTCAAGTATAATCAAACATCATATAGAATTATAATCAAATATAAGAACATAGTTATGACAAGATCTTATAAAAGTACCATTTTAGCATAATCATAATAAGCTAAGTTTCTTATATCTATTATCCATGTATTGTATAGACATAATACAATTTGGCTTATCATTATTGTCACTTTTTTCATAAAACCTAAACAATACTCCAATAAATATCCTTCGTAGATATCCTTTTAAAGAGACATAGATGATCCTTCCTTAAAAATGCTAGTTATAGAAAAACATATCCACAAGCATCGTGTCAAATGTCCCACACCATTTGTACAAGCTTGGGTTTTCATAATCATAGGTAAGTCACAAATCATCTTATATTATTTGGTGTGAGACCTTTATTGTAAGTGCCATTAAGGAAAAAAATGATTCTCCTTATTATTAATGGAATCATTATCTTAATAGATAAGAGTAAACATAATTAGTGTGTCTCCTATCGTGAACCACAAATTTTAACCCGAAATTTGAAGTCACAGGAGGGCCTCCCAACTCTTATGTGATCCTTTTATCATAACCTTATCTTTGAAAAAACAAGACTTTAAATCTCAAAAGGCTTTAAGCCCTAACTTGATTCCAAATGATCATATTCTTCTTTTCATAGACATAAATTCTATCTTTATTGATAAAGATTATCTCTTGTCAAAATTTCCTCCCTTGAGAATTCTATTTTCTAGCGATTTATTATAAAATTAGAAATTCATAAAATCTCATCTCTAAAGATTATCTTCTAATGGGAGTTCATTCCTCAAGAACCTTATCTTTATCTTGAAATTTATCTTTACCTTGCAAAACTTGTTTCAAGCATAGCATATAAATAAGTATTTATTACATAACCAACATTCAAATACATAAGATATAACCATATGTATTATTATATTAAATTTTCACATTTCAAGTTAGTATATATCATAACAAGTACTAATTATTTCTTATAATATAAAGTATTAGAAGTCAACAAAAGCATGAATTATAGTCAAAGCAAAAATTTCATATAGATAATTCATAAAATATTATTACTATGTATGTATGCTCCTAAAGCTAATTTAGGAAATCATTAATTGCTTGTACAAATTTTAATAGAACGCTTTTCCTATTTATCATGTCTTTTAATGCCTACAAGTCTTAATTAAGTCCATGTCAAAGTACTCCTAATACTAAAATCATCTCTGCATAAAAATTATTAAATTCAAACATACATGTATATAAATCAAAATATTTTAGTATTATGCCGAAACGACTTATGGCTTGCTGGTTGGTGTGCCACTCACTTAACTGGGAAATCGGAAATTCGAATCGGCAAAGACAGAAGAAGCAGAAAATATTTTAGTATTACAGTAATTTATGCATAAGAATATCTTTTTACTCAAAGATTAAATAATATACTAATTAAATTTAAAGAATTTCAAAAAAAAATTATAAAAATAATTAATAAATTAAACACACTAAGAATTATAATAATTTTTAAATAATATATATTAAATATTTAATAAATTCCTAAACTAATCATATTTAACTTTAAAATCTTAAATTATTTTTTAATATAATTATAAGAGAATCTCAACTCAATCCCAAAATTTATAATTTCTTTCAAACTTTATAAAAAGAAGAAAGTTGAAAAGGATAAAGAACGGAAACTCTTCTTATATATTTAAACAAGATTATATTCTTATCTCAATTTCCTTTTCCTTTTTTTCACTCTCTCTCTCTCTCTCTCTCAATCACGCCTTTTCTCACCCCACTCTTAGCTCGCGGCTGCTACTTCACCAAAATCGAAGGAAGTGAGGCTATTTATACATGCTAAAGCTTCCTTGGATCATGCCACATGTTAGCCTTGTTGTATGGTTAGGATTTTGCTTTATTAAAGCATGTTGAGCTGAGCTTGATGGTGCTTCTTATCTCATCTTTGTAGGTTATTTTTATTTATTATATATATATATATATATATATATATTGCATAATCTAGTCGCATATCAGTCCACTTACTCCTCTTGTACGTGGCTTTCATCAAGAACAATAAGTTTAGATTATTTCTCTCCCACGAAGTGCTCCCCATTTTGACACCTAATATTAGTGTACACACACACACACACACACATATATATCTCATCCCTAGTGCTATTTCATTAGGAAGTGGCGTTACCTTATTAGGATATTACTTTATGCTATATTATTTTAGATTAGGATGATAATTATTCTATTTTAATTAAAATTTAATTTTTTTTAATCCATTCTAATTAAATAGTAGTTCTAAATGAATTATTATGTAATAAATTTAATTTATAATGTATTTCTAATTTCTCTTAAGTAATTATTAGAACTTATTTATTATTTAATAAGATATTTAAATTAACTTTAATATTACTAAATGATTAGTATATGATTATCACATTATTTAGTATATTTTCTTTAATACCTATATCTATTTTAAGTTTTAATTAAGTATAAAAATATTAAATATTAAGTTTTAATTAAGTGTCACTAAAAAAAGTATAGTAAATCATTATTATTAATGAAATTATTATCTTAATAAACAAGAGTAAACATAATTAGGGTGTCTTCTAAAGTAAATCCACAAATTTTAACTTGAAATCTAAAGTTAAGAGGGCTTCTTAACTCTTCTGTGATCCTCTTATCATATAACCTTATCTTTAGAAGAACAAGACTTTATATCATGAAAGGCTCTAATCCCAAGTTGATTCCAAAAAATCATATTCATCTTTTCATAAAAAGAAATTCTATTTTTATTGATAAAGATTATCTTTTGTCAAAATTTTCTCTCGAGAACCCTATCTTTTGTAAGCTTATTATAAAATTAGAGATCATCTCTTAATGGGAGTTCATTTCTCAAGAACTTTATTTTTATCCTGAAGTTTATCTTTACCTTGCAAAACTCATTTCAAGTATAGCATATAAACCAGTATTTATCACATAACCAACATTGAAATACATAAGATATAACCATATGTATTATTATATTAAATTTTCACAATCCAAGTTCGCCATCTCATATATCATAATTAATTATTTCTTATAATATAAAGTATCATAAGTCAACAAGAGCATGAATCATAATCAAAGCAAAAATTTCATATAGATAATTCATAAAATATTATTATTATGTATGCTCCTAAAACTAATTTAAAAAATCATTAATTATCTGTACAAATTTTAATAGAACCGTTTTCTTATTTATCATGTCTTTTAATGCCTACATGCCTTAATTAAGTCCATGTCAAAATACTCCCAATACTAAAATCATCTATGTATAGGAATTATTCTAAATTCACACATACATATATAAATCAAGATATTTTAGTATTACAGTAATTTATGCGTAAGAATATCTCACTACTCAAAGGTTAAATGATATACTAATTAAATTTGTAGAATTTCAAAAAAAAAATTATTAAAATAATTAATAAATTAAACATACTGAGAATTATATAATTTCTAAATTATACATATTAAACATTTAATAAATTCCTAAACTAATCATATTTAACAATAAAATCTTAAATTATTTTTTAATATAATTTTAAGAGGATCTCAACTGAATCCTAAATTTATAATTTCTTTTAAACTTTATGACTATAAAAAAGAAAAAGTTGAAAAGGATGAAAAAAAATAATAATTAAAAGACTAGAAACTAGTCTTATATATTTAAACAAGATTGCTACTCCGCCGAAATGTAAGGAAGGGAGGCTATTTATACATGCTGAAGCTTCCTTGGATCATGCCACATGTTAGCTGTGTTGTATGGTTAGGATTTTGCTTTATTAAAGCATGTTGAGCTAAGCTTGATGACATAATTACATCTTCTTAAATTTTGGCTATGTGGTCCTTCTTATCTTATCTTTGTAGGTTTATTTTTATTTATTTATTTTATTAATGAAGTAGCATATCAGTCCACTTACTCCTCTTGTACGTGGCTTTTATCAAGAACAATAAGTTTAGATGATTTCTCTCCCACGAGGTGCTCACCATTTTGACACCTAATACATACACATATTAGGGAGAGCTATTTCATTAGGAAGTGGCGTTACCTTATTAGGATGTTACTTTATGCGATATTATTTTAGATTAGGATGATAATTATTCTATGTTAATTAAATTTTTAATTTTTTTAATTCATTCTAATTAAATAGTAGTTCTAAATGAATTATTATGTAATAAATTTAATTTATAATGTATTTCTAATTTCTCTTAAGTAATTATTAAAGCTTATTTATTATTTAATAAGATATTTAAATTAACCTTAATATTACTAAATAATTAGTATATGATTATCTCATTATTTAGTATATTTTCTATAGTACCTATATCTATTTTAAGTTTTAATTAAGTATAAAAAATATTAAATAATTATAATGACCCATATAAAATATCCTAATTTATTATTTGCATTAGATTTTGCCATGAGTGTGTACTTGTACGTGGAAGTGACTCGGCTTAACTCCCAAGTTTTATTATTTAATAGCATGGAATTCTTGGTGCATATCATCAAGTGTGGCGTTTCATAAAGCTTGCTGCAAGCAGTGTCACTAAGGAGTTCCATTTTTGAAGTTTTGCTAAAATTGTAATTTGGTCTATTATATTTTTCTATTAAATTTTTAAATAATTATATTTTGATCTCTAATTTTTTATCTAAATATTTTTATTTTTTTCAAATAATTTTTTCATAATTTTAGAGCCTTAATTATCTAAGAAATTTTTTGAAATTTTTTTTCAAATATTTATTATTTAATTTTTTATTATTTAATTATCTTTAATTAGTTCTTAGAAATTCCAAATAATTTCTATTTAATTCCTGATTGAACTCATAAAATGTTATTATATTCTTAATAAATTTCTCAAATTTTCTTTTGTCACAAAAAAATTTCATATTTTCTAATGTAATTATTATCTAATTATTTTCTATTATTTGTTTTGCCTAACATTAATTTAATTAGTTGGCTAAAATTTGAGAATGTTACACCATTTACCTGAATGCATATCTTATTGCTAAATGCTACACTTAGATTTTAGACTTAGGTGATGGAGACATTTTTCTCACCTGTAACCAAGATTGTCTTTATACGTGTGATATTATATATTATTGCTATTCAATATTGGCCTTTTTATCAACTTGACATTAATGATGCCTTTCTTCATAGCAATTTTGAGGAGAAAGTCTACATAGAACAACCACTTAGGTTTGTTGCTTAGATAGAGTTTGGATTAGTATGTAAGTTACTCTAGTCGATCTGTGGGCTCAAACAATCATTGTGGACTTGGTTTGGGCAATTTTCGCAGTGTTGTCCAAAAGTTCAATTTGATTAGAAGTGAAGTTGATGACTCTTTATTCTATATGTATCAAGCTTCTAATCTTTGCATATATATGGTTTTCTATGTCAATAATATTGTTATCATTGACAATGATCAAGATGGAATTTCTCAACTTTAACAGCACCTACTCGATCACTTTCAGATCAATGATTTGGATAAGTTAAAATATTTCTTGGGTATTGAGGTTGCCCAATCCATTACTAGAATGGTGATTTCTCAACAAAAGTATGCACTAGATATCCTTGAAAAAACTAGTATGTCCTATTACCAACTAATTGATATTCCTATGAATCCTAACATTAAACTTATACTAGGATACGGGAGCCTTTGACAGATCTTAGTAGATACCAATGTCTTGTTGGAAAGTTAAATTATCTCACTATCACTCCATTAGATTGTTGTTGGGATGTAATAACATGCATTTTTAAGTATATCAAAAGAGCTCCTAAAAAAGACATACTGTGTAAAGATCATAAACATATTTAAGTGGCTGAGTATGTTGATTTAGATTGGACAGAATCCCTTATAGATTGATGATCCACTACAAGTTATTGCATTCTCATTAGAGGAAATCCTGTATCTTGGAAAAGTAAGAAAACAAGATGTTGTGGCTAGATCTATTGTAGAAACTGAATACTGTGTCATGGCATTGACAACATGCGAACTTGTGTAGATGAAACAATTATTTTAAGAACTCCAACTTAAACCCTCAATCAAGATGACATTAATTTGTAATAATCAAGTTGCTCTACATATTGCTTATAATCCGATCTTTCATGAGAGAAAAAACACATTGAAATTTATTATCATTTTATTAGAAAGAAAATACCATCTGAAACTCTTATTACCAATGATGTCAACTCAAATGATTAGTTAGTTAACAATCTTACTAAAGCACTAAGAGGACCATGCATTTCTTACTTATATAACAAGTTTGGTGCATATAATTTTTATGCTCTAGTTTAACGGGAAGTGTTGGAATGTGAATATTATTTGTAATTGTTTCATATTAGGTAAGTTATGATTAGGTAGTTATTATGTAATTATCCAATGATTATTTTGTAATTATGAGTAATTAATAGCTTGTCTTGTAACCTTTCCTATAAATTCAGAAGTCTTATGTAGATCAAATACATTGATTACCTTTCCCTCAAGAGCTTTCTCTTCCTCTCTTTCCATATTTTACATATAGAAAGGGCAATGATATAAGGTTCAACTTCTTAAAAGACTTAACTTTTTTTATTGTTGGATCTCTACGCATAAATTTTGGAGTGATCTGATATAAAAATCTCAACTTTTCAAGACATCAAACTCTCCATAGCAAAATTGTATAATATAATGTTATAATCATTGTTTATTATTAAAAAAAATTAGAGTGATATTATGTCACATTGATATTCATGTATAGCGTTTTATCATACTTTAACAAAAAATTTTACAAAAGCGACTTTTAGTAAACTAAATCCTTTACAATTACTAAAAAATACATAGAAGAATGAAACTGTCATAAAACTTGGCCATTTAACACAAACAAACAAACATGTTACAATCAATGCTTTTAAGTTCAATTCTACACAAAATTGATCAAATTCAGACTTCAACTTTTATTTTATTGAAGTTTGAACACGAGTTTCAACATTTTATAGTTGAACAAACTTGAGATTATTTTGTTCAACTCGTAACAATTCCAGATTCCAATGATAGCAAAGTAATACAAATTAATCTTCTAGCATTTCTCTAAGGTTCTGTTTGGTTCAACGGAGGGGAGAGGAGGAGAGGGGTTTAATGAGTTTTGTTTGGTTGGAAGGAACGGAGGGAAGGGAATGAGAGATTATTGTTTGGTTCAGGAGGAGAGGGGAGGGAAGGGGAGGTAATTATATTTAGACAAATTTACCCTTTATATTATTTTAATTTTGTTTTTTATAAAAAAGTTATTTATATCAATATTTTTTTAAAAAAATGATAAATTTTAATCTTTTTTATTTTTAATTTCTGATGAAAAAATTATTTTAATTTTTATTAAATATTAAAAAATTAAAGAGCAATAAAGTAAATTATAACTTAAAAAATATCCCTTCCCTCCAAAACCCTCCAATTTGGAGGGGAAAGAAATTTGCCTTCCTCTCTTTTAATTTTATTCAACCAAACATCTTATCCTCCTTTTCTCCAAAAACTTTTAACCAAACACACCCTAAAAGCTCTCTTTCTCTCCTTTCATAGAATGATCTAATGCTAAAAGACAAGTAGAATAAAAAGGATGGGAAAGGAATTTCCTTATTTGAGAATTATTAATAGACATGATGAAGGATTTTTAATTTAATCTCTAAAATTTTTCAAAGTGTTTTTTTGCTCTAAATCTTAAAATTTCTTTAATTTAAGAGATTTAGGGAGCTAAAGAACTAAGCAATGGGGGAAAAAACCATTTTTTTTATTAAAAAAGAAAAAGAAAAAAATCATTTAATTGTATATCTTTCACAAATTATGAAAAAGAAAGAAAGAGGAAGAAAGGTTTTATTAAAATAATTTCTTTGTTGAATAGTTAGTAATGAAGAGTGAAGTATAATAAAAGATTTTTAACTAATTTTACAAAATTCTCTAAAGCACTCATTCTTTTACATATTTTTAATTCCTTCAATTTAAAGGCTTTCAAGAAAAAAAATGTTTCTATGAACCATGTGCCTTTTTTCTTTATTCCCTCCCATTTTTGATGTTACTATCTTTATAGATATAAATTAACAAGTACACTATCCGTTCACATAATAAAGTAAATTCATAATGTGAGTATTGATCTTACAAAGAATGATATTGTTTTATTTTAAGCTTTTTGAAAGTATCCTGTTAGTGTATAATTCTATTTACAAGCATGTACAATATTTACAACTAGTATAATAGATTCCTCTAATTATTAGTTACTTGGACATTTTAACAAACATCTAAATGCACAAAATACAGAGATAAAAATACTCAAGACTTAAAACACAAAAGACTCAAAGACTCAAGAGCTATCGCTTAAGATAATAATATAAATAGATAAGCGGGCTTACCACTTCATCTGTTGTAGCTGAATTCAATGAAGATACATAGGATGTGGAAAGTTAGCAAATAAGCTCCGTTACGGGAGAGTACTCTTTAGAAGACCCGTAGCTGGCCATAACTCGAACTGGGCATTCTAGGCCTGAGGATTCATCAAGTGAGATGCCCATCTAGGGCTTCAGTCGGCTATCCTCTTTTTTCTGCCTGCTTCTTTCTAGCGGCAATGGGTTTAAAGCGATAGCAGACTTTTCGGCACCCGACTCGGTGAAAGAGGTTGTCTCGTCCATCTACTCCGGCTTAGTCTTCGTCGAAGACTCCGTCTTGTGGCCATACTCAAAAAGTCTCTCTCAAGAGATTACGAATCGTATCGGGAAAGGTCAGGAAGGGCTTCGTTTGAATCCTCATCTCCGTTCATTGATGACAGGGATCCCTAAACGTGAAGGTTCACCGGTCGGACTTGGTATGGTAGGGTGGGAGCCGAATAGAAGGCATAAAGTCAGAGGAAAAAGAATAAAGAGATTGGAAAGATGAGATTCATGTATTGACGTAATATTATATATTCTATTAATGACCCATCCAAACCTAGAAACGAGAGCACGCCAAAAAAACTGAAAGAATTGAAAAATAAGAAAGAGGAGGCGGGCTAAGCCCGAATAGCTTCCTCAAAAGCATGATGTAGCAATCTTCAGAACATTATTTATGAAGTCCCACCGAACCGTGTCGTAAGCTTTCATCAAGTCAACTTTTATAGCACATCTGGGGAGCCCTTGTCACGATGGTAGTTCCTGAATAATTCCTGGGAACAGGATGTGACGGGGGACAAAAAGATTTGAAAGTTTGTCTGCAATCTCTCTGCTAAAACGTTGGCTGTCGGAGAGAACTTACTTAGTTAGTGTGAAGTTTATCCTAACAGTCTCATTCTTGTTTACAAGAGCAGGAAATGAGGCAAGGCTCGACATAGTTGAGGAGAGTAACATGCAAGCTTCTAAAACATGTTGACCCGCCATAATTCTTTCTTGAAGACCGTTGAAGAAGCTTGGAAGATATAAGAGTAATTTCGTTGGAATCCTACTGCTTCGGACGGACTAGGGAAGTGCTGCTCCGTCTTAGGTAGGGCTAACTAGGGCTGAGTTTCATACTATTGAATGTTTTGCTAGATCAGAAAGACTTTTGGTCTCCTTTTGGTCCTCCATTGCCTACTACAGACTCAAAAGAGCTCAGTCCCCTTCATTTCTTAAGGACTAACAAAAATACGTCTTTGACAAAAGAGACAAGGCTACGCTGGGCGCGGAAAACGATCTCTAAAAAGAAGGGAGTCCAAAGAATGTGTGTTAAGCGCATATAGCTATTTATTCGAACATGGGACACCAACCTTTCAGAAGGGGCCCCCCCCTATGGGGTTCTTTGTTGGAATAGAGTTTCAAGGGCTCCTGGTGCAAGACCAATGAAATGGGGTGCACTACGTGTGATAATTTTGATAGATGAATCTCCAGAAAATTAGCTTAGGAAAGCTAGCCTGCTGACACCTCTATTTAATTTTAATTAAAGCATGCCCCGCGGGAAAAGAGCTTACACAAACTTCTAATTCACATAGATTAGCACAATAAAAAAAAATTACTGAATTATAGATAGCAAACCCTCTAAGGTTATCCCTTAGCTTGATTTATCCTAAGATTATCTTATTTGGGAATCTATTTGGTCTCTCTATGTCCTTAATGGTCTAAAGAATCCTAGTTAATGTAATTTCATAGCCCAGCTTATCATTATAATTAACTAAATTAGCTACATAGACTTTTCACCACACAATTCACAAAGCCCGTTATTGTATTTCAAGAGATAATCCTCAACCTAATTTTATCACACAATTCATCACCCTATCAATTTCAATCAGCATAGAAAACAATTGTTGAAGCACTAACAACATATACTCAAATGAACAATAAATCAAACACTTTATATACATTCATATAATTAATCCATTAAATTTAAGTCAATTAGAAGTTACAACAACACGAGAATTCCTTGATTAACATTAGCTTGATCATAATGATGGGTTAAGTGATTTTTCTTTGTAAACAAATCATCAAACACCTAAAGTGTATTTTACAATTCAAGGCATTGAATATAGCTAGGTATAATGCAAATTACACACCAAAAATGAAATTAATAAGAAAAGAGAAATTAAACCCAAAAAAATTTTAGAAAGGAATCTCTCTAACAAATGCGAGAGATATTGACCAAAATGGCACTCTTTTGTAGGAGATCAAGCTTTGTCAAAACCTCCCTTCCCCTTTTCCAAGTTGATGTGAGCTCCCTCCTTCCTAAACTTCTATCAAACTCCAAATGGGGTGATTGACTATTTATTCTGGGTTTCTTGAGGGATTGGGAGTGTTTGGGAGATGGGACAAGATAGAAGGGAGTGAAAACAAATCCAAGAGAGAATTGGGTACAACATTGTATAGGAATTAGTGTTGGGCTAAATTGAGAATGAACTTGGGCTGGGCTCCATCTTAAGCTTCATTTTCATGAGCTCCAATATTTGGGCTTCTTTTCAATTTAGCTCATCCAAAAAAAAAAAAAGAATTACAATTTTTTACAATTAAATCAAATAAATTCTAATATTTAGCCCAGATAATAAAATAATATATAAAAGTATATAAATTAATTTAAAAAATTGGAAATATTGATTCCATATTAATTAAAATCTCTTGATAAATCTTATAAAATGGTGAATATATATATATATATATATATATAATTAAGAGTTATCATTTCTCTTTTCCTTCCCACTCTCAAAACTTATCCTAAGTTTTGAAAACACCAAAAAGTAAAAGAGAAAAAAAAAAAGTTTTAAACCAGGACAAGTGCAATGCATTGAGAAGAAGAGCACATTTTACATGGCCTATCTTTTTTAGTTTGTCCTGCCCCAGCTTCAGCATTAGAGCAGAAAACACTACAACTATTTTCTCTGTCTAGCGAGGTCGCTGGGTTTTCTGTTACGAAAACCTTTACACAAAATCTTGGTGACTGTCCGTCATCACAACTCTGAATCTCAGGTCACAGTAATGGCATCATATATTTGTTTTTCTAACCATAAGCGTGATAGTAATGACCTTGCTTTATATAATATACATATATATATATAACCCAGCAACAAAAGAACTTGGAATTCTTCCTCAATTCCAGATTTAAAGCAACAAATTGGCTGCAAGTCTGTAACATGCACTAATTAACCAAAAGAGCTGTAGTAACAAATACTCATCCATATTATAAACTAAATGATGGACCAAAAAAGTATACTATGAGCTAAACAGATCAATGGATAAAGAATGGTCCTCAACTTCATTGGTTAGGAATCGTGGTGGAAAAAGATTAAGAAGTCTGGCAAAAGCTCCTCAGATGTCCCTTCAGTTCCACCCACAATTGGAAGTTTCGTAACAGATCATCATTGGAGCATTAGTCCAGACTCATGCATATCAGCAAAAAACTACAAAGCTGAAAGGCTGCATTTGACATTTTAGCTTAGTGACAGAAATGATATGGATTACCAAGCTATGAAAATTGTTCAGAGCAACATACCAGTCATACTTATTATTAATGTATGCAGAAGTAAAATTGAGAATCATAAGTACAATACAAGAAAGAATTTTTCAATATGCAAACTGAAATTTGTAACAAGCGCACATCCTTCTGATGAAGTAATAAATTACAAACAACATGCAAGGACTACTTAATATCACCAAAGGAAAAAGTAACATGCATTCACGGAAAACTTTCAAGAGACAGGCAATCATCAATAATATACTTTTCCTTGTAAAACACAAAAACATCAAGCCATCCAAGTTCATTCTAAAACACAAAAGCACAGATTACATCAAAAGTTATGCATGAAGAACATACTGGAAGGCAACTTCACCATACATCCACTCATCTCCACCAACATTAAAGTCTCAGACTTCTATTATGGCTAATATTTCCAATAAAAAACCAGCATGTCCAATCATAAGATGTTGGTTGAATACCAGGGCACGTCACCACCCAGCATGTCAAACACATTCAAATCAAATGGGTGATTGAAAAAACAGAGTTAAAGATTCCAGATTTGAATACTTACTGCTGCTGAGGGAATACGAAGTTAATATTACATAGCAGCAGATTCCTGCGGCATCATTTGGCCACGATTGAGAGGGCGTTCAAGCTATGCTATCTCTATCTCATTTCATGAAGTATGGATTCAAGTTAGGGTTTTTGGCACAAATTTTGCAAATCGAACAGAGGGAAGATCTACGCCCAAATCGCTTTACTTTAAAAATGAAAAAGATTGCGGTGAGCGTGGATCGAACACGCGACCTTCAGATCTTCAGTCTGACGCTCTCCCAACTGAGCTATCCCCGCAAGATGAAGACGAGGCGATATATTTACATTAACATAGTTGAAATAGCATCCGCTCACACCCATCCTTTTTATATTCGGCCTTTTTAAAAATAAGTTTATTTTTTTAACTTATATCCATATTTTTCGAGTTGAACCTATCACGTCAAGCGGGCTTTTTGACCCATGCTCCAGTCTATTTCCAACTTTCCTTTCTCGTCCTCTTCTCTCCTAAACAGGGCTCTGGCATTTGGAAATATCTATATTTTGCTTTTGTTTGATTTCAAGGAAAGGAAAGAGTAGGAATAATTTAGTACGTAAAAGTGATAGGATGAAAATAAAATAAAAAATAAATAAATTTAAAAAATAAAAAATAATTTTTTTAAAATAAAAATAAAAATAATTATAAAATATAATAAATATTGTATAATTAAAAAATCATTTTTTTCAAAGTATATATATATAATAGATTTTATTTTAAAGTACCTTTTTTTATAAGTTTTACTTTCTTTTTTTTTTTTTTAACTTTCTCTATTTTTTATTTATTTTACTTTCTTTAAATTTAAATTAAATCATATGATTAATATAAATCTCGTATAATTAAACTCGTGTCTAATTGTACAAAACAGGTTGTTATAGCGAAGAATCAATCCATGGGACCCATTAACTTGTTTCCTTCTATAAAGCGACGGACTGGGGCGAAATGACGGAGATAATTGCATTTCAACCCCATCTTATCTGGGCTCACGAATTCTTTCTTGTCTTTTCTCTTTTTTTTTGTTTGTTTATTTTTAATACCTTAACCTTTATTTTCATTTTTGTATTATTCTTATTTTATGAGATATTCAAATAAAAAGGTATCTATATTTTTTTATTATACTAAATATGATTTTAAATCATAAAATTTTATTTCATTATTATTATTTCGTTATTTTAAAAATCCTTCTATTCTATTAAACATAATTTAAAAGACTTTTTTTGTTTTTTCAATAATGCAAAGATCTTTTGTAGGCAAGCAGGAGTGTTAAGCAAATATATAACCCACTTATTTGGATTTGAATGACGAAGCTTCCCTGGAAGTTATCTGAGTTAGATAAGTATCTTAATTAATCTTTTATCGTTGATTTGAATAAATTGTCTTTGCACAATTTTTGTTACGATATCGGAAAAAATATTGATGAGTTGGGAATTAGCGGAGATTAAGGAAGAAAGGTTGAAGCTTATAAATTTCTTAAAAGAAGAATTTATACAATAAATATGCTTATTACTTCACTAATGTCACCGTTTTGCATCATTATTTCAAAAGTAAATTATATTAATTTTCTTTAAAAATTTAGTTAAATTATACATAATTTTTTTTCAAAAATAACATTTATTCTCATCATATTTAATATATATGCAAAAATATTTTATTTTATTTATTTCTATAATAAAATTAACTTTTTTACATTATGCATTCATTTTAAAAAATATAGTTATTAAACTATTTTGATTATCATATTAAAGTTTAACATCAATTTAATTATCTTTAAAACCCGTTTGACACGTCCATAAGATAAAGTTGCACAAAACTTTAATACTATACAATATTTAGTGTAACAATGTATCATATTAAGAATAAAATTTTAATATTATATTATATAAAAAGTTAACTTCATTATTTTTTTGTAATATATATTAAACATTAGAAAATTAATTAATATTTTTTAAACAAAAAATATATGATATGTAATTTAATCAAATTAAAAAAATGTTAATATAATTTATTTTTAATTCATTATCCTGCAAATGTAAAGACAATTGAAAAAATATATATTTCATAGCATTGAATTGTCACTTTCATTTATTTATTTGTCACTTGTGGGGCTCATCATTTTACACATTTGTGCTACACACACACTTAACCATAATAATAATCTGAATCAGCAACGAAGCCAGGACTGCAAAGTTAAAAGCCAAAGTCCCATACGCTTTCAGTCGGGAATTCGTTTCCTTCATCTTGGAATTGAGTATGGAAAACGGATTCCTCACCGCAGATCGAATTGTTGGTTTTTGCCCCTTAGGTATTTCAATGGAAAGCTCACCGCTGGGAGAAATGGATGAGCGAATTTCTTCTTTCTTCCAATGCCCTTCCAGTTTAATCGTTTTGCGGAAGCTTTGTCGCACCCATGGAGCCACGCTTCGTTCTCCCCGTATTATCAGGGTCCGATTGTCGATTTCAACATGAAGTTCTGGCTTTCTGTAACCTTCAATCCGCACAGGAAAATGAAAACAAAACGCTAATATCAGAATTATGCTAACTAGTGAAAACAGTGTTTGGTAGTTCATTAGCTGTTTTAATATTTTCGTTAAATTACAAATTAATTAAGAGTAAATTACATAGATCTTCTTTAAATTTTATTGAAATTATACAGATCTCTTTTATATTTTTAAAATATATAAATAAAAATTTATTTTATATTTTAATTCAATTTTAAAAATTTTAATTAAAATATCCTTCATTTAGTTGTTTTGTAGCTTAAAAAAATATATTTCAGTTAATAGAGATTATTTTAGTTAAAAAATTTAAAATTAGACTAAAATATGGAGTAACTTTTTGTTTTAAAGAAGATTTATGTATATCTTTAAAATAAACAAATTTATATAATTTTAACAAAACTGAAAGAAAAATTGTGCTATTTACTCTTTAATTAATGATCTCATTGTGATTTGAATCTGATTATAAAAGAGACAACAGACCTTGAAAAATAATAGAGAAAAAAAGGATAAAAATCCAATTCAAATATATTAAAATTTTCTGACACTTAAATTAAAAAGAAGTGTTACTTAAATGAAAAAAAAAATTATGATTTGACTCTAAATTATCGCTTATCCTTTCCTAGTTCGAAGTGGATAATTACTAACTTGACTTTTATGTGGTTTGTGGAATTATAATTTCATTATTTCGCAACATTTTGGTCCTTAATTTGTATTCAAATAATAATGTGAATGTCAAAATGATGAATAATTTTATTAATAAAAGTACGTTTCATAATTTTATAAGAATATATGAAAATTGAGATTTAACAATTGAAACTGTCAACTTAGTTTGCATTAGATTTAAAATATTCATAATATATGTAAAACAAATTTTAAATAATAAAATTTTCTTTAATAATTTTAAGTTTCAAAACTCAAGGTGATCTTTTTTTTTTTAATTTTATTTTAAATATCACAAGATATAGTTAAATAGAATGAATTACAATAATATTAAATAACATACTTTAAATTAGAGAAGAAAAAATTAATTTTGAATCAAATTAACAAAAGTACATTGCGAAGGTAATTAATAAATAAATCATGGGGATCAGGAATACAAACCCTGAACGTCAATGGTAAAAACAACTTGTTCTTTCCCTTCATCCCGTTTGCACGGAGGTTCATATTTCTTGCATAGTTGATAATTCCTGCATGAGCAATCGGCAATTTCTGCTGTGTACTTTCCCATTATTCTCTTGGATTTAGAATATTTCGCTCTATATAAAATGGATTGTGGAAGTTGAAAAATGATTAAATAATCTCCTCACTTATATTGGGCTATATGTAAGGTTGTTTTCTTCCTCTCAAAGGATATAATACTTTGTTGCTTACCATGGATGACTACTTCATTTATGGTCTTGGGTTAATCCCAGATTCTCAGCCAAGCACATAACCGCTTCTCCTGCATGGTGGGTTATGTATATTCTTTGGGTTAAGTGTTTCTGCCACAAGCTAGCTTCATGTTCTGAAATTTCTAGTAATTAATCTCCATCAATTGGAGGTCCACGATGACAATCATTTTTTTTGGGGACATAGTAAGATAACAATTTTAATTATTAAAGTTATGAGTAATATTTAGATCAAACACTTTATTAATGAGTCAATTTGATGTATTCATTCTTTTAGCTAGTTTCAAAATATCAGAAGCTAATTTTTACAAATTATAGAATTTTGACTAGTAACATATTATACATTTAAAAATGGATTTTGGTACTAAAAAAGAAAAGTATGAAAGTCACTTTGGTTTTTATTTCTGTTTAGCTCCTGCAAGTTTTGACTTGTGAAAGGATATATCAGCCGATCTGGTTGCTTGTGTGAAATGAAAATAGAAAGGGAATCCAATGAAATAAGGCGTTTGGTAGGCTAAATGATTGGGATTTTGACTGAAAAATATTAAGATAAATTTTAAATTCATCCCATACATGATTGTACATTTTATTTTTCCAAATATATTAAACAATTTTTTTTTTTAAAAAATGAGATACCGTGACTTCATATATATATTTTTTAAATAAAAAATAAAAAAAATAAACACTGTTGCAGAGCAACCGTGTCCATATTAATTAAAAAATATTCTGCTATGTTAAAAATGGTTGTTAATGCCGGAACCATAGCCTTTTGGATAATCCGCAACCTTCTTCTTAATTAGCAAAATAAGGTACCACGGACACCATCGGATCATCCACATCATCAAATTAATGGCTTCATGGTTAGTTCGGATAGGGTTTCTCTTGCTCCACATAAATGTATCGTGTCTGGGAAAATCATTACCTGCAACTATTATTTTGTTACTTAATTTAATTACATTGATCAGAGACCATGGCTCTCAGAATGGTAAGTGAATGCTATAACCTTAATTGCCTTTGATTGATTTCCTTTGTTAACAATTTAATCTTAAAATTGTTAAATTCATTTAGCTTTAGTTTCTCAAAGATTAGTACATATACAAATTAATTCTTAAAATAATAATTTTGAAAAGATTGACACACAACAAATTTATTATTTTTGAAAATTAACTCTTTCACTCAAAAGATATTAAAAATTAAAACTAAATGAGTTTAATAATTTAGAGGTCAAACTATTATTATTATTATTATTATTATTATGTAACGAAATCTGAGTTTTGGTGCATTGATATTGTAGAGCAATTTGCGATCAATGGCGGCACAACTGAGAGAAGGAAGACGTTCAATTGCTACCTTCACCACCCCAAAAACAAAGACAAGTTGATGGGTCTTGGTTGCAGTTGTGTCTTCTTTTATTTATTTTTAATTAATATGGATGTAACTGTGCTCATTTTTATTTTTATTTAAAAAATATATAGCAACCGTGACCCTCATTTAAAAAAAAAAAAATTAATATATCTAAAAAAATAAAATATACAGTGATATACGAGACAAATTTAAAATTTGCTCTAATATTTTTCAGTGAAAATCCCCTAAATGATTAGCACATGGGGAATGGCAATAAGAAACCCTTTCCATCCACTGTAGCCCCCGTTGGGAATTCAACTTTGGAGCCAAAACATGTAGAAAGTCAACTTCAGGTTGAAATGGGTCTTGAAGGTTCCTTTCATAGCAGCGCTGACTGTCACTTCGTCTTTATCTTGTTTGCTCTCGATAGTACCATCTTTGCTCCTCTAGAAGCCATCAATTTATGGACAAGGGGAAAAAAGCACTGGTTTTTTGCGCAAATTTTGCAAAATGATGAAATTGCAAATCAATTTTTCCATTCTTTTAATATTTTTATCTCAGCAAGTATATAAACAAAAAAATATTTTTATTTTATTTGATGTCATACCAAACATAATAAAAATAATCTTATTCAATTAATCACTTTTTTTTTTTATGTGTGAATCAAATAGATTTATATTTATGGTTGGAATCGCTACATGTGGATACTCGCTTAAAATTTTGATATTCAAAATTTTAAATTGAAGTATATATAATATTCATGCCTATTCGAATTTGATAAAATTTTATATTTTTAATTTTACAACCAAAAAATTCAATATCCAAAAAGGTATTCAAACTACTCAAAAAAGTCTTGTAAGTATTAGAATATTGCGTATTAGATAAAGAATATCCAAAATATCTAATACTCATATTTATCTTTCAAAATATAATTTAAAATATATTTGTAGAGTTTGTAATTATTAATTACATTAAGCAATTATAAGAAACTAATAAATAGGTAGTAAACAAAGTTTCAATTTATAATACGATTTTTTATGTATAATTATATATAATTAATCTAATTATTATATATTATATATAATATATAAACATTGGATAGTAGATGTCGGATGTTCCATCCACTCATTAGTATCAGACGAATACATGGTATTCGAAGATTAAATCTGAATCCACTCATTAGTTGAACTCGAAATATCTAAAGCCATCACCATTCCATAGTCTCCTGTATTAGACGATTCGAGTTTAAATTCTAATTGAAATTAGAATAAACTTAAAAAAATGAATCAGAACACATTATTAAAATGTTTAACTTATTTTTTCTAGGGATTAATTTAGAAATTTAATTCATATTTTTTATATTATTGTTAGCATAAATTACACCAACAATTATATGCATGAAAATTCCTAGATATGAGGAATAAGAGGGGATGGTTTTATTTAAATGCACCATGGAGGCTGGGAACTCAAATCAAGTAGTTCCCTTTTAAAAAAAGAAAAAAATTTCTAATGTCAAGCAATTCTGTGAGTTTTATTATATTGAGCTATCTTTTATTTGAATTATTTGGCATTCGATTTTAGAAATACAATTGCTGGAAATGATTCCTTTATTTCATTGACTAACTTATCGGGTAAAAATTACACCAACACTTTCCAACCTCATTAATCAATTCTAAGGTAAGTCATTTACTAGTTATCTTCACATCTTCCATTACATTTGCATTGTCCTTCATCTTGCCCTTCATGTCCATGAAATGTTAAAGATACTGTTAAACACATTCTATTTTACATGCACGACATCAAGCTTAATTTGTATCAAGTTTGTGCGCTAACAAAGCAATTCCTACGATATATAAGCTCCTGTTCACCCAATTGTGGTCCCTCTCGAACCCAAGTAGCCTTTGTGAACTTTGATAGTATCCTAAACACAACCTTTTTTAGTTGCTGCACCTATTGATGATGTCCACCTTGCTTAATTGATTAGGTGGCAAAGACTTCTTCAAACCACCAAAGTTATTCTTACAACATTTATGATGTTGCCATTATACACGTCTTTAGGTATAAACCTTACTCATGGGATTTGTGAAGTTTACAAAAACTCATTGCAAACAATGAGTTCATATTGAGGAGGACAAACCTTATGGCTTAATTGATTAGATGGCAAACACTTCTTAAAACCACAAGAGTAAATCTTACAAATTTTTTATGTTGCTACTATGCACGTCTTTAGGTATATATCTTACCTATGGGATTTGTAAAGTTTATAAAAATTCATTACAACAATTGGATTCACATTAAGGCAGATAGACTTCAAGAGAAACATATTATACTATAAAGAAAAAGAATACATAAATAAAAGCAGTTAAAAATTTTGTATGAACATTTTCTGGATAGTTGGAAGTTTTGTAATGTACAATTTTGTTATGTATATATTTGTTTGTTTCAATTTTTGGCTTGTTGCTTGTATTTTGTAGTATTGTTTTATTAATTATCGGTTAAATATGGGAATAATAATAAAACAAACAAAATATTGCAACTTTTTTTTTTCTGAAATTGGTGACAGATATAGGGGATTAACAAGGGAAAGTACTGAGGCATTAATGGCGGATTAACAAGTGAATAAACATGACATGGTGAAAGGTTTGCGAGAGAATAGGGAGGAATCGATGAGAGAACAGAAAGAGATTAGCAAGGGAATTTCCTTTCCAATTCCTTTGCTAAATGCTGAATGAATTGGACAAAATTAATCCTATTATTGCAATGAAAATTGTTGAGGGAATGTCCCTAGGCAATTTATAAGTGAGGGAATGAATTTAGTGAGTGATTAGAGAGGAAAATTTCTTTCACTAAAGTATCAACTAGAATTTAGTGAGGAAATGGTCCCTCCTTATTCCCTCAGCGATGAACTTTAGTGAAGGAACAATGAGGAACGAGTCCTTCACTAAATCCCCCTTTTTTTGTAGTGACCGGCAAAACATCTCCATTTCAATTTCAATGGCTAATTGGAAAATTGATTCCTTTGCTGAAAATTAAATACTCCAACGGCTAGTTGCTGCACTCAAAGTATGAAAGGGATGAACTTAAAAATAGAGGCGAGCAACCCAAGAATATCAAGCTTACCTTGTGTACTCTTTCTTATGCTTTTAGCTTGCTCTAATTTTTCTAAGCTTAGTGTTTGAGGTAATTTAACTTTGCAAGTGATTAAATCTTGAGCTTCTTTGTAACTCCTTTGAAATAATTAATAGGGTCCACAATCTTATACTTTTACCGCATACTCTCCCAACTCCAACAAAGTGTAGGTATTGTTATAGATTAGCGAGTGAAAACCTTCATTGAAAATCGTTTTAGGGGAGGAAGGGAATGTCTATATATCATTGTTGGCTGAGCAAAACAAAACCTTCACTTGTAACCGTTGTTTGTGAGTGGGTGTAAAATAAAATTGTTGTTAGTAAAAAATCTCTTGATTGGTAAGGGGACTGAAAATAGGTCTTTGTTGGACTGAAGCAAGATATATATTCATCATACACCTATTTACCCTTTCTAATTGTAATTATCAAGAATAAGTAAAATTAATTATTCATAACTGGGGCTAAAAAAGAACTAAGTTAATCATGAACAATTCAAATTTAACTCATTAGAAGTTTGAATTTGGCTCGGTTCATTTATTAAATAAATAAGTTTAATCAAAATATTAAACTTGTGTAGTTAAACTAAAGATGTTGCCTGTGCATCTGCATAGACAATCCAAAATCCGAGTGAGTTTCATTGAAAAAAGCGACACAGAAGAAAAAAAAAAGTTGTAAAATCAATAATGTGCTAGCTACATTAATTTTTAATTATTTCTATTGAGCTTTTATATATATATATATATATATATGATAGCCAAATTTAAAAATTTGTTGCCCGATTTGTTAAAGCTTGTAAATAGCTAGCTTAGTATCCAAATATTATTATTTTATTTATATATTATATTCATATATAATTTTGTTAAATATTATAGATAAATAAAAAAAGTTTATGCATACTTAATATGTTATAATATATATTTTTATAATTTTTTCTCATTCTCATACAGGTAATAATGTACAAGTTCATAATTCAGGCACGAGTATGTATTCTATTTACAGTAATATCTGTGAACAAGCTAAACGTTTAATTGAGAATAATTACAGTTTAGGATTTTATTAAAGCTGGAGTTTGAATTTAACTCACTTCACTTTAATCGAAAATTAAATTTGGCTTTGGCTGTATCCGGTTGCTTTACAGCCGTGTCGACAACGACATCTTCCTTGGGAGACTCATGAAGTGGATGCCTATGTACAGGTGTTGCTGCTATTTGAGATATAATTGCAACCACCGTACCGAGTGCCACAGCCAACACTGCAGCTTTCATGGCCCCCCAATTATGTAGCTTCACTCCCCAAACAGAATCCCTCCTGGGGCCTTCTTCAACTACTGTTTCATCCACTGCCTCTTTCACCTGTTTAGGCACTACAATAGAAAGAACCCCATCAGAAAACTTGGCACGTATTTCATTCAGATTAGAGTCTTCGGAAAGTTTAATCTTTTTACGGAAACGGATCCATTTGGTTGCACCCAGGGGCCTCTCTCCATATATTAGCAGGATCCCTTTGCTGTTGTTGGTTTGAACCTTAATATGTTCCTGCTTGAAACCTGCAAATTTTTACCAGAGAAACATACTTGAAGTTAGCCAAATTTTACTATTCTTTTCTTTTCTTTTTCTTTCTGGGTAGAAAGTTGGTTTATTCGATCTGTAACATTTATTAGATTAACCAATTTGCAGTTAGAGAGATATAAACTACTATATATAAATAAGAAGATGATATACCAAATCAGTTATAAATCAAAATCTAAATACGTTAGATGTGGGTCATATGAATAATATATATAACATGCTTCGAAGTCTATCTATATTATTTTAGTCAATTTATCTTTTATAAACTGTTACATGCTCTTATCATATATATATATATATATATAAAGAGAATGACAAAATTCACAATTTGGTCTTTAAAAAAAAATTAATTTTGTCCATGAAAAAAACATATAAGTGTACAATTTAATCCTCACATCTTTTTACCTTTGGGGTCAAAACAGTAAGGATATCATGTTGTATATTATGTTTTATCAGCGATAATTCAAACTATAGTGACATGTTTCGGAGATCAAAAAGAAAAATTGTTGAAAATAAATAGAATATACGACAAACAACAATACCTTTAAGATCAATATCAAGAGTCTCAAATGTGTTCCATCTGCAGTGAGGTTCAAAAACCTCATAGAAGCGATTGCGAGTAAGTTCTACAGCCTTGGTTTCCATGATGACATAAATAGTACAATAGCTTCTCTTTTCTGTTTTCATATGATGGAATGAAAGAAGGAACTAAGTTTGTGCGGATCTCTGTTTATGCAAATACTGTGACGTTAATTCATAATGAGGTTTTGGGTTGCCTCTCAATTTGGTAGAGAATAATTTCTTTTCGGTTTGAATAGGTTTGTGGATACATGAAGGAATTACCTCTGCTTAATCGAGAGGTTAGCTAAGGCCACCTACATAAGTTATCCCTTTTCTGTTTATGTATGTTGTTCTACTTTATGTCATGAATTTCACGAGTGATTAAACTTTCTTTTTACGTTTGCATAGCATATTTTTCCCAGAAGATGAAGATTGATGAAAATTTAAATATTTCATTATGCTCTATTGATTGACCTAAGCTTTGTCTTTATTTGCATGCTTCAAACACTATAGGAAAAGGAGGGTTTAAGGGTGATGCCAAAACAAGTGTTAGCCATGGTTTTTTTTTAACCATGGTTAAGACAAACAATCTAATCATGATTATCTAAAAACTATGGTTAAACTCAATTTTTAACCATGGTCAGTTTTTAACCATGGTTATAGGTAACCATGATTAAATCAAGACCTTAACCATAGTTACTCCCAAACTGTGGTTAAGCTATGGGCAATAGACCACAGGTTTTAAACAACAGTCGAAGAACCATGGTTAAGCCCTAAACATGTGACCACAATTTTGTAAAAATTGGGTGGATTAATTATGGTTTTTTTATACCAAAAAAAAAAATTACGATTTTGGAAAACCATGGTTAAGTTCTAAAGAATTGACTAGGGTTTTCCATAAATTGTGATAGCTTAACCACAATTTTTTAAAAAGCCGTGGTCAAGTCTATAGCTTAACCACAACTTGTTGCGAAACTGTGGTTAAGCCATCCTCTTCTATCCACAGCTTCTTCATTCCTTTCTTCTTCATCTGCAACATTCTTCTTTGTCTATAACATTCTTTTGCAACTCTCCTCCTTGGTAGATCTTGCTCTCTTCAATGTTTTTCTTGTAGCTCCATCATCCTCCTCATTTACATGGCCCTTCATACCATTTTAGTGAATTTTTTTTTCATTTTTAATAGCCATTGTTCGGTGTTTTCATGTTGATTGGTGGTTCTAAACTTTGTCTTGAGTTTGTGACTTTGTTTTTTTGAAGACTAAATAAAATGTAGTTCATTGCTGAATTTTTTTTAAAGGCTAGTTGAAAGCCTTGCACTTTACTAAGCATTTTATCATGAGCAAAAGCTAATGCCTTCGCTTTAGACCTATCCCAAAGTATTGGTAACACCAAATACTTACTAGGGGAAATAGCCACATTGATACTCAAAATGCTACATATGTCATCCCTTAAGTAGTCTAGCATCTTTTTAAAGAAGAAAATGCAAGATTTCTCAAGATTAACCAATGGACCAGATGCATGGCAATAATCATCAAGAATCCTCCTCATAGTCTAGCAATTATCTATAGAAGCTCTTAAAAAGAAAATAGAATCAATGATGTGATGCATTTGTTAGATATTAATTAGACTTTAATCCTAGTCTCTAATTAAGTTAGTTTGGAATATTATGCTAATTTTATGTATTTTTGAGCAAGAATATGATAAGTTCTTATAAGAGAAGGAAAATGCAAGGAAAACTAAGCCCATACACCTAATTAGAGTCCTAATTTGGCATGTATGTAGGTTACAATTCCATGTAAGTAAGATCTGCAAACTATAAAATTGAAAGCTAAGTCTATTAATAAGGTGATCCCTTATAGCAATTCACCTTTCAATCATTATCGTTACATATTAAAGAGTCACAAAGCGCAGCTAACAATTTGTAAATGATTACAAATTGATTAATAAATTAATCAAAATAAAAAATAGATCACATGAATATTCTATTATAAACACCATCCATAAACATATCCATTTAAACCTTAGACCTAAAGGTTTTAGCTACTCATAATGAAAAATAAAAAATAAAAAAATAAAAATGAAAAGAAAACAATTCCCTAACAAAGAAAAATAAAAGTAGAAGAAAAAAACTGTGATAGAGCAATCTTTGAGCAAAACTTTATATCTCAGTGTCACAAATGTTCTCCAAAGCTTTTCCTTAATTTTCGTGCACCTCTTTAATTCCCTTTGTTTTCTTTTTTATAATCTTTTTTTTTATGCTAAGGTTTTCTATTTTTGCTATAGTTCTTGATATGCAAAAAATTTCCTATTCTATTTTCCTTCTAGTTTTTCATTTCTATGACCCCGAAAGTAGGCATGAGACTAGTATGGATACAAGTGTTCTATCTTGAAAAGGAATTATATATGTATTAGGGAATTAGTCATTAATTGGGATAAAAATTAATTACATAAGTTATTTTTATGTATTCATAAGAATCAACATTGAAATAAAAAACCCTGAATTTTTCATAAATTAGAAATTTAGTTATTTATTTTTGAGTTGCATTATTTTCACAGTTAATAATTATTCTAATTTGAATTTTATATTTTTTAGATAATAAGAATAATTAAGGAATTGATACTTGATTAACCTTCCTCATAGAAATGATACTCTACTCATTTTTATATTATTGTGTGACTTGTACATTTGCATAAAATCACCAACAATCATCTACAAACAAGCAATAAGTAAGAGACAAACATCTTTTAGCTATTTGAATCCCTTTTAAACTTCCACTAGAAACATGGGCATTAATAATTTTGGAGAGCATATAATCAACAATAATGAAAAGAAAAGGAGAAATAGGGTCGTTATGACTTAAACCTCTTTGGAAAAGGATTTGTGCAATTTATTTTGTTGGAAAGTAATAAATTGAAATCTGTTAAAGCTACACACTCAATTATTTTCATCATCTATATTTCACAAAAGCCCATTTATAAACACTCCATTCTATTATAAGATTTGTTCATATATATTTTAATAGCCAATTCATTTTTGCTACCACCTCTCTTTGCTTTCAAATAATGAAAGGTTTCATGAACAATAAAGATATCATCTTGGATTGATCAACCAAGGATAAAGGCTTTTTGGCTTTTAGTAATGACCTTGCTTAAAATATTCCTTATCCTTATAACTATAATTTTAAAGATAACCTTGTACGATAAATTGCATAAGTTGATAGGTCTAAAATTCTCTACTTTTTTAAGGTTATCAACCTTTGGAATCATCATAAGATTTGTTAAATTAAGGTTGGCCATAAAGAAACTATGAGAGAAAAACTCCATCATGAGAAAACTGACCTATTCCCCAATTGTATCCTAGGCATGCTAATGAAAGAGCCCTAAAAATCTATCAGGGGCAAGAGCTTCTAGTACCCTAAGATAAAAAAAAACATCTTGTTTGATTTCTAATAAAGTAATTGGCTTTAGTAACATTTCATTGTCTTCATTAGATACCACTAGATCCAAAAAATAAAAATGTTAATCTCTTCGTCCTATGGAAGAGAACACTCAAAGTAAAATTTCATAAAACTATTATTGATATCCACTTGGTTATCAGTCATTGCCCATTATCCATTTTTAGTTTCACAATTTTGTTTCTTTGATGCCTTTAAAATATAGTCCTATGAAAGAATCTTGTATTTTTATCTCCACATACCAACCGTTGAACTCTTGATCTTTGTACTTAAAATTGTTCTTCCCTATCTCATAATTTGTCTATCTTTCTTTTATGTCTTTAGCTAATCAAGCTTTTGATTCATTCCACTTACTTTTATGGCATTATTGAAACTATTAAAGAAGGTGATCAATCCTTTTTTAGTTATTTAGAAACTTACTCCACTTAATAAGAGCTTTCTTAACCTTTTTTCTAAATTCGCAATAAATTGAGCCTTCACCTCGTCACCTAAGACATCATCATTCTTCCCATTATGATTGATAACATTTAACAAATTATGAGACAACCATATCAATTCAAATTTGAAGGATTTAGGAGTACAAACATCTAAATAATTAATTAGAATAACAACCAATAGGGTATGATCTGATCCCATCAGCTCTAAGTGGAAGATTTGAGCCTTTGAGTAATTCACTCTCCAACAAGAGTTGCATATAGCCCTATCAATATGCTCCTCAAACACAAGCCCTTTAAACTCTAGCTTAACCCTTTCACACTTAAACATGAATTCTTGAAAAGTTGGGGAACATATTAGGAAGTCTAGTTTAGTCTTATTGTTTTTCTAAATTATATAGAAAATCATTGAAGTTACCAATGCAAAATCAAGGTGCATTTAAACCAAGATCAAGACTTTTTAATTAAACTATGCTAGAAATCATTCATATATTGGTCTTTTGGATAGCTATATATGAAAGTAAATAAACTAGCAATATTCCCTCAGCTCTCACTTATTCAAACATGAATACAATTTTTAGACAATAGTAGAAATTCAACCTTCACTTCAATTTCCCACCATATTCCAACATCCAGATAAACCCACTAGTTCTACAGTTATAACATGTTGATAATTCTTAAATCACGTTTTAATTTTTAAAATTTTTTTTTAACTATTCTTTATAGGCTCCATGAGAAAAAACAGAGAGAGCTTGCATTTTCTATATATCTCTTTAACAGATTTACTTGTCAAGGTTGCCCTTAAGCTTTGATAGTTCCATGATAAAAAACTCATGTCACTCCAGTGGCTCTTTCAGGATAGCCATTAATCTTATTAACTTCTAAATTATCAGCCCCAAACACAAGAGGCACACTATAAGAATCTGACATATATTTCTTCCCTATACCTGTGTCTTGCACATTAAATTTACCCAGTCGAATATAAATGTCCACTAATTCTATTCTCTTCTTTCCTTTTGCTGACTTATATTTCTTCCTTGATTTACCATCTTCAGATTCCGAGTTTTTCTTATTGATGATTGAAGGAAATGAGTTATTGTAATTCATATCCAAATTATCCAGCAAATGAATTGGCAATACGTCTTTAGTTGAATACCCAAATGATTTGAATTTCTTCATTGTTGCATTTTGTAAATTTGAGTCTATTGCACACTTCAAATTTATGCTCTCCAATTGGCTTGCTAGAATGATTTCATAAAAGTGCTCGAGTTGGAGAGAAGAAGTCATGCAATCCTCGCTTATCTCTTTGTTTGGAGGAAGCTTAACTATATGAGGGATCTATGACTTGTTATTTGGCTCATGTGGAGAATAACTTGGATTAAGTGATATTTGTTATCCCAAAAGTGTAGAACTAAGCCCAAGAGAGGAGGAACCCATTTGACTAGGAAGAGATGGTACTAAGATATTTTCCCTTAAAAGCCTACATGTAGTTGGAAATAAAACACTTAGGCCTTCTTTTTTATCAAAAACAACTTCAAGACCAATCTTCTTTTTATAAAAATTAATTGTTGCATGCCTTTTTTCATGTGACTTTACATCCATTGGAACTGCTTTCAACCCTCTAAAATGAGTATTGTTTTGCATATACTCCATTTGGTGCACGTTTGTTATTAGTAGGTTTCAATAACCATTGTGTCCCATTTTTATTTGAAACTACTCTTACGACGTGATTCTTACACATACCATGTAACTCATCCATTTGCATATGTGGATTGTTATCCTCCTTTATAGAGATGATTGTGAGTACTATCATGCAATTTAATTATAATAAATTGCAACTCAAATAAAATTAGAGAAAGTAATTTAATAAGATCATAAGTACCTTTAGCCATACTTATAAGGTTTAATGTAGAAACTTAAATCCATTACAACTAATATTTGAGATTTGTAATTTCAAAGCACCAAATGAAGAGTAGAGAACTTACCCTTGTCAAAGGCTTTTACTGATAAGTTGGGAGACCTTAATGATAGTGACTTTCAAGGGTGATCTCTTTTATCATGGAACCTTTCAAACTTTGAATTAGTCAGTCAAAATGCTTCATGTACCTTCTATCAAAGTTCATGGTGTATTTTATCCTTCAATAATAATTGACCAATAAACCCATTAACCTACTAATAGCACTATCTAAAAAAACTAATTCCATGATATTTGAGCCACTAACCAAAATATTTAAAATTTAAAATTCAAATAATATGAAATATCTTAATATTAAAATATCCAATAATAGAATATGGAATAACTTAATATCTCTTTTATTTAAAATATTCCAAATACAATTTAAATCATAAAATATTATAACATTTTTCCACTTGGCCCCAATAAGATTTACTTGATAGCATGTTATGAGTAAATTAAACACATACAATAAGAATCATAATAATAAATTTTTTGAAAGTGAGTATTACCTCCTATGTATCACATGTAATATGATTTAAACTTTATGAGGCAATAATCTTTATGAATAAACCTTAAATGTCTATTTAGTTCCAAATTCAAATGTTTGTTAGTCTCACCAAAATTATATGCAAACATATATATATATATATATACACAACAAACCATAAATCAAATTTCATCACTTAAACATAACTAAACTAACAGTAACTCAATATGGTCTAAATGCATGCTATTAGTTAAAGAATTTTTATTCTTAATATGTTCTATAACCACTTGTCTTTATGTGTTCATAGTATCCCTTAATGGGTTTAAAATGAATCCATAATTTGAAATCCAGTGATAAAACCCTCCAATTAAATTATTTTATGAACTTGCCTCAAAATAGGATATAAATTTAGCCTTTCATGGTAGAAGTAGCAATCGATGACAGCCTAGCATTCTTACATTTTTCCATGATATGGCTCATTTAGCAAGCATAAGGATGTGTCGTAATATTGAACTTTTTAAAGTTAACACATCTTACTAAGTTTGAAATTGTATAACCAATATCGTCCAAATTGTTGGTTCTCCTAAATATAAGTATGAAATCATTTGCACCTTAAATGTACTTTATAACAATTATTGTGGCTTTTTAATTCAATGATCTAATCCATAATTGTTTTGGTATCTTTCTAACATTCCCTTAGCAAGAGCTATGTCTAATCTTGTGCACATCTAGACAAACATCAAGTCTTTAACTATGAAAATAGAAGGAATATTCTATGTCTCTTCTCCTCTTAAGATCATATTTAGGACATAAGAACAAACTAATTTGTTTATTTTCATAATGAGCGTCACATTTAGTGAACAATTTTTTATCAAAACAATGTTTAAACACTTAATCAATATAAGCTTCTCATGATAATTCCAAGATAACTTGAGATTTATCTTTATATGGATTCTCATATCTATAATATAGGATACTTTGCCTATATTTTCATATCATAGATTTTGAACTATAGTTGTTTCACTTTATATAGTAGCCTTAAATATCACTAGATATAAGCAATATGTTATCAACATTTATAACTTGATAGATGACTTTACTTCCATTGACCTTATAATATATACATTGATCCATGATATTTTTAACAAAATAAAAAATGTGATCATATCATGACACTTTAAATACTACTATTGTGAGGCTTGCTTAAGTTTGAAACCAAACTTCTTATACAATATTTCTCCTTAGCATTTGATGAATCCCTCAAGTTATTTTATGTATACCTCTTCCTTAAGATCACATTTGAAAAATGTCATTTCACATTTATTTGCTATTACTCCAAGTCACAATGGGCAACTAAAGCCATGAGGATATGGAAGGAATGCTTCTTTAATATAGGAGGAGATTTCTCTTTATGGCTAATTCCTTCCTTCTATATGGAAATCTTGATAACTAATATTGTCTTGTAATATTTAATATTGCCTGGTGAATCCTTGTAGGTCTTAAAGGCCCATTTATAGCCAATAGCCTTAGCATCACTATGCAACTCTATAAGACTGCAAATATTATTCCATCTCACCTTTCATGTCATCATGCCATAATTAGGAATTTGCACCACTCATTATATGTGAAAACTTTATGGCATTATTCTTAATATTTGTGTCCTAGTCAAAGTAAGGTACACTATTAGTCATTAGAAATTACCAATTTCCTAATCCTTGTTAATCTTATCAATTCAACTCATCGTAAAGGTTGAGGTTGCTCAATAAAAGTATCCTTTTGTCACTATCTTAAGGTGTCTCTAGTTTATTATAAGGTGCCTTATCAAGAATTGATAGTTAGGATCAACTAGATATTGATACTCCTAGTTTCTAGCATGACCAATTAGGATTTTTGAAACTTTATTATGTTTTACATTCACTCTTACTAAATGAGGGTCATGTAAAACTAATGTTCTACCAAAATTAGTAGTTAAGTCTTAATATGATCATCTTTAGTGACAATGTCATGACATTGATCGCTTCTACTAGTTTTGTAATTCTTAAAGAATTTGGTACTCCTAGATTTTATATGTCTCATTAAATGTGAAAGACAATTGAACTTGTAACTCGCAGAAAAAATATGCAGTAATAGTCTTAAGGTCTAACTTCTTTTCATGTGAGTTATATACTCTTATCTCTATAGGATAGTCCTATAAAATGTGTATGTTTTATATTGGGCTTCAAGCTTTCTGAGCAAAAAGTGTCTTAGATACAACCTTTGTTTAAACCCTATTTATAATATATATTATTGTCATAAGTGCATCTCTCCAAAAAAATATTTGTCCATCACTTGTATGCTAGTCAAACACATTCATTTCTTCTATCTGACCTCACTATATTAATTTATTTATTAGATTATTTCTCTATCTTTGCTTTATACACATTAAAGATATCAAGTGCCTCACTTTATAAAGCAATTAGATGTACATGTAGTATGAGAAGTCACCAATAAAGAGAATGAAATACAACATGAATTAAGACAATAGATATTATAATTCATAAATTCTTTTAGCTCCCTTAGGTGGCATGTTGGTCTATTTACTCTTCAATACAGTTCACACATGAATCAAAGTCATGAGGTTTAAGGATTTAAGAACCCATCCTTTATAAATCCTTTAAGTCTCTCAATGAAGATATGTCTCAATCTCCTATGCCATACACTAGAAAAATTCTTACTCATAACAAGTGGAAACTAAATGAGATTTAAAACACTAGAGATAAGATTATATAATTTCTTCTCCAATTAGGCCTTTCCTTTTAGGGCAATTGTTCCTTATATGCCTCTTTCTTTATAGCCTCTCTTCTTAGAGTTAGTAACTAAATCAACATCGTATAGGGCCTTATTACTTTATAAAATGAGCCTATTGTCTAATAAAATATTTATTGTCCACCTTATCATATGTGTGTTTATAAGAAATTTATAATGGCCCATATTGATCTATAGTTAATTAAGGATCATTTACACCAAGAGTAAAATGAAGATCTCTATCTCAAGAGACATGAGTTATGTAGCTATGTCTCACCTCTATATTATATGCTTTTGCACACCCTTATTACCAATTTACTTTATGGAGAACTAACTTACAATTAGTATACTAGCTAGTGACTTACTCGATGAATTCTATATTTCATCTTTTGTCTATAAATGGTCATTGACCTTCTCACACTTAAATAAGGACCCACAATAACTAGCTCTCAAATGAGATTTAAAAACATTATGCTAAGGTGATTAAATTGCTCTTAATGGTCATATAATATTATCTTAGCTTGAATGCTAGTATTATGGGTACAAGAGGCTCTTCTTATCATAAAGCATAGTCAAGGCCACTTTGAATGAAGGAGGATTGCCTCTTTCCACACTTTATAGTTGTCTCTAATAAAAAATTGATCTTTTAGCAACTTTAGCAATTAAAGAGATGATGATGTTGCAAATTTAGGATTTAACTTAAATCATGCTTACATAAACATTATATAAGGCAATTGATCATCACATTTTTCATAAATGTATGCTTATTGATGCAAGTTATATGAACCCATAAATTGTATCACTAAAATTTCTTTGTAGGCAAAGATATTAGTATACTATATATTTGTATATCATAAATGATATCACTAAAATCTCTTTGTAGGCTACTTAGAAAACACAGTACAACTTCCATTCCATCCTAATTAAGCATGTACTTATAATTAACTACATATGGGCTAAGATATATTATTACTACATATCTAATTACAATTGATGTTTTCAAGTCCTTATGTGATAACGTCATTACATGATGAGAATTATATAAATTATATAAAGCTATATGTGACCAATTAATTAAATTCTCTCTTAGGATTGAACAAAATTGTCCCAACATTGTCCACAATATTTTTTCATAATTTGAACAAAATTAAATGGCACCAAAAATATTGTCCACAAAATTCCAAATGTACCAAATTGCCTAAAAACATTTTTCTAAAATAGTACAAAAATCAAATGAGACTTGAATTAATTTCATTCCAAAATGTGCTAAGATATTGTTCAAAATAATGAATTTCCATAATATGAGCTAAATAAAATGGCACTAAAATCAATTTTGTCCTTATGAAAATTTAATTAATTAATTAATCAATTAAACTATATATGATTAACTAATTAAAAATTCTCCCTTTATAATTATTCTATAAATGTGTTAAATATTTGTCTAAAATAATACCCTATAATTTAAACAAATTAAACAACTTAAAAATGATTTTTGTAAAGTCCCAAATGTGCTAAAATTGCCTAAAATGAATTGTCTAAAATTTTAGACAAATTGAATATTACTAAAATAATCTTTACAAAATCTCTAATGCATTAAAATTTCCTAAAAATAATTTATGAAGAATTTAGATAGATTAAATAGCACTAAAGAATAATTTTTCTTGATAAATTTGGTCCAAATAACATTTATGGGTCAAAATAGAAATTAAAATAACCCTATCAAACCAAAATAATATTCTAGATAAAACCCAAATTTAGCCCAAGGGGTTTTATGAACCTAAAATAGTCCAAAAGTCCAAAAAAAAAAAGACCCAAAAAGCATGTTCTCCATGAAGAAAGGCAGTTTAGTAAAAAATGGCCCTCTATGCATGGTCCGTTTCTTTGTGGCAGAGCATCCCTTTTATTTTTTTTAGAAGTCCAAAATTTAAAACAAACAAAAGCCCAAAACTTTTGGCCCAAAAAAATAAAAATAGAAAATAGACCAAAAATACCAAAAGTAACCTAGCCGAAAACTCTTTCAAATGAAACGGTTCGTTTTATTTAAATAGCATAAAACAACATGCCAATCATGGAGGGTCAAACGTCATTTCATGGAAGGCCAAAACGACATGTCATTTTGGCCAAAAATCAAAATGACTTGCCATTTAGGTTGTCTTCCACGTCCAAATGGGTCCTTTGACTTGAGCTGCATCCAAGATGGAACTTGACATGAAATCTAATGATTTCTCAGTTGCTTTGGCTCCATTTTAGGTGATTCTAAGTCCAAAATTCTCAAAATCTCATGGCCTTTCTATTTTTGACTATTAAAATGCAAACGAATGCTAAAAAATTTACGAATTTGATATGCACAAGTTTCAATTCTTTATGTAATTTCGTGTTTTGCAACTCCAACGACCCCAAGCATACAATCTCTTGTACAACTTATTCAATCATGATATTGAACAACAAGAAACCATATATACACCAAAGAAATGCATTCCACATTATTGAAATTAATCAAATTGATTAATTTCACAAAAATGAAAATAGAGAGATTCCTAAATTATTTAGGAGTCATATAAAAGCAAATTTAATGGAATAAACTATTATTAATTTACCCAACATGATTCTTACATATTGAATTTCAACAAAGAAAACATACTTTAGCTAGATACACTTGCACAACTAATTAGATATAGCATTTATCTATATTTGCACCCAAATGCAACCAACAATTTAGAAATTAATTGACATTAATTTCATAAAATTCAAATTAGAGGAGTTCAAGAATGAAATACTCTTCTTCTCATAAATTAGGCTTTAAAATTCAAACTCAATCAGACAGAAGTTATCAAAGTCATGCATTGATACCACATGTGACTACTAACATGCAATTTAATTATAATAAATTGCAACTCAAATAAAATTAATGAAAGCAATTTAATAATATCATAAATACCTTTAGCCATGTTTGTGGAGTTTAATACAAAACTCAAATCCATTCTAACCAATCTTTGAGATTTGCAATTTCAAAGCATAAGATGAAGAGTAGAGAGATTTAATCTTGAGAAAATTATATTCAAATACCCATATCATATAAAATTTACAATAAATGACTTTAAAGTTGAAATTATCATTAATGACCATTATTATCATTAGATTTTAAAAAATTTACTATCAACTTTAGGGGATTTACTATTAGATGTAAAAAAATGTTGAACATTTCTATATCAAGTAATAAATCCCCTAAAACTGATTATAAATTCTCTAAAATTTTATGGTAATAATAATTTTTAAAAATAATTTTAATTCTTAAAATCTTTTATTATAAATTTAATATAATATGAATCTTTAGATATAATTTTTTTTTTAGTCTTGTTAGAGACTTGTACTAATAAGTTAAGAGACCTTAGTCATAGCGACTTTCAGGTGTGATATCTCTTGTCAAGGAACCTCTCAAACATTGAATTGGTTTATCAAAATATTTCATGTATCTTCCATCAAAATTCACCATGTATCATTCAATAATAATTGATTAATAAATCAACTAACCCACTAATAACTAATAACACTATCTGACGAAACCAACTACATGATATTTGTGCCACTAATAAGAATATTTAATTTAAAATTCAAATAATATAAAATATCTTAATAATAAAATATACAATAACAGAATATATTTTTTATTTAAAATATTCTAAATACAATTTAAATTATAAAATATTCTAACAATGATAAGCCCAATCGATCTAACTGGTGCAACTCCTAAACCAGATCCATATCGAGGTTCATTGGAACTAACTTGAAACATTAATTTTTAATTCCGACAGGCTTTCATATCATGTCCAACTGTACCTCAACTGTAACAATAATGATGCAACTTTTCGTATTTCACTCATCTATATTCTAGATAAACCAAGTCTGGGAATCCACATACCCACTACCAAAGGAACTTTAATATCGGCACAAACACGAATTCGAGCAAAGCTACGCATAATCCCTCCTTGGAGAATGGGTTCTTCATATGCCATGACTCTTTAAATCCCATTTTCACCAGATTTTTCTTGGTCATATCTTCGTTTGGTAGGCCATGGAGTTGGATCCAAAAGAGACATCTATCAAGATTAATTTCCTGAATCGCAAGATAGGGAGACCAAGGGCTTATAATTATCAGGAGAAAGCGTATAACGGTCCATGGACAATCCTGAAGAATTCTATCATAATTTTATCCTTCTCAAAATTAAATAGGAAAAGATTATGTCTCACTTCATTAATAGTAATGCTGCCCTTCGCATTCCAATCTTTTAGTATTATGGAACGGACAGTCATCCTATTTAGATTTTTATTTGTGGCTAACCTTCCAACAAGTGTTCTTCAAGCAAATTCAGATTCCTGAATATCCTTCCAACAATGTTAACAATACCATCTTCTCGCTTGTTACTTTCTAGATTCTTTTCAATGTCCGTAAGAAGCAGTAAAGCACAGCAATCCAAAAGTGAAAACTAAAGTCAGAGACAATTCCCACTCACATCGTTACTCGAAGGCTAACTCGCAATAACAAATGAAGAAACTATCAAGAAGATTAGGAAAAATGCTCTCAAAGAAGAGAGGATTAGGCTCCCCAAGAAGAGAGGATTCATAAGAGTCTGTTCCTTAGATGCATTCCTTTTCCGTTCACTAAACAAACTTTTTTATTTGTTTTGCGAGGTTTTCGTCGTCACTGAACACAATAACTTGATCTCATTACTTATCATAAAAACTTTGGTCTAGCTTTATTTTTTCTTAAGTATATTCATCTTCTTACATAACCAATCATGAAATTCCAATTAATTTAACCGGATTAAGTCTTCCATCTCTCTCTCTCTCTCTCTCTCTCTCTCTCTCTCTATATATATATATTTCTAACTCAAAAAAAAAAAAATTTTAAAACCTTCTTTCTAGTTATGTTAAAGTTGGGTTTGGCTGGATCTGGTTGCTTTCAGCCCCGTCGACAACGACATCTTCCTTGGGAGACTCATGAAGTGGATGCCTATGTACAGGTGGTGCTGCTACTTGTGATACAATTGCAAACACCGCAGCGACCGCCACAGCCAACATTGCGGCTTTCATGGCCCCCCAATTATTTATCTTCACTCCCCAAATAAATCCCTCTTAGGTCCTTCTTCAACTACTGCTTCATCAACTGCTTCTTTCACCTGTTTAGGCACTACCGCACTACAATAGAAAGAAAACCATCAGAAAACTTGGCATACGCGTATTTCATTCGGATTAGAGTCTTCGGAAAGTTTAATCTTTTTACGGAAACGGATCCATTTAGTTGCACCCAGAGGCCTTTCTCCATATATTAGCAGGATCCCTTTGTTGTTGTTGGTTTGGACCTTAACATTTTCCTGTTTGAAACCTGCAAATTTTTACGACAAAATAATTAAAGGTAGCCGAACTTTACTATTCTTTTCTCTCTTTTTGGTTAGAAAGTTGGTTCATTTGATATGTATCATTTATTAGGTTAACCAATTTGCAATCAGAGAGATATGAACTACTATTTGTAAATAAGATGACATACCAAATCAGTTATAAATCAAAATCTAAATACGTTCGATGTGGGTCTTAAGTGGGTCTTCAGAATAATATACATAACATACTTAAGATCTCTATCTATTGTTAATTTAATCAATTTATCTTTATAAACTGAATAAACTTAAAAGGATTACATGCTCTTACCATATATATATACACAAGTGCGCACATTTATATATATATATATATATATATATTTGCATTTGTATATATGTGTATATATATGTACGTGTATGTATATATGCAAAGAGAATGACAAACTCATAGTTTCATCCTTTAAAAATATTAATTTGAACTTTTTCTATGGAAAAACATATATGTGTACAATTTAATCCTCACATTTTTCTTTGGGTCTTTGGGGTCAAAATCAATTATGTTTACCCCAGAAAAAAAACAGTAAGGATGTCATATTGTATATGATGTTTTATCGGCGACAATACAAACTATAGTGACATGTTTCCGAGATCAAAATGAAAATTTATTGAAAAAGGTAATATACGACAAACAACGATACCTTTAAGATCAATATCAAGAGTCTCAGACGTGTTCCATTTGAAGTGAGGCTCAAAAGCCTCATAGAAGCGATTGCGAGTAGGTTCTACAGCCTTGGTTTCCATGACGACATAAATAGTACCATAGCTTCTCTTTTCTGCTTTTATATGCATATTCTGTGACGTGAATTCATAATGAGGTTTTGGGTTGCTGTTATGAGTCCATGTCAGGAAGGGAAGGAGAGATTATAAATTTAAGGAACTTTTTCTTTTAATAAGTTAATTTTTTAGAATGGACTCTTTTTTTAAACTTGTACTTATTACATTAGTATTTTTATTGAGAGGTTGATAGTCACAGAGAGTACTACCTGTGGAGGGGGCTGATCGGAAGAAGACTGAGTGAAGTGCCATTGAGTGAAACATCATAGAGTGAAGCTGCCGAAGACGTCAGTTCTCGAGGGAGTAATATTATTATGAGTCTCATATTAAGAAATCTCACGAGTGAAATAAGTTTTATAAGTTTAAGAGGCTCGCACTTCTAATAGATTATTCTTTTAAAATGGACTCTGCCTTTGTGATTGTGCTTATCACAATCACAGTTGCCTCTCAATTTGGTTGAGAATAATTCCTTTTGGGTTTGCATAGGCCGCTTAATCGATAGGTTAGCTAAAGCTGCTTTATGCGGTTCCATTTTATCTCATGAATTATTCACGAGCGGTTAAACTTCCTTATTACATTCTCATACTGATGACAATGTAAATATTTCATTACGCTATATTGATTAGGCTGAGCTTTGTCCTTACTTTTTGCATGCTCCGAAAGGGATTCATTGAAAGTTGAATTTGTTTCTTCTATCACCCTAATAAATGACACTCAAAGCAAATCTGTTTTGATATTCTGCTAAACTTGTCTCTATGTCAATGTAAAATTTAATAAATATATATGGGTGTGACATTGAAAAGGTATATTGTATATGTACTAGTGAAATATGCAATTAGTGCACTGAGAGTCATAATGTTAAAGACAACCTACCACCCTCCAAATTGGAATTATAAATCTAATTATTTTATTTACGACAATTAAGTGGTGTTAAAATTTAATTAATTTTCAAAATTCTTAATTTATTGAACTGCGATAAAGATAATAAAATCTCATATGGAAACAAATGGAAGATAGGAAAAATAAAAACAAATTAAATTGGAATAACAATATTCTGTAACGGGTGAGATAGAACAATTTCTTCAATAATTATAAGGAACAGGTAGCAATGGAATAAAATATTCTGAAATAACCAATATGTGCATCAGGAAAGAAAGATCCAGAATTTTCAAATTTACATTGTAAGGAATGAAATTAAACATTCACATCACAACGACATCTTCCTTGGCAGCATCAAGTGGATGTCTATATACATGTGCCAGTCGTGCTATTGCAACGACTATGACGACCGCCACAACTACCACAGCAACTTTCAAAATCCTCCCCTTATCTATCTTCACTCCCCAAACAACATCCTTCTTCTGTGCTTCTAATTTAGTGCCTTGAACATCTGCTTCATTCTTGACAACGTTTTCCAAAGGTGGAACCTGAACCCTTTTGGGAATTACAATAGAAAGAACCCCTAGAGAAAACTTGGCACGTATTCCTTTGAGATTACAGTCTCTGGAAAGTTTGGTTTCCTTACGGAAACGGGTCCATTTGGTTGCATCCAGAGGTTTTTCTCCGGATATTATTAGCATCCCTTTGTCGTTGGTTTGAACCCTAAGCTGTTCCTTTTTGAAACCTGCAAAATATTCATAAATTGTAGTTAGCCAAACTATGTTTTTTTTTTCTTTCTTTTCGGCGTTGAAAGTTGGTTCAATCTGTAATTTGTAGTTTCAGTTATAAAACAGAATAAATTACACTGTTATCTCTTTAAATTTATTGAAATTATATGGATTTCATTTCTATTTTTTTTTTTACTAAAATGTCATTTATTGACCTAAATATATATTTTTTAAACTAACAAAAATTTAAATGGAAGATATTGGCCAAAAATGAGTTTTTAGGCACAAACAGGCATTATTCAAGCATTATAAAAATATCATACAAATTCTATATTAACTATAAAACATAAATTGGAATAGTATAGCCAACATACATGCAATCATAAACATTGTGAAAAAGAAAGAAAAAATTTCAAATTATGTTCAAACAATAAAAAATTGCAACTAAAATGTCATTTATTGACCTAAATATATATTTTTTAAACTAAAAAAATTTAAATAGAAGATATTTTGGCCAAAAATATTAAAATTAGACCAAAGTGTAGAACAACCTTTTAAAAAAAAATTAAAAATAAAAAAATTTATATAATTTTAACAACATTTAAAAAAGACTTGCATAATATAAACTATTATCATAAATAAGATGAAATTTTAGTTATACATTCAATTCAATCATACCTAAGTCTTATAGAAAAGTTTAGTCTATTAATTTTAAAATGAATTAATGATTTAATCATTGAAAGATCAATGTCCTTTCAACTGGTCATTTAGAAACAAAGTCTCTATCAATTAATTTTTTCAAACATTTTTCTCGAAATAAAATGATTTTCTTATGAGGCAAAGAAACAACATCTCTCGTGATTGATAGCTATTATATGAACTTGTTTCCAAAATGACGTCATCTTATATCAAAACCAAATTTTAGTGCTTTAGAAAGGAATAATTTTCATTGAAAAAATATTTGAGAGTGACAAAAAAATAGAATGGAATGGCTAAAGAGATTAGGAAGGTGGTAAAAAAAATATTCGATGAATCAAAAGAAAGTGTTATAAAGTGTGGTCATTATATGAGAGTAATGAAAATTGAAAAAAATATAAGGTAGTTAAGAAAGACATTAAGAAGGCAGTGAGCGAAGTAAGAGCAAGGGTATTTGATGGGTTATATTAATCTTTAAGTACTAAAGTTGGAGAAAGAAATATTTACAAGTTAGCTAAAAGTAGGGAAAGAAAGACAAGAGACGTGGATCAAGTGAAATGTATTAAAGATGAAGAAGGGAAAGTGTTGATCACGGAACAAGATATCAAAGAACAGTGAAAGAGTTATTTTTATAGGCTTTTTAATGAAGAGCACGAGATTTTATTGCAATTGGATAAACTAGACATTAGAGAAGAGGATCAAAATTATACTTTTTATCGTAGGATTCACGAGGTAGAGGTAAAAGAAGCATTAAAGCGAGTGGAGAATGGAAGAGCAGTTAGACCAGATAATATACCCATTGAAGTATGGAAGGGTTTAGAAGTGAAACGCATAAGTTAGTTTACAAAGTTATTTAATAAAATTATGAGATTTAAGAGAATGACAGACGAGTGGAGGAAAGTACTTTAATTCCTATTTATAAGAGTAAATGAGACATTTAAAATTATGTAAATTATAGAGGAATTAAACTCATGAGCCACATTATGAAATTATGGGAAAGATTAATTGAATGAAAGTTAAGGAAAGAGACTCAAGTTACGGAGAATCAATTTGATTTTATGTCAGGAAGGGCAACTATGGAAGCAATATACTTATTGCAAAAATTAATAGAGAGATATCGAGAAAATCAAAGAGATTTACACATGGTGTTTATCGATTTAGAAAAAGTATATGATAGAGTGCCAATAGAGGTTCTATGGAAGGTCTTTGAAAAAAAAAGAGTTTGTATAACTTATATTCGAGCAATTTAAGATATGTATGATAAGGTTATAACTAGCATAATAATAAAAGGTGAATTTATAGAAGATTTTTTGATAACTATTGATCTACATCAAGGGTCAACTTTGAGTCTTTATCTTTTTACTTTAGTTTTGAATGTGCTTACTGAATATATCCAAGAGTTGGTTCCACAGTGCATACTTTTTGCAAATGATATTGTCCTAGTTAGAGAATCGAGGGAGGAAATGAATGAGAAGTTGGAGAGATGGAGACTAACTTTGGAAGCTCATGGATTTTGTTTAAGTAGAAATAAAATGGAGTATATAGAGTGTAAGTTTAGTAAGAGACACACCAATTTTAGCGCAGAAGTAAAAATTGGAGAATATATCCTACCACAAGTCACACAATTTAAATATCTTAGATCCATCGTATAACATAACGGGGAAATAGAAGAGCATATAAAGCATAGGATTCAAGCGGGGTGGATAAAATGGAAGAGTGCTTCGGATGTTATTTATGATAAAAATGTAGTACTCAAACTTAAGGGTAAATTCTACCACACAATTATAAAACCTGCAATGTTGTATGGAATTGAGTGTTGGGTAATAAAAAGTCAACAAAAAAATAAGTTCAATGTTGTAGAGATGAGAATATTGCGTTGGATGAGTGGACATATTAGACAAGATAGGATTAGAAATAAATGCATTAGAGAGAAGGTGGAAGTCACTCCTATTGTGAAAAAGATTATAGAATTGAGACTTAGATGGTTTGATCATGTGGGGAGGAAACCTATAGAAGTTCCAGTTATGAGAGTAGATGAGATGAAAAATAATCCAATAATTAGAGGTAGAGAAAGACTAAGAAAAACTATAGGAAAAATTATTAAGAGAGATTTAGATTTAAATAATTTGTCTAAAAATATGATTTATGATAGGTGCTTATGGCATCGATTGAACTATATAGCCAACCTCACTTAGTAAGAAAAGGCTTTGTTATTGTTGTACCAAATTAAAAAAGAAGTAATATTTTAGAAATTAACTCATTAATTTATTCAAAGATTTATAAACTGATCAATCTACGTAAAATTTTGTTAAGAACATACATGTACGTTCTTGAACATATAAATGACAAAATTTACAATTTAGCCCTTAAAAATTATTAATTTGAGTTTTGCCATTATATGGAAAAAAGCATAGTCTATATACAATCGAATCCTAACGTTTCTTTTTTTTTTTTTGGGGTTCTGGGGTCAAAACCAATTAAATAGGCCCCAATCTTCTCCTCCTCCCCCCCCCCCCCCCCCAAAAACCAAAAAAAGGAGAACTTCATTGTATATTATGTTATTTCGGAGATCAAAAGTAAATTTAATAAGAAGATAGAATATATGATAATTAAGCATGCAACAAAATATTATACCTTTAAGATCAATATCAAGAATATCTTGTCCTTCCTCTGTCTTCCATTTGCAGTAAGGTTCAAAAACCTCATAGACGCGATTGGTAGGGGCTTCTGGGGCCTTGGTTTCCATGGTAGATCGATGATATTTGGGGACGGCTTCTTTTTTCTTCTTAATTATGATGAAATGAATGAAGAAACTGTTTCTGTGAATCTCTTATTATATAGAAATATTGTTATGTGAATTTGTAACGAGATTTCCTTTTGGTTGCCTCTTAATTGGTGGAGAATAATTCCTTTTTGGCTTCCAAAGATTTGTGGATACATGATAGGTTAGCAAAGGCAACCTGCATAAGTTATCCCTTTTCCAGTGCTTTCACTTTACATTCTCACGGCAGACTGTTGCCTGAAGATGAAAAGTGATCATAATAATGTAAACATCTCATTAAGTTAAGCACTTTGTTTAGCCTTGATTTGAATTTATAATTATATTTTTAAAACTATTTTCTTTTTGTATAGAGTGTTTGCCATATTTTTATCAATATTATTAGTTTTGTCAATTTTCGAAAAACACTTTTTTCTTCTCATATTGCTAGAAAAGATATATATATATATATATATATATATATATATATATCACTTTATAATTAATATTTTTAAATGAATAAATGATTTTTTATATTTATTATAATTAATTATAATTAAATTTTTATTTTTATTTAATAAAAAAATAAAATCTAAAATTACAGTAAATATATAAAACGTTTTAATTAAATAAATATACATAATATATAAAACTAAAACAAGGAAAAGGGATTGGTGATTGGTGACAAGCTTTTACAAGTTGACAACAAAAAGAAGACGAGAAAAAGAAGATATATACCTCAATTGGACAAAAAAATAAGAAATAAATTATTTTTTTATAAGAACATTTTATCATAGAAAAGTAATTTTTACTTTTCTTCAGAATAAAAAAAATTATATATATTTTCTCTAAGTTTTATTAAAATCATAAAATTTTTGTTTTATTTTTAAAATATATATTTTAGTTTAATTTTAAATTTTTTATTTAAAATATCTTTAATTAACTTAAATACATATTATCTTATTTAAGTTAATTAAGAATATTTTATTAAAAAATTTAAAACTTAATTAAATTTTATCATACATTTTTAAAAGAAATTTGTATATATTTTAAAAACGAAAATTTTATATTATTTTAATACAACTAAAAAAAAAATTCGTACATTTTACTCTAAAAATAAATAAATTTTCTTGCTAACAATTTAGAGGGGTGTGTGTGTATATAACTATATATGTATATATTCTTGTCTTCCAGGTTTCACTCCTGGCGCATCATCTTCTCTCTCTCTCTCTCTCTCTCTCTCTCTCTCTTATAATCAAATCTTCCCGCTCTTCCTTCCTCCAATAGACATGTCTTCTGCCGGCGCTTCTGAACAATACTTCTGCCACCAGTGCAACCTCACTGTCACCATTTCCCCTTCCTCTGATAATATCGTCTGTCCCATTTGCAACACTAACTTCATTCAAGAAGTCGGAACTCCAATCTTCTCTTTCGGACCTTTCCGTGTTCCCGCAAATTTCAATCTTGAACAATTCATTCAACAGCTTGCCCAAAGCTATCCGAACCAATATGGGACACCCCCAGCTTCGAAATCTGCCATCGAGGGGCTCCCAAATATCAAGATTTCGGAGGAGTTGTTGTCTTCCGATTCATCGCAGTGTGCAGTGTGTAAAGACAACTTTAAACCAGGGGAAGAGGCAAAACAGATGCCATGTAAACACGTTTATCATTCTGATTGCATTCTGCCTTGGTTGAAATTGCACAATTCATGTCCTGTTTGCCGATACGAGTTACCAACTGATGAAGATGGCAATGGCAGTAATGTTGGGGGTGGGGGTGCAACACCTGGAGATAATACACATTTATTGATCAGCGTCAGGGATGTTCCTTGGCAGTCAATTCAACGCACTTCCAATGCCGAGACAATGAATATTGGGACTGCCAATAATAGCAGAAACAACGGTGAGCAATCAAATCCTAGAAATAGGGGAAATCAGAATTTTGAGCCAGAGACCAGACAAGAAGATCTTGATTAAGAACCGCTAATGTTTCATTTGTAAGTTGTTAACTTCCTGCCTGCTATCTTTTGTTTGGTTTCCGTTTCTTTCATTTGGTTGGTTGCAAATTGTGCTTGCTTGTAGTTATAGGCTGTTAATGTTGTTCTCTTTTTCATCCCCGGAGTAAAATGATCAAGAAGCATTAAGATAATCCATGCACTGAGTTTGGTTTCGGATCTTTGTAGTGATAATCTAACTTTTACTTCAATCTTGTCTTCGTTTGATTCTCCTGGATTGAATGTAATTGTCCTGAAATGGTAGCTATTCCTGGTCCAAATGTAGAACATTCTTGGCATTGCCATTGAACTTGCAATCATGAGATTTTCTTGGAACTATTGGGTAAAGAAAGGATTTCTTCCTTTGGTTGAAACTTGGGAGTATCTCAATTAGGGAGGAATGGGCTTCCTGCCATTCCAGCTTCCGTTAATTGATGTCGATGGTGCATCCGCTACTTTAAGATACCTTACTTGATCTTTTTCATTTTGCTTGATTGTTGATGAATTTGGGGAGTAGGTGCGGGAGGGTTGATTATGGAGACTCTGTTTTGGTGGAGGCACCTACTTTGTTGATCAAAGTCGTTAGGCCATATGCAATAAATATTTAGAATGTGTTATCATGTGTTTGTTCTTCGACTGTCATCCAACCGTCCAGGAAATAATATAGCAGCATAAGGGGTGTAGCCTTCACTCTGATCAGCTGTATGGTTTCTCATTTTCTTTTACATCTGAATTAAGTACAGGGCTTGAGTTTAATAGTAAATGCTTTATGCAACACTCTATATCCACTTGAAGGTAAAGATTAAAGTCTGGGCTGTTAGCTTTGTTATCTCATTTGAGTTGAGAAGCTAGCTGATATTGTAGCAAGAGTGAATATTTTGGATGTATAAGTATTTAAGCTTGCAGTTTACTAAACTTGGATTAATGAGTAATAATGGTGCGACTTCCTTGTACTTTGGATGTTTTACTCAGTTGAAGCATTACTTAGGTCAAAGTTTAAATAGTGTAGAAAATAGTAAATTTAAATGAGGACAGGGGAATTACATTGCAGCATTTTAGATTATGCATGATTTACTCTTTACGGCGGAATATTCAATCGTTACTTGCAAGTATTATTGTCATCTGCTTGTATAATTATAAATAAACTGTCTTTCTGGTATCTCACTATCTTATAGATCCCCTTTATCTATTTAATCAGTTCAAAATGTCATTGATGTTGATTATGAACAAGATATGAAGATGAAACTTTATGGGTATAAAGAGGTTTAAAGCTATCCCAATTTTATATGACTTTACCATTAAAATCTCTTTGCATGGACATTAGGACCGTTCCTTCAACAGCATATTTTCAGAAATAGATAACAAGTTCTTTTGAGGTTTTTGTTTTCTCTTCTTTTAAATAATACTAAAAAAGAATTCTCCTAGCTATATATGAAGGATATGAATAACCAAACAATGCATATTAGGGACAAATAGTAAAACAAACTTGAGGTTTATTCATGATACTGATCTCTATGAAATGATGCAGCTTTGCTTCAAAGCCTTTCAGAAGGTTTGAGTTATTTACATTGAAACAAGCGGTCGGCATGTTTTTGGTTGAAATAGACATACCCTTTATGAAAGCATCAACTTTTTTGTTGTTTTTATGCTTTTGTCTGCTTTCAGAAAACTAAGGAAGCATGTAGAGCTCTGCTTATGGACAAAACAAACGTGCCATGTTATTTTGCTTAAAGAATAGCAGCTCTCGCACTTCTGTCTTGTCTGGGCTTTGGAGAGCCCATTGATTATTGAAGTAGAATTCTCTTTCTTCCAATGCTGCTAATTAGCTAGCTTACAGAAATTATTTGTACGGATTAATGTTGATGGTATAGTTGCACTTTCCCTTTAGTGGATTTGAATGGGAGTGGATCGTGGCTTCTGAGATGGCAAGTAGCCATATTTGACTACGATTCTGCAGAGTGCTTGAAAAATGTACATATTTCAGTACGCATGGATCATATTCATATGCTTTTGTTGTTCTATCGTTCGTATGAAGGACCATACTCTTGAGAAGACTCGCACTTTGGTTTTTTTTTTTCCCCTCTCAGGTACAAGTTTTGTTCCAAATTTGCAGCATTGTTTAATAGAAAGGATTTTGAACGTCAATGATCGATTAGTGAATAGGGACAGTTGCAAATTTATGTTTGGTTATAATAAACATAGGTAATTACCCATCACCATCGTTGACACTTCGAATTCTTTCTAGAATAGATTCGTCCCTTTATTTGCACTAGTGGTTCGGATATACTGTGAAATTTTTGTTGTCTGAGACTCTCTTTCAGTTGGGTTGATCTGTTCTATATGGTGATCCGTTTCCCTTGTGACTGTGCAGACTAGAACTGTTTTGTTGCTTCCGGTGACGAAGCTTCCTTGTCATTGAAGCATGGCGGAGAAAATGGACTTCTTCTTGTCATCATCGTTTCTTGTATTAGACAAAGGACTTGTATGTGCTATGATCTCTCTCCATGTGGAAGAGGAACCTCTGATTCAATGGCTTCGAGACAGATCCATTTCTTTGGTTGGACAAGTTACTTCCAGTTGGAAGATGGTAGCTAGGTAATTGGAAAAATACTAAATAGAGCCTGTGTTTGGTTATTACGTCTTATGTCCTAGCCTAATGACATTTCTTCACTTCCCAAATCATTTGTCAAACTTTTAATTAGTTTAGAGTGAAAGTTCAACTTGCTTCCCTAACGTTGTGCCGCTAACTTAGCCATCAACAGGATTCTTAGGTTCTAAGGGAATATGGAGAGCTCTATGTTTTGATATATTAAGAGTATTCATAGTGTGTATTTATAAATATTATTATCTTGTGTGATATAAAATATGCTCCAAAAACTTGTAATTAAAATGTGAAAAACCAATTAATTGATCACAAAGTTTAATACTCAAATTGGGAAAAACAACTTGTGGACTTACCAGGAAAAATCAATTAACAAACATAAAATAGGAAGTAACACATTTTTGACAAATTAAATCAAGTTGAATGAGAAAGGTTTAAAAATTGCTTGGCACACTGCTATTTTACTTCAACCACCTACAATATTTAAAAAGTTTAAGAAATTGTATTTAAAATGGAAGCATCTTAAATGTCTCAGTTAACTAATATATTTAGAAATATAAAATAAAGCATAAATTACATATATATATATATATTTAAAATTTTGTTGAAATTAAATATATTTTTTAATTTTTCAAATATACACAAATTTTTTTATAAAAAATTATCTTCTATTTTAATTTAATTTTAAATTTTTGACCAAAATATCTTATATTTAAAATTCAAGGGAGACTTGGATAATTGACTTTAAAATAAAATGTCTTCTAAAATATATTAAGAATTGGTGAAAAAAATTGATTCAAAGCTCCAGATACGGAGATCAAATCTCCTTTTCTAAGTAGGAAGAACGACCTTAATTAAATCAGTACTAAATTCCATATCAGTATATCAACTTTCATGTATCGATGTCCCTCAAGAAGTTTTGCTCTATGATTGATTTAAAAATAGTGAATTTTTTTTTTTAAGTGGCCAAAATAGAGACAAAAAGAGAATGCACTTTGGAATCATCTCTGTCTACCCAGCGAAGAAGGAAGTATGGGATTTAGGCCTATTACTCTTTTTAACAAAGCCTTCCTATCAAACAAATCTAGAGAGTTTTGGATTCCAAACAACGTTCCCTTCTCACAAGAACTTTCACAAATGCTAATGCAACATTTCTAAGGGCTCTCTTCATCATCATTCTAATGGTTCATGGATGTAAAATGGTATCGCTAAATTAGTTCTCTAATTACTTCTGGACTTCAATAACAGATTGATTTAGGAATCTCTATTCCTGTCAAATTAAACCGAAACCATCAAATTATAAGGGGTTTGAATCTTATCCTGCATAACCGTTGAGATTGGAATCTGGGGGTCATAAATATACTTTACTGTCCTCAAATCAAAGATCAAACTTTTATGCAATCCTTTCCCATCTTTAACAAGGAAGACCATCTGGCATGGATGGGAAGCAAGAATGGACTCCACAAAGGATAAGGTGAGATGTTTCAGACAGTTGGGTGTTAATCCTTCCAACAATTTCCCTTATCAGAAACACTTGTGGAGCATCAAACTTCCGATAAGGATGGCATTGGTTACCTGGAAGCCTATGAATAAAGCCATCCCTTGTTCTTACATCCTTCAAAACCATCATCTTCAGGGAAAAATGACTGTCCTTTTTGTCACTGATCTACTCCTTCAACGTCACTCTGCTCATGCTATTTGGTTTGCGTCTCCATTATCATTAAGAGTAGATGCCCTTGAAGACCAGGACATGGTTAAACGGCATTTCACTTGATTCAACAGAAGAGAAGTTTTCTGTGAGCCAATTGTCTACCTCTCCAAGTATATTATAGCTGTCATTTTCTATATTTGGAATGAAAGGAATGAGTCAACTCATAGACGCATCTTACCGAATCCAGACTCAGTCCTAGCCAAGGTCAAGTCCTGTCTTGTTAATAATTCCTTTGCCTGGAATGCTTGTGCCCATTCTAATTCAAGACGTGCCAAAGATGAAAAGAACTTCCTACAAGACAAGTGCCACACATTCCGTATTTTCCGTAACTGTTAACATAACCAACATTAATTAAAGAGCTAACTTAGTCAAATAGTGTGGAAGGAGAAGGATCAAGGTGAATAAAACACTGCATCTCACACTTGTACCATGAATATATGTAGTACTTAGTTAATTGGCACATCTTATTAGCCGTAGAAAAGTTATAGTTTTATATATGGTATTAGATGGGAAAGAACCACCTATCTAGCACAAAATGGGAAACGAAAGGAAGGATTTTAATTATTTTAATTACATCCATTTGACACCATAACCTCACAAGAGCATAAGCATTCACTTGGTTACTTGGAATTGTGTTTGGTTGTGGGAATTGGCATAGATTGCATGGACTTATTGGTTATATAACCTAAAGTAGAGACACCTAGCAAGCAACTGGGGAGAACCAATGAAATTTCAAAATAAATAAGCCCCATACACCTAACTATTATGTTTACATCGTAGCATATATATGTGTGGCATTTAGGGTTACCTTTGGCCGTGGGAATTAGTAAGGAAAATGCATGTAAAGGAATAGCTTATATGATCTAAAATGGCGACACCTATCCTACTCGGTGGAGAAGTAAGTGGAGGAGAATAATTAAGAATAAAAACCCCTACACCTCGTGCTTACACTATATATATATATGTGGCCATAAATTATATTCTAATCTTGCTCACAATTTGAATTGCCATGGGGGTAGGTACTGCATGCAATATGTGCATTAGAGGGGAGTAATATATAGATGTAGAATACTGCCACCTAGCTTGCACTAAATAAGAATGGGAAAGAATAAAACTTCAGCACAAAAATAAGACACCTTATGCTTGCACCACCCACCTACATATATACATATTCAATTGTAATTTGTTAATGCTTGTATTTGGTTTGACAGCAAGAGTTAAATAATTCCTTTAATATGTAGTTTAAATGAGAATAAGACACCTACATGTTGCTACCTAGCGTTGCACTGAATCAAGGAATTTTAGATTTTCCTTCATGCCATCCAAAAGTGGTGAAAAAGCACGAGCTGTCCGTTGCATTAGTTACCATTCACCTTAGTTCATTTTAGGCCAAGGGAAGTAGTGGTAAGAAGGGAGAAAACTCAGACAGCTATAGAAGAGGAGAGATGAAAAGAAAAACCAAGGTACAAGGACTCCATAAAGGGTAAGTTCTAGGTTGCTTCCTTGCTCGGGACTAAAACATTTTACCTGTTGTAGAATTAGTTAGAAAAGGATTTTGAAGCCAAAATTTGTATAACAGGTTGTCCATTCCTTATACTTGAAATTTGGAAAATTATAGAATTTTTGGAATAAGGTAGATTAAAGAAACAACCCACTAATTCAATTTAGCTTCTGGACGGGATAGCTTAGGGCTAATTTCATAAAGAATTTTGTTAAATAGGTAAATGAAGGAATTGGTGGATGAAATTTGGTGGGGAGGTAGCTAAGACGTATAACTTCAGGTCTACTCTTAGAATTTTCTAAGCTTATTTGGTAGGATAACAAAGCCAGAAACAGCAAGGGCAGTGTACAATGAGTTCAACTGAGGTAGTGACCAAAATAGTAGAAGTTCAGGGGCTATCCTTAGGAATTCTTGAAAATTGTTTTTGTGACTTATAATTAACATAATAAGGGATAACTATACCAATTTTCATGATTTTTGGAGGTCATTTAGTGGAGGAAAGAAATTTCACAAAAGCAGGTCCGAAAATGTAGTTAAATTAAGACTATGGTAGTTTTCATTTTTCGCGAATTTGTATAGGAAATTAGATAATCAAGCTTGAAAATAAGGACTAAAGACTTAATTTCAAAGCACTAGACCACACATGAATAACTTAGATAGTAACTAATTAATGACAAAAAAAAGAAAGCGAAGATGTGATTGCTTACAATTAGGAATTCCAATAGTCAACTAACGAAAGGAGTTTAGGAATTTCGTACGGGGGGATTAGTGCTTTACTTGCAATACAAATATTAACCATGACTCGTCTTCAATTAAAGCAATGCATGATTAAAATTTAGGAAGATAATTGGGACAGCAAGAACTAAAAAATAATGTGACAAAACGACGATGACGAAACAGGTAGTTAACATGACATTTTGTCTGTTTATATACATAATTACACTGAATGATTTTTTAAATTTTGTATGCTGTGCATGGTTGCATATATACCTACTGATGTGACTCTTTTAAGTACTAGATTACTGGTATTGGCCAATGACCGAAGTATAATAGCCTAACAAATGAATATACACTGCTATCTTGGGAGTTGCATGCTCCTGTACCGAATGGTGCACCGAAGTATTCTTATTCAGTGTTCTTTGTATATGTAAATCGTGAACCCATTATTATCTATTGGGATTATATCTCATTATAAAGCTAACTATTTTTTAAGTAATACCCATATTACAGACGGAGTCCACTTTACAGAGGATAACTGAACCAATATAAAAATTGTAGTGGCTATAGTTGTTGTAACTTTCTTGAATAATGTTAAATGCTCAAAATTTGACTTTAATGAATACTTAGTGTTGTTTACTACCTCCTCGTTGGTTATGTATAAATATTACACATGAGGAATTTATCGTAAGTTAATTATGATGTTTATTAGGACTACCGAACTCCCTGTACAAATAAATTCTTATAATTGCGTTTGCATGAAAGTGATTATTCTAATCTTGAAAGCAATTCTAGCATATTAACATTATCAACTTACGATTTTTTTGTGAAAATGATGAAGATTGTCTAGGTATGACAATTATCCTCTTAGGTTTAGGATTTTGTTGATAAAATTTTAGACTCTATATTATAGAATTAAAGACCTTGTTGATAGAATCTTGAATTTTGCTTTGTAAAACTTAAAAACTTTGTCAACCACATCTTCTATTAGTAGTATAAAATTCTTTCATGTGGTAAGTTATAGCGTATGCAAAGTAGAGATGTGACAACAAGCGCATACGAAGAGAACTTCCTACACATGAGAGGAAAATTCTCCTTTGGATTTTGGAAACTGTCATGGTTCAACGCCCTACAAATTTTCAGCTCCAGGTGCTTTCCATGAAATCCAACCTCATGTATTTGCTTCAACAAGCTACCACAATGAACCCATATGAAGAGACGATCAAACAAGAGGATGGCCAATTTATTTGCTCTAACCTCATGTATTTGGCTAACTCATTCTTTTTATTCTTTTTTTATAAAATTGGCTAACTCATTCTCTTTGTTCAGTCATTGAGTTCTCGCGGTGGAGGATCGGATCAAGTGGAAATCTCAATTTAAGAGGATGGCCAATTTATTTCCTAGATTTAATCTTTCTTTTCGTTTTCTTTAACTTCATCTCCTCACTTCTGTCCATTTGTATTGGTACCAAAGTTTTTTTTTTAAAAAGGAAAAAACAGTAGAAGGTAAGCGAGAGGATGAATTGTGCGTTAGAATAGAACTGTTACAATTATAGTGGGCCATCTATGCTGCAGTAACGGCTGCGTTTGGCAAGGACAGGTGTTACTGCGGGCGTTCCTCTCCAGTGCCATTGACGTCCATTTTCCTTAATTTCTATATCTTCAGAGAAAAATTACAATGAAAAACTCAAATATTATAAAATTTATAATAAAATACTTTAAAAATATATTATTTTTATGTTTAATAATAATTTTTTTAAAATTAATAATAATATTTTTTAAAGTTTTATGATAATAATTTTTAATAATAATTTTAAACTTTATAATTTTTTTTTATTATAAATTTTATACCATCTCAATCTTTGGTTATAGTTTTTTCTATCTTTTAGTTGTTAGTTTACGCGCAATTAGATTTACCCTATTTAACAAATAAAATATAGTGTCCTTAGAAAAAAAATTTATACATATTTTTTATTTTTTAATATCATTGTCTTTGTTAAATAAATTTAACATTAATAATTCAGTTTATGAAGGGTTGCTGAAGTGCCACGTCACCCCTCTGTTATCAAAACGATGCGTTTAGCATGGATCAATAGCAGACGTCGACGGAAGCAGATTTGCAAATTGGACCGAGAGATGGAGATGCAATCATGAAACAGATCTTCTTCCATGTTTTCTCTAGCGTAAGATTTGGGATCTGTTTACTCCGCGAATGTATTTTTTTAATAATTAATATAATATTTATATTTATTATTTTATCTATTAAATTATTTTTTAAAAATAAAAATAAAATAATTATTTTTTATCTCATCTATTCTATCTATCTACATTTTATATTTTTTTTACTATTACATCTTTTAATTAAATATAATCATTTCGAATAATTTAAATGTTTTAGATTTAATATTTTATTATTTTTTAAACTAATTCTTTTAAAAAAATTAAAATATAAAATAAAAATAATTTGTTAATTGAAAATTTTAAAAAATAATATTTAAATTTAAAAAATTAAAAAAAAATCTAAACTATCTAAATCTTAATCTAAACAATTCAAATCTTATAAAAAAAATAATAAAGAGAAAATTTATGAGAAAGAATCCAAATCATGAATCAGATGCTCACCCATACTCTTTCCACTAATGCAATGGATACCGATCAACAACGTGTGGATTGAGACTGGAATCGTCCATTCCTGCTTTCTCCAAGCCAAAACAATAAAACAAATAGTATAAATGGAACTTGTGCACTTTACATTTTGCAGCTTTGAAATTCTTTTTAATTAAAACTTTAGTTTACTTCAAAAAAAAGGTATTAAGAAACTAAAAATTAATAATTTTAAGATTAAATCAGTCATTAAATCAATAAAAAATTAACTCACAGTTTCTTCGTTAGTCATATAAAATTATAATTAAATTGATAATGATTAAATATTTATTTAAATTTTGTATATTAAAAATATAATATAATAAATAATAGTAAATAAATGTTAATAAATTTTAAATATTTATTACTACTTTTATATTTTTAAGATAGTTGTGAAGTATTTATAAATTATTTTCATAAATATAAAAATTATATATTATTATTTGTATTTATAAAAAAATTAAATGACTTTGATGGTATAAAAATAATAAATAAAATAAGAATAATTTATTAAATAAAAAATTTTGACCAAATCAGAAGTATAAATGCTTCACAGCCCTGCCTCTTCCGTTTTTTCCAGTTTATCCATGGCTCTCCAAAAAGTAATGCGAGAAGCATTTAGAAACAGTAAAGCCCGGAGAAGAGAAAAAGCTAAGAGAAAATAATATTTAATGATTTAAATTTTAAAAATTAAAATTATTTTTAAAAATCAAAATTATTAATAAGTTTTAAGAATTTTATTATTAAATTTTAAAAAATTACTATTAAATTTTAAGAAAGCTATAATTTTTATTTAAAATTTTCTAAATTTAATAATAAGTGATAATAATTTTGATCTTTGCAGATAATTTTAATTTTTTTAATTAATTTTATAAAATTTAAATTCTTAAATATTATTTTTTTTAAAAAACAAATGAAAGAGATGCTGACTCCAAAAAAAGTTATTAAGAGATAAAGTAATATAAAAAAATTACAAAAAATGGCCAAGGTTTCTTTAGACTTTTTTCTCCTCTTATTTTCTCTTACTTCAATGCTTTGTTGCTTCTGTTAGGGTTTTTAGTTTTTAGGAGAGAGATTGAAACGTGTTTTGTCTTTTTTTTTTTTAAAAAAAAGAAAATGATCGGTTAACTCATTAATAAGTTTAGTTTTAACTAATTTTATGGATTTTTGATGTCTTCTCCAAAAGATGTTTTCAGAAAGAGGGATATAAATATAGAGTTGAGATTCAATAATCTACTTATAGCGTGTTTGATTTTATGGTAAAAAGGTTGAAAATTCTGTTTACCCAACTATCATACATAAAAGCAACAATTCATTGGTTTGTCTAAAATGTGGTTTGAAAAATACCACCGCCTATCTAAACACCTATTTATTTATATGACTCTAACCTTTATATATTTTTTCTTTTCTATGGATGAGAGATAATTTGTTGACATTTTTTTAAGGTGATTTTCAAGGTAAATCAAATCAATAACACAATGAATTCATCAATTCTTCTGAGAGATTGACAGATTCAATCTGGATATACTAAAAATATTGAAATAAGAAGACTATGGTTAATGATTTTGATTCCAAAAGTATTAGAACTCAGTTGAGAATGAATCCTTCCGCTCACTCGTGTCTAACACAATCATTTGACTTCTCTCTTAAACTAATTTTTTTATTTTCATTAAGTAATTATTGAAATGAAAAAAAAAATTCCTTTTTCTCATTAATTTAAGTGTTACATCATTAACTTTAATAAAAAAATGAAAGAAATAATTAACTTGATCCGTAGAATTTTATATCTAATTTTTTTATAAGGGTGGGAACGGTAAGAGTACAAAAAAGCTGCTTTTGATTATTTAATTTATCTTAAAAGAGAAAAAAATTAAAGAAAATTTGTCATATCAGATTCAGTATTAATTGTTTACATCCTACAAATTCTTTATTAACAGAAAACACACATGAAGGATAATATCGTATTCTGCGTTAAGTATAAATTATAATAATAGACATTAAATATAATCATGGGCCAAAAAGGCCTTTGACCCGATAAGTTTGACTTAAAAAAAGTACAAGATCAAAAAAAATTAATAAAAAATCAAATTGAAAAAACTCAAATATATAATGGGTTAATCTCTAGCTTTATTTCAAGCATGGTCCAAGTTTGATACGAATAATTTTTTAAATTATAGTATTGTAATATGTTTAATTTTTTATTATTTGTGTAAAGAATTTATTTTTTTTAAACAACAATTTTTATTGAAGCTTAATTTACAATATAATTGTTTACTTTGGCACAAAAGTTAAAAAAAAAAGGTCACTTGAAAAGTTATTTATTAAGAAAAAAATTATTTTAATATTTATAAAATTAGGAAAATAAGAGATTTCTATTAAAATCATTATATTTCTAAATAATCAAACTTATATTTGTTGTCGTTTCATTACAATGTGATATTGTTTTAGAATCCATAAGTTATTTCGGCATTAGAAAATAATTTATATTATTCACCAAAAACAAATAATTTTCATTCTTTTTTATTAGAATTTAAAATATTGCAATCTTTTCATTTTTTTTATTTTTAGAAAATGTTTTTCTTTAATTTTTTTTTTTTGGGAAATGGAGTAGCTAATTATTAAAGGATTTATGCAAAAACAAAAAACAAAAACAGAAAAAGGGAGAAGTAGACTGGGCCGGGTTTGCTTGGATTTTTTCTAGGCCGACGTCTTACTATTATTTTCTACAGGCCGAACCCATTTTTTTAATGAACCTAACATGTGATCATGCTAATAATCATAGGCTGTAGAATCAGTGTGGTGGGAATATAGTCAAAATCCATGTGAAGCTTATAGGACGCAATTCTCTCTCTACCATAGATAGAGAAAGAGAGAAGAGGAGAGAGGAGAGAGGAGAGTGAGTGATTTTCAAAAGCAATTTTTTCACTTCTTTTTATTTAACTTTAAACTAAATATAAGAAAATTAAATGTAAGGAATCCAAATCCTAAAGTGAATGATTGAAGAAACTGTTTTGTGTGATGTGGTTGCAAATTTGTTTAAATACTGATTCCATTATATTTTGTGGAAAAATTGGTAAGATGAAAAAAAAAAACACCATGTGTAAACGAATAGTTAAAGATGTGTAATGAACGCAATATTAAAGAACACCGTGCATACATCATTAAGGGAAACAAAATATCATTAGATTAACAATAAAAGTATATTTGAACTATCAAAGGAAAGAACCAGACGTGAATGATTGCAATCACATAGGATAGTTAGCCGACAATGGAAAAGTAGTGGACAATTTAGTGCAATTGTTACATATATATGTATATATATATATATATATATGTTATATTGGCAAATTAGTAGTATTTATGTAGTAAACTTTCTTAAATGATCTTCCCATGTGAGTAGAAATATATATCTAATGGTGTATTCAAATTTCATGTATCCAAGACCAATTTCCATGATAGATATTGTGAGAAGTTAACTAAATCAGTTGCCTAATCTAAAATTATTCACAATAATATCAAGACAAAATAGTGAAAATATTAATGGAGGAGTCATCATGGTTGATGATGGGGTGTAGTGTCAAACTAATGGATTACATGGTTAGGGTTGAAGGATTTTAGTAAAGTTAGTTATTTGAAAAGGAGGTTGACAATGTAAAGATCATAGCCCCTTCATCGTAGTCTAGGCAATCATATGTCTCATAAGCTAGAAGGATTGTGTTATTGTAAACAACCATTGGAGCAAATGTATTAGGGAAGTTTCCAACTTTTAAGATCATAATCCATGATTGGTAGAGTAGGTGCTTACATTAAAGTTCCATAGTTGCATTGTATATGTTTGTCCTTGTTTAGGGTTATGGAACACTATAACTAGATTGTCATTGTATCTAATTGACATTATTGCAAGGGAATCCAACTATCTTGATCCTGTCAAATGCATCAGATGAGTGATTATAGACAACTATGTCATATTGTGAATTGGTTTCAACAAATGGTGTCTCCAATGCCTAACATATAAAATTGTTGATTGATAAAAATTTAGATATGAGTAGGTTCTTGTACAGGTAACAATAGTGAAATGTTATCTAGATGTTGTCCTTTAGGTAGGAAATATTCTTCCAAATGACATTGTTAGAATCCTTAACCTGATGTGCTAGTGCCAAAAAAGAAGCAGTCGCCTCTAGCTATGTTGTACTTATACCTAAATGAATATAATCTACTAACTATGAGATGTAAAAAACAAAGGAAATGTAGCATAAGACAATGGATAGGGCTAAGTTAGCAATTTAAAAAATAGAAGTGATGAGTAAGTCAATTCAAAGTTAAAAGGTAGTAATTTAGATGAATAGGATAACAACTGGCCTGTGGCCATGTTGAATTCAAGGTTAGGGATTCTATTCATCAGTCTTGTTGTGGGGTTGACCACTATGTAGTAAGTGGCATAAGAAGGTATTCAATATTGGAAACACAGCAAGCCATTAGCAGCTCCAACAAAAACCACAAAGTAAGGGTGTGGGAAAACAGTGATGATGTTAATTTGAATTAATGTTGATTTACTTGTGTTAAGGAAATGTAGGTTCAAGTGGACATCATTGTTAATCATGTGTTGGTTGGTGAGAATGATTCTTATATTTGTATCCATTTTTCCCCCAGTTAGAGTAAAAAGAGAAGATGTTGTTAATCATCTTTTTTTTTTTTTTAAATCACAACATAAAACCAAAAAAAAAAAAGATATAGGAGTAGGCATTAATAAAAAAAAAATGGTGTTGTTATTTAATAAAGTAAGTAGATGATAATTAAAGGTTTAAATTCCCTATACTAGTTTGATTTATCAGAATATGGGTTAATGCCTCTCTCTCATTTTCCTCCAAAATTGAATAGTTGAATTTAACTTGAAGCATATAAACTAAATATTTAAGTTGTAAAGCATATATAGTCAAAATAGTTTCTTAGTCTTAAAAATGATGAGATGTTCGATAGTTATAAAGTAGCAAATAAATGATGATATTAAAAAAGGTTGAAAATGGCATTATTGTGGAAGTAATTAATCAAATGGTGATCAAAGTTTTATGTCCCCAAAACTATATAATGTGTTACTATATTGGTAAAGCTATATGTGTCCTATTGTTCCGTTTTTAATTGATCAATATTAATTTAAACCATATAGACTTAAGATGTAAAGTTGTAAAGTCAAGACTTGTAAATACTATTGTTAATATAAAAAAACAAAGTAAAAAATAGGAATCATGAGATTTACTTTTAACAGGACATAACAGAGGAAAAAAGCAATGCTAGACTATACAAATTTGACAACATTTATATAATTAACCTAATTGAGAAAAAAAGCAGTTAAGGTCAGCAAGTAGTGGTTAATTGATGGAGGTAACTTCCAAACACCAAAAAATGACAAAGTAAACAATAAAGCCAGTTGCAACAAACTGATTTTTCATAAAGCAATCCCAATCTGTGGCAATACCACATCTAAGAAAGAATAAGCATAATAAAAAAATAGATAGATTAATAGGAAAACAAAAAGATAAGGAATAGTAAATAGATAATGTGATAAAATAATTCATGTAATTAGTTTAGTCAATAGTCCAAGAAAATGTTTATGGTTAATTGTAGTATATGCGACTAAAAAAATGAGTTACACTAGACATGCATGAAAAAATGGACACATAGTATGGATAGTTACCCAAGGGAGAAATATGGGTTAATTCAACCTTGGAATGGTTTCAACACTGAGGAAAAATTTGGTATGAAAATAGAGTGTTGAAAATAAAGTATATACAAAGGGGTAATAGGTTTAGTGGAAAAGAACTTGGTATGTTCTTCATTTCATTTGATCTTTGTAGAAAGTACAATGGAATTTAAAGTTGTAGAAATAAAGTAGAATCATGTGATAGAGAGTTGTTTTGAATGCAGCTGAGTAAAAGTTAGCTATAAAAGGTTTATTTATGTCAATGTAAAAATATTAGGCTATTAGACCAACAAAAAAAAAATGATAGGTTGGGTAATGGTTTGAAAGATGTCAATCTAAGTTAAGTTTTAGTAGGCCGAACAGTAATATTGCTTAAATAAATGTACGTTTTTTTTTTGGCATAATGGGAGAAAAAAATATAAAAAGTGTTTTTTTTATAGATAATTTAAAATAAATGGTTTAAAAGAAGAAGATTGCATCTGTTGTAAATGATTCAAAGGCAATAGTTTGTTGTTTAAACTTAATTAGGAAAAAATAAATTAGATTCTAGAAGTGTTCTTTAAGGTTGTTTGGAATATCAAGTCGATATGTATGTGTGTGTATACATACATATATTTATAAGTTCATATATATGGTTAGTATTTTAAATGTGATGGTGGTTGAAAAGTTTATGTATGAAGTTTTGTTACTTATAGGTAATTCATTTCAATACAAGGAGTTTATAGTAGTTTTATTAAGACAGGTTATATTATATATATATATATATATGTAGTATGTATGTATGTATGTATGTATGTATGTATGTATGTATGTATAACAATTCATATTTGTGAATATGAAGATAATATTTATGTGAAAATTTATATTGTAGTAGTATTGCCTAATAAATTAAAGAAATGTAGATAACCCTCTAACATTACAAACAAGGATAAAAAGTAAATAAGACAATATAACAATGGTCCCATACTACATATTATAGTAAAACATTGTTTGTTCAAAGAGAAAACTTTTCAGGGTAAATAAAAGCTAAGAATTATGGGTTGGTAGCACATCCAATAGTATCCATCCGCATCCTCATCGTTAAAAGACTTTATGATCCTTAGTTGCTAAAGATTAATGTTTAAGGAATATAAGTCATGACTATTCTTAAGAACGACTAGTGATTGATAAGCATTCATGAATTAGAAGTGGTACAAAAGGGAGTGAACGTAGATGACAAACTTTTAGTTTGGTAGATCAATGACCACAAAGAGAAACCACAGGTAGATGGGTCAAAAGTCCACATGTATAATATGAACAGGAGCATTGTCAATGCCATAGAAAAGCACTCAAATCCTTGTCATTAAAATGAACTAATTTGCAACTCATTAGATGTGCAAACTTTGATAATTTGATTTGGCTGAAAGCATCTGTGACCAAGTCATGAACAATAATTGCATCAATAGAAGGTAAAATGTCCATATTTGTTTCTAGGCACCAGATTAAGTGATTTTGGTAATTGAATGCTTGGTTGAAAATAATGTCCTAATCCACCAAGCAAAGCACTTTTTGTTGCCAGTTTTTTTTTCTTTAGTCAAGTAGGTTCTTGTCCATAACTAGTCTAGGTGGTAGGGATGTTCATAGGTTCGATTTTGGACTAAAACCAAATCGAACCGAGGTTGTCAGTTTAACATTTTATTGGATCTTGTCGGTTTTAACTTTTAATCAGTTTGATTCAATTTGCTCCAATTTGGTTTATGCTTTTTGTCTTTTTAACATAAAAGTGATTTGATTTTTTTTTTTAAGATTTTGTTTCTTATAATATATAAAATTTAACTTTTAATATAATGTATCTCTTAACATTCTAACCAATAATAGTATTGAAATAATTAATTATTATATATCATTTTTCTTAAAAAAATTTCTCATAATTATGTTTAATTATTCTACAATTGTAATTGAACATCATATATAAAGATAATAAAATAATAACATTTTCAAGATAGCTTATTTGATAAGCTCATTTAAATGTAAGTAAACTAGAAAAAAATCACTATTTTTTTATTGATAAAAGGTTTATACATGATTTGGACTTAGTTAATAAAAGCAAATATATATATATATATATATATATATTAGTTTGGTTTGATTCGGTTACAGAAAAGACTATTTATCTCAAAGGGGTTTACGTAAAATTCTGGGAAAACGGCAACGACTCCTGTCTTATTTGTCAAAGAAAAATGGAATACGTTATAAAAAATTAATTAATCAGTTGGATATTCGGGAGTCACAAACTCATTAATTTGAAGAGTCGTTTTGAATTATTCGATTTATTAGATCTTGAATTTTGATGAACTACTTTTTGTTTTAAGCAATTCATGGAAGAATGAATCGAGGAAAAACCTATGAATACCCCATCTACAAGAAAAGACCTCATGATAGTCAATATGGGTCCTCACCACCCATCAATGCATGGTGTTCTTCGACTCATTGTTACTCTAGAATTGGAAGACGTTAAGGATTAGATCAAATGGAAATAAGAGTATGCGAAGTGATCTATCTTGATTCTATATTTTTCTTTTACTTAATGAAATGGAGGGCAACAAAATGAAGCATAGGTCTTATTATTCCTACCTGTTAGTAACATTCATTCCCTTAATACTAGATTTTAACCTTCTTTCTTTTTTCATAGCAAACGTTATGCAGGTTCGATTCCTGCTACCCGCTTCTATTATATCTCTATATTCTATTTGAATCTAGATTTTTGTATTATTATAGAATTAATATAGAATTAATTCATTTTTATTTAGTTATTTAATATAGATTTAATATTGAATAAAAGGTTATGATATTAATATTAGATTATATTAATTATATGATTATATTAATAAATAATTCAAAATAATTAAAATTAATAGAATAAAGAATATAAAAAAATAAAAATCGATAAAAAATAGAAATCATAGAAAGATAATTAGTCTATCTATAAGAGGAGATGAGATCATATGAAAAATATAACCGATTCCTTCCTTTCCTTGGGTTACTGGCCATCCGCCGGGAGTTTCGGGTTTAATACCGATATTTTAGCAACAAATCCAATAAATCTAAGTGTAGTGCTTGGTGTATTGATCTTTTTTGGAAAGGGAGTGTGTGCGAGTTGTTTATTTTAACATATCTCTCTGTGGCACCAGTGGTAAGTACTCTATGGTTCGAGGCTTTAGCAGGTCTATTGATAGAGATCAATCTAATAAGTTTTTCTACTCACCTTTTTCTTTTATTGATTTTCTATCTTTTCCATCTTATCTTACTCTTCTATTTCATTTTTTGAATTTCAAATTTTTTCATTGCATTAGAATTCGATTCCACTATTTGATTCTATTCAATCAATAGAAATCCAAATAGGTTGTTACACAGATATTATCTAATCGAGTATCTTACTCGTACATAATGCCTATAAGGGAATTTTTAGGAAATTCTTGTGTTTCCATTTTTTTTTTGATAATTTAAAAAGATGCTGTATATGAATCACTCACATATTCCTCTGAATTATATGTATCCGCGGGATTAATTTGGAAAACCAGTAGGGATATCCAAGAACAAACGATTTTTATTGGAAACATTCCTCTAATGAATTCCCTGGGAACTTCTATAGTAAATGGAATATATAGAATTGTAATCAATGAAATATTGCAAAGCCTCGATATCTATTACCGGCCATAATTAGACTATAATGGAATTTCGGTCTATACTGGTGTAACACTCGGTATGTTGTAAAAAACATAGAAACGGGCCATTTTGAAAAGCAAGTCCCCTAAGCTAAGTGATTCAAGGCCAAATATAATTTGGATAAAATGTTAAATAATAAAAAATGAGGATTTGAGCCTTGAGTTGCTCAGAAACTGGGGCCGGAGTAATTCAAAAAAATTGCCGAAAGGCCAGTGGCATTTTCGTAAATAAGGAAAATTTTGGAAAAACACCTAGGAGGGCTTTTTAAATGGAAATTTTGAGTTTTCTCAGAGGCCCCAAAAATCATGGGAAGCCCCAGGACCGATAAAGCCCCTCCGATGTACTCTTTCCGACGTCGGTTGATCCAAACTTTGATTGGTTCGTTCAGAAAGGTTTTAGCTCCAATTTGAGTGATTCCAAAAGTATTTTATTAAATTGGGAATCCAAATGTTATGATGGAAAAGACGATTCTAAAAAAGGAGCTAAAACAAAGCCAAATCGGAAATGCCATTATGGAAGGGCAAAAATGAAAATAAATTGCATAAAGAAGCTTCTAAATGCCCCTTTTAACTCCACGTTTTGCCTCCCACTCTTTAAACCGACTTTCTTCTACCCAAATCTCAGAGAAGGAGCTGCTATCTTAGGCACACAAGAGGAGGAAGATTTTAGAGGAAGAGATTCAAGAAAAAGGTAAGAAACTTTAAGAAATTCCATACCCTTCCTTTTTGAAACTTGCTCCTCTCCTCTCAAGCTTTCTTTCTATGGTTTTAATGGAGAATTTGGTGCTATTTTGGGGGTAGAACAGAGAGGGGAATTTCAAAACTTGAAGGAGTAAGCCAACCAAGTGGAAGAACAAGCCAAAGGAAGCAAGAAAACAAGGTAAAACTTTCATTCTTTGGTAGTTCTCCCTCCCCCTTCCTTTTGCACGAATTTGGCCACCATGAGCCTAATTCTTAGGGGCTATTTTCTGCCCAATTCATAGAGGGATTAGAGGTTTTAGAGTGCAAGGATTAAGACTCTATCATTGGACATTGGAAGCAAGTAAAAGCCATTGAATTTCAAGTTGAAAAAGTGTAGGGTGCTTGAACATAGTTTAAAATCTGGGTTGATTCAAGACTTCCCCATCATATGTGAGTATTTGTTTGAGTTTCTAAAACTCTTAGGGAGCCTCCCAAGTGCCTCATCCATTAAAGAAAAATCCCAAACTCCATGGGTCTTTAATGAAAACATAAATCGGTCAAAACCCTTAGAGATAGCTAGGGGATTTTTTAATTAGTTCCAAGCTTGATTTGAGACTTTATATGGTAAAAGAAGATAGGAGAAACCCTTGAAAAAATTTAGAAGCCTTAGGTTGAAAGATGAGGCAATGGCTTCCATAATATAACCTTATGAAGCAACATGGATCTACGTTTGTGAAAGTGAGTGTGTGATGGTTCAAGGACCTTAAATGATGTCAAGAGGTCTAAATATGGCAAGAGAATGGAACCAAAAATTTTATTAATGGTAGTTGCTTCATTAGGTCATTAATGGACCCATATTGTGACAAATAGAACAAAGTGTAGTCTTAAGAGTGAGTTGGCAGTTATCACTTGTTCCAAGAGTATAATTAAGTGTTGTTTATTGTGAATAGGCCAAAGAGATCCAACTCCACCTCCTTGTGTTTGTGGAACCAAAAAGGGCAAGGAACAAGCAAAGTAAGGCTTGAATTTGCACCAAGGTAGCTCTCCACATTTACTTATTGTATTTTCTTGTTGCATATATGTCATTGTGTGCTTGTGTGTATATTTGTATGTTTGGGATATGCCACTTGATGCTATGTTACTATTTTGGTACCAATATGCTTTCTTGAATGTCTTTGAATTGTGGCAATGACTCACAAGGGTGAGGTAGTGCCAAAAGTCTCTTAATATGGGTGAGGAGATGCCAAAAGTCTCATGGCATGGGTGAGACAAGGCTAAAAGTTCCTTGGATGGGTGAGGCTAAGTTAAAAGTCCCAAGAACCAAGAGTGAGGCAATCCAAAAATTCGAGAAATAGGGTGAGGCCAAACCAAAAGTCCCTAGAGCTCATTCTTATACTTGACATGAGTTTGTGACACAAAAATGTGAAAGTGGAATGCTTCATGCATTGATTGATTGCATACTTGTGCCTTTGACATATTGTATGCCTTGAGAATGTGCTTAGATAGGTGTATGAGCTATTGAGTTTCAATGAATCTCACCCCTTCCTTTCTCTCATCTCATATGATCTAGGTGGAGTCCAAAATCCAAAGGATGGAGGCCAATGAGCTTAAATCTCCATCTCTTGGCATATTTTGCTAGTTTTGATGTACTAGAATGTCAAAGAATATATGTATATGTTATTTTTGAGCCATGACACTTTGAACAAGTGTAAAACTATGGAAAGTTAGTGTATGTATCAAGAATAGAGTTTAATGAATAGAAGTATGTATTTTGATCACTTGGGAGCCCACTCATGCATGTATGTATATGGAAGTGGCATGGTGAATTTGAGTTGTATGAGGATTCAAATCTTATGAGGGACTTATTTGTGTTATATTTATACTTTCTAAGTTGCTCAAATGTGTATGGAACAATGAATGGCTCATTTGAACCAAATTTGCCCCTTTATTGGAACCAAATTGCCATAGTCTTGAGCTATGGTAAAGTCTAACCAAATGACCTTTTCTTGACTTGAAATTTTGCATACACTTAGATCTTGCCTAGAGAGTTTTGACAAGCTAAAGATCAGGTCATTTGGACATCTATGTAATTTTCTATGATTTTTCAAAGTTGGCACTAGAATTTCAGATTTGCACCAGTACTGTTCATTTGGTCAGTTGTGAAATTGTGTCATCCGAGGGGCAAACGTGGTCCAATGGCTACAAAATTTTATAGGCAAAAAATAGGCATTCATAGTGACTTGTAACAACTAGAAGCACCTCATTTGGAGGTCTGAGCTAAGAGATATGAATTTTTGAATTTCTAGAACAGCAATAGTAGTGCAGCACGACCTGAGTCACTGTTTCATTGAATTTTAGTGGTAAACGTGCTTTCTCTATCTGATCCTATTTTTACCATAAATTTAACATTCATATCTTTACAAATTGGTATCATTTGCATGGATTAGATTTTTGTAGAATTAATTGGACATTTTCGAAGTTTATAGCAGACACTTGCATCAGTACCAGTAGCTGTCTGAATCTTTGCCCCTTTTCGCATGTCAAACGCTTTCTGTGTTATGTTTCATAGCCTGTACATATTTTTTTCATAAAGGAGATATGTGTAACTTTCCAAAATAGGTAAGAATTCATGATTTCAATTTTTTTGAATTTAGTTATGAATTCATGAAATTGTGACAGAAAAACTGAAATTCTGGCCTAAAATAATAGAGTGAATTTGATGCTCCCTTTTGAATTCCACAGGTTATGGGCCAACTTTGGTGATGCAAATGAGTTTTATATATGTAATTAAATATGAGAATGTGATATATGAGCTCATATGGTCCTCGTGACACTGAATGAAATTTTCATACGCAACGCAACGCGAAATAAGACATGATTTTAATGCCATTTTTCCATTCCCTTTTGTGCAATTCTTCATGTGAGAGTTAGAAATGATAAGAAGCAAGCTAGAAATATATTGTGTTACATTTTTGGTATTAGAGCAAAGGTTCAGGCACTTTTGCTCGACATTTGATTATTGAATGGTATATTTGGCTTGTTTTTGGGTGGTTTTTGGGTAGAATATCTATGTATGTGTGGTAAAATTATGTTGTGGGCTAAAGGCTGTGGTTTTTCTTTTCAGTAAAGATGGTTGAGACTCGGAGAGGCCAAGGCAGAGGCAAAGGCAGACCACCTCAAGAACCTGAGGTTGAGTCTGAGGATCCAGTGTGGGCTATCAAGGAGCGGATTGACCAGTTTGATAACGTCATAGCCCATCAACACTATATGATCCAGCAACGGCATGAGATGATTATCCAGCTGCAGGAAGCCCTGGCTAGGCAAGAAGAAGCTAGGAGAGAGGCCTTTCCACTGCCTCTGCTTCAACCATCCACCTCCGGTGTACCTCAGCCATTCACCTCCGGTGCACCCTAGCCTTCCACTTTCGGTGCTCCACCCCCACCTCTCCATGAACCAGCTCAAGCTCCGCTATCTATCAAAAAACAATTGAATCAATTCAGAAAGAACAACCTACCGGTGTTTGACGGTGAGTTAGATGCTGATAAGGCAGAGGCCTGAGTGATGGAGATTGAGAAGATATTCTCAGTTATGGATTGCACCTCTGAGCAGAAGGCCCAGTTAGCCACCTTCATGTTACAAAAAGAAGCAGATAGATGGTGGCGTAGCACAAAGTCTCTGATGGAGACAAAGAATTTGCAAATCAACTGGGAGAACTTTCTAGTGTAATTTTATGAGAAATACTTTCTCAGCTCAGTGAGGAAGCAAAAGGAGATGCAGTTCATGGGGCTGAGACAAACTGATGATATGATAGTTAATCAGTATGTGGCCCAATTTATTGATCTGTCTCCGTACTCTTCTTACCTCCAGAGATACGATGATGAACCCTAGAGGTGTGAGCAGTTTGAGACTGGGTTGAAGCCCTTGATCAGAGACAGAGTGACTCTACAGAGGATCAAGAATTTTAATGCCCTTGTGGAGATCAGCAGAGTGATTGAGAATAATTTGAGGGATATTATGCCTGCTGCCACAGTGTCTAGTCAGAAAGGGGCTTCGGAATTGAAGAGGCCACGACCCAAAGAGGGAGCTAGCTCTGCACCTACCAATAAGAAGAAGAGTAAGGTGCAGTGGAGTAGGAGACTGCAAAAAGGGAAGAGGCCACAGCCCCTGAGGACTTAGTCATCCGTCGCCCCACAGTTAATCGTGATCTGCTATAAATGTGGGAAGCTAGGGCATATTGCCAAAAATTGCTCTCAGACAAATTCAACACCTCCACTCAGATCGCCTCCTCCCAGGCCACAGACCCAGGGCAGGGTGTTTGCCCTTTCTCAGCAGGAGGCTAGTACGTCTCCCAGTCTTATTCGAGGTACGCTCATAGTGAATAATTTTCTTGTGATTGCTATGTTTGATTCGGGTGCTAGCCACTGGTTCATATCTTATGACTATGTGAGACATTTGGATTTGACCATTAGTACTCTACCATTTGATTTATATGTCACCACACCCACTGGAGGCACGTTCTTACTTCCCATGCTTGTTTGAATGTTACTGTCGAGTTTAATCATTGTCATACTACCATCGACTTGATTTGTATGCCATTCCATGACATTGATTTGATTGTGGGTATGAATTGGATGACTGCCAATAATGCTGTCTTTGATTGTGAACACCGCACTGTATCTGTACCTTCTTGTGGGACCATACCTAGGCTAGGAGCTGAGCTATCTTTCATGACTACTGCATGCTGAGAGATACTTAGAGCAGGGGTGTCAGGGGTTTTTAGTCTTTTTCTTTATACAGGCCGAGGTAGAAGAAAGGATAGAGGAGATCCCGATTGTTAAGGAATTCTCGGAGGTTTTCCCTAAAGATTTTGATTTTAGTGACCTATCTCCTGAGAGAGAGATAGAGTTCCCCATAGAGATAGTGCCTAGGGCTGGACCAGTGTCCAAGGCTCCATATAGGATGGCTCCTACTGAGCTTGCTGAGTTAAAAAGGCAGATAGAGGAGTTATTACAAAGAGGATTTATACATCCTAGTGTGTCACCCTGAGGAGCTCCAGTATTGTTCATGAAAAAGAAAGATGGTAGCTTAAGATTGTGTATAGATTATAAAGAATTGAATAAGGTTACCATCAAGAATAAGTATCCTCTCCCTAGGATAGACGATTTGTTAGATCAGTTGGTTGAGGCATCTGTCTTTTCTAAGATAGACCTTAGATCTGGATATCACCAGCTGAGGGTGAGAGCTGAAGACGTCTCAAAGACGGCCTTTAGGACTAGATATGGGCATTATGAGTTCCTTGTAATGCCTTTCGGGCTGACGAATGCGCCCGCGGTATTCATGGACTACATGAACAGGGTCTTCAGACTATATCTAGATAAATTTGTTGTAGTCTTTATTGATGATTCCTACTGTACTCTAGATCTTTTGAGGAGTATGAGAGGCATCTCAGATTAGCCCTAGAGACTCTGAAAGATAAGAGATTATATGCTAAATTGAGTAAATGTGAGTTTTGGCTAACCGAGGTGAAATTCTTAGGTCATGTGATCTCACGAGACGGGGTCGCAGTAGATCCCTATAAAGTCGAGGCTGTGTTACAGTGGGATAGGCCTAGGACAATCACCAAGGTTAGAAGTTTCCTTGGTTTGGCAGGATATTATCGATGATTCATTCAAGGCTTTTCTCAGATGGCCTTGCCACTTACGAGGCTAACTCGGAAGGATACCCCTTTCGTGTGGGATGAGAGATGTGAGAGGAGTTTCCAGGAGTTGAAACTCCGATTGACCACTGCCCCTGTGCTAGTCATTCCTGACCTTAGTTTACCATTTGTGGTATATAGTGATGCCTTGAGGAGAGGGTTAGGATGTGTATTGATGCAGCAGGGTAGGGTAGTGGCATATGCCTCTAGGCAGTTGAGGCCTCATAAGGAGAATTATCCCACACATGACTTAGAGTTAGCCGCGGTAGTATTTGCTCTTAAGATTTGAAGGCACTATTTGTATGGTACGACTATAGAAATCTATAGTGACCACAAGAGTCTGAAATACCTGTTTGATCAAAAGGAACTCAATATGAGACAAAGGAGATGGATGGAGTTCCTGAAAGATTATGATTATGTATTGAAATACCATCCCGGGAAGGCCAATGTGGTGGCCGATGCCCTGAGTAGGAAATCCATCTATGCTGGCCATATGATGATCAGGGAGCAGGAGCTCCTAGAAAAATTTAGAAATCTAAATCTCTCTTGCCAATTAGTATCGGGCAGATTATTTTTGAGTGAGACTCGGATTGAGAATGAGTTGAGAGCCCAAATCTTAGATTTCCAGAGAAAGGATGAATTCTTAAAACAGATTAGGAGCGAGATCTCCCAGGGTAGGACCTCAGATTTTGGGATATCTGAGGATGGTGTGATAGTATACCAACATAGAATCTGTGTACCTAGTAGTAATGAGTTGCGAGAGAAAATTCTAAAGGAGGCACACAAAAGCAAATATACTATCCATCCAGGTGCCACCAAGATGTACCAGGATCTAAAAAGAATCTTCTGGTGGCCAGGAATGAAGAATGACGTCACGGATTACGTGGCGAGATGTTTAGTGTGCCAGAGGGTTAAGGTAGAGCATCAGAGACCTACTGGGTTGCTGCAACCCCTAGATATCCCTGAGTGGAAATGAGATAGTATAGCTATGGATTTCGTTATGGGGTTACCCAGGACATCCTTTAGACACGATGCTATATGGATAGTTGTAGATAGATTAACGAAGTCGGCACACTTTTTAACAATGAGGGCTACTTATTCATTAGATAGATTAGCCCAGTTGTATATACGTGAGATAGTGCGACTTCATGGAGTACCTAGTAGCATCATATTAGATAGAGACCCCATGTTCACATCAAACTTCTGGAGGTCTTTACAGCATGCCCTAAGGACCAGATTACGGTTTAGCACTGCTTACCACCCCAGACAGATGGTCAAACTAAGAGGACTATCCAGACCTTAGAGGACATGCTAAGGGCATGTGTGTTAGAGATGAGGGATAGCTGGGATGCATATATGCCATTAGTTGAATTTGCATACAATAACAGTTATCATTCTAGTATTCAGATGGCCCCTTATGAGGCTCTCTATGGGAGAAAGTGTAGATCTCTACTATGTTGGGTTGAACTAGGGGAGAGGAGTTTGCTAGGACCTGAGTTAGTGGACTAGACTACCCAGCAAATAGAATTGATTAGAAAGAAACTCCTTACGGCTTAGAGTAGGCAGAAAAGTTATGCCGATCAGAGAAGAAGGCTGTTAGAGTTTAAGATTAGAGACTATGTATTTATTCGAGTGTCTCCCGTGACTGGGATAGGTCGATCTATGAGGGTAAAGAAGCTCAGTCCTAGGTATATTGGTCCATTTGAAATTCTTGAGAAAATCAGACCCGTGGCCTACCAGAAAGCCCTACCTCCAAATCTAGCCCAACTCCATAATGTCTTTCATGTCTCCCAATTAAAGAAGTACTTACCAGACCCCTCACATGTCATAGAATATGAGTATATTCAATTGCAGGAAAATCTTTCCTATGTAGTGAGGCCAGAGAGGATTGTGGATGCCAAATTGAAACAATTGAGAAACAAGAGCATCTCTCTGGTGAAAGTGGTCTGGAAGGGCCCGACGTCTGAAGAGGCAACTTGGGAACTAGAGGATAACATGAAACGAAAATATCCAGAGCTATTTCCCTGAGGTACTTATTTAAATTTTGAGGACGAAATTTATTATTAAGGGGTGGAAAATGTAACGCCCGGTATGTTGTAAAAAACACAAAAACGGGCTAGTTTGAAAAGCAAGTCTGCTAAGCTAAGTGATTTAAGGCTAAATATAATTTGGATAAAATGTTAAATAATAGAAAATGAGAATTTGAGCCTTGAGTTACCCAGAAACTAGGACCGGAGTAATTCAAAAAAATTACCGAAAGGCCAGTGGCATTTTCGTAAATAAGGTTAATTTTGAAAAAACACCTAAGAGGGCTTTTAAAATGGAAATTTTGAGTTGCTCAGGGTTCTCAGAGGCCCAAGAAACCATGGGAAGCCCCGGGACCAGTAAAGCCCCTCCAATGTACTCTTTCCGACGTTGGTTGACCCAAACTTTGATCGGTTCATTCGGAAAGGTTTTAGCTCTAATTTGAGTGATTGCAAAGGCATTTTATTAAATTGGGAATCTAAATGTTATGATGGAAAAGATGGTTCTAAAAAAGGAGCTAAAACGAAGCCAAACCAGAAATGCCATTATAGAAGGACAAAAATAGAAATAAATTGCACAAAGAAGCTTCTAAATGCCCCTTTTAACTCCACGTTCTGCCTCCCACTCTCTAAACTGACTTTCTTCTACCTAAATCTCAGAGAAGGAGCTGTTGTCTTAGGCGCACAAGAGGAGGAAGAGATTCAAGAAAAAGGTAAAAAACTTTAAGAAATTCCATATCCTTCCTTCTTGAAACTTGCTCTTCTCCTCTCAAGCTTTCTTTCTATGGTTTTAATGGAGAGTTTGGTGCTATTTTGGGGGCAGAACAGAGAGAGGAATTTCGAAACTTGAAGGAGTAAGCCAACCAAGTGGAAGAACAAGCCAAAGGAAGCAAGAAAACAAGGTAAAACTTCCATTCTTTGGTAGTTTCTCCCTCCCCTTTCCTCTTGTACGAATTTGGCCACCATGAGCCCAATTCTTAGGGGCTATTTTCTACCCAATTCATGGAGGGATTAGAGGTTTTAAAGTGCAAGGATTAAGACTCTATCATTGGAAGCAAGTAAAAGCCTTTGAATTTCAAGTTGAAAAAGTGTAGGGTGCTTGAACATAGTTTAAAATCTGGGTTGATTCAAGACTTCTCCATTATATGTGAGTGTTTGTTTGAGTTTCTAAGACTCTTAGGGAGCCTCCCAAGTGCCTCATCCATTAAGGAAAAATCTCAAACTCCATGGGTCTTTAAAGGAAACATAAATCAGTCAAAACCCTTAAAGATAGCTAGGGGATGTTTTAATTAGTTCCAAGCTTGATTTGGGACTTTATATGATAAAAGAAGATAGGAGAAACCCTTGGAAAAAATTTAGAAGCCTTAGTTGGGAGATGAGGCAATGGCTTCCATAATATAACCTTGTGAAGCAACATGGACCTAGGTTTGTGAAAGTGAGTGTGTGATGGTTCAAGGACCTTAAATGAGGTCAAGAGGTCTAAATATAGCAAGAGAATGGAACCAAGAATTTTATTTTTGGTAGTTGCTTCATTAGGTCATTAATGGACCCATATTGTGACAAATAGAACAAAGTGTAGTCTTAAGAGTGAGTTGGAGGTTATAACTTGTTCCAAAAGTATAATTAAGTGTTGTTTATTGTGAATAGGCCAAAGAGATCCAACCCCACCTGCTTGTGTTTGTGGAACTGAAAAGGGGAAGGAACAAGCAAAGTAAGGCTTGAATTTGCACCAAGGTAACTATCCACATTTTCTTATTGCATTTTCTTGTTGCATATATGTGTGCTTGTGTGTATATTTGTATGTTTGGGACATGCCATTTGATGCTATGTTGCTATTTTGGTACCAATATGCTTTCTTGAATGTCTTTGAATTATGGAAATGGCTCACAAGGGTGAGGTAGTGCCAAAAGTCCCTTAATATAGGTGAGGAGATGCCAAAAGTCTCATGGCATAGGTGAGACAAGGCCAAAAGTCCTTTGGATGGGTGAGGCTAAGTTAAAAGTCCCAAGAACCAAGAGTGAGGCAATCCAAAAGTCCGAGAAATGGGGTGAGACCAAACCAAAAGTCCCTAGAGCTCATTCTTATGCTTGACATAAGTTTGTGACACAAAAATGTGAAAGTGGAATGCTTCATTCATTGATTGATTGCATACTTGTGCCTTTGACATGTTGTATGCCTTGAGAATGTGCTTGGATAGGTGTATGAGCTATTGAGATTCAATGAATCTCACCCCTTCCTTTCTTTCATCTTATATGATCTAGGTGGAGTCCAAGATCCAAAGGATGGAGGCCAAGGAGCTTAAATCTCCTTCTCTTGGCACATTTTGCTAGTTTTGATGTACTAGAATGTCAAAGAATATATGTATATATTATTTTTGAGCCATGACACTTTGAAGAAGTGTAAAACTATGGAAAGTTAGTATATGTATCAAGAATAGAGTTTAATAAATAGAAGTATGTATTTTGACCACTTGGGAGCCCACTTATGCATGTATGAGAATTCAGACCTTATGAGGGACTTATTTGTGCTATATTTATGTTTTCTAAGTTGTTCAAATGTGTATGGATCAATGAATGACTCATTTGAACCAAATTTGCCCTTTTATTGGAACCAAATTGCCATACTCTTGAGTTATGGCAAAGTCTAACCAAATGACCTCTTCTTGACTTGAAACTTTTCATGCACATAGATCTTGCCTAGAGCTTTTTTTAAAGCCAAAGATTAGGTCATTTGGAGGTCTGTGAAATTTTCTATGATTTTTCAAAATTGGCACCAGAATTTCAGATTTGCACCAGTACTGTTCATTTGCACCAGTACTGTTCATTTGGTCCAAGGGGCAAACGAGGGGCAAACGTGGTCCAATGGCTACAAAATTTTATAGGCAAAAAATAGGCATTCATAGTGACTTGTAACAACTAGAAGCACCTTATTTGGAGGTCTGAGCTAAGAGATATGAATTTTCGAATTTCTAGAACAGCAACAGTAGTGCAGCACGACCTGAGTCACTGTTCCATTGAATTTCAGTGGCTAAACATGCTTTCTCTGATCTGATTCTATTTTTACCATAAATTTAACATTTGTAGCTTTCCAAATTAGTATCATTTTCATAGATTGGACTTTTTTGGAATTAATTGAACTTTTTCAAAGTTTATAGTAGACACTTGCATCAGTACCAGTAGCTGTCTGAACCTTTGCCCCCTTTTCGCATATCAAACGCTTTTTGTGTTATGTTTCATAGCTTGGACATATTTTTTTTATAAAGTAGACATTGTAGCTTTCTGTAACACCATAATACATTATCTCTATCTAGCCTCCCTCTGGTCTCGATTCCATATGATTTCCAAAGAATCAGTACCAACCGTGGCATTTTCATGCTATAAAATGGGGTTTCAAATACTCATCTTTTGCCCTGTGGGTCCCTTGAACCCATCATTCACATTTACTACTCATAATCTATTTATAAAACTCATAAAAAGCATAAAACAAGCCATAAGCCACGGGAATGGAGCCAAAAATCAGAAAAATGAAATTTCTCACATGGGTCCAAAAGTCATATTTTTGGCTCTAACTTTGGAAAATCATATCTAATTATTGAAAAATGAGAATCTAGCAAACTATAGCTTTTTGGAAAGCTCTAAGTGTTAAATTTATGCTAAAAATAATTTTCAACCATAATCTCAGTGTTTGGACCATGCTTGATATAAAAAATGAGACAGAGGTCCGGCTGTCCCTGTTTCTAGCGCAGCTTACTGTCATGGAATTTAAAAATTCATAACTAAATTCAAAAAAATCCAATCGGGGTAAACTATTGGAAAGCTACAGATGTCTACTAGAGGAAACAAATAAGTCCAGATCAGTTCAGTAGCCCCTACACCCTGAAAATCGATGAACAATAACGAAAGTCGGATGACTCCTCTGATGCTGATACAGAATTTCAGAAGGTTCATTCTCTCTCTAAAGACCTCCGATTTAGGTTATTCTAGTTGGTATAGGTCACTATAGTTGTTTAGTGTATGTCTACAAAATTTCACGATATTTGGACTCCATTTGGTCCATGAATGCCACGAATTTCCTTTCTGACCTATGGTAACAGTACATGACCAAACCATCAATTTTTTCCAATTTCAATAATTCGCTAAATATTCACTAGACCTCCAAATATTACCCACTTTAACTTCCCAAGAAGCTCTCTACAAACTCTAGAGGCATGCCAAATTTCATGGCAAGAAGAGCTCATCTGGTCATACTTTGACGGAGTTCACAAATTTGGCGATTTTGGCACCCAAAATGGTTCAAATGGGTCCAATTGGCCTCCCACATGTTCCAACAACCCATGGACAAGTTTAAAAGCATAAAAATAGTCTATATAACATGTCCAAGTGGTCCAAATCATCATACATTTCAAAATCACTATGCTACGGGTCAAAATACCCTATCACATGCATACCACAAAAAGGGCAAAACCCACATTTGCATTACTTTGGCTATCAACATAGTTTATACATCATCTTTTTATACATTTACACTTGCTACAAAATTTACATCTCAAAAATAGAAGGTGCATATTCATTTGGCACCACTTTACATCAAAAGAGTTAAAATAAACTAAAATTCATCTAACATTCTCCTAAGCTCCTTGGTGTGCACTTGATTCTCCTTGAGCTCCACCTAGCATGTTAAGTTGGGAGGGGAAGGGGTGAGATTCATGGAATCTCAGTAGCTCATGCACTCATTCAAGAAAGCAATCAAGGCATATAACAAGTCAAAGCATGTAATTTAGCATCCAACCATTCTCAATCACATAATACATGTTGTACATGCCATGGAAATCACAACAATACCACAAGTAAGCTCTAGGGACTTTTGGTCTAGCCTCACCCGAGTTTAGGGACTTTTGGATGGCCTCACCCGAGTTTAGGGACTTTTGACTTGGCCTCACTCGGCTATGAAACTTTTGGCCTTGTCTCACCCATCTCAAGGGACTTTCGGCTCTACCTCACCCATCTCAAGGGACTTTTGGCACTACCTCACCCGAGCAATTCTCACAATGCAACACACAAGCACATTGGTAACAATGCATCATGGCAATAATATAAGGCATGTCTCACACAACAAGCATATACATAAGCATACAATGACTATTACATCTAAGAATGCAATAAGAAAGAGTGGAAAGAAAGCTACCTTATAGGTCAATACAAGCTTTCCCTTTCAATTTCTCTTCTCCCTTCTTAGGTTCACAATCACACCTTGATGGAGGTGCTTCACTTGAGCCTAGACACAACAAAAGTATGGAATTACTCTCTCATAACTTAATAACTCTTAGGAGTTCTTCAGAGCAAACCTTGCTAATATATAAGAACCTAGGGTTCCCTCTCTCTCTAGAATGTCACCAACTCTTCCTCTCTCTTAAGCTCTCATGGTAGTAGAATCAACATATTCAAGGAAAATAAAGAAGTTCAAGAGTGTTTTTCACTTTCCCTCTTCTGACCCATGCCTAAAACCCCACTAATTTCACAAGCAAAACCATAGGAAAAGAGGGCAAAGAGAGGAGATCAAGGTTCTAAGAAGAAAAGAGAGAAGCTTGCTTACCTTTCCTTTGTTCCTCCACCTTCTCTTGGTCTCTCTCACTCTCCACTCCTCTTTTCTCTCCTTGGGTCGAAGTCTAGGGCAAATAAGAGAGAAAGAATAAATTAGGTCATTTAAAGAAGTCAATTTCTCTCTTTCTACTCTTTTCCAGATTGACTCTCGCTATAGCGAAAATTAACCTTTGCTACGGCGAGCTTGTATCAGTCACCTTCTCTATGGCGAGGTTTATCCTTCGCTATGGCAAGCTCGTATCAGTTACCTTCGCTATGACGAGGTTTAACCTTCGCTACGGCGAGCATGTATCAGTTTCAGACTCCCACTTTCGCTATGGCGTACGCTAGGGCGAGCAACTCCTGGGTTTTTGTATGGACTGCCTGCACTCGCTATAGTGAACAGCTACTCTCGCTATAGCCAGGCCATTTCTCGCTATTGCGAGAAGACTTAGAAAAATTCCTGAATTTCGAAAATTTTCAGCTTTCTTCTTTCTTTTCCTTTTCCCTTTTTTCCGGTTGTTACATTTCTACGCCTCTTAATTGAAATTTCGTCTTCAAAATTTAAAGACTTACCTCAAGGGAATAACTCTAGATATTTTTGCCTCATTTCATCCGCTAATTCCCAGGTTGCTTCCTCAGATGTCAGACCTCTCCAGATCACTTTCACCAGAGGAATGTTCTTGCTTCTCAGCTGTTTCAGCTTAGCATCCACAATTCTCTCTGGTCTCACTACATAGGAAAGATCTTCCTGCAATTGCACATGCTCATATTCTATGACATGTGAGGGGTCTGGTAAATACTTTTTCAACTAGGAGACATGAAAAATACTATGGATTTGGGCTAGGTTAGGTGGTAAGGCTATTCGGTAAGCCACGGGTCCAATTTTCTCAAGGATTTCAAATGGACCAATATACCTAGGACTGAGCTTCCTTACCCTCATTGACCGACCTACTCCCGTCACTGGAGATACTCGAATGAACACATGGTCTCCAATCTCAAACTCTAACGGCCTCCTTCGCTTATCAGCATAGCTTTTCTGCCTACTCTAGGCTGTGAGGAGTCTCTTTCTAATCAATTCTATTTGTCTGGTGGTCTAGTCTACAATCTCAGGTCCTATCATACTCCTCTCACCTAGACCTAACACAGAGGGGATCTGCACTTTCTCCCATACAAAGCCTCATAAGGGACCATCTGAATACTGGAATGGTAACTGTTATTATACGCAAACTCTGCTAGCAGTAAATACGAATCCCAGTTACCCCTCATTTCTAGCACACATGCCCTCAACATGTCTTCCAATGTTTGGATGGTCCTTTCAGTCTGACCATCTGTCTGGGGGTGATATGCAATACTAAACCGCAACCTGGTCCCTAAAGCATGCTGCAATGACCTCCAAAAGTTCGATGTGAACCTGGGGTCTCTATCCGAAACTATGCTACTGGGTACTCCATGAAGTCGCACTATCTCTTTGATGTATAACTGGGCTAATCTATCCAGTGTATGAGTAGCCCTGACAGCTAAAAAGTGTGCGGACTTCATTAGTCTATCCACAACTACCCAAATAGCATCATGTCCAGAGGATGTCCTGGGTAACCCCATAACAAAGTCCATGGCTATACTATCCCACTTCCACTCAGGGATATCTAGAGGTTGCAACAATCCAGCCGGCTTTTGATGTTCTATCTTTACCCTCTGATACACTAGGCATCTAGCCACATAATCCATCACATCATTCTTCATCCCTAGCCACCAGAATATTCTTTTCAAATCCTGATACATCGTGGTGGCACCTGAGTGGATAGTATACTTACTCTTATGTGCCTCTTCTAAAATACGTTCTCTCAACTTATTCTGACTAGGCACACAAATTGTATCTCGACATACTATCTGCCATCCTCAGACACCTTGAAATCTGAGGTTTTACCTTGGATAATCTCATTCCTGATCCGTTTCAGGAACTCATCCTCTCTCTGGGCATCTAAGATCTGGGTTCTTAATATATTCTCAATTTGGGTTTCACTCAGATACAATTTACCTGATACCACCTGACAAGAGAGGTTCATGTTTCTAAACTCCTCTAGGAGCTCCTGCTCCCTAATCATCATATGGGCTACATGGATGGATTTTCTACTCAGGGCATCCGCCACCACATTGGCCTTGCCCGGATGATATTTTAACACATAATCATAATCTTTTAGGAACTCCATCCATCTCCTCTGTCTCATATTAAGTTCTTTCTGGTCAAATAGATATTTCAGACTCTTGTGGTCACTATAGATATCTATGGTAGCACCATACAGATAGTGTCTCCAAATTTTAAGAGCAAACACTACGGCGGCTAACTCTAGGTCATGTGTGGGGTAATTCTCCTTATGAGGCCTCAACTGCCTCAAGGCATATGCCACTACTCGACCCTGCTGCATCAACACACATCCTAACCCTTTACCCGAAGCATCACAATAAATCACAAATGGCTCACTAGGGTCAGGGATAATCAGTGCAGGGGCAGTGGTTAGACAGAGTTTCAACTCTTGGAAACTCTTCTCACATCTATCATCCCACACAAAAGGTGTCTCTTTCCTAGTTAGTCTCGTCAGTGGTAAGGCTATCCGAGAAAAGTCCTGAATAAACCGTCTATAATACCCTGCCAAATCTAAGAAACTCCTAACCTCGGTGATCATTCTAGGTCTATCCCACTGTAACATAGCCTCAACTTTATGGGGATCAACCGCGACCCCATCTCGTGAGATCACATGACCTAAGAATCTCACCTCGATCAGCCAAAACTCACATTTACTAAGTTTGGCATATAACCTTTTCTCTCTCAAGGTGTCTAGGACTAATCTCAAATGCCTCTCGTGCTCCTCAAAGGATCTGGAGTACACTAAAATATCATCAATGAAAACCACCACAAACTGATCTAAATACGGTCTGAATACCCTGTTCATGTAATCCATGAACACAGCAGGTGCATTCGTTAACCCAAATGGCATCATAAGGAACTCATAGTGCCCATACCTCGTTCTGAAGGCCGTCTTGGAGACGTCTTCAGTTCTCACTCTCAACTGGTAGTACCCAGATCTAAGATCTATCTTAGAAAACACTGATGCCCCAGCCAACTGATCTAACAAATCATCAATTCTAGGGAGAAGATATTTATTCTTGATGGTAACTTTATTTAACTCTCTGTAATCAATACACAAACGCAAGCTACCATCCTTCTTTTTCACAAATAACACCGGAGCTCCCCAAGGTGAGATACTAGGGTGGATAAACCCTTTCTCTAACAATTTCTCTATCTGCTCTTTCAACTCAGCAAGCTCAGCAGGAGCCATCCTGTAAGAAGCTTTGGACATCGGTCCAGCCCCAGGCACTATGTCTATAGGGAACTCTAATTCTCTCTCAGGGGGTAGGCCACTAACGTCAAACTCTCTAGGAAAAACTTCTGAGAATTCCTTGACAACTGGGATCTTCTCTATCCCTTCTTCTACCTCAACCTGAATAGAGAAAAAGACTAGAAACCCTTGACATCTACACTCTAAATATCTCTCAGCCTGGGCAGTAGTCATAAAGGATAACTCGGCTCCTACCCTAGGTATGGTCCCATAAGCAGGTAGGGAAATGGTTCGGTGTTCACAATCAAGTATGGCATTATTTGCGGCCAACCAGTTCATACCAATAATCAGATCAATATCATGGAAGGGCATACAAACCAAATCAATAGTGGTATGACAATGGTTAAATTGAACAATGACATTTAAGCAGGTATGGGAAGTAACCACGTGGCCTCCAGTGGGTGTAGTGACAGACAAGTCAAATGGTAAGACACTAATGACCAGACCCAATTGCCTCACATAATCATAGGATATAAATGAGTGACTAGCACCCGAATCAAACATAGTAACTACAGGAAAGCCATTCATTATCAACGTACCTTGGATCAAACTGGGAGATGCACTGGCTTCCTGCTGAGTGAGGGCGAACACTCGGCCCTGGGTCTGTGGCCTAGGAGGAGGCGCTGTATCCATCTGAGGACAGTGTCTAGCAATGTGCCCCGGCTTCCCACACTTGAAGCATGTCACCGGAGACTGCTGGAAGGATGACTGGCTCCGAGGAGGTGGCATACCTCGCTGTGGCCTTCTATTCCACGGCCCCTTGCCTCTCCTCTTGGTGCTAGGTGTCAAACTAGAACCCTCTTCTGGTTTTGGCCTTTTCAAATCCGGAACCCTCTTCTGACTAGCTGTAGTCGCAGCAGGCATGATAGCTTGCAGGTTAGTCTCAATCACCCTGCTGACCTCTACCAAGGTATTGAACTTCCTGATCCGCTGTGGAGTAACTTTATCGCTAATCAGAGGTTTCAACCCAGTCTCAAACTGTTCACATCTCCAGGGTTCATCATCATACCTCTGAAGGTAAGAGGAATACCGAGACAACTCAATAAACTTGGCCACATACTGATCCACAATCATCTCATCCGTCTATCCCAAGCCCATAAATTCTATCTCTTTCTTCTTCCTCACCGAACTAGGGACATATTTCTCATAAAACTCGACCAAGAAGGTCTCCCAAGTTATCTGTATATTCTTTGTCTCCATCAGGGGTTTCGTGCTACACCACCATCTATCAGCTTCCTTTCGTAACATGAAGGTGGCTAGCTGAGCTTTCTGCTCGGTGGTACAATCCATCACCGAGAATATTTTCTTTAGCTGCATAACCCAAGCCTCCGCCTTATCCACATCCAACTCCCTGTCAAACGAGGGTGGATTATTCTGCCTAAACTGCTTTAACACTTTCTGGATAGGCGTCTGGGTCTGAGGAGCAGCAGGCTCCTGAGGAGGTGCAGGTGGAATGCTGGATGTGGATGGTTGAGGTACAGGGGCTTCTCTCCTGGCTTCTTCTTGCCTAGCCAGGGTATCTTGTAAATGCATGATCATATCATGCTGTTGCTGGACAATGTACCTTTGTTGTTCCAGCATCTCTTGGTGCGGCCTATCATAGCCTCATACAGGTCAAGTCTTTTCATGATGGCCCGCAGAGGATCCTCAGGCCCAACAGGAACCTCTGGCTCAGCTCTCTGAGCCTTGGGCGGTCTACCTCTACCCCTGCCCCGTCTAGTCTCAACCATGTCTAAAAGAAGTAGCAATCCTCAGTTCACAATGATATCACAAACACATATGCATAAGGATGCTACCACTTCCATGGCCATTCACACCAAACACAAGCAAATCACATCATTCAAGAGCCTAACATTGAGCAAAAGTGCCTGAACCTTTACTATGATACCAAAAATGTAACACCATAATACATTATCTCTATCTAGCCTCCCTCTGGGCTCAATTCCATATAATTTCCAAAGAATCAGTACCAACCGTGGCATTTTCATGCTATAAAACGGGGTTTTAAATACTCATCTTTTGCCCTTGGGTCCCTTGAACCCATCATTCACATTCCCTACTCACAATACATTTATACAACTCATACATAACATAAAACAAGCTATAAGCCACGGGAATGGAGCCAAAAACCAGAAAAATGCAATTTCTCACATGGGTCCAAAAGTCATATTTTTGGCTCTAACTTTGGAAAATAATATCTAATTATTGAAAAATGGGAATCTAGCAAACTATAGCTTTCTAGAAAGCTCTAGGTGTTAAATTTATGATAAAAATAATTTTCAACCACAATATCAGTGTTTAGACTATGTTTGATATCGAAAATGAGACAGAGGTCCGGCTGTCCCTGTTTCTAGCACAGCTTACTGTTATGGACTTTAAAAATTCATAACTAAATCTACAAAACTCCAATATGGGTAAACTATACCAATTTGGAAAGCTACAGATGTCTACTAGAGGAAAACAATAAGTCCAAATCAATTCAATAGCTCCTACACCCCGAAAACTGATGGAACAGTAACGGAGGTCGGATGGCTCCTCTGATATTGATACATAACTTCAGAAGGTTCATTCTCTTTCTACAGACCTTCGATTTAGGTGATTCTAGTTGTTATAGGTCAATGTGGTAGTCTAGTTTATGTGTATAAAATTTCATAACATTTGGACTCCATTTGATCCATGAATGCCACGGATTTCCTTTCTGACCTATGGTAACAGTACTTGACTAAACTATCAAATTTTCCTAATTTCAACAATTCACCAAATATTCTCTAGACCTCCAAATATTACCCACTTTAGATTTCCAAGAATCTCTCTACAAACTCTAGAGGCATGCCAAATTTCATGGCAAGAAGAGCTCATCTGGTCATACTTTGATGGAGCTCACAAAATTAATGGTTTTAGCACCCAAAATGGTCAAAGTGGGTCCAAATGGCCTCCCACATGTTCTCACACCTCATGGACAAGTTTGAAAGCATAAAAATAGTCTATATAACATGTCCAAGTAGTCCAAATCATCATACATTTCAAACTCACTATGTTACAGGCCAAAATACACTATCATATGCAAGCCACAAAAAGGGCAAAACCCACATTTGCATTACTTTGGCTATCTACATAGTTTGTACATCATATTTCCTTACATTTACACTTACTACAACATTTACATCTCAAAAAAATAGAAGGTGCATATTTATTTGGCACCACTTTACATCAAAAGAGTCAAAATAAACTAAAATTCATCTAACATTCTCCTAGGCTCCTTGGTGTGCACTTGGTTCTCCTTGAGCTCCATCTAGCATGTTAAGTTGGGAGGGGAAGGGATGAGATTCATGGAATCTCAGTAGCTCATGCACTCATTCAAGAAAGCAATCAAGGCATATAACAAGTCAAAGCATGTAATTTAGCATCCAACCATTCTCAATCACATAATACATGTTGTACATGCCATGAAAATCACAACAATGCCACAAGTAAGCTCTAGGGACTTTTGGTCTAGCCTCACCCGAGTTTCGGGACTTTTGGATGGCCTCACCCGAGTTTAGGAACTTTTGACTTGGCCTCACTTAGCTATGAGACTTTTGGCCTTGTCTCACCCATCTCAAGGGACTTTCGGCTCTACCTCACCCATCTTAAGGGACTTTTGGCACTACCTCACTTGAGCAATTCTCACAATCCAACACACAAGCACATTGGTAACAATGCATCATGGCAATAACATAAGGCATGTCTCACATAACAAGCATATACATAAGCATACAATGACTATTACATCCAAGAATGCAACAAGAAAGAGTGGAAAGAGAGCTACCTTATAAGTCAACATAAGCCTTCCCTTTCAATTTCTCTTCTCCCTTCTTAGGTTCACAATCACACCTTGATGGAGGTGCTTCACTTGAGCCTAGACACAATAAAAGCATGAAATTACTCTCTCATAACTTAATAACTCTTAGGAGTTCTTCAGAACAAACCTTGCTAACATATAAGAACCTAGGGTTCCCTCTCTCTCTAGAATGTCACCAACTCTTCCTCTCTCTCAAGCTCTCATGGTAGTAGAATCAATATATTCAAGGAAAACAAAGAAGTTCAAGAGTGTTTTCCACTTTCCCTCTTCTGACCTATGCCTAAAACTCCACTAATTTCACAAGCAAAATCATAGAAAAAGAGGGCAAAGAGAGGAGATCAAGGTTCTAAGCAGAAAAGAGAGAAGCTTGCTTACCTTTCCTTTGTTCCTCCACCTTCTCTTGGTCTCTCTCACTCTCCACGCCTCTTTTCTCTCCTTGGGTCGAAGTCTAGGGCAAATAAGAGAGAAAGAATGAATTGGGTCGTTTAAAGAAGTCAATTTCTCCCTTTTTACGCTTTTCCGGACTGACCCTCGCTATAGTGAAAATTAACCTTCGCTACAGCGAGCTCGTATCAGTCACCTTCGCTATGGCGAGGTTTATCTTTTGCTATGACGAGCTCGTATCAGTTACCTTCGCTATGGCGAGGTTTAACCTTCGCTACGGTGAGCACGTATCAGTTCCAGACCCCCATTTTCGCTATGGCGTACGCTACAGTAAGCAACTCCCTGGTTTTTGTATGGACTACCTGCACTCGCTATAGTGAACAACTACTCTCGCTATAGCCAAGCCATTTCTCGCTATTGCGAGAAGACTTAGAAAAATTCCTGAATTTCGAAAATTTTCAGCTTTCTTCTTTCTTTTCCTTTTCCCTTTTTTTTGGTTATTACACTTTCCAGAATAGGCAAGAATGCATGATTTCAATTTTTGTGGATTTAGTTATGAATTCCTGAAGTTGTAACAGAAAAACTGAAATTCTGGCCGAAAATAATAGAGTGAATTTGATGCTCCCTTTTGAATTCCACGAGTTGTGGGCCAACTTTAGTGATGCAAATGAATTGTATGTATGTAATTAAATATGAGAATATTATGTATGAGCTCATATGGCCCTTATGACACCGAATGAAATTTTCATACACGACGTAACATGAAATAAGGCATGATTTTAATGCCATTTTTCCATTCCCTTTTTTGCAGTTCATCATGTGAGACTTAGAAATGATAAGAAGCAAGTTAGAAATATATGGTGTTACAACTGGCACCATAATATCATATTAGGGAGGAAGATTAGAATTAGAGATTGATAGAAAAGCAAGGATATGGGCTTGTGTGAGTAGGAAACAGAAAATATCTATTCTAGTTCTATCATTAGCTATGGGTTCAAACCGATCTTACCTAGGATTGCAAATCCCAAGTTTTGTCTATAAAGAGCAAATCTAATTAGAATAGTGTCTATAATTGATTTCTTTTGTATAATACTAATCGATTTCAATGACGATTTCATTAGATATCTTACAACTAGAATCCCTCTTTTTTCCAATCTAGTTCCTCCACCACCGCGAACCCCAATTAGATTTAGGCATGATACACTTTTTAGTTATTGGGAGAACTCAAGTACTCTCTTTCGGATCTAGGAAAGAGCTCTCAGAGAATTTTTGTTCCTTTTGGAAGATATAGGAGCGAAATAATCAACCTATTGATATTGGAAGACTCAAAAGATTCTTCTAATGTATCATTTCTGGGTCCAATGGAATTCATAGTATAGGAAGAAGCCTCGTCAAATAGAGATTTTTTCTTTTGACCATCTTTCAATTGTTAATACGATATATAAGGACCGCTACTACAAAGAGTACTACATTGAACCAAACTTGATAGAATTGAGAATCAAATCAAACCAATCGGTTTTATAATGTCCAAAACTGATTTTAGCTTTTTCTCAATTGATTTAGTTCAATTTTTATTAGTTTGGTTTAGTTTAGTTCAGTTCAATTGGTTTAGATCGATTTTGAACACCCTTACTAGGTGATCATTAGGATTAATAAAGATTAGAGAGAAAAGTAGTCTTCTACTCATGAGTTGCATCCAAATGCACAACTACTTAGGCCTAGAAAATGTTAGTGAGAAATGGATATAAGATGATCCAAAAAAAAGAGAATGGTAATAAAGGAAAGTAAGTGCACGTAGTTAATGTAAATACTTACCTATTTCAAATTGACATTTAAGGTTTGGTATTATTCTATGACAAAATATTGCAAAATGTGCTTTAACTATTGGAGGAATAGACATGAACACAAATGAAACCATTAGCCATGGCAACAGATCTAGTTAAATTTTCTTGTACTTGTTTGAATGACAAATCTAATTCTTGGAGTTGAAATGATCCTATTTTAAGGAATTGTAATTTGTTTGGTAGTTGACCATTTTGGGTGTGTTTAATTTGTAACAATATATTTTCTACCTCTACCATGTTGGGTATTTAGTTGGTCCTGTTAGACAACTATATGATATGTAATTTAATTAGTTAGAGCCATACATCTTAGGTATGTTTTAGTGGTTTGGATTAAATATTTGTCCTATTTTTTCTTTTAAGGTACAAAGTAAATGAAAGAGACTTGTAATTGTGATAAGCTATATTAAAGGTATGCTAACACAAAAGAAATATTGGAACGAAACCTATAAAGGAATATGTTATATGTGTAAGAAATAAAAAATAGAAATTGAAAATTGACAATTCAAAGAAAAGTAAGATAGTATTCTAATTAACAAATGATGTGAAGTGTAACACCTTGATTAATTAATAAATAATTAAGGATTGAGAATTAAGGTTTGAATAAAATAAATTAAAATAACTACGATGTTAAAAGAGTTTTTTCAACTATTAAAATTGGGGCTGTAAAAAATATTATTTTTATATAATATTTTTTTTCAAATAACCTAAATAAGCCCACTTTTAAGAGAAGCTCAAATGCGAGAAATACTAAAAGTCTGTTAAAAAGAAAACACTAACCCACTTAATGTTTTAGCCCTTAGGCCCATAACATAACCAAAATAACCTTTTCCTCCTTTGTCCATTAGTCACACATGAACACAAAATTGAAGGGGGAAGAGAACATTTTGCAGAATTGAAAGGAAGCACTATTAAAGGACTTAAAGGCTTTGCATGAAGGAGAGATCACCATTTATAGCTAAGATATATCTTATAAACATTGCTCTACCGACTTTGCTCTTCTTTTTTCTTCTTTCGGTATCTTAAATAGTGGAGGTTTATAGGTTGAAGGTTGATAAAGAAGGAAGCCTAAGCATGGAATTGGTGAGATTGGAGTGAAGAAACTTATCGAAAGGTAATTGTTCCACTTAATAATCTCATTGCTTGTCATTAATTAGGTTGAAACTTCCATTTATGTTTTTCCCTTATTTGACCAAATGGATGTAGTGAAAATGAAGAAAAAGGAGTTTGAATTTGTAGATTTGAGGATTTGGGAAGGAAGGAAAATGCTATATTGAAGGTAAAGCCACCCTTTTAGAGAATTGTTTTGATTAAGGATGAATATTGATGGCTATCCATTCGAATTATTGGCTAATAAATATTGTAATAAACAAGAAAAAATGAAGTGTTTTGGGAGCTTCTTAGCAACTTGAAAGGGGGATATTTGAAGCTAAATTTGTAAGTATAATTATATAATTCAACTCTTTCATTATTTGAATTCAAATTGGGAAAATATGTAATTGTAGTATGTTTGTATAACCTTGATAGAAACTTAACTCTAAGAGAGAGGAATAAGTGCCTTGGGGATTGCTGTAGTTTGTAAAGAGGGTGATGATGGAAAACTAAGATTGATATGTGAATATTGGTGTAATATTTGGTTTGATAGATAAAATTTATATTGAGACTTTTGGTATAGGTTTGACTAACTAATTAGGCTTATCTTGATTGAATGTTGGATTCTAAAGATTAAAAACTTAATCCATTTGGATGCATTGACATTAAAGTTATAGTTGAATAGCATAAAGAAGTTTTAAGGTACTACTAAGGTATGTATGGGAAAATACAAGTTAGATTCCTATGCATTTACTGTGGTAAATAGAAGATTAATAATTCCATGTGTATGAATTTAGATTTGTCCCATGTTAGTTGTATTATGCCCATGTTTGCTATGGAGTTATTTATGAATTACTTTTAAGGTTAAGGTTTTTCTTTCTTGGCATATTTTCCTTCAACTAGATCAGTTTTATTAATTTTATACAATGCCATGCTTATTTGATTGCCTATATGCTTAGTTTTTGGGGTTGAGACAAAGGGTTTTCCCTGATGATGATGACTATGTAGATGAGTGAGATAAAGGTTGCTACCTAAAGAGTAAAATGTTTTAGAAGGGTTAAGACAAAGGTTGCTCACCTTTGGCTTATTGGTTAATAATCCCATTTTTTATATGCAATCAATATGCTTGTAGTTTCCATGAGTGAACATGTTTTATTGCTTTTCTAGTTATTGATAATATGCCTTGAATGGTAAAACCTTTGTTGGGATGTTTATCTCACCTCCTACGGGATTAACATTTCTTTTTAGGAGAAGGAACTAGTAAAAGGAAGGAGATATTGAATAAAAACTAAGTCCATGTGTTACTCTCATATGGTTTTGGGTTTTATTTATGGAACCCTTGTGATTAATTTTTTTTGGGTTGTATATGTAACAAACATAATTTTTATAAAACGACGAAATGAGTCTCATAAAAGCAAGTCCTCTGAAAATAACCTAGATAATATCCTAGAAAATTTGGATAGAGTTCTAGGCTCATAAAAGTGATAATCCTAGGCTTTGATGGAAAAAAAAAAAAACAAAGCTAGGACGGTGAAACAAATTGTGATGAAAATTGATGAAATGTAATGACATTTTTGTAAATAAGTACAACTTTTGAAAAAACATACAAGAAGGCTTTTTAAATGGAACATTTAAGTTGCCTAAGATTCTCAGAGGCTCTAAAAATCATGGGAAGCCCCAAGACTGGTAAAACTCCTTCAGTGTATGTTTTCCAATGGCAATGAGCTCGATTGACAGATTCATTTGGAAAGGTTTTAGCTTTGATTTGAGTGATTCCAAATGCATTTTATTAAATTGGGAATCTAAATTTTATAATAGAAAAGACAATTCTAAAAAAGGAGCAAAAATGAAGCCAAAATGAAATTGCCATTTTGGAAGAACGAAATTAGAATTTTAAAAAAAGTGAGTTTCTTGAAGCTTCCACACACTTCTCTCTTTTTTCTCCTCTCATATAGTACGACTTTCTTCTACCTAAAATATAGAAAAGACTAGCTTCTTGAGGTGCACCAAGAGAGGGAGAAAAGGAGGAAGAAAATTAAAGAAAAGGTAAAGAAATCTAAGGAATTTCATGCTCCATGTTCTTCCAATCTTACTCTTCTCATTCCATGCTTTCCTTCTATGGTCTAGTTGATCTTTTTGGTTCTGTTTTGAGTCCAAAACTAAGGGGAGTGGTTCAAATTTCTTGAAGAGAAGCAAACTAAGAAGAAAGGCACTTGAAAGGTAGTTCGAATCCTAAGTAATCCTTGCTCTTTGTTGCTTTTTCTTCTTGCTCTCCCTTGGTGCAATTTTTGGCCAAGAGTAAAACCATATAGGGGGAGGATTTTCTGTCCAAAAACAAGAGAAGAACTAGGGTTTTAGGCCATGAGCAAGAAGAATATGGCAAGAAATTGTAAGAAAAACTAATATAAATCAAGATAGAAACGTGTAGGATTCTTTAGAGTTTTGTGAAATATGATTTTGTGTGAGTGTTTCCTTGGCTATCTAAGTGTTCCCTTGAGCTCCTAAGACTTCTAAAAACCTTCCCAAGTGGCTCTCCCATCAAGAAAAATTTTGAAACTCCAAGAAGCCCCATTATGGTGCATGTCTCAACCAAGCAAGGTTAGATAGGCTAGGGAGTGTTTTAATTTGTTCTAGCCTTAGTTTGAAACTTTATATGATGTTAAAAGATAGGATAAACCATTGAAAAAAATTTAGAAGCCATGGATTGGAAGATGAGACAATGGTGTCCATAATGGTACCTTGTGAAGCAACTTAATTCTAAGCTTGTGTAAATGATTGTGTGAGGGCTCCAAGGACTTTAAATGAGGCCAAGAGGCCTAGAGATGGAAAGAAATGGGAGCCTAGAGCTTGAATTGTGAAGGTTGCTTCAATAGGCCATTTATGTAACCATTATGCCACTTATAGAACCAAGTGTGTATGTAAGAGTGAGTTTAGTGTTTTGGCTTGCTTTAAATGTATAATTGTGTATTAATTATGATGTTTAGGCCAAGAGAACATTTAACCACCTAAGTGCACTTGTGAGGCCAAAAAAGGGAAGGAACAAACCAAGTAAAGCTTGCATCAAGTTAAAAGTAGCTCTCTACCTCATTCTCCTTGCATTCTTGTGCATGTGTATGTCTTTGTGTGCATGTATGTGTTTATGTGATCTAAGAACATGCCACTTGATGTTTTGAGTTTGCATTGGTACCAATGTATGTTCTTGAATGTCCTTGGTTGTGAAATTGGCTCACAAGAGTAAGGTGATGTCAAAAGTCCCTTAATGTGGGTGAGGAGGTGCTAAAAGTCTCAAAGCATAGGTGAGACTAGGCCAAAAGTCCCTAGACCAAGAATGAGACAAATCCAAAAGTCCTAGAAATGGGATGAGGCAAAACTGAAAGTCCTTAGAGCTTCTTGATGACTTGATTGTGAAAGTGTCGCATGACAATCTTGAAATTATGTATTAATGATTCAAGTAGCTTGTTTACTTGTACACTTGGTATATGTATGCCTTGAATGTGTGTGTGAATGGGTGTGTGAGCTATTGAGATTCTAGGAATCTCACTCCCATTCTCTCTATTATCTTGAAATGCCTAGGTGATATTCAAGAAGCAAGGAATGCAAGCCAAAGGTCTTAAGAAGCTATACTTTGACAATTATATAGTTTTTCTTGTACCTAGATGCCAAAGTGGATATGTATATGATATTTTTGAGTTGTAAACCATTGAACAAATGTAATATTATGTATGGATCATGTATGAACATTGTATGGAGCCAAGACAATAGAAATGTGGAAATTGGACCTTTAAGTGCATACTAAGATGCATGTATTCTTGAGTGTAGGATAACCAAAATAAGATATATAAGTTTTGGGACCACTTGGATAATTCCTACAAGTCATATTCATGCTTTTAAACTTACCCAAGAGATGCCAAACCATTAAGGAAGCCATTTGGACTAAAGTGATACCTTATGAGAGGCAAAATTGACCATATTGTGAGGTTATGTCACTTTTTATCCAAATGAACTCTTCTTAGTTTGAAATTTGGCATATATCTAGAGCTTATTAAGAGATTTTTTGGAAGTTAAAGTGGGTAATATTTGGATGTCTACAGAATTTTTGGCAAAATTTTTAAATTGGCTGAATTTTTAGATTTTGCTGTTATCACTGTTCATTTGGTTCGAATTGTATCTCTATCATTCATGGGGAAAATGAAGTCTAATTGCCACAAAATTTTACAATGAGAAACTAGACCTTCCCAGTGACTTATGCTAATCAGAAGCACCTCATTTGGATGTCTAGAAATGGAGATATGAATTTTTGAAGCTAATATTCTATTCTAGGCACACCTCCATACCCGTGGTACTGTTTGATTGATTTTTAAGGTTTGAATGCTCTTGGATTGGTCTGGAACTATTTTTCCCCTTTAGTTACATCTATAGCTATACAAATTGATATAGATTGCATAGATTATATTTTTGTGAAATTAATTATGAATTTCCAAAGTTTATATCAGTAAGTTGCATTAGAATTCTTGGCAGCTTGACCTCTCTATATTTTCTATTGTCAATCATGGTCCAAATGGGATTTTCGTGGCTAGGACTTATTTTTAGTGTGAAGTTAACTCCCAAAGATTTCCAACAAACTATGGTTTGTATAATTTCAATTTTTCTACATTTAGTTATAATTTTTTAAAATTGCCCCTAAAATCTGTCACTGTACAATCGCGAAAAATGAAGGGAGTTTTGGTATGAATGGAAAATAATTAGAGAATATTATTGGTGAGTTCATGGGATCTCAGAGATGTGAAATAAAAAATTTATTCGCTATGTAACGTAATTTAATTCATTATTTTAATGCATTTTCTTGAGATTTCTTTGATGAATTGTATAATCCCACTTGTAAGAAGGGAATTAATGTTAGAAATAATATGGTATTATAGTATATATAATGCTCACATGATAAATGTAATTCTAATAGTTATTTTAGAGTTCTTGCTATACATATCTAAGCCAGTGCCAAGATAGGTTTATGGATTAATTCTTTTAGAACTTGTAAATATAAATGGTTTAGTCTTTTAAGAAGGTATATGGCCATATGTATGAATGTGACATTGTAAATGACTCTTATTTTGATGTGAATGAATAAAGATGTTCAGTTTATGTAATGGATCTTTGTACAAATGATGCAAAAATAATAATATTGCATATTTTGGTAATGAGCTTAGTGGAGCGAGGCTATGGGACTCATTAATTCAATTGTTACCTTATTTTTAGATTGTATGCTAGCTTATTGATTTTATGGCTTACATTATGTTATGCTTGTGAATGGTAACATTGAGAGCCTTTGGAAACGGTATGCTCGAGATTGTAATCAATTTCTTTATTGCTACATTCTTAAAAATAGACCCTAGTATGTAGTATGTGTAACACCATAACCTCCTAGCTCTTGCACAATAGTTCCATAGGCTATCTCAACACACATATGGTATGTTGGTGCACATATTCAAGGGTGTGACATTTTTAAGCATGGATAATTACGTAACTGAAAACTAAAATAATTCATTTCATGCTTTAGGGACTATGTGAGCTAATCCATGTCATTTTCCATCCATAACACATCCATTCAAGTCATAAACATTCCAATTCATCTCATATATCATAGGTTTGGAACCATATATTAGAAAAATCAGATTTTACTCTCGGGTTTCTTGTTCTAAGTTTCTAATATGAATTTCAAAAATTCATAACTGATTCTAGAAAAATTAAAATCATATATATGATAGCTTTCTGAAAAGCTTTAGATGTTAACTAATGACTAAAAACAGTTCAAGGTCAAGAAAACACTATCCAAACCCCAAAAAATAATAGAACAATACCAGAGGTCTCTACTGCATCATGATATTGACCATAAATTTCAAAACTTTGGTTCTCCCTTTACAAAGCTCTAAATGAGATGCTCTCAGTGACTATGAAAAGATTATGATGTTTAAGTTATGCTTGTAAAATTTCATAAGAATTGGATTTCATTATACTCACGTGTGATATAAAAAAGCAAACTAACTATATGAATAGTACACATACTAATTTTACATAATTTAGACAATTTTAAAAAATTATAATAAATTCTCTCGAGTTCTAAATTGAGTGCTCTTTAACTCCATGAAAAGATCTAGATGAAACCTACTTTCTGGCCAAATTTCATAGAAAAACTCACTCATTTGGTCAGACTTTGGTTCAGTACACATAATGGTCAATTTTGAAGTCCAAATTGGTATCTCAAGGCACCAAAAAGCTTTTCTCTCATCCCATAGCCACTTGGACACATCCAAAATGATAAATACTACATATACAAGTATGTCAAATGATCAAAAACTCATCCATTTGGTCAGACTTTGGTTCAACTCAAGATTTGGTTAAATTTGAAGTCTATAATGGGTTTCATATGTACCAAATGCTCTTATCATATTTTTACAACCACTTGAGCATGTCCAAAAGCATAAACATACTTAGGGAAGTATGCTAAATGGTTCAAATTATCATGGAGCTCAATTTCACCATACCACATGCATTTATACATATGCACATAAGGGTGCTAGGATATCAATCTTCAATATAGGCATTCATTTAACTTTAAGATTGATATATATATATATATATATATATATATATATATATATATATATATATATATATATATATATATATATATATATATATATATATATATATATATATATATATATATATATATATATATATATATATATATATCATAATTACATACATTTAAATTTGTTCAAATGGTTACATATTATATACATTGTGTCTTTACAAACTTTGACATCAAATTACATTCAAAACTATGCTATTGTCAAAGTGTTGCACAATATATTCCTTAGCTCCCATTTTTTCTTCCTTGAGCTTCACCTAGACATGGTTAGATAAAAAATGAAAAAGAGTAAAATTCAAAGAATCCTAATAACTCTTTACGCTTTCAAATATACATAATGGATGCATATACATGTCAAAGAATATATGCATGGCATTTAAGCTACCAGTAAATATACATAAAGCATTTTTCTTATCATAAAAACCTATACATAGCAAACATAGGCTCTCAAAGGTATTGGTCTAGGCTCACCCATCTTCCTTGTGACTATTGGATTTGTCTCACCAACTTTCAAAAGACTTTTGACTTAGCTTCACTCTTCTTGAGACTTTTGGTTTTGTCTCATTCATTCTTAGGGAATTTTGGCTCATCCTAACTCATGCTAAGGGACTTTTGGTATTACCAAACTCATTCAAGCCATATTGCATGTATTTCAAGAAACATAATGGTACTATAACATGTAAGTAATGGCTAGGAATATTTCTCATAATTCAAACATACATACAAACACTCAAAGATAAATAAACATCTAAGCAATACATGAGAGAAAATGGTAGTGTTCATTGGCTCATTAGGCCCTAGGGGCCCACCCTAACCCGACCTAATCGGGTCGGGCTAGACCGGGCAAAAAATATAAAATAGACAGAACTTTAAATAGAACTATATTGGGTCGGGTTGGGTCACAGACAAAGACATGGTCTGCCAAACTTGCCCTAGTAGTTACTTTTTTTTAGTTATCAATATCTTGTTATCATATATATATTTTTCATTTGATTTTCTTTGCATATTGCAGTTTTCATTACCTACCTAAACCCTCCCTACTTCTTAATTTTTTTTCATCATTGATGTGGATGTTTACTGACATTTCTTTTGTTAAATAATGAAAATACACATGTTTGCCTAAGGCCAATTATATTAGTATAACTTATATTTGCTTGATAACACCAAACTATTTTTTATTATTGATAAAAATATGAGGATTTTAAAAGCCCATTGTTTTGAAGCATATGCCTATGAGTTTACAAAAATATATTTTTATATTACAAGTATCAATTCATGCTTTATAAAAAAAAAATAACTCGGATGACCTTAACCCGCCCTAACCCAACATAAAATTGAGATTGTTAGGGTCGGGTAGGGGCACAGGCATAAAAATAAGCTGATATCTTAATCGGGCCAAGCATTAGGTATACTAGATATCCAACCTAGTCTTGCCTATAAATAGCCCTAAGAGAAATGTTAGAGAGCTACTTTGAAGCAAGAAGACCACACTTCTCTCTTGAACTCTTCTTCCCATTTTTGGTCAAGCTCATGCAACTAGGTGACACTTGATTTTCTTGGCCTAAACACATTAAATAGGACATGTTTCAATCATAGCAACAAGCTTTAACTTTATGCAAACTCTATGGAGGGCTACTTTCTCATATGATTACATAATGGCTCTATACAAGACACAATAAAGCAACTATTGGAATTCATGATCTTAGCTCCATTTTCTCCTTCAATCTAAGTCTCTCGACTCCCATTTAGACTCCTTGGAGCTATCACAATTTCATTTTAAGGAGCCCACACCTTATTCGCTTCTTTATGTCTTAAAATGAAGCCTATATCTCCATCTTCCAAACTATGGTTTCTAAATTCATTCCAAGGCTTTCTTTAATGTTCATTATTCATATTTAGTCTCTTCCTAGCTTTATAATTAAAAAGAAATCTCCTTAGGTGCCTTATCTAGTCTTGGCTGAAACATGCTCTCGATTTGGCACCTATGGAGTTTGCTTCATTTCCTTTAGGGAATTGCCACATAGGAGACTTCCAAAATATCTTGAGAACTCATATATACTCTTAAACAACCTAAATTATCATTAGAAAGTCTCTTAAATATTAAGGTACAACAAAATCCCTAACTTTTGTAACTTTAATTCTAATGCTTTTTCTTTGAATTTCTTTACATATTCTTGTTCCTCACACTCTAGAACCTATATTTCTTCCTTACTAAGACCAAAATTCACTCCTTCTTACTTGGGCTTAATGCTGGCTGAAACCTTAAGGAAGAAGAACAAAAAAGAAGCATGGAAGGTTATAAAATTACCTTGTATTTAGGCCTTTTTCAAGAGTTCTTGCCATTGCTTCAAGCTTCTCCTTGAAATTTTGAATTCTCACCTTTGGACTAACCATAAACTAGTCACAATTAAGCCATGAAAACCATAAAAAGGAAGAAGAAAAGGAGAGGAACAACATTTATGAAGAAATAACCATGAAAATCCAAGAATTTCCTTACCTTTTTTCTAGTTTTTCCTTCCTTCTTGGCTCCCCTCTTATATGTTCTCCATAGCTAGTCTCATCTCTATTTTTATGCAGAACATATGTCAGTTACGAAAGGAGGAGAAAAGAGATGTGACTTATAAAGGAGAGTGCTTCTTAAATTCTTTTTAAAAGTTCTATCCTTGTTCCTTTTTCTTGGCTATTTCTTTTTAGGCTTATTTCAACTCTTTTTTTAGAATCATCTATTCCATCATAAAATTTAGACTCTCTAACTTATAAAAATATCTTTGGTTTCACTCAAATTGGACTTAAAACATTCTTGAATGAACCAATCAAAGTTTAGGTCAATTGGCACTTTAAAATATAAACTAGAGAGGTTTTAACTGTTCTGAGTGTTCCTATGGTTTTTAAGGCCTCTGAGAACCTTGGGTGTAACAACCAGAATTTCAAAAAATTTTTTAAGTTCTAAAATTTTTCTAAGTCTGCTGGCTGTAGCCCTGCTATAACGAATATACTTGTTTGCTATAACAAGAATCTACCTAACTATAGCGAATGTACCTATTCGTTATAGCAAGAATCCACCTAACTATAGTGAATGTACCTGTTCACTATAGTGAGAATCCACCTAACTATAGCAAATGTATCTATTCACTATAGCGAGAATCCACCTAACTATAGCGAATGTACTAGTTCGTTATAGCGAGAATGCTTTTAACTATAGCGAGTTCGGGCATCCCATATAAAAATCAGGGAGTTCCTTGCAATAGCATGCGCCGTAGCGAGAACAAGGGCCTGGGACTGATATGTGCTCACCATAGGGAGGGTTGGTCTGAAAAAGCGTAACAAAGAAGAATTTTGCTTTTTAAAAAGTCTAGATCTGCTTTATTTCTTCTAACCAACTTAGGTTTTGACCAAAACAGAGAAAAGGGTTGGAGAGAGAGAGAGAGAGAGACCAAGAGAAGGAAGGAAACTAAGGAAAAGATAAGCAAAACTTGAGCTTTTCATAGCTTTTCTTCTTAAAATTTTGTTCTTCTCTCTTTGCCATCTCCTTTTATGGTTTTGGTTGTTGAATTAGCTTTGTTTTAAGCTTGGTTTAAAAGAGAGAGTGTGGAGAATTAAAGGGAAGGTGAAGGCAAAAGGGAACCACTTTTAAAGAAGGCTAGAACCTAGGGTAGATACTTATGTATCTTTGCTTCTTCTTCTTTACTTTTTGTGTATGTTGGTTCTACCAACTTGAGAGCTTGAGAGAGGAAGGAAGTCTGACCTAGAACAAGTAAAAAATCCTTGAATTAGAGTGTGAGAAGTTAAGAAATGCAAAGGAATTAAGAGAAGAACTAATGAAATTCAAGAGGGAGAAACTAGGGATTCAATCCCCTAACCTTTGTGAGTAACTGTTTGAGTTCCAAGAGAGTAATTGCATGCTACTTGTTGTATCTAAGCCCAAAAGAAGCAGCTCCATCTAGTTGTGATTGTGAGACCGAGAAGGGAAAGGAGAAATCAAAAGGAAGGCTTGTGTTGGCTTGTAAGGTAGCTTTCCAATCTTTCTTGATGCATTCTTGGATGTATGATGGTCATTGTATGCTTATGTATACACTTGTATTGTGAGACATACCATATGTTATTGCCTTGATGCATTGGTACCAATTTGTTTATGTTTTGGGTTATGAAAAATTGCTCCTAAAGGGTGAGGTGGTGCTAAAAGTCCCATGTGATGGGTGAGGTGGAGCCAAAAGTCCTTAAAAATGGGTGAGACAAGGCCAAAAGTCTCATGGATGAGTGAGGCTAAGTCAAAAGTCCCTAAACCAAGGGTGAGACTAATCCAAAAGTCTTAAAAATAGAGTGAGGCTAGACTAAAAATCCCTAGAACTTATTCTTGGCATTGATATGGTTTTCATAGCATGTAAATCATGTATTGTATGATTTTGATTGGTTGGATGCCTGCTTGCATGCTTTGACTTATTTATATGCCTTGATTGTTCCTTGAATGAGTGTATGAGTTATTGAGATTCCATGATTCTCACCCCATTCCCTCTCCCATCTCATATGGTCTAGGTGGAGTTCAAGAGCCAAAGAGTGGAGACCATGAGGCATAGATGACCATCTCTTGACATTTTTGTACACTTATGCATAGTTTGATGTATAGGAAGCCAAAGTGCTTATGTATATATATATATATATATCTTTTTGAGATGTCAATATTTAAACAAGTGTAAATGTTGTGTGAACCATGTATGGAACTAAAGCAATGGAAATATGAGATTTGGGCACTTGGTGGCTTGTATGTACTAGTACATTTATACCCGTAGTATGATGAGTTTGAGATGTGTGATAATTTAGACCACTTAAGAAATTTATATATACTATGTTTATGCTTTAAAACTTATCCAAGAGGTGCTAGAACATGTGGAAGGCCATTTAGACCTATTTTAAACCATATATGGTGTCAAATTTGCCAAATTCGTGAGCCCCGTTAAGATATGACCAAATAAGTTCTTCTTGATATAAAATTTGGCATGCCTTTAAATTTTTTTGAGTGCTTCTTAGAAAGCTAAAGTAGGTAATATTTAGAGGTCTAGGGAATATTTGGTGAATTGTTGAAATTGGAGAATTTTTTGGTTTTGGTTAGTTTATTGTGCTAATGGGTCCGAAAATAAATCTATGTCATTTATGAGGCAAACAGTGTCCAATTATCATAAAATTTTATAAGCATAAACTAGACATTCACAGTGACCTATACCAACTAGAAGCACCTCAATTGGAGGTTTGTAGAGGGAGAGATAACTTCCTGAAATTCTATGTCAGCATCAGAGAAGCCATCCGACTTTCATTATTGTTCCATCAATTTTTGAGGACCAAAGGCTACTAAATGATATGGACTTCTTTTTCTCCTCTAGTTAATATCTTTATCTTTTCAAATTGGTATAGTTTACCTAGATTGGATTTTTATGGAATTAGTTGTTAATTTTTGAAGTTCATGACAACAAGTTGTATCAGTACCAGAGACAGTCGAATCTCTATCTTTTCTTCGATGTCAAACATGACCCAAACACTGAGATTATGGTTTGAAATTATTTTAGTGTAAAATTAACATCCAGAGATTTCTAAAAAGCTATGGTTTGCTTGATTTTCCATTTTTCTAGAATTAGTTGTAATTTTCCAAAGTTAGAGAAAAAAATTTGACTTTTGAGCCTAGGTTGAGAAATTGCATTTTCTAGTTTTTGGCTTTATATCTATGGTTCATGGTTTGATTTATGCTAAGTATGAATTTCATAAATAGAGTTTGAGTAGAGAATGTGATTGATGGGTTCACGGGACCCACAGGGCGAAGTATGACTATTTAAACCCTAACTTAAAGTATTAAAATGCCACGGTTTTGGTCTTTTTTTTTAGAAATCATATAGAATCAAGCTTAAGTGATAGATAATTATGATTAATGAAATTAGTTGTGAATTTTTGAAGTTCATGATAGCAAGCTATATCAGTACCAGGGACAGCCAAACCTCTGTCTCTTTTTCGATGTCAAACGTGATCCAAACATTGAGAATGTGATTTGAAATTATTTTTAGTGTAAAGTTAACATTCAGGGTTTTCCAAAAAGTGATGGTTTACTTGATTTCCATTTTTCTAGAATTAGTTATGATTTTCCAAAGTTAGAGCCAAAAATTTAACTTTTTAGCCCATTTTGAGAAATTGCATTTTCTGGTTTTTGGCTTCGTATCCATAGTTCATGGGTTGATTTATTCTAAGTATGAGTTGCATAAATGGAGTATGAGTAGAGAATATAATTGATGAATTCATGGGACCCACGGGGCAAAGTATGACTATTTAAACCTCAACTTAAAGCATTAAAATGTCACGATTTTGGTCTTTTTCTTTAGAAATCATATGGAATCAAGCTTGAGTGATAGATAATCGCGATTAATACATTATGGTGTTACACTGGGAAACTCATTTTTTTCATTTAAAAATCCCTCCTATAAGTTTTCTAAAAAGTGCCCGAAATTATGAAAATACCACTGTGTTTCTATTAATTCTTATTTAGCTATTCTGGCTCTATTTTTAAGGCACTTTATGCCTTGTATTATCACTATTTGAGGTTTAGATTATTGCTCTAATTTTATTTGGCCTTAAAATTTTCTATTTAGGGGACTTCCTTTTATAACTAGTTTATTTCCGTTGTTTTTATGAAAACTAGACGTTATAGTATGGGTGTGATATGGTCATATTGGCCATTTGAGATGTTTTAGTGGTTCTTATGGCTTGAACAAGTTTGTGTTAGTAACTAAAAGTTGAAAAAAAGGTTGATATGGTTTCAATCCCAAATGCAAAATTTGAATATATGAAACCTAACTAGAAGGGGGTATGCTTGTTGTCAAAATTTTATTTATGTTGTGTTATGTGTGAGTGAAAGGTTTAGCCTACTCAAATTGGGATTCTTAGAGTAACTAACTTCTTATGGCTTGAGAGTATATTTTAGGGTACTTAAAATTCTATGTTATGGTTTGGTAGTTTTTGGAGATGAGATTAGGGAGCTATGCAATGATAGATACCCTTTAAAAGACCATTTTTGTTGTTGTGCTCCGTTATTTCTTGGTTGGTTGTATAGAATTAAGGTTTAAGGTACCTAAAAAAATTGTAGGGCATAAATTTAGTGGTTCTTATAAGCTAAAAACTTTATAATTAGTTGATTAGAACTTGTTAAGAAGGGTTAGAAACAAAATGGCTAAGAATTAAAAAAAAAAAAGTTTACTACTTGCTATTTAGAGGTTTCTTTTACTATCATTTTTGTGTTTTTGCTATCATGGAATGATAGGTATTGATTTACTGAGTTTTAAACATGGCTCAATAGCTTTTATATGGCTTATAGGTGGTTTGGAGGTTTTGTTAAAGTCTTATAATGGTCTAGAAGAAAGAAAAAGAATACTCATTTTGATACCTCGAGTTTGATACACTCAATTTATAGCCATAAGACATTATTTTACTTGTTTAGTTGAGAAAAACATACTTGGTTTGGTTAACATTTGTTCCCTTAGATCCTTAAACCCTATAGGATCATTAGCTAGTACTTTAGGTGAGGAAAATTCATTACTAAGCTTTAATTCATTGTTAAAATCCCATGGTATAAGTTCTATAATGGTTGGCACATTGATTTTTGCTACATTTTCAAGTTTTAGGATTGTAGCGAATGAAATTGCAACATGGGTACTTCAGGTTATGACTTTAGTTGTGTAATACAAAAAGAAATTTGGGATAGAACTTAATTAGGTTGCAGTGCAATTTTCTTAGTCATGACTTGAATTAGGCTTTTTATAAAAGTCCTTTTTAAGCCTTGTTTCATGTAGGCTACTAAGGTATATGCTATATAGACTTAATTTATACTTAATTAAGACTTTAATTCAAGGTTTTAAAAGGCATAAAATGGAAGATAGGAGTATGTAAAATATAAGAATGGTTATGTATATGTTAAAATGTTAAAGGAACAATAGTCTTATGGGAAAAGCTAAGATAGCTAACTATTATATTGTCCTTTTTAGTAGTATTTAATAATTTAGTTACTCTAAGTAATGCAATTAAGTATTAGGTACAAGTAACAAGAATTAAAGCAAAAAAGAGTAAACCATATCCTAAGATCTTTTCTAGCTAGTTAGTGAAGGATAACTTGAAGACTTTTGTAGCTAGCTAGGATTCATTTTAGTTTCTAGTAAGTTTACTAATTTTAGGGTGGAACCTTAAATGATCTTTATAAATTATTATTTTAAAAGGTTTAATTAGCTTGTATTTTCACAATTCAGTTTAAATTATTCACATGTTTTCACTAAAATACACCTAAATTAATTAGGCTAGCTCTACTAGAAAGTAGTTTGACGTAAAGAATGGAAAAGAGTGGTTTGATTTTGACATTTGTTGTTGATGACTATGAGTATTTAGTAGTTATGAGCATTAGACAGTAATCTAGGTTAATAGAAATATATGGTAGTAATGATGAGTAACAAAGGAGAAAAGATAAAAATGTTATATAGTTCAGGAGATGCAGAAAGTGACAGAAAGAAAAATGCAAGTTTACTTAGTGGTTGGTTGAATGTTGTGGTATTTGGCAAGTTGTGGTCACTTGAATGTTAAATTTGTTCTTATTTCTCTTCTAATGGTGGAATCTGAAGAAAAGGGATTAGGTTAAAAAGATATATAGGATGGAAATATTTAGCCTTGAGATGTTAAAAAGATCTAAAGGGATCAATGTGGGTCTAAGTGTAACACTAAAAATTCTAAGACTCAACTCATGCAATCCTTATGCCTTATCTCATGCTTGTTCTATTAAAGCAACATAATGGCATAGGAAGTCATGAATCAAGATACATTTCATCACGGGTAAAAATTTTCTTTCTATATCCCGTGGGTCATATAGACTCCTCCATCTCATTCTCATATTTAAATATATAAACACAACTCATAACAAGCTCAAGAAATGGTCCATATCTCGAGCAAAGGGAGCAAATACACAAAACATACTAGTGTAGCCTTGAACTAGTTTTTCAGATTTTGTGTCTGAACTTTGAAAAATCATAACTAATTCTATAAAAATAAAAATCAATCACACTATATCATTCTGGAAAAATACAAATGTATACTTTATGATAAAAATAAATTCAGACACAACAAAGACTGTTAGGCACCAAAAAATGATGGAACAGTACCAAAAGTCAGCTATCGTCCTTAGTACTGATCTCTAACTTTAAAAATTTATATCTCCCTGCTCAAAGTTCCAATTGGAGTGATCTTAGTGGCCATAGAAAGCTCATCATGTTTAGCTTATGACTATAAAATTTCATAAGTATTGAACATCATTTGTCCCATGAATAACACAGCCAAAATTTCTAACCATATGAATAGTACCTATATCAGTTCAGCAAAAAAATGGCAACTTTGGAAAATCATAATTAATTCCACAGAGCTCCAAATAATCTAATCTTTAGCTTCCCAAATTGCTCTAGATAATATCTAAATTTGTACCAAATTTCATGGACAAATTTATTCATTTGGTCAGATCTTGACATTGGATTACAAAATGTCTCATTTTGTGTCATATATAGGGTCCAAATGGTCCATTTCAAGTTCTAAAGCAACCATGACCACTTGAGCATGTGAGAATGCACCAAAATAACTCTTTAAACTTGTCTTAAAGATACATAAACCCATATTTCTCAAACTCACTCGTCAACCCCATGATATACACAAGATTGCACATGTTAGCTTTAGCCATTCAATACTTAAAACATGTCATTTCATATGTTTGACATCAATTCTCATTCATACAACATACACTTGGGTAATTACATATGCTCATATGATTACATAACAATTTCATCATGAGATTACATCATATGCCATGTGTATGGTTACCAAAAAGGAAAACTAGGCCTTTTCATGCATTTTGATGTCAATCTCCTTCTTCTAAGCTTGGTGGCTTCCATTACCTTGCTCAATTGCTCCACCTAGCATGTTAAGACATTGGAGAGGAGGAGATGCGATTCAAAGAATTCCAATAACTCATCTCCCTTTCAATCACACATAAAGTATGCAATACAAGCCTTAAAAATACATGTATGGGCATATAGACATATGTGAGTATTCATGAAACATTCTTAGCATATGAGTAAGTCATACATAGCATACATAGGCTTTCCAAGAAAGTGGACTAGCCTTATCTATTCACTTATGAATTTTAGACTTGCATCATCCATTTTTTCTAAGAGGTTCTTGACTCAACCTTATTTTTGGGAGACTCTTTACTTTGTCTCAATCAAGTTCTAAGGTTTTTGGCTTATCCTCACCATGGTTAGAGGGTTCTTAGCTTCTCCACACTCAAGCAAACCAAGGCAAGCATATAAAACATCATTTGCATGTATAAAACATCATCATAGTATCATGGAACAAAATCTCATACTAAAATACTTTTCGTAGTTTAAAACACACATATACAAATTCAAAGACAATGTAAGCACATAATTATGCATGAGAGCAAGTGGAGAGAGCTACCTTTGCTACACAAGCATACTCTTTCCTTGAACTTTAAGTTCTCTCCCTTGACCTCACACGTAAGAAGGTGGAGATCATTCCTCTTGGCCTAGACACATCATATGGAAGCCAATTATACTCTTGAATCACATTCTAAGGCTACACATTTACTAGAAAAGTTAAGTGACTCATAAGGCTCTTTTATAGTTCCATAATGCACTTAATGAAGCAAGCTTAAGAAAACATTATCTTGGCTCCATTCTCTTTATCTATTTATGATTCTTGACTCCCTTTAAACCTCTTGGAGTCATCACACAATCAATTCAAGGAACTTAGCTAGATGTTATTTCTTTAAGCCATATTATGGAACATATAAGGCCATCTCACTTTCTATGGTTTCTAAAATTTTTCCAAGACTTTCTCTCATACTCTCCGATTACACATGATACAAAACTAAGTTTGGAAAGAATTAAAACACCCTTTAAGTGCATGGACCCTCCTTAGCCAAAGCATATACTTTCCTTGGCACCTTTAAAGTTTCTTAGCTTCCTTTGATGGGAGAATCATGTAGGAAGCTCTCTTGGTATCTTAAGAGCTTATATGAACTCTTAAATATCATAAAATATGGCTACGATTCATGATAAAGTTCAAGGCGCAATCAAAACCCTAGCCTCCATATCTTACAAATCCGTAGCTTTTACTTGAATTTTTTTGCATATTCTTACTTTCCTCCCTTAAATTCCTAGAATCAATCCTTAGTTCTTCCCAAAATTCAAGCCCTCTTATAGCTATATATATGGGGCAAAATAGGGAGAAGAAGGGGGAAGGAGTAGCTACCATAGGATGGAAGTTTTACCTTGTTTCCATGGCTTTTCTTGCTTGTTTCTCACTTTACTTGGCATCCTCTCTTCAAATCCAAATTTTTCCCTTTGTTCTTCCCTTAAAATAGATCTATAAACTTTAATAAAACCATAGGAAAGAAAGTAAAATGGAGGAGAAGAGGTTTGCTAAAGAAAAAGTATGAAAAACTAAGAAAATTTAGACCTTTCTACCTTGTTTTTCTCTCTCCTTCATCCTCCTTCTTGTGCACCTCACCCTTAGGGTTTCTCTCTAGTTTAGGACAGAAACAAATGTAGCCAAATGAAGTGAGGAGGTGAGGCACCTCATATATATAGAGAGGTCTAAGAATGACTTTTTAAAAATTCTCATTTTACCCTTTATTCTTGGTATTTTTGTTTCTAATTTTTTTTAGCTTCTTTTTTAGAATCATCTTTTCCATTATGAAATTTAGATTCCCAATTTAGTAAAATACCTTTGGAATCACTCAAATTAGAGCTAAAATCTTCCCGAATGAATCTGTCAAATTTGGGCTCACCGCTGTTGAAAAACGTCCACTAAAGGGGCTTTAGCTGTCCCAAAGTTTTTCATGGTTTTCAGAACTCCTGAGAATCTTGGAGAACTTAAAACTTTCATTTAAAAGGCTCTCTTGTGAGAATTCAAAAATTTGCTCAAAATGACGAAAATACCCTTACGTTCCATCAATCTTTCGTTATATTTCCTTTTTTTCATTCTAACTCCGTTTTTCTTTCCATCTGAGCTTGGAATTCTCATTTTTAGGAGTCTAGAATACTACCTAAATTTTTTAGGACCTTAACTAAGTCATTTTAGGAGATTTCCTTTTGTATTCAGTAAATTTCGTATATTGACAAAGAAACAGTATGTTATGTTTCTCACGTCTTCTCTCATTTTCAAAAAATTGGATATTTCACTAAGTATATGGGGCTTGACTAGTATTACATTACTTTGATAGTAAGGTATTAGATAGGCTGAATGATTAATATTAGGTAGGGTAATATATATATATATATATATATAACCCCAAACTTATTTGTATAACAAGATTAAGCTAAAAAAATAATTTGTTACTGAATATTGAAGAAATTGTATATTACCAATTTAATTACTATATGTTAATAATGAATTAATAGAATACTAAGTCTAGATTAATTAAGATAATGCAATCTAACATGTATACATATATAGATATAAGATATCTATATGTATATAAATATACCCACACACATGTGCATATGTGCATGTATAAAAATTTAGGATTTCATTAGTTAAATGATTTGTTGACTTTGTTGATATTGGGTGGGACAAAAAAAATAAATAAGTAGTATCATTTAAAATTCTTTAAGAAGTCTAATGGCATAATATGTGTGTATATATATAGATGGGAGATTAACGGCAATGAAATGTTGATGACTTCATTATGAAATAGGATTCAAGCATCGTATAAGAATATTTTTTAGTAATCATTTATCTTATTTATAAATTACATTGTTTGTCCAAAAAAAAAAGAATTGTTTAATGTTTCTAGAGGAAATGACACATCGTTAAAAGTATAAGTTATAGTATCATGATAGGTTTCCTAAACGAAGTCTAGTTTTATGATGATAAGAAACATCATGGGTTAACCAAAATGATGAATAATTGCAATATATAATTGTAGGCAACATTTAAAAGTTTGCTAAGTAATTGATATCTTGTTCATTAGAAGAAGGTAATAGGAAAAGACCTATAATGGATGGCATAGGAACTGTAATTAGAAAATATATCCGTGTATATATAGATGTGAAATTAATAGGAATAGATTGTTGCTAAGTTTCTTATGAAATACTATCCATGGATGGCATGAAAGTATGTATTATCAAGTACTCATATATCTTATATATTAATCCCATTGGTTGTGAGAAAAAACAAATAAACAAACATTCAATTTGTATGGCCAAAATGACACATCAATAAAATTATGTTATAGGATCCTAACATTTTTCTAAATAAGGTATAGTTGAATGATGATAAGACTTAAAATGATTATTACTTGCAATATAAAATTACAAGCATAATTAAATAGGTAATCACACAAATTGGCTAGGATAGGTAAATATTTGTATTAATTGTAAATGAACCTATTATTGAGTAAGATATAAACTTAATTTAAAGAATGGTTTAATAAATATTTAGCATTCATACAAGACGAATATATAGTGCGAAGTAACATAGCAAGTAGTATAATGTGCAAGCTTAATTTGTAGTTACGAGTATGCATAATGGTTGGACATAAGAAATACATATAATGCATAAGTGCACACATATGGTCCATAGTATATCATCAAAGTTCCTAACTTACAAAAGGTGATGATTTGTACATCCAAAGTCAAATATTAAACAGTCAAAATATTATAAGAAGTATGATTTAATTGTCCTTTCCTTCTTTGATTACTTTGAGGGTTATAGTGGTGGTAGAATTTGGCATGCAAATGTCACTCAGGGTAAGGAAATATGATTCAAGAAATGCTCTTTTAGCCTTTTATTTCCTTGGTCTTGGGGGATTTATAGTAAACAAGTTAAAGATGATAGAGTCATCTAATAGAACAATGTCTACTTCAACGTATATAGTCTTTGACAGTGAAAATGTATTGCAAAAGGATAGATCAATCTCATTTTCTCTAATGATTAAACATGTTTCCTCGTTAGATAAGAAACAATAATAGACATTAGTGCTAGGTTAAGTTAATGAAGATATTGGAAAGCATGTATGTAAACTTATATACTAACAAATGTCTAGTGCTTAAGCTTGGTTTAGCCATAACATTTGAAGATTGTTAACCATCACCTTTTTGAAATTGGGCCATTTTATTGTTGTTAGAATTACTCATGACAATGAATATTATTGTAGAGGTATTAGAAGCAGTAAGAATACCTTGTTTCCTGATAAAATGAACAACTTGATAAGTTCTTTTTAAGCTAAAAGCTTAAAAACAATGTAGGTTGAGAACTTGTATAAAGATAGAACTTAGTTATTTTCAACTTGAGCAAAAATTGGTGGTCAAATAATTAATCAAGTTTAGATGGTAAGGAGTGTGAATGTCCTTCATACTAGTAATCAAAATCTTGCCTGTGTGTGATATGGTTAATATGCAATCTGTACAAATACAATTACATTATGTTTGGTTGGAAAAATAAATCAATACTTTGTTTAATAGGCATGAAATTAATCAATACTAGCAATAATAGATCACAGTAGTAGTTGAATAAATGTTATCTTAGTGATTTTTTGTTAAAGGTAGTAGGCTAACTGATTGATTAATTTGGTTGCTAAATTGTCAAATAGCAACACTGATATCATCATAAACAAATAGGTGGATTTTATATCTATATGCGAAGTATGTATCATAATATTTATTAATGGAAGTTAGAGACAATTAAATTAGGAAAAATGTTATATGATCATTACATGTGGCAGATGATTAGCAAAAGAGTAAGATGTTAACAAATGTACTTAGGGATGATAGTAGTGGGAGGTTTCAAGCATTTGGGACGAGTAAGTTGACCATTATCAACTTTGAACTTTGTCTTGTACTTATTACAAGATTCATATATCTAGCTGTAGATTCTTTCAACTTTCTGCACAATGGTTGAAATGGCACAAATCCAAGTCTACACAAATATGATTGGCAATATAAATAGTTTGTTATTAAGTTTTAAGGTAATTCACTATACTAATAGTAGAAATCATGATAATAGATACCTGGATTAACATATGGAGGTAAAAAATGGACAAACAATTAGCTATTGTAAGCAATTCTTTGTCTGGTGTTTAGCTTGATTTAGGGTAGATTTTGTTGAATTGTGAAGTAAATGGTGTTCCTTATAAACAATTAATTAACAATATGATAGTTGTAAAATATAATATAATCTTTTATAGTATAAAGTATTGTATAGATTATCTATATATGTATATGTAATGTTGTGCAAATAAGCCTATATTTATAAGAGAAATGATTGGATAGATAACATATAATAATTCAAAATTTTTTAATGAATATTATCAACTAAAATGTGCATATGCCATTTTTTTTATTGCAAGTATACTTAATATGTATAAATGCTATTATTGCTATGCACACTTGGAAAAAACATGTATGGTACATTTTCACTTTTAGTTTAAAGAAATATTCGTAAATATATATTTGCATTGAATTGAATTATTAACGTTTAATTGAACTTGTTAATGGTATGTTGGAAGACTAAACATATTTATGCTATGGGTGGTGACATTATCCTGGTTGTGGTATCCAAATTACAAAGTGGTCAAGCATACAAGAAGTATTACTGCATGAATGAATTTGTAACTAAAAACTCATTGAACTTTACCACATAAAATCATTACAATCATACAAGTTGCTATTTCACATGTTCATGATCTTATGATTTTTTTTAAAAATGGATAATCTTGCAAAAAATATTGCAGGGAGAAAGCACAAACATTCTTTAGAATTAGAGGGCATAAATAGTCATAGCAATTAGCGAACCTATGCTTAGAAGTATAAGAACATAGTATAAAATAATGTTAACTAAAATAGTTCTCTGGGTTTTACTAGAAGAATTAGTATGACAATTGAGTAAGAATTATGATTATTTTTAATATCATATTAGCAAAACCTGCTAATGGAAACTTATGCCCGCACTGAGGGTCAAGAAGAAAGACAATCACTACTAAATGCAAGGCATACCAAAACAAAAAATTAATTAGCAAAGCATGAAGCCATACAGAGAAGTCCATGCTATATGCAATCTACAGCATAATGATATATATGACATAACATTTGCTTGCCTATGGTTTTTAAGTTTCTTTGAAAAATGTAACAATAGTTAGTGAAAGTAGAAATAACAAATTGGTTGATAGTGTAATGTGACAAATGCATGAACAAAATAATGAGGAACCATTTACAAATAACAAAAGTGCTTTACCTTGATGCAATCTAATATAAGTTCTAAAAAACTTCTTTGTAAACAATATTTCTTATTGTAGAAAAAGATTAGTTATTTGAATCATGGATGAGAATTTTTAGACTATTTCTACTTTCACCTTGGCATAACAACATATAGTTGTCCATAAGTGAAGACAGGGTTAGGAAGGTAAAGGCCAACATTTGCAAGTGACTATCATTAGCTTCCATTTATAGTTATATCAAAGGAGACAATTAAAGGAAATTGTCTCTTTTGTAATTTGAATGGCCAATTATTGTTAGATAGACTCATATTCACACATGGAATTAAAACTTTTTTGCCTAAGTTACTTCCATTAATAATTTTGGCTTCCATCACATGTTTTCCTATCTTCGTAATAATAAGCCTTATTCCATTAGATGATCTAAAAGATTGGTCAATATCTTTCATTAGCATGATAAGGATGCTAATTTTTAGAAGAAGTTTGTGTAAGGGAAGTATGGAACAATGGATACTAATCAAGAACTCTAATGTATACAAATCTTAAAAGGAGTTAGAATCTTCACTTGCTTTGCAATCTAAATCAAAGCTAAGGTACTATCCTTCTTCTATAGGTATCAAAGAAAGCATTTATAAGTTTAACTTGTCCATAGTTTCAAGTATTGGTGAAAGTATTGCACGATTCTTAAGATAATCAACATTATAGTAATTTTCAACTAATGAAGGGTAAGTAACTAACACAATTGTTGAGACTATATCTTAAGAATTTATAAGGAGCATTTCAATATTAACTTCACCATTATTCTTTTGTTTAATATCTCCATCTCCTATTGTAAATGTCTAATTAGAGAACTCTTTAGACTCCCTAGTAGCTTTTTGAATGACAAGCAATATTTGTCTGAAATCTCCTCTTATAACAAAAGATTTTCCCCCAAATGGGAAGTCATGGTAGTCTAGGTTGTCCAATTGCATTATATCTCGCAATGTTCAATCCAAGGCTTCAAAGAAATGTTTATTAAATGCTTCATATTAAATGATCAACTTAGTTTTCCTCAAGAGATTAGCTATAGGAGACCTTTATTTGATATTACACATTAACTTTTATGTTATTAGTAATGCAAAATTTAGAATGAGTTGTTCTGCCTTTGGGTAGCAAAATAACTACAATTCCATTATAAGAACAATTTCTCTCTTTGCGTGTAAGGATAATGTCAAAGCATTCCAAATATAAGTCTTCTTAATAATGCTATATCCATGCACAAGAAAATCCCACCATTTGATGACAAAGTTGATTCCATTATTTAGTTAAGCACCCTTCTTTGTTCATGAGTCATGGTCGAAAATACTTATCTAGCACTAAAGCAGTCCTATCATGGTTTAGGTCTTGAAAGATGAGTTTGTTATTGTGACATCTTAAACTACTACCACTACCTAGCCTCTCCATAGGCTCGGTTCCACATGATTTCCAAAGAGTCACTACTCTCCCGTGGCATTTACATACTATGAACCGGGGTTTCATATACTCATCTTTCACCCCGTGGGTCCTGTGAACCCATCTCAAGCATCCTCAACTCAAACTCCATACATATGACTCATACATAGCATGAAACAAACCATAAGCCACAGGTATAGAGCCGAAAACCATAAAAATTTCATTTTCTCACTTGGGCCCAAAAGTCATATTTTGGCTCTAAGTTTGGAAAATCATAAGAAATTGTAGAAAAATGGGAATGCAGCAAACTTTAGCTTTCTGGAAAGCTCTAAGTGTCAACTTTACACTAAAAATCATTCCCAATCATAAACACATCGTTTAGACCAAGTTTGACATCGAAAATGGGAGGAAGGTCCAGCTGTCCCTGTTTCTGGTGCAGCTTTCTATCATGACTTTCGAAAATTCATAACTAAATCCACAAAACTCCAATCTGGGCACATTATACCAATTCAGAAAGATACAGATGTCTACTAGAGGAGAAAAATAAGTCCAGATCAGTTCAGTAGCTTCTGCACCCCGAAAACCGATGGAACAATGATGGGGGTCAGATAAGCTCACTGATGCTGATACAGAACTTCAGTCGGTTCAATCTCTCTCTACAGACCTCCGATTTGGGTGATTCTAGTTCCTACAAGTCACTTTCGTTTTCTAGTTTATGTGTATAAAATTTCACCACATTTGGAATCCATTTGGTCTAAAAGTGCCACAAATTTCATTTTCTGGTTTAGATGAACAGTACATGACCAATCCATTAAATTCTCCCAAATTCAACAATTCCCCAAATATTCTATAATCCTCCGAATATTACCCACTTTAGCTTCTCAAGAAGATTTCTACAAACTCTAGAGGCACGCCAAATCTCGTGGCAAACGAAGCTCATCCGGTCATATTTTGACGGAGCTCTCAAAAATACCAGTTTTGGCACCACATAGGTCCGAAACGGGTCCAAATAGCCTCTCACACACTCTCACTCCACATGGACAAGTTTAAAAGTATAAAACTAGTATATCTAACATGTCCATACGATCCAAATTATCATAAATTCTGTTTTCACTATGCTACGGCCAAAAATACACTACTACATCTATGCATCAAAGGGGTAAAAACCCACATTTCCATTACTTTGGCTAATAACAGAGTTCATACATCATCCTTTCATATTTCTACACGTGTTGCAAACTTTACAACTTAAAAATAGTGGGCACATCTTCATTTGGCACCACTTTACATCATATTTACATCAAAATATCAAAAGAAAGTAATATCTCTAACTATGCATGCTCCTAGGCTCCTTGGTGGGTGCTCGGTTCTCCTTGAGCTCCACCTAGCATATTAGTTGGGAGGAGAAAGGGGTGAGATTCAGGGAATCTCAGTAGCTCATGCACTCAATCCGGTAAGCAATCAAAGCATATAACAAGTCAAAGCATGTGAATAAGCATTTAGTTATTCTCAATCATCCAACACCTAATGTACATGCTATGGAATCACAACAATGCCAAAAATGGGCTCCAGGGACTTTTGGTCTAGCCTCACCCGAGTTTAAGGGACTTTTGGATGGCTTCACCCGAGTTTAAGGACTTTTGACTTGGCCTCACTCGTTTGAGACTTTTGGCCTTGTCTCACCTATCTCAAGGGACTTTCGGCTTCACCTCACCAATCTCAAGGGACTTTCGGCACTACCGCACCCGAGCAATTCTCACAACTCATCACACAAGTATATTGACATTCAATGCATCAAAGCAATAGCATATGGCATATTCCACACATTCAGCATATACATATCATACAATGACTATTACAACCAAGAATGCTACAAGAAAGAGTGAAAGAGAGAGCTACCTTGGGAGCCAAAGCCAACACTAGCTTTTCCTTTAAATTTCTCCTTTCCCTCCTTAGGTCCACAAACACACCTTGATGTAAGTGTTTCACTTGAGCCTAGACACACCAAAAGCATGCAATTACTCTCTTATAATTTAATTTAGAGCAACCCTCTATCACACACAACCTAGGGTTCTCTCTCTAGAATGCCATTACCCCTTTCTCTCTCTCAAGCTCCCATGGTAGTGGAAAACCTCATTTTCAAAGAGAACTCAAGGATTCAAAAGAGTTTTCCACTTTCCCTCTTCTGACCCATGCCCAAAATCCGTCCATTTACACAAATAAAACCGCAGAAAGAGAGGGCAAAGGGAGGGGATCAGAAATCTGAAGAGAAATGGGAGAAGTGACCTTACCTTTCCCTTAATCTTCCTCCTTCTCTTGATCTCTCACACTCTCCACGCCTCTTTTCTCTCTTTGGGTCGAAGCTTAGGGCAGATATGAGAGAAGAAATGAGTTTGGGCGTTTAATGAAGTCTGATTCTCGCTATTTACTCTCTTCCGGACTGACTCTCGCTACGGCGAAAATTAACCTTCGCTATAGCGAGCTCGTGTAATCTAGCTTCGCTATGGCGAGGTGTAGCCTTCGCTACGGCGAGGTCGGGTCAGTTCCCTTCGCTATAGCGAGATTTACCACTCGCTATGGCGAAATCGCGTCAGTTCCAGACTTCACTCTCGCTATGGTGCACCCTACAGCGGGCAACTCCCTGGTTTTTGTATGGGCTGCTACCAGCACTCGCTATAGCTAGAATTACCTTCGCTATTGCGAACTAGCTCTCTCGCTATATCGAGACCGTTTCTCGCTATTGCGAGAGGACTTAGCAGAAATTCTGGATTCCGAAAATTTCCAGATATCACTTCCTTTCTTTTCCCTTTTCTTTTCTTTTTCCCGGTTGTTACAGTTATTAAGCTATAAGACATTCATTATGGATGGAATGGGTAATCCAAAAAAGTGACTCAAGCTTTTCTTATTCTTTCTTAGCATTGTATCAATTTTGACCAAAACATCATTTTCTTTATCTGTCGAAGAAGTGTGAGATCCTAGCACAAAGGAGAAAATAGAACATTTGTGAAATACCAAGTTAGTATGTTGACCGAGGATAATTGACTAATATAATCAAAATTTTAACTTATTAAAATTTTTCTCATGTAGGAACAAGTTCGACAATAAGCAAATTTGGCCTAATTGAATACAAAAGAATGTAGGGTTAGGTATAAAAATAAATAGGGACATGAAAATTCTAAAGGTAGTTTAATGTGCCATAGTGAAGAAAGGTCTATACAAATAGAGACCCAACTTATGTTATGATGAGGCATGATAAATGAATTGATGAGTAACACATGAATGCAAACTTGTACATTAGATATCTTTATATTATTTGTATAGAAGATCTTTTGAGAGGAGATTTGAAGTTTTGTTCTAAACAATGTCAAGTCTTGCTAAACTATTGTATAATAACATACTAACAAATATTGATAGAAGAAATCATCTACTTGTCCGTGTAGAAGATTTAACGATTACATTAATGAACATTTTATCATTGTCAAGGAGACCCAAAGCATATCATGTTGCTTTAAAAGTTGGATGACCAATATTTTTGACCTTCTTGATATTATTATAGCAAGTTGGGCCTTATACTTTATTGAGAAGGATCCTTGAGTAATACAATTGGCCATTGGTAAGAGTAACATAATATAACCTTCCAATACTAAAATCTCACTTCCTTGGTGTCCATTGATGAAGTTGAAAATTAAAAATAAAGAGCGAAGGGAATAATATATTTCACCTATCTAGCCTTTAAATATTCCAAATTTGCTTGCATCTATATTGTGAACATTAATTCTTTGATGCTAGCTTTATATAAAACATGATCAATTGAATCATTGTCTTGAAACATAATTGACTGTTGACCAAGCAAGTGGAAGCTTAATCCTTTAATAGATGGTCTTCTATAATGGATATCAAAATTGAAGATCCTCCATAATGCTTCACAAGTAAAAACATGTTTGCAATCATAGTAAAGCTTGATTTCCTCAACCTTTGATTGGTTCACAGTAGCAATAGAATTTCTAGACAGTTGCATTGCAATATGGTCAAAACCTTTGTTTATGTATTTAAACAAATACTTTATTGAAAATGACTGATTGCACCTTTCTATGTTGAGGTGGGACTAGAAAAGATTGAGCAAGGTTAGATTATATGGAATTGCAAAATGCTTATCCAATGAGATATTTTCTTTTTCAATAGTTTTACCCGAAACTATTCTTTTATAAATTTGGTATCCATCAGCATCTGTAGAAGTGTTGTTGACAAATTTCATAAGGAAATATTTTATATACTTGTGATCTTCCATACAAGAGGACTTAGGATTAGCCACTCCACAGGGGCCATGTAACATGTAGGTCAGTACCAAATCATATAAAGTTGGATTAGCAACCTTATAAGGTATCTCAGCATAAATGATCTTGTTAATATCCTCTAACAAAGGATATTTATACTCAAGTGACAAGAAAAGTAGTACATGTGCATGGGGTAATCCTCATTTCTAGAATTCAATAGAGATAACATCTCTTCAAAACAAAAAGGAATAATAATGAAAGAATTGGTATAAGTAAAGGAAATTGAGGCAATAAGATGTAAGAATTACTAGATATAACAATATTAAAAAACTATTTTCTTTGAGCTCTTTCATAGGTTTTTGAATTTTTAGTTTGAAGACTTGACACAAAATGTCTGGATGATCTTCAAGACGAAGTCTAGTATTTCCAATAAATTGTTTAATCTTAAGTTAGGTAAGGCTATAAGTGAAAGTTAGGAATAAGTCAAAATACATGAAGACATGCAAATTGCCATTGCATTCTAGAAATTTTTTATGATATACCATGCTCCTCTTGTGAAATTGGAAGACAAAACTATGTGTTTTCCAATAGATGCTTCGTGCGTATAACTGCATAACACAACATTTGATAATACACTATAAAGCTTAACTCTCAACTATTTATAATGGGATATGATGTACTTTAGTCTTCGTGACTCAATTATGATATAGCCATCAACAATGAATTGTTGTAATAGTTAGTGAACATGTAATAAGAGAGATACTTCATTGCTTCTGGTCTTTAGCCAAAAGCAAAGAACTCTCATATTGTTAGTTTTGTCTTCTTCTTACATATCTATAATGATAATAAATAATGTGAGACATCTTCCCTAAAGCCATCTTTAACATATGAAAAGATTGGATGATACTAAAAGGTAAGGTAGGATGGATGTAATTTGCTAATACATTGTAGAAGCCCATTTTGGGTTTCTACAATAATGTCCCTTTCAACTAGGCTAGTTTCAAAATCTCTAACAATCAATGCTACAATATTAGATGAAATAGCTAAATTGTATATTTTGCCATCCATATCTCTTTTATATACCAAATGTAACCTAATATCATTATGATGGTTAGGATGACATCCATGTTTTAGTAGTCATTCGAAAGCTTTTAACCAATGGGTTAGTATCATCTCACATGTACTTGAGGTTTTCAACAATCTATGCATCCAATATATCTTCTTGATCAGTATTGTTTGCAATGAAGGAAAAAGTAAAAAGGAAATAAATAACATGAGTATGAAAAACATCAACTTGCTTACAAAGAAGAGTATAAGGAAGCATAATGTGATCAAACCTCATAGCAAACATTTAGTTACTAGTTTCATTTTTTGTGTCATAAATTTTATTAAACTTTGGGTTTGATCCTTTAACTAAAAGCAAACTTCCAATTCTATAACAATTTTGGCCACGTAGTACAAATGAGTAAGGCTTAAGTGTCAAGTTAAGAGAAATGTTAATCTTTCCTCCCAAAGATTAGAAAGAAAATATCATGTTATGAGCTCTAATGTTTCATAAGAATTTCTTGGAGTCTACTAAATTTAGATTGAAGATCAAATTGCTAAGGTACTTAAGAGGAGCATGAAAGAGAGGTAGTTAGACTTTTCCTTGTGAGTAACATAAAGAAAACTTTGGTATGGACATATTAAAATATTCAAAGTCCTTTCATTATACCACATATGTGGTCTACCGTGGTTATAGACATGGGTAACATCACCCTTATCTAAGTAGTCTAAAATTGAGTATATGATCATTACTAAGTGAGGTATGCTGGAAGAGAAGAAAGGGATTCAATAATTGTAAAAGATGGAATAGGTTACCATTATGGATTGTTGCAGGTGGTTGAGGAAGAGTACTTGTATTGAATAATGGGTTAACACATGGAATGTGTAACACTATAAATTTTAGCTCATTTCATAACATTCATGAGCTTCACATCATCAATTTCATGAAAGTGTAGAGAAAAATAGAATAAAATAATGACTATTTTCGCGTTACATCGTATTTAAAAATTACACTCGGTGTCATGCGGACCATGTGAGTTCATACTATACATCCTCATATTTAATTACATCACAATAACTCATTTGCATCACAAAATCATGTCTATAACTCATGAAAACCGAAATAGAGCATAGAAGGTTGAAATTCATTCTCGACCAGATTTGTTCTAATTTTTTACCAAATTTTGGAAAATCATAACTAAATCTAGAAAAATCAAAATTATGAAATCTTGATCATTCTAGAAATCTTAAGAGGTCTACTTCACACGAAAAATATGCCTAGACCATAAAATTCATCACAAAGAACGCTTGATATCCAAAATATTGCAAAGGTCCAGCTGAATTATGGAGCTGTCACAGAATTCTGTAGAAAACTTTAAAAATTTCCAATTAATTTCCAAAAAATCCAATCCATGTAAACAATACCAATATAGAAATATATGAATTTTAACTAGAGAGAAAAAAGATCTCTAGATCATTTCATTAAGCCAAGACCCCAGAATTCGATAGAACAATATTTCTGGTCAGGCAAATTTACTGATACTAGATAGAAACTTTAAAAATTCATATCTCCCTCTCTAGACCTCCAAATGAGGTGCTTCTAGTTGGCACAAGTCATATGATTGTCTAGTTTCTCTGTATAAAATTTCATAACAATTGGATATCATTTAAGCTTTGGATAATAGAGTTTAATTTCAGACCAAATGAATAGTGCAGTAAACCAGAAATATAAATTTTGCCAACTTTGAAAAATCATCAAATATTTTGTAAACCTTCAAAAATTATGATCTTTAGCTTCACAAAAATTTCTTAATGAGACCTAATTGCATTCCAAATCTTAAATCAAGACTAACTCATTTGGCTAAAAAATGACATAGGGTTCCATAATGGTCAATTTTGACTCCATATAGGGTACCAAAGTTGCCAAATGAATTTTCCTTGGTCTTGGAACCTTTTAGACAACTCTAAAAATACATTTAAGACTTATGTGAGCTGCTCAAATGGTCCTAAATCTTATGCATCTCTTTTTGGCCATTCAACCCACAGTTATGCATATTTACATGAAACTTCCCAATTGCATATTTGGGCATTACATACTCAAATTGTATTCTAGAACTCATACATCATGTCCATACATTTAAACATCACACAATATCATATTTACATATGTCTCAAGGGTCATAGACCATTTACAACATCATATACATTGTGAAGCATCATTATGGATTCAAAAAAAATAAAGCTAGGCATATGGTTGTTAATCTTTCTCCTTCATTATTGTTGACTCCCATCACCATAGCCACTTGGTCCACCTAGCATGTTAGAGCATTGGAGAGGAGGGAATGAGATTCAAAGAATTCCAATAGCTTATCTTTCATTCAATCATACATAATATGTACAAAGCAAGCTTTACAAATGCATGCATAGAGAAAATGAGAGACATGAACATTTTAAAAGTAAACTTGGCATATAAACAATTTGTACAAGACATTCAAGAGCTCACCAAGAGTTTACATTGGCCTCACACTTCTCCTCATGGATTTTGGACTTGTCTCACCCATTCTTTAAGAGCTTTGGATTTAACCATACTCTTGGGAGCCCACTTTGCTTTTGGGAGACTCTTTACTTTGTCTCAACCAAGCTTAAGGATTCTTGGATCATCTTCACCAAAGGGAAGAGTTCTTGGCCTCTTTACACTCAAGTAAACTCATACAAACATCATGTACACATTTAGAAACATAACACGGTATCAAAAATCATAACATATAAAGGCATGCTAACATACTTTTCATAGTTTGAAAATACACATATACACATTCTAAAACAAGCTAAACACACATCCATGCATGAGAGAAGGTGGAGAGAGCTATCTTGGAAGCAATTACACACTTTTTTCTTAAGCCTTGAGTTCTCTCCCTTGACCTCACACACCCAAGAAGGTGGAGATCATTTCTCTTGGCCTAGACACACCAAAAGAAACATGAATTACTCATGGGAACAAGCCTTGGCATTATACACGTTTTACATTATACTACTTTGGGTTATGGCTCCATTATGCTTTCATAAGGCACTTAATGAAGCAACTATAAAAATTCATGATCTTGTGTAACATCATAATTTTTAGCTCATATCCATCATCCTTTACATGTTCATGTGATATATAGTAAGAAGGAAGTGAGAAATTCTATTAAAATGACACACTTTCTTACGTTGCGTCATGATTAAAAATTCATTTTGGTGTCACGTGGACCGTGTGAGCTCATGCTATACATCCTCATATTTAATTACATCATTACAACTCATTTTCATCATCAAAACATCCTAACAACTCATGGAAACCAAATAGGGAGGTGGAACATGGGGTTTCATTCTCAGCCAGAAGTGGCCTCTTTTTCTGGGCAAAATTTGAAAAATCATAACTAAATCTAGAAAAATCTAAATCATAAAATCTCAGTTATTCTGGAAATCTTGGGATGTCTACTTTATGATAAAAATATGTACAAATCATATCATCCCATACACAGAGCGTTTGATAAGCGAAATAGTCTGGAGGTTGGACTAGGTCCTGATATTGTCACAGTTTACTGATATGAATTTAAAAAATGTTCAATTAATTTCACAAAAATCCAATCTATGCAAATGACACCAATATGAAAATTTTTGGATGTCAAATAGAGAGAAAAAATATCTCCAGATCAGTTCATCAAGCTCAAACCTCATAATTCGATGGAACAGTACTTATGGTCAGGCAAGGTTACTGATACTGGACAGAAAATTTAAAAATTCATATCTTCCTCTCTAGACCTCCAAATGAGGTGCTTCCAATTGGAATGAGTCACTGTGATTTCCTAGTTTCTTTGTATAAAATTTCATGGCAATTGGACATCATTTGAGTTTCATGTGACAGAAAATAATTTCAGACCATTGTAATAGTGCATTAGACCATTTCCATAAATTTTTTCAATTTTGAAAAATTATCAAATATTCTGTAGACTTCCAAAAATTATGATCTTTAGCTTCCTAAAAAGATCTCACTAAGACCTAATTGCATACCAAATCTTAGATCAAGACTAACTCATTTGACTAAAAAGTGATATAGGGTTTTATAATGCTCAATTTTGGCTCCTTATAGGGTGTCAAAGTTGCCAAATGGATTTCCCTTAGTCTTGGCACCTTTTGGACAAGTCTCAAAGCATATTTGAGACTAAAGTGAGCTGCCCAAATGGCCTCAAACCTCATGTATCTCATTTTGGCTATTCAACCCACACTTATGCATGCTTTTATCAAAATTCCATATTGCACACTTTGGCATTACATACTCAAACTGAGTGCTATAGGTCATATATCATTTTCATACATCTAAATATCACATAATAGTATATTTACACATGTCTCAAGGTTCATGGTACATATACAACATCATATACATTATGAACCATCATTATGGTTCCAAAATAGGCAAAATAGTACACAAGCTTGTCAATCTTTGCTCTTCATGGTTGTTGGCTCCCTTCACCATAATTACTTAGTCCACCTAGCATGTTGGATCATTGGAGAGGAGGGGATGAGATTCAAACAATCTCCATAGCTCATCTCCCATTTAATCATACATAATATGTGCAAGCAAGCTTTATAAATGTATGCATGGAGAAAATAAAAGCCATAGGCCTTTTAAAAGCAAACTTGGCATGTGAGCAATTCATACAAATTATTCAAGAGCTCACCAAGTGTTTGGATTGGCCTCACACTTCTCCTCATAGGTTTTGGACTTGCCTCACCTATTTCTTGAACACTTTGGATTCTACCATACTCTTGGAAGCCCACTTTGGTTTTAGGAGACTCTTTGCTTTGTCTCAACTAAGTTCAAGGGTTCTTGGCTAATCCTCACTAAAGAGAAGAGTTCTTGGCCTCTCCACACTCAAGTAAACTCATACAAATATCATGCACTCATTAGAAAACATAACATGGCATCAAGGATCATAGCATATAAAGGCATGCTAGCATACTTTTCATAACTTGAAAATATATATACATACATTCTAAAACAAGCTAAACACACATCCATGCATGAGAGAAGGTGGAGAGAGCTACCTTGCACCAATTCACATACTTTTCCCTTTGAATTTAAGCTCCTCTTTTCAGCTACACAACCACAAAAGTGTAAAGAAGGTTCCTTTTGGCCTAGATACAATTTATGGGAGCCAATTAGATTCATGAAATATATTCTAAGACTACATAACTTAGTGAAACACTAGATCGCTCTATAGGTTCTATTATGGTCCATAATAACACCCAATGAAGCAACATCCCTCAAATGATTTCTAGACCTCATTCTTTACTCTCAAATATGATTCTTGACTCCTTTTAAGCCTCTTGGAGTTATCACATCATTAAAACAAAGGGTCTAACATCATGTTGCTTCTTTAGATCACAATATGAAACCTAAAGCACCAACTCATTCTCTAAGCTTTCTAAATTTTTTCTAAGGCTTCCCCTCATATTCATTCATCATATATGACTCAAAAATGGATTTGAAAAAATTTAAAACGCTCCCTAACTATGCCATCCCTACTTGGCCGAAACCTGGAGCATAAATGGGATTTAATGGCTTCTTGATTTTTCCTTGATGGGGGAACCATTTAGGGAGGTTGTTAAGAGTTATAGAAGGTCAAGGAAACACTTAAATAGACAAAGGAACTTATGGATTAAATCAGTTTTTACAATCCCCTTAAAGTGCTTTACACTTTTCCAACTTCTAGGTTCATGACTTT